>JARGYA010000040.1:0-600000 GCA_029204335.1 Mycena vulgaris | reverse complement strand
TCCGTACAGTCAGGACGTCGCCCGCCATGTAGGTCATCAGCTATTCAAACTGTGGGGTAGAACAGCAAGAAAACGAGATGCGGAGGAACACCTACCTGAGCCACCGAGAAAGAAGGCGAGGTACGGTTAACGAAATATTATTTTCTGCCGTTGGTAAACTTGGTCACATGGGCGGCGGTGAACTTTGAATGGATGATTAACGCCGTGCCCGATTCATGTCCTCACTGTGCGGTCCCTCATGCCGAACGTATAATGTACTTATGGGTCACGATTCGAAGGCACACCGGATCACACCCATGGCTCTGCAGGGGAGTCCCGACCCTCGCTTCAACACAGATGAACAAGATATATATATATAAAAACACAGTACGAGCATTGAAGGGGAGACAGGCCGCGCGGGGACAATAATCAAATACAATGAGAAGATGTCGGGTAACTACTAGGAGAGTTGGGGAACAGATCAAACGGAGCTGACAGCCCAAGGAGAGGTCGAGAATTGTAAATTGCCACTCGCGAGGAGTCCAAGATCACATCAAATGGAGGAATGTGACTCGTTATAGAAGTAGGAATGTCCAGACGGCCCCGTTGAAGGACGCGCCGACCCGAATGTAACAAGACGATCCCCTACGACGTCTCGGGAGTCCACCATAGCCCGCCGGAGATGGCCGCACAGAAGAAGGGAACATTAATCGTCGCCTCTCGCGCATTCCTGTCCACAACCATGGTGAAGTCGAGCACTGCGACACGAAGTACCTCGAATCGCTGGAGCTGGTCCGGTAAGAACGGGCCCAGCTGCACGTTATGAAAGAGGGCGAGACTCTGGAGTATGGGGGGGGGTGGCGTAGCATTGCTGCTCGACCATGGCTACAAGCACTTCTGTATTGATGCAGGCGCAACCCCCGATCGTCAGATATTGAACTCCGGGGAGACAGGGTGTCGCACGGGCCATTGCGGTGTATAGTGGACCCAGGCTGATTGCCTCATGCGGCCATCGCGGCTGAAGGCACACGTCAGCGAGGGAAGGAAGGAGTTCGAGAACGGCGATGAGTCGGGTCACGTCGTAGTCGGCTCGAAGGGCGGTAATGAGCCACAGCCTTGTGATCTTGTAGTGGAGGGCATGAATGAGACTAGCGAGATTTCCGAAAACGTCAGGGGAAGGAGTCATTTTGAGAGGCGCGATGACGAGTTCCTCCAGCAGTGGTGCCACGAATTCCACAAGATCACCTCGCGCAACATTAGTTTGTGCAATTTTGGTAAACGCAAGATCCGGGTGTTCTCGTTCTCCGCCCAATTCAACATTGTGAGGCGACATTCTACAACGTCACGGAGCTGTTCCAAAATGGCGATATGGTCCTGCCATAACTGGAGATCGCTGGTGTAATGGGTTATCTTAGGACTGGGGGCGTCGGGTAAAATATACGGGACAATTCCACTGAGGACAGCCGTGGTGCGCGTCAAAACACCTGCGCTCAAAGATATGTCGACCACAATGCTGCGCAGGGCCGGCAGTTTGCCGTGTGCCTAGGCCAGCAACGGAAAGCTGGGTGATGTGCAGCGCAGAAATAAGGATTCCCAACGAGAGGAAGACGCGATAGGTGCAGCGAAGACCTGGTGAGCATGAGACAAGCGGACCAGGCCCCGAACGAGAGGTTTGGGTGGAGACGACTGAACCATACTGCAAAAGGTTACAGACAGAACCCTCGCTTTGTGCATCATCGTCTCAGTCTGATTCGTCGACACAGGAAAGGACGCCCAAGAAGAGCTTTTAAGCGAGGAATATGGGAGCCATATCTTCTCCGACGAGCTGATGCGGTACAGCTGATGATGCACTCCGAGATTGTGGTGAAAGAAAAACGGAAGCGACACTGCCACGGTCGATCCGCTGATCCGATCTTGGAACACTCCATGCACAGCCACCCTTAGCCCACGGAGAATCGATAATAACGATAGACATAAAGGCCCACGGAAAAAATGCTTCAATAGACAAATATTCTGGATCAAATAATTTCGTTCAATCCATTCCCGCTTCCCCCCGAGTTATCGCAAACGTATTTATGGACGATTGATATTCATCGAATTCTTGATGGGTGCTTACCCTAGGAGTACATGGATGTGGAGTATGGCGGCCTCGAGGGAGAGACCAATCGCGGAATCCCACTAAATGAGTGAGAATTCGTGTTCATAAGCCGACCACATGGTCGCAGGGGAGCTACATAGACATTTATTTTCTTTGGGGAGCTCCGAATCTGCAGTACCGCCGGTGCTAATCATGTGCCCGATGATTGAGATGGAAGCTCGACTTGCGTCTGGAGCGAGCACATGCTGAGCATCCCAAGTGAGCCTTCATGGTAAACACTAACGAAATAGCTGATAGTTCCTGGGCGCTTCCCTCGATGGCAACAGGCTGTGAACAGCGCATCAGGAACCAGCTTCAATCTTAATTGAGACGACTGCACACGCCATCCAAAACATCGAGGCTGCGGAATATAGGATTATACGGGCTGTGCGTCCCATCATTGAGGCCAACTGGCCATTTTTATGTCTTGATTCGTTAGTCCGACTTTGAGATGATAGACGTAGTTAGAAGAACATTCTCCGACGATTTCGGATGGTTCGGGCGGAGGGGAAGTCGAAACCTAGAATACACTACCAATTCTAGTCCGAGTCTTTCACAAGGACGGGACTCGCGGGCCCGGGCGGCTAATTGTCCATATGATCACTCTGCTCGCGCGCATCACGGCGCCAATTTCGTGGCAGCGTCAATGATCCTGTGTCTCCAAGGCACCGCAGCCGCCTATGTACGACACTATTAATGATCTGCAGAGCATGATCGACCGGTGCGATGCAAGGTAGTAGACACCTCATCTCGCCAAGTCGTCACTACATGCACAGCCGTTCGGTAGAGGGGAAATAGCTTCATTACAACATAACACTAGTTATTCCGTAGTTTATGTGGATATTACAGGGGTGGGAGGGCGTCAACTCGAATACTAGAGAACTACAACATCAGTGTCATCTGGACAGCGGTTTGGCAGGCATTACGGGAGGCTACATCGGGTACAACACGCTAGAGAGATACAATGAGTGGAGAGAGATCGGGCGTAGTGGGGAGCAATAATGAAACAGTGATGAAACGGGGACGACGGAGCTGCGCAGGCACAGTGCGGCGGCACAGGGCGGCGGCACTCAGTATGCGTAGCGCGGCGGGATCGCGAGCTCAAGCTGCCAGCAGTGGTCGGGCTGCCCCAGTTGGAGAGCGAGCCCCGCAAACAGCGTGTGGCCCAGCAGGTGGTCGACGATCCGGCCACCCCCCTCGCGCTCGGCGGCAATGTTCGCCGCCTTCGCTGCGGCACCACGTCCCTCGCAGTAGCCGTTGACCGTCGTGATCCTGCGGCGCATGTATGGGACGGCCTCGGGCGGTGCGGTGCCGTAGTCATACTTGCGCAACTCGCTCTGGACGGTGGTGAGGACGTCGCCGACGGTGACGGCGGGCCCGTGCAGCCCCGTGTGCTGCACACCGAGCTTCACCTTGAAGAGGCCCGCGGCTATGCGGATGCAGAGCTCCTCGCGCGGGGGGAAGCACGCGGGCGCGTCGAGGAGGGCCTGCGTCAGCTGCGGGTTGCGCCGGAATGCATCGGACGGGAAAGAGAAGTCGAGCTGCAGCGCGTGGGAGGACGTCAGGGCTGGGTGCACTTCGAGCGTTGGGGGGAAGGGCTCTGTAGAAGGATGCGGAGTCGGCGGCGGCGGGGCGGGCGCATGGTTGGGGAGCGGCGATGTCCAGGACTCGGGCGAGTCCTGCGCCGTGTATTCATCGACGGTCAGCTTCCAGCGGACCTCCTTGGGCGACATCGTGGCGGAACGGAAGAGAGAGAGATTCTCCGGACGTCATGCAATGCGCTATATGTATGCCGTCCGAAAACGGTGTCCCGGAACAGGAAATGACTCTGTACAGCTCGAAGCACTAATTCGGAAAAGAGTGATGGGTCTGAAATTAGCAGATGTATCCCCAAAAGGCTGGCTCGCTGGTGGGAGGCTCACATCTGGGGTTCCTGACGGCCGGCAATGGCAGCGAGCTGTGAACTGTCAAGGAGCATTGAGTAATGGCGGCCACAAAACTGTGGTGGAATCAACATCAGCTTTAGCGTGTGGGCCGTACGACGATTTTCGGTGGGGGCTATCACCGTAACTTGTGCACAGCAGTGAGACGCCGCTGTATATCCCGACCTTTGATAGGGGACCGACCCATGGGGCTGTGTCCAAGCGGCGTCAAAATGCTGTGCTGCGCCGTTGTCGCAGATATTGTCAACGGGAATCACCGGGTCTCCGGGAGTTTGCTTTCTACGAGAGCAGTCAGCACCGAACCGGAGGCAGCACATAGGGGACTTGCCTGGACGGAACCAGGTGAGAATTACTGGGAAACATCCGCATTCGGATGCACATGAATGACTCATTGCTGTTGATCAATTTTCGCCAGATAATCAAGAGTCATATGAACGCGTTGCGAAATGGATTCTAACAGCCTGCGGGGCTCACCTTCGGTGATTCGCCCCCCGCTAGCGCAGGATGAAACGGGGGCGATGACACAGTTGAGCCACAACTTGACACTAGGTGCGCAGGAGATCAACTTTACATGACGTGTCCTGACAACGGAGGAAGCCGGTGGGTGCCGAGGCGGCACCGCAATCGATTGTCATTTAACGGCGTTTATCTGCCGGGTGTCTTGGAGAGCATTGAATATCGCCCTCCATTCTACACCGCTCGCTTGCCAAATACAGTCGTTCAACCTACAGACCGAACCACCACAAAATAAGCGCAGCTACGTTTGGTGACCTCGGAGTCTGGAGAATTTCCGGGACGACGGTTAGATCGACATTTCACTCTGTCCGAGTCGCACGACATGCATAATGTAGAGAGGGGAAAACCATCACCGTGAAGTTGGGACCGAGCCGTCGATGTTCTTCGAAGTTGTGTCAGTACCTAGATATTCATTTCAATTCCCCCCGAACTGCTCAAATAGGGGTCCGAGTTATCTCTTGAGATCGGGACAGTCTTCGCCCAGGAACGTGAGCTGGTGCTCGCAAGTTCCAGCCGGAGTGACGGAGGGATGCGGAGGGACCACGGATCACCTCGGCGTCCCTATTTGGATGCTGATGTCAGCAAAATATCAGCAGGCACATCGTAATCCAATAGGAATCCCGCTTGTCGCCAACTTGTCCCTTCATTTTTCGCTCCAGGCTTGGTTTATCTCCGTGTCTATCCCAATTGCGCCATGAAGCGCATCGCCTTAAGCTTCGGAGAACATGTGGGTCGACTGTCGAATGCGACTCAACGAAATTGACGCCGTGATGGCTTCGCACGCAGCAACAGTGCCGACCACATGGACCATTAGACGCCTGCGAGTCCCGTCCTTGGAGAATCAGGCTGACTTTTGCTTCTCCCGGAAGTATGTAGCCTAAAAATATCTTGCCACGCGTCTTGTTATGTCAACGTCGGGTTCACGAACAAGGAAATGAAAAGAACCGGTTGTAGTCAAAGAAGGCATGCACACATATATAATAAGCTCTTAATCTCCACATCCCGCCGGCGCGATATTCACACTGGAAAATGGGATGTTTCAGAGCATCTCAAAACATATCCGAAATATATCATTCAAGTGAAAGAATAGTTAGTGACTAAACTGTGCCTGAAACTATTATTCAGACACCACTTCAGCCACTTTCCCGAAACAATGAGTTTAAGAAAAGGCTTCAGACTGCTCGAAATCGGTAAAAAGCGGTGAAAGGAGCGCCGAAACTGATCCGGAAGCTTATTGTTTCGGGAACGTGGCTGAAATGGTGTCTGAAACTAATAGTTTCAGGCACAGTTTAGTCACTGACTAGTCTTTCACTTAAATGATATATTTTGGATACGTTTTGAGATCCTCTGAACATCCCAATTTCCAGTGTGACAGTGCTATCATTTGAGAATTACAGCCGATGTCAGTACCGAGGGCGCGGATCGAAAATTTTCTGTTTTGGGAGGTTTCCAAAGAATTCCCGATATCTCAGTCAGTTCTTCACCGATTCACATAAAAACTAAATAGATCTACTCGGCTAATTCATACGCAATTAGTGATAGAGAGGAACTTGCGAAAATATTACGTATTAGGTAATTTCTGTTTTGGGGCTGTTTTTGTACCGAATACCGTCTAGCATGGTGAGAACATTTCCCAGTGACCTAGAATTTTGGTAGGGACAACGTGTATATGTTATGAGCCATGTGATAAAGCCAGAACTATATGAAATGTTCAGATGAATGTGATCTTGGCAATATCTCTGAATGCCAAAAACTGCCAAATGTTTTCACTGGAGCTAGAAGGACTTTAACTACATTATCCTCATTTCTGGCTGTATCACATGTTTTATCAGGTATGCATGTTACCTCTCCCAAAATTCTAGGTCACTGGGACATGTTCTGGCCATGCTAGACGGTATTCAGTGCAAAAACAGCCCCAAAACAGAAATTACCTAATGCATAATCTTTTCATATATTCATCTCTATCACTAATTGCGCATAAATTAGCTGAGTAGACCTATTTAGTTTTTATGTGAATCGGTGAGAAACTGACTGAGATATCGGGAATTCTTTGGAAACATCCCAAAACAGAAAATTTTCGATCCGCGCCCTCGGTACTGACATCGGCTGTAAGTTGGTTCCGGAGGCACTGCTCACAGCCTGTTGCCATCGGCGGGAAGTGGCGGGGTCGCGTCATCTATCCTCGTAGTTTTGACATCAGTACTCCAATATTTACCCATACCTGTGAACTCAGTGATGAGGCTCGATATCCTCTACTACTCCGAGATCCGGACTTGAACTTGTGAACTCGCGATTTAACACAGTCCGGCCCCGAGAGTTCCCCAACTGATCCGGAAATTTGGTTATGAACGTGCATGCAGCATCCATCACTCGGGGCTCCGGATCCATTATCACAAGGGGGGTCGGGATTCGAAAAACGGATATAGGGAGTTTTTCGACTCCGTCAGAACTCCCCCCCCATATAGGGAAGGAGTTTCCCACCCCTAGCGCCGGGCCGGCTGTCCGAGTCATGTGCACCGTCACCGCCACCTCACCGCCACATCTTTGGCAGGTTCCGACGATATTGCAACCCTTCTCGACAAGTCCTCAACTAAAATCATTCCTACTGCAATGTGCTACCACATGCATTAAGCTCAATTTGAACCTTACTTATCTCAGATTTTGTTAGAATTCCCTCGTTTAAAGGTCCAAATTCCTGACTTTGACACCGACTGACCTCGGAGAGCCATCTGGTACTGAGTTTTCAGTCCTCCCACTCCATACAAGGTGTCAAAAGATGATTTTGAACCATTTTGTGCTCATTCATAACCTATATACAAAAGTTTTTTTCAACCCTCGTCAGCCCCCCCCTATGAGGGTCCAAATGCACATTTATTCCTCCGCAACTTTTTTTCTCCAAATCTTACCTGCCGTAACTTTTTTGTCCGGTCTGATACCTCTGCCGCAACGTTTGGTAACGCCGAAATAGTTGCGGCCCAATACGATGTGCCGTAACTTTTTTTTTTTGGTGCCGCAACGTTTTCCTTGAATAGCACGGACATTTGTCCAAGGAGTCTGTTTCTATTGATTCAGAGCCCGCTGGCGGTGAATGCGCGCCGGGTAATGCCGGAATGCGAATGAGGCAATAAGGTGCAGCTTAGTAATTTGACCGGTCCTCTCCTCGACCTCAAAGAACGCGGCCCTCTGTCGCAAGTCCGGTTCTGTGCGGGTATGACTCTACCGAAATATCATATAGAGTCCCCATCCTTTTGGCCGCCTCACGATGACGGGCTGCAGATTATTCTATCCCCATTGCATGTTTCTTCATTTCCCAGCCTAGCCTGATGTTGATCTGATAGTGGGCGTAGGTGAGTGGTACTATTATAGACCCCCCTCTGACATCGCACCCTGATGTGGTAAAAAAGCTGATGCCGTCCGTACCTCTGAGTCAATTCCTTAGCTAAAAAGGGAGCAACTGCCCTACTATATCATGCATAGTATCCCTGACCTATACATTATTTGAGGCAAAACTGAGCCCGTTAGAAAATCGAAATACTCGAAATCTGTCGAATTTGATCAAATTTGATCAAATCACCTACCACTTCTGCTATATCTTTCTACCCAAGTGTCTGTTCCCCCCAAAAAAGTCCTCGAGGCATAATATATGTGTTTCAAATGTATCCCCCGGTTTAGATTTGCTATAAAATAAGAAATGGAAGCGGGAAAAAATCGGTGACATTTTTGTCAGTACTGGGGTCAAACGTGACAGTGCCCGCCGGCATCTCTCTAACTCTCGCAAAAGTTCTCCACAAAATATGAAACTTTGACAGACTATATAATACATGTCGGAGAGTGGTTTTGTGAAATAACTAAGCTAACGGTGGGGCGTAGTAGCAACCCGGCCTGCCATCAAAAAACGTTGTCAGAGGGGGGCCTATAATAGTACGGAGGCTCATCATAAATCTGACTGGCGACGAAAGGAAGACAGCGGACAGCTTTCCGTTGGCGGTACGTACACGGGAGGCTGCCGATCCCGCGCAGCGTCGGTCTCGACATGTGTTTTGACGACAGCGTTCTCGACGCATTCCAAACTGTACCACGACTCTCTCCGGTGGACTTGTCCGGGGCATTCCAACCTAGACCCCCCCCTCCTACCGTGGCCTCAGATAACTCATTACAACGGTGACCTCCAAATATGGCAAGACCATACAGCCGTTTTGGAACAGCTCCACGACGCCGAGGAAAACCGCCTTACGATGGCGGAGAACGAAAACGACAAGATCTTGAACTTACCGAAACTTCGCAAATTATATGTTGCGTGCGGTGACCTCCTGGAATTCGGGGCACCACTCTTGGAGAAGCTTATCGTCGAGCCCCTCAAGATGACTCTTCCCCCGGACGTTTTCAGGAATCTCTCCGGTCTCATCCACCGCTCTCACTGCCGTCTGACAAAGGTCTGCCTGATTGGCGCCATCCCACCGATTCCAATGACGTCGCGCCCATCTCCGTCTGGAACTCCTCCCCTCGCTCGTTGATTTGTGCGTTCAATTCCGGCGGTTGAACGAGACAATGCAGCTGGATGACCTCGTCACCGCACTCAGCCGCGCGACACTCACAATTTGTGGGTCTATTTACCTTGTCCTGGGGTGCGACATGATCTCACGAGCTGCAGATCATACCATTTGTGATGTCCCATTTCCGGCGCGCTTCCGCGCTCGTCGCCTGCGATTCCATCATCCCTAATTCTGCGCATTTTATGACGAAGGAAACCTCGAGGTTCTAATCACCTCCGTGCTTCCAATGCCCTCACCTTCCTTCCCTATTGTACATCTGGTGGTCATACTTATGTCACTTCAATCCACTCAATGAATCCCATTCAGCAATTCAACCACGCCCTCCCGCCCTTGCGCATTGTTGACCAAATCCTCCTTTGGCATCTTGTACGGGAACTCCTAGAGCGCTTTGAGTCGGGGGTGCTTCGGAGCATGAAGGCTTGCGATAAAATTCTCGTGAGGTTCTTGCGCATTCTATCGGGTCGTCCCCTAATCTCTTGATTGGTTAAGCCGTAGCGCATTGATGAACGGGCTGACTAGATCCTTCTCTACGAACTGTCGACCATCACACAGAGGTGTTCATTCCAGCGTGTTTCTGATTTACTCCGCACCTCGGATTCGGAACTCCACCTCTCTTGGAGATTCGCCCATAGACAAACCTTCGGGTAAAATATACTGTAGTTCTAGCAGGAAGTAACACCATCGTATACATAGATGGGCGATTATATTTCTAAAGCGCTAACAATATGTGGTCCAAAATGCCCTCATTCTGCAGGCTCTGAAGGTGGTACGATTCCCTGCCGCTCAAATGAATCGGAGAACAGCGCCCGCATATCTACAACACTGTTTTGGTTTGGCCCGAATACTCCGTCGTCCTGGATGTCACCCCTGCGAAACATTAGTTAGACTTCGAGAGGCAGCAGGGGTATCGACCGTTACGCACCAATGGAACGAGTGGAATGAATCAACCTCGTAGCCGTCCGCCCATAGGTCACGCACAAATGTGGTGTTACACGGCGGGGGAAGGTTCCACCAGTGGTCCACCCATACGATCTCCTGCCCTTCGGGGACAATCAGATGTAGCGTCGTGGGGAGCGCCTACCGCATACAGACCGTCAGCGCGGGACTAAGATCACAGCGGAGAGGGACGTACGATCTCCAGGAAGCAGTCCGTCTGCAGAAATGTCCCAAGAACGTCGAGCAAATCTGCGCGCAGCTGCCCCGGAACGTACATCGTGTCCGCGGAGCCGCCTATGAGGTGCCCGGGCATGCCGATGAGGCCTCGATCCGGGCACGCATCTGCGGCGGCACGCGCTCGTAGGCAGGGTATGCACACCTCCAGGCCTACGTGCTTCTCCCTACGCAGATGCGTACGTCAGTGTTGCATAGCCGTGCAGCGCGAGAGATGCGGCTTACCCCCACCTAGCGGGATGTCAGTCCGCGCACGCATATATAAGAGAGTTTACGCACCACCAAGTCCATCCAGCGCCCCACGCGCCAGGCTTCGTGCGCGTACTCGCGTGGTGAGCGCTGCGCGATCTTCGCGGGGGGCGGGTGGTTCGTTACGCCCGCGGGATTGGGCACGTAGCGCTGCGCAAACGGACTATGATACCAGATGCGGTCTTGAGGGAATTGCATGAGGCGCGGGACATTCAGCAGCGTGTCGAACGGCGCCCACAGGTAGCCCGCGTAGCAAGGATTGTCTTTCACCGCCGTGTAGAACATGTGATGCGCCTGCAGATGTTAGGTAGATCTTCATGCGAATGGAAAGGACGCACCATGCGCCCACCCATTTTGAACCAATCGGCGTCGAAGTCCTCGTCGGAGTGGTATGAGTCGAGCACGACGTCGTATGAATGCATGAAACCGCGGTCCTCGCGGCTCGCCGGCCCAATAAACAATATCTGTTCACCTATAATTCATTTTCGCAGTGTATGGAGGGCATAGGCGACGCACATTTGGGAAGTATGGGGAGTAGACCTCGCGGTAGCCATCGAGATTAATATCGTAGCGGTCATGGCTGAAGAACACGACGAGCAGCACATCATCGAATGCGTGGAAGTCAGGGCGCGTGCCTGGGCCAACGTACACAGATGACGACGGGAGCGGGCGGCGCACGCACGACGTGCTCTGCGTGAGGTTGTATGTAGCGTCGAACTGGTGCGGCATGAGGGGCTCGGGCGCACCGGTTGCGTTGCTCCACACGAACGGCGCGGGGTGTGGGATGGGCTTAGGGGGATTGAAAGCGAGCATCACGAGGAGCGGCGCGAAGGTGAGGCCCACGAGCATCAGGTTGCGGCGCGATGGGAAGAAGGCGGACGTGGTCGTCGATGCGGGCGACTCTGCGGGGCTGTCCAGTAGGTAGGAGAGTGCGGCGTATAGAGCGAGCGCTGAGGCCAGCCACTGGACGTTGGTGAACGAAACCGTCGTCCAAAAGACGGTATGTGAGAACGGAGGGATGAGCGAGGCGGAAAGCAGAGTGATGACGCTGAGACTGAATGCGGATGTCCCTGGGATATGAGTTATTAAGACGGAAGGGAGAATGTAGGCGGCGCACGCACGGCGGAGGATGGCTAGCGTCAAGATCTCCCAACAATACGGAGTCCCAGGATCACGCCCGAAGCGATGAGATCTCGGGGGTGGGAATTCGGGACTATAAACTGAGGATAGGGAGCATGAGGATAGAGCCGCTGAGACAACTGTATCCCGCAAGACAGGTGCTGAAAAGTACGAGGTTCATTTTGTGGAAACGAAACATTGCGCATCGTTTGGTAGACCTGGCTTCGATTAAATATTGCAAGTTGGAGGTGGTACGATGCTTACCGTGGATGTAGCAACCAAGATGAAGGAGCTCAGAGCACAGCCGAGGAGCAGTAAAATGTACGTCGCCAGGCTGTACTGCGGGACCTTTATGACGCGATGCACGACGGAGACTGCTGCAATCTGAATAGTATTAAATTAGTTGATGTACGTAGGAAGACGGACGGGAATCCTTGACGCGCCTGCAGGAGAGCACCTGTCCAATGCCTCAACTGAGGTCGTCCTCTCCGCCAGAAGATAGGTATGTAGACCGACGAACAGGATTACGAGCGCATCGGCGCTAGTCGAGCGTGGCCTGGTTCGCGTACTGTGGGCGGGATATAATCTACATGCGGAGGATAAATGAGATGGAGCGAATAAACAGTGTGATATTTGGAACATACCAGTTGGTTTCGCAGAAGATATAGACATGCGAGTGGTCCCAAGGCGAGGTATAGATGCCGCGTGGGTCGATGAGACAACGGCTCATTGTCTGCATGGTCAGGATCGTGGGCCTCCAGCTCGTCGGACGAGATGGAGTACAAAGGGAGAGTCTCGTCCAGTGGGACAGATACGTAGGGCGACCCGGATATTTTTAGTGCCCTGGCATCGCGGTAGAGGAAGGCCGAGGGTAATGATACACTTTGCGAGTTCGAGGGCCACGGCCGTAAGCGGTGGGGGCTTCATGCCGGCTGGGATGCGTGGGGTCCTTGAAGCCAGCTTGCACGACGCCCTGGACGGTCTGAACTAGGACGAGAGATGCCTATGGGAGTTGGTAGAAATAGGCCCCAAACCTCTGAAAGTGGCACGAACGAGGTGAGAAATCGGGCATCCGAAGAGTTCGTGAGTCCATAGCGATGCGAAAATGGGGCTGTAGGGCAGCGACTTCATGGTCTTGGTCAACAAGAAGGAATTGAGACGCAACTGTGTAGAAAACTGTGTAGATAAAGATTTCAGGCTAGCTGCCACCAGCAGGACATTTACGCCAGCGCCCATGTATCCACCAGCGGGAAATATCACTGCCGATGCTTCGATTGGCGCGTAGTTCTTTTTCTGTATCTGGCGCGGGAGCCCATGTTGTTCGATTGATCTACGACGTTAGAACTGTCGGTGATAGTTTGTGCCGTTGACATGTTGGTCTTGTGACTCATCCAAATTGACTATCGAACGCAAGGTGAACACTCCTCAGTGCTCTGCAAGGACTAGTTTTCAAACCCGTAACACGGAGCCGCCTCTGCTCGGCATCTTCGTCTTTTTTTGGCCGAGTTGAATGCTGCTTCCCCAAGGATGCGGGCGGAATTGGACTGAGCGAACCCGAAAACATTGTTATGTAAATCGCCCGCATCAAAAGTCACTCACAAGTCGAAGGTGCGTCCTAGATCGCGATTCAGAAGAAGTTCTCAAGGGGCGATGAAAGCTCAAACTTGATCTTTAAGCCTCGACGAGGAAGTGGAGTGAGTACTTGCGTAAATTGAGCTACTTATCAGACCCGTGGCCACCTCAGAGACTCGTCTTCTTACCTCCATTCTGCTTTCTGAATCTCTACACGTAATGTTTCGAATACGGGTGCCCTGCTTCAGCGTCTGTATTAGAATTACTTATATGTGCGATATGCCGAGAACTCACCGTTCGCAATGCCGTAATTAAGGTTTTCTGGTTAATTGCTGTTAAATGAAACAGTCATGTCAATGTCGACTCAAAACAGCGGAACACAGCAAACCCTCGGCAGGAGAGATGGCAACGATGTCCGACTTCACCGAGGATCTAAAAACAGGTGCAGGTAGCGCAGACGTCACGAGAAACACCTAGGCCAGGCTACGGAAAGGGTGGTAGCCACAGAAATGACAAAGAGGTACACAGGGACGTGCAGATTAGAAAATGAAACCAGCTCGTTCGAAGCGGTTTTGCATCGATGCCAGCATTCGACCAATTTTACATTTGCACTTGAGCGCTTGAGCAGTGAGGGAAAGTAGATGCTAGTTCACCAGGTTTGAAGTGGATTCACAAGGATTAATTAGTTAGTTTCCTTGACGACTCCGGCCCGAGAGGAGGTGAAGCACAGGACACTGCCGCTACGGTGTAAGTCGCCGCGGCGAGAGTAGAGTAGAGGAAAGATATCGGGAATCCAGGGACCGGAATGCCTGACTCGGAAGAAGAACTGGTACCAGTTCCGGAGCGCCAGGTGGCAGGGTGTGAGACTATGTCGATATTTGTCGGTGCTGTGACGAGTGGACACGTGATATACCAAGCCTCACCAAACATCCTAACCTGGACCACGATGTGTCAAAGCTTCTGCGTATGGGCGCACGGGCGCCTCTTCCAGTGTTTCTGACACCTGGGACAAATGCGCATCTTTGGCTGGACAGTCATCTGGACTGGGTATTCCATCTATGATGCGAACTTGCACGCGAGCCTTCCGAGTCTGCGTCTCTGCGACTGCGACTCAGAGCTGCGAATCGAATGATTGATTCTCTTTGACAGCTCCTGATACTTTTGGATCTGACCGTCGTTCCTAGGCATGCACGTGTTGATTTGGGTCTGAGTGACACAGCTCTATATATATAGAAGCCTTGAGGAGTAGCCGTCCAGGCTCATCGAATGCGACTCAATATTAATCTTCCTCTCGTATGCCATGCAAGCGAAACATAAACCACAAGCGCCGGATCTATTTTAAGGTGTTTTGCTGTCCACGACTCGGGTCAAATCGCTCATATTCATAAGAGCGCTTCCGATGACCACGTGGTTGACTCATCCTTGCCTCGACGCAGCTCGCTCATACCGTCCCCCACGATTCATGCAATCCCCATTCCAGCAGTTCCTTGGGACAAACTACGTTCCCACAGACATAGAAGTCGAGCGTATCCGCGCTGAGCTCGCCTCTCACAAAGCAGCACTCGCACGAATCGAAGGGCTAATCCACAATCTCAGTGCCGAACGCGACCGGCTCAAGGACTACATCGGATCGCACAGGGCCCTTATATCTCATCCTCGCCGTCTTCCCCAGGATGTCGTCCAGGAGATCTTTCTAGCCTGTCTTCCGGCAGACCGTAACGCCGCCATGCGCAGGACCGAAGCCCCGCTGCTCTTGTGCCGCATTTGCAGCTACTGGCGGACTGTCGCGCTGTCCATGCGAAGGCTTTGGGCCTCTCTGGATGTATCCGCCGATTTCAGCAGCCGTAACTGTGCCACAGCGGTTGCTGAGTGGCTGGAGCGGTCGGATCCCCTCCCTCTCTCGCTGTCGCTGAGGTGGCGATGGTCCCATTCTGTCATCGCCTCCTTCCGTCAATTCATCCGCTCGTTGGCGCACATTGCATATCTCGGATATCCGGGTGTCCGACTTCCTACAGTTGTTGGCGGACATCGATGCCCCGCTACTGGCTGAGGTGAAAATTGCAGTTCACAGACCATAGATCCGACAAGACGCAGGTTCTCTCTTCGATCTTAATGAAGGGGACGAATCTGCAGAACATCACCATATATACACCTCGCCATGTTGATCTTCTGCCGAGCGGATCATTCACTTGGGATCACCTCGTCTACCTCACTCTCGATTACCGAGACCACAGTCCCAGCCTAATAAAAGGCCTATCTACTCAGCAGGCCTACCAGCTGTTGAGCGGGTGTCCCCGTTTGGTGTCGCTCGAATTCCATCTCGACTGGAAACCCACCCCACTCCTCTCCGGCATGCCGCTCTCGTTGCCATTCCTCCAATCACTGAGCCTCCTCGGCCACCGCTTTGTCATCCCCTCTCTTCTCGCCAATCTGCTCGAGCACTTGGTGATGCCAAGTATGCGAAATTTTTGGATGCCACCGAGCCACGGCGGTCGCCAAGGTCTCATGGCTGACCCTTCCGACATCGAATTCCTCACGCACCTCGCCGAACGCTCACCGGGAATGTCAAGCATCCGACTTGACCCATCTGCGTTCACGACCGATTCCCTCCTCGAGACACTCCGGTGTTTCGCGTCTTTGAAGACAATCCACGCCGTCCGCTCGTGGACCACCAACGATGCCAAAGTCGCGAACACCCTCCATCTCATCGATCTTCTCACTCCAGATCCCGAAACACTGGCTCCAAAGGTCTGCTGAGAATTGCAGGAACTCAACATCCAGGAGCCCCAATCTTTTGAGGACCACGTATTGTCAGGATTTCTCCAGAAGCACCTGGATTGCGGAACCAAATTGCGACGGATCAGCTTTGAGTTTAAGACGGACCCGCCGAGGAATATTCCCGATATCAAGTCCTTCCTTGACCGTGGGCTCCAAGTGTCGCTTAGGTACACTCCATATCTTTCTGAGCCGTATGCATAGGCCTCGATTTATGCCCAGTTCCTAGTGCTTTGTCTCTTGTGCGGATTCACTTATACAGTCATAGTAAATATCCTTAGATCGCTTGTACTCATCCGGAGAGTCTGAAACCATAAGTTGGCATCCACCGCACGACAATCTCCGTGAATCGGGCATGAGCCAAAGCCAATGACAAACTCCAGAGCATTACGTGAGAGCAGTCGAAAAGATGTTCTCCTCAAATTCTCGTTAAATTCATGGAGACTGCCACTAGGAGCTTGAGGCCGAAGGATGAGGGCAAAATAATATTCACACGTCAGAATCGAAAATTCATTTGAGAGCCCATGCCTTAAGAGCAGTTCAGTTGCTTACTACATAGCTATTTAGATTGTATGTAAAACTCAATCTACTGTAATTTTTCATTCAATTCGGCAGTCACCCGTCACCAGGGTCGCTGTCGAATGTGAAATTTGGGAGGTGTCCCCTGTCACCGGAGCTAGTGTCGAACTAGTTTTCCGCTTCAAAAATCGTTCCAAAATGCTTATCTCGCTCGGACAGTTCGCTAAAACCGCGCCGGAGGTCTTCTAAGCTCAAAAGCGGCACATTTAGTTCCCTCAATATTTGGGTCTTGGCTGTCGAAATTTCGCCGATGTCACGGTCGCCTCCGGCGGTTGTTGAAAGTGTCAAATTGGTTGAAAATGTCACGCGTCACCCCCCTGTCGAATTGAATCAAAACATACAGTACTACTTGTAAACGAGGAACCCTTGTCACGAGGACATTCACCAAATCCGTGACCTCCCCCCAGAACTGCTGTTGGAATAATCCGAGGTAGTTGTTGACTCGAGACCACAGAGGGATTGCAACCGTTGAATCGTGTTTGGCTGAGCCCTGCAAACACGTAAGGATACAAGCGGTGACTCGCTACTTAAGTACCCAAGCTTAGCTAATGTTCTGGTACATTCCAGTCCAAGACTGATATCTCCAACAACTGCTGGCCAAAATCATCAAGCGCTTGATGGACTCGGAGTCCTCGCTCATATTTCTTTCGTCCCTTTTCCCTTAAATATAATATATATGTTCGGGACGACTACATGTATAGCTTTCGTTTACACAAGGTCCGAAGAGATTCGGATGGGAACTCATAGAGACACGGTGCATTTTGCCGATCTAATCAATTTTGCCGACCGAAACGGGTCATAGTACTACGACATCCTGCGCGCTAGCAGGGTATCCCGGGTGCCCGACGCAGCTACCCAGCGGGACCCCATGCTAAATCCGTACGCTCCCCGCTTTTATGTATTTTCCACGGCTTCGCACTGTTCATCGGAGCACTGTTGCTGCGATGAGTTATTTAATATTCCGGGCCCAAGCCTACGGCCATACAACTTGAAAGATCTCTCTAAGTCTGTACGAGCCTGGAAAATTGCTACATGCATGTTTGTTTGTTCTTGCTTCTAAGTTTCATGGACGCGTTCGTGTCACGTGCCATGCTTCATCTCGCAGAGCTTGGAAGTTTGGAAGTTTGTTGGAATCGCAAGTATGTATCCAAAGTCATACCGGCATTTGAGGAGAAGCAGAATAAAACCCTCCATTGAACTCCGGACTCACAATGGCACTAGCTAAAAAAAGAATTAGGCTCGAATCCAGCCTGTACATGAGAGCGAGCTCGTCGATGTACAGGCTGGTCGATCTGAGTTTAAATTCTCAATACAAGCGAGTTACCAAAAAAGGCTATTCGCTAGATTCTCGGTATTCATTCAATTCATTCGGTTGAAGTTTGAGTGAGGTTGCCCAGAGAGTGTTTACATATATTCGCTTATCCGAGATGTTCAGATGAAGAATTGAGTCTGTAAAATACAAAATGATGATGATGTTGTTGTTTGGATCGAACGCCGCCCGCACGGAAAGCCGGAATAACCTTTTTGGGACAGCTCGCTTGTCATATGAATTCAAACTCAGGCTGATATCTCGCTCATTTCTCGCCGGATTTGGTTGGCGTGTGGCGCATTCGGGAGGGCTTAACTTTAAGCAGGGCTGTCGATCAGTATCATACTTAGGGGAAATTTTGTAGAATTCAACTGTGTCATAATTCGTGCTGTTTGTTTTGAACCACAACTTCAACTTGGCATTCCATAGCCAATTCTTATCCAATGTCCGAGACACGAAGTTCAACGGGAAGGTAGAGTCGAAGCATATCACTTAGCAATGTGAGATTTTGGTTCTGTCCCTGGATGGGCGCTGCCTAGTGGATTCTTGATATGGACCACTCAATGTCATCGCTCGGGTACCGGTCATAGGCGCGACAAAATCCAATGAATCGGGCATGATTTCCATCATTTCGACTTTCTAAAGCACCCGAATCCAACTCAATTCTCCCAAAACTGAGCGAGGAATCGCAGTTGGCGTCTCTGGTTCAACGAGCTAGCCAGAATTTTGACTTGTCCAAATTTTTCATTTGTCGCGCTGTGTCGGGTAGGGCTCGAAAGCGCTTCCAAAACCCCGCTGAACGCCCTCAAAATCAAGTGAATCGGTTGAGATATGAGCGGGCAACGAGTTCGGCAAACGGCCGGATCAAATCTGCTCTGATTTGGTCAAATTTGGCTAGTGCCATTAGATCTGCAAAGAGGTGTAAAGAGCGTTGAGTGCATAAGCATCCCGAATCTCAATCTCGAACACATTTGCTCCCGCAATTCAAGACGTGAAAGGTGCGACATTAGTGCCCAAGTAATGTGTTAAATACGCTATTCGTCCGCCGTGAGTCTAATAGGATGCTCGACACACGTTCGACGCAACGAGGATCCCGGTGGCGGGGAAATCTCCACAACAATCGAATCCTTGTACCGTGGCTCAGACGACTCACAAATGAGGTTCCAAAGAGGCATACCTTCACGATAACGAGTCCGGCGTCAAAACCCCCAACGGTGGCAGGATCTTTACATCGTGCCTCGCCCTCCCAATTCAAGGTATGTCCATGGACAATTGGCATCGTCGTAGAAGGCGGGAGGGATTCGGCGAATGGACCCTTCACCCAGAATGAGGCTCCTCCGCGCGTTTCGTTCGCCCACACGCATTGTAACTCGCCTGACAATGGCCACCCGGAAGGGGAAGGACTCTGCCGAGTCGAGAGGAGGTTGAAACGCTCGCGGTCCCTCGCGGAAGAGCTCTCGCAGGACCGTATTTTGTCCGCGCAGCTGAATATGGAATAGGGATAGCGTCCGAGACACGGAAGGTTCTTGCCGATGGAACAAACAGCTGATGGGCTCGTCAGGATTGAAGTGAGTCCGGCAATGATACCCACTCACGTCGCACACCAGCGCATCCCCGTTGCCCTTATCTCCGAGTATGACCGGGACTTGGGTCCATTCCTCTGGGCATTGTTTGATCGTCGAGAGGAATGATAAATTGTCGACGATGGGCGATGATGGGGCCGCCTGCGGACGGTAATCCAGTTCCACGGAAGTACTGCATCAGACGTGAGCTCAAGATTGAGGCCAGTATTGCTCGGGACTTGCCGAGAGGCCCTGCGGAAAAACGGCGGCATGTAGTGTCGAGCCATAACCGTAGCAGTGATCCGGTATGTGCACTTGATGAACAGCTGAGGGGAGTCGAAGGTTATATGGCAGGTTGGCGGAAGGACGTAGGCATCGTCGCCGTGTTCGAAAATTGATGGAAAGCGATGGGAGAAAGGAAGGCTGCTGGGACAGCAGGAATCGTGGTATGAATAGAGAGAGCTGGAAATGGAAACGACGGTCATCTTGGAGTCTGCTCCCGCCAGCGGTACCGACTCCAGGAGACCGTCAATCTACATCAAGGCGGTCAACCCTGCGAAACCGGCGCGCACGAGAGTAAAACTCACTTTCAGCTCGACGGCTCTGATGCTTCCTAAATTTGCGCGCCCGATGATGAGCTTGCCGTCGATGAGTCCCCCGGGTCCGATGGGCGGCCTAGCTCTGGTGGATTCTTGCCCTTGTAAGACAAGGGTAATGTCGTCGCTGCGGCTGATGAAGTATCCGGTAGACGAAATCCTGGAAGGCCCCGCAGCGGATGAGCGTTGCAGCGTGCGCTCCGTGAATTTGGGGAGGGGCGAGTATGTTGGACAGATAGTCGCTGGAGAATAAAGTGGGGGGGAGCGGTCTGGAGTCATTTGTGGATACAACAAGTGTAGAGACGCACCTCACGGTAGATATTGCAATTTTGTGAATGGACGGCAAATGTGAAGGGCTGAACAGGACGGCCACGAGATCAGAACGTCTGATGTTCTGATTAGCGTCCGGGGCACGAGAAATGCGGAAGATTAAGTGGCGTGAGGTGTACTCGCGGCGCTTACAACTGAGTTTGGCGTCCGTTATTGCCGAATTTCGTTCGTTGAGTTAATAAATCGAATCGTGTGTGGGCTTAACCCATGTTGACGCGAAAAAAACGCGAGAAACGCGTGTTCTTCACGACTGGAAATCCACCGTCCACAAGTTCTGTGGAGTTGGGCCGCAGATCGTAAGATTCGGCACAGCCACCTACCCACAGGACCCCGAAACCATTGTGCGCGGGCTCAGCTCGCCGTTCGGGCCCAATTCAGAGATCCTAAAGTAAAATTGCATTCGATATATGCCACTTTACCGTGCACACCTGCCTGACGCTCGGGGCGGGTACGAAGTTCGGAACGGAGGTCAAATCGTAGTTCATCCGAGTTCCACCTGAGCTTGGGTTGTAGTCCAGGGCCAGCACCCTGTCCAGCCACAAAAGCATACCGGTCAACATACCCGTACATGTTTACACCAATTTAATTCGCTATATCTGCGCGAATTATCTACATAAATTCCTCCCGAACAAGCCAACACAAAGCATGACGTACATCCTGTGAAACCGACAGGCAATCTTCTCGCCGCCAAAATCCATCGCACATGCGCAGGTGTCCCGCTGACTTCGGGATGTGCCTGCAGACGTGCGATGCATGAACGAATGTGCAGGATACTGTGACGGTCTCAAGGGCGCTCTTCCGTTGCAAGTAACACGACGTGGGCATCGAATTGTGCCGTCATCCTGTCGGGAAATCAGACGTTCTGATATTTCTATGGACCGTGGGGTGCCGTAAGTACTGGATTTACTCCATGGGCGTGTGTGGTTGAATGGCGAATTGTTCTACACATTTCCTACGAATCGGCGATAGAGACAGCTCCAATGCCGCTGTAAGCGTGAAAATAAGGAAAGAGGGAAGGGGAAAAATGAACCGGCGCACAAAGCTCCGATCTGTCATTCCGAGATTCTTCAGTTCTCCGGCCATGAACCGTAAGTCCGCCGACCCAAGAGACGCTACGCTCAACATTCGGCCCACTGGTGGGAATCCCCCAGCCAACGCTCACGCAAAATCAGACGTTCTGATGTTCTGATCTATGAAATATCGCCGGCCCAGACAGATCGAATCCTCTCGGGGAGGAGAGGGTTCAATCGTACTCTCGTAGTCCCTTCGAACGCGTACTGCTAGGCCCAAATCGCACTAGAGCCGCCTTTCAAAGGCACTGGAATGTGAAAAGAAAAGGACAGCTCACACGACTTTTTTAGTCCTGGAGGCGGCCTACCCGCGCACCAATCCCATCCTCTGCATTAGACCTCCTGTGCGCGTTTCAGGTCCCATCATTCACCTCAAGGCGGTGCGTAACGGCATCCGGGACCCCTGCGACTGTGTGTTTCCTCGTCGGCAGAAGATCAGCGCGAATCTTTGTGATATTTGGATGTTGCCTATTGGTTGCCTACGTGAAGAAAGAATCCAGGACCGGGCAAGCTCTCGCACCAGGCGCGTCCAGTGCCATGGGCAGAAGACGGCGATAGGAGACGCCGCACGTGACGAGAGCTCCCGACGCAAACCGGGTCCAGTAGTATTGGGGAGAAAAGGAAAGGCGACAATGATCACGACCGTGGGCGCGATGATCCGCCGCAGGGGGGCACCACAAGACACCCGAGAACCGTGCGAAAGTAACGGAAGGCGTGGTCAAAGCTGGTCAATGAAAAAAAAAAAGATAAGAGCCATCTCCTACGCCCAAGTGCGCACGCAGCTCGAGATCGAACGGATAATCGATGTGTGTGCCACGCAAAGACCGTGCGGGGCTAATCGAAAGTAAAACTAAGAGAGAAAGCGCGAGGAAAAGAAAGTTCAAAGCCCAGACGCGAGGAACAAGGGATGGCGCAGAGGTTTAGACTACAGGGGACGATTCCCGCGCGACACGAAACACCATCAGAGCGCAGTCTGAGTGTGAATGGACATACACTCTCCAACACACCTTGCCTTAAATTCATGATAACTCCATGTAAAAGGAAAGAACGAGTGAATGCACCCAGAATGCACCCCGCACGTCCAGCTTGCGTCCTCCGACTGCCTGCGTGTCAATGCCCTGCGCCGTTGCCGCGGATACTCAAATCGGGAGTCTCCGCTGGTAGGACTTAGTATGGCTAAGTTCTGACATTGAAGGCGATGGGAGGAAAGCCTGGAAAGGGAGTGGCGTGTGTTTGCGCATATGTACATACGGCGAACACAGTCACGATTCGCATCGGCCGTATACATCCCAGCCCCGAATACTGCCGACAGTTTCTGGCACGATCGACTGGATGACAAATCGATTGCGATTGACAAAGCATTCATTGTCAAGATGACAAACTATCTCTTTTGCTCACCAAGCACCTCCCACTCGAACCTTATTCATCAATAATTGGCCACGCTAAAATGAACCCGCGCCGTAGATGGAGGATCTACAAACTCCCAGGCTCCAGCTTACGTAACATTGGCTCAACATGACCTTTACCTCCGATTCGTCCGCTCCGCTTGTCGTCGTCGTGGGCATCACCGGCAACCAAGGCGGGAGCGTCGCGCGCGCTCTCCTGGAGTCTGACCGACCGTATCGCATCCGGGGATTGACACGTGATGTCACCAAGCCGGCGGCGCAGAAATTAGCGCAAGCAGGTGCCGAGGTGGTCGCACTGTCGCTCACAGTCGGCAACGAAGATAGTGTGCACGCCGTATTCAATGGCGCGGATATCGTCTTTGTACGTTCTCCCCCCTTTGAATCTCAATTTCGCAAATTAATAATTACTGCAATGTCAGGCCGTTACCAACTTCCTTGAACACATGGACAAGGAGCGAGTGCGCTCTCGACAACTTTGTCCATCCGCCCTTCAACTAATCCCTTGCAGGAAATCGCCGAGGGCAAGCTCATGGTCGACGCAGCCAAGTCCGCCGGCGTCAAACTCTTCATCTGGTCCGCCCTCGAGTCTTTCACCGCACTCTCCGCAGGCCGCCTCTCCCCACGTCGCGTTCTTCGACTCCAAAGCCGAGATCACCACTTACGCACGGGCCTCCGGCATTCCACTCGCCATCGTGCAGGCAGGGTACTACGCGACGAACATCTTGGATGCGCACGCCCCATATGCGCTGCACGCGCAGGCCGACGGCAGCTTCGCGTTCCGCCTTCCGATGGCGGGGACCACGCGCGTGCCGCTCATCGACGTCGCGGCAGACTACGGGCTCTACGTGCGCGCCGCGATCGAGTCGCCCACCCTCGGCGCGGGGTCCGAGGTGCTTTCCGGGCGTCTCATATCACTTGACGAAATTATTGCGCAATTGTCTGAAGGTACTTCCGCAACTGTTCATTTGCCTCTCCAAAACTCTGAGCTTACCCTTGATCCAGTCACCGGCCACAAAATAGTCTACTCCCAAATCGACCGCGCCCAATTCTCCGCGGCGTTCCCATTCCCACCGATGGCACCCGCAATTACGGACATGTTCCAGGCGTACGAGGAAATCGGATGTGCGGCCTTTCCTGCTGATCCTCCTGCCTTACTCATACACGACCCTGTAGACTACGGGCCGAAGACTCTTACGAGCGAAGAAATACTGGCGCGGAAACCCAATTCGTGGCGCCAATTCCTGGAGGGTACCCCGAAGGATGGGTTCCCGGTACAGATCCAGCCTGCATAGCTTGCATTACAGGGTTCCAGAATAGTCAAGCAATCAAATGTTTATAAAGTATGTTTTGAGTCCTGATTCCACATACTCGTAGCTACTTGG
Source organism: Mycena vulgaris (assembly GCA_029204335.1). Taxonomy (NCBI): domain Eukaryota; kingdom Fungi; phylum Basidiomycota; class Agaricomycetes; order Agaricales; family Mycenaceae; genus Mycena; species Mycena vulgaris. Next base: position 575,753 of record JARGYA010000040.1, on the reverse strand, counting down.
ATCGAGGATCTCATATCATGGCTTCTCGACTGCGAGTTTTATTCGGATATAAGTAGAACAATGAGAATGGGTGGTGATTGAATTTATCCGTCCAAGCGAACCTTCGCGGCGGGATCATTTGTTCTAAACATCGGACACGGTACTCGCTTATCTTAGCAATATGATAAATACCCCTAAGAGGCAATAAACACGCAACGCGGCCGGAGTCCGGAGGCGGGAGCGCTGATGGGAACTGGGGCCTAGGCGGGTTCACAGTCCTGAGACTCTGTTTGGCCCCCGGCGAAGTTCCAGGCTTCGCAAGACGGCGTTCGACGGGGTAAATGGTGAGTGGGATGAAACAGGCAATGCAGTGCAGCCGAGTGCGCGGGGCGCTTTCCTATGAGGGCATCAGACGCGTCCGGTGCATGTAACACAAACAATACTTGCATCGTAGGTCCACGTCCACGGCCGCGGGATGCGGGTATGCCCTGGGAGCCAAGAGAGCGACGACGGGGAAGAGGTGCTCGAATTCCGGGAGATATTAGCAGGGGGTGAGCAGCCGGATGACGCGCATGCACAGCTCGCCCTCGTTCAGCGTTCGCTCAAGACACACGAATACCGGGCCTTGAATGTGGTCGGTTAGATAGTTGGAGACGAGGATGGTTGGGTTACCGTGGGTATCGGCCCAGGTACGTATTTCAGGCGATTTTGAACCAGGAGAAACGCAAGGATCAGAAGGGGAAGTCAAGGCGGTTGGATTGAAGAGCCGACTGCAGGCAGGTTGAAACAGGGCATCAAAACAGAGCAGGAGCCATAGTTTGCACCTATGAATTTGTGGACCCATTCATGGGCGAGGGAAGGTTTTAAACCAGGGCTCGACTCGGCGCAATTGAAGGACACTGCGCTATGCATGTTGGTAAGGTAGGGGAAGTTAAATGAGTCATGACGCCGCTCACAAATCCACGGGTGGCACGGTGTCGCACGTACGTTGGCGGGGCGCGAGCGAGGCCGAGAGAAGGACCGTCGGAGCGCCGTTAGTACGACAGCCGTGGAAAGCCGCTGACTGAGAGATTTTCACCAGCGACGATCAGTAACGACACCAATACAGATAATGCCACGAAATGGAATGATCCCCGGAAATCAGGGACCTACATTTTCAGCATCCACCGCTCGAGCGCCTTTGATTTTCGGAGAAGCTGTAGCCGGGAGCAGTAAATTCGGAGTCGGTGCCCGCCTGAGACGCCGCATTTCACCGAATTAGATAATCCGCCGCGCAGAACGCCAGTGGTTTATGGGTCTATCGTGCAGTTCAAGTGCAGTTTCACGCTAATGAGTCGACAGAGAGGACGACTGCGGAGACGACGAGCTGCGGAGAGATATGCGTGGGAACTGTGGCGGGCCAGCCAAGGGCCAGCGCCCTCCGCCCAGCGACATCGGCATGGATCCACGCCGTCGTAACTCGGCTGTGGATGTTTGATCTTATCTCCTCAGCGAACAGATGGCGACGGCCTTGAACACCTATCAACTGTAGCCCAGACCACGCGGTTACCAGATGGTGGTCGACCTCTTTCCGTACCACTCCCACTGCGGATGTCCCTCGATTCCGGAGGCGACGACCCGCGGTGAATCCTTCTTCGGTTTGGCGGAGGATGTAAGAGAGAAGGAGGTGCCGATCCGGAAAGTGATGGGAGATCAACGGCACGTGCCTCCCATCGCCCTCGATTCACGCGTTTGCTAGGGAGCTACTGCGGAGCGTTTTGCTGACGGAACGTACAGACTTATGCAGCAGATCACGTATGTATGCGGGAGGCTTCTCACCCGATATATAAGGATTTGGTCAAGCATGACGGCCCCCATACCCGACCACAAGTCCACGCACAAATTGCGACCCACATTGTCTTCCGAACATGAGCTCGGAGAGTTCGAACAAGAGCCACCGTACCCAACCATTGAGGCGAGGCAAGGCCTGCCTCAACTGCCGGTATGTGGTCCATTCCTCGTAAATCGTCTCGCGGCTGATCAGCTATAGACATCTTAAAATTGCAAGTCTTTCACTCCGTTTTCCTGTAATTTATTTGACTTCGTTTCACTCTCCAAGAAATGCGATGGAGTCCGTAAGTTTAATAACTTTAACTGCGACATTCGGCTGACAGACTTTTTTCAGCGCCCGGTCTGCGGCCCGTGCATGCGAGTCCCGAAGGACGACGAATGCGAGTTCACCGATACCATGTCTCGGACGCAAGAACTCGAACATACGGTATTGCGTCTGCAATCAAGATTGGATGAACTCCAAGGCGTACCCGGTCCCTCAAATTATGCGGGACCATCCCATTTTCCAGCACGAAATTCTCCATTCAGTGGCTCATCGGGTATGGACACGATAGTCGTCCATGAACTCGATTTAACGATTTAAGCAGGATCTCAATCCTCGCCTTCCTCAGAAAACTCCTTCGTTGGCTTCCAGGTACCTACAACACTCTTGCTAGAGATTTTTCGTACTGACGTCACGCTTCCAGGAACCTCCATTTATGATGATACAAATGCTGTAAGTTAGGATCAGCTCGCATCTGCCACGAGCTAACGACTTTTTCTCTAGCTTACAGCATTTCCTTCCTCAGGCCGCGCAATTCGGCTTCTTTCTGCATCCCTCGCGCTTCCGCGATGCAGCACTCCTCCCACTTCCATTCGGCGACGAGCGCCGGCCTTCCCCTGCCCTTCTCTGTGTCGTATATCTCTGGGGCGTCCACCTCTCTCAGTCGCAGCCCCTGCTCTCCTCCGAGCCTATCTTCCTCGCGCGCGCGCAGCAGCACGTCTCGACCGAAATCTCAGCAAATACGCACCCAGGCCACTTCCTCCACACGATCCAAGCACAGGTCCTCCTGGCGACGTACCTCTTTCGCAACAAACACTTCCTCGAGGCGGAGTTCTACGCGAACGGGGCGGCGACGCTCGCGCTCGGTTACCAGCTCCACAAGATCCGCTCCTCGCGCCCCGGGACCCCGCCCCTCCTCGGCGTCCCCGTGCTCCTCGAAGTATACCCCGCGCCGCCGGCGGACGCGGTCGAGGAGGGCGAGCGCATCCGCGGCTTTTGGGCCGTCGCGTCCCTCCAAAGCAACCTCCACATCGCTCTCAACTCCGCCAGCGGTGCCTTCTGCATCCTCGCGTCCCCGGGCGCGGAGATCGACACGCCGTGGCCACTGGAGATCGCGGACTACGAGGCGGGGGCTCTACCGCCGGCATACCATAACCAGGAGACGATCCGGCAGTTCCTTACGGACGACCACCCCACCGCGAGCTCCATCAGCACGCTCCATGCCCAGGCTTCCGTCCTGCTCTACCGCGCCGCGCGCCTCGGCACGAACTGGTCTCCGTGTACGCGGCATCTGTTCATTTATATTGAAGCCGCACCGCTGACCCCATATGCAGCACTGCAGCCACAGGCCCTCGCGTCCTACACGACGTCCCACGTCGTGGCTCGACGCGCGCATCGCGCGCTTCTGGGCCGCGCTCCCCCCGCGCTACGCAGCACCCCCGACGCTCGCGCTCGCGCACCTGCTCACCGCCGCCGCGGCGCTCACGCTGCACCGCGCGCCGTCCGCACAACTCAAGTATGTTGCCTCAGCGCGCGCAGCTGCTCAGCTGCCTCGGCGACGCCGGTGCGCACCCCGTTGCTGGGGACCCTGGGGGCCCGCGCGTGCCGCGCGCTCATGGAGGACTGTGCGCCGCGGGCGTGCGCTGTGGGCGGCAGGACACGGGATGGCGCGCGCGGACGAAGGCGCGCTGCTCGCGGATCTGAACGCGGGGATGGCGACGATGGGTGTGTATGCGGCAGGGAGCCCGCTCATTGGTGCGTTTTTCACGGTGTTAGGATGGGGACGTGATTGACACGCTGTGTAGAGTACCAGCTAAGGAAGCTGAAGGAGGAGTATGCGGCGCTGTGAAGGCGGTGTACCCTCCTTTTTGAGCTAGTCTGCGCCCGGAGGGACACCTCGCGGACTTCGGTTTGTTTTTCGAATCGTGAGTACGAACCCTTCACCTGATTCCTCGCAAGCTGACCATGGTTAGTCTCGGAACACTTACCATTCATCTGAGCACATCTCCCTATCCTTCTATGATTTTCGTCTCACTCATCCTTTCGCATGTCTTCCTCATATATCCCACCTGGCCTACCGGTTTCCTGACATACCCATACCCCTGAATATTACTGTACAACCACTCCTACTGATATTAGTGTACAATCGCTCCCACTGATTCGTCCTCATTGTTTTTGAAGTCCCTCCGAGTGATAAATTGATTAATCCGATCCGCTGGTCGGATGAAAGTGCCTAAAATAATACAGGCCACGGTTGGAGTCTCGGGAGTGTCGTGACTGCCAACTTAGGAGGATTCTGCAACTCAGAACGAATTCTGTGCCGATTCTGTTGTGATTCTGGGTCTCGGCAAGGTCGGCTTGCTGTCGGCTTGATGCCGGCGCCTTTGTGACCACCGTGACTTTGCCGTGACTCACCTTTGTTACGGAAAGTAGGCACACACGGACCTGCCTGATTGAGAACACCACGTGTGGGACGGCAATCATGCGGCACAGAAAACAATAAACGCATCAAACACTGCTTCGACCACAACCACATTCACCTCGCCTTCCCTATACCCCCACGTCCCTCATTATACACACCCCATCCTCCCTCCGCTCTCATCCTCCCATTTCGAAAGTTTTATGGGTATAACACCACTGATTCCTCGAAGGCCAACCCGAAAGTTACAATTGCCACCCGCCGGCGGCCAGGCAGCAGGCTTCGGTTGCCACCGCCCTTGTTCCCTGGAGGTGCTCAATACCCCAGGCGGCTCCCTTAACACTCGAGACCACTTCCCCCACTATATGTAGAGCGGACAATATTTATGGGTCGTGTGCGAGCTTGGCCGATCCCGATCCACCTTGACGCGTCACTGCCGCGCTCGTAATATTGGCATTGCCACTCGATACCCTCTGCCCTTTCCTTAGAATAGGATAAAACAGTGTACCTTCATTAATAGGTTATAGTCACCCATTCCACTACCTCTCAAATTCTAACCCTGCACCGTGTACCTTTCTGACTCTTATTTCGATGATTTGAGGACTTGCGCGCACGATAGCTGCCGTGATGGCCGCAGCACACGTGATGTCCCAATAAGGCAGGTCCGTGTGTGGGCCGTGTTTCCCTTTGTTACGACCGTAGCCAGGACCATAGTTTGGCCGATTCAGCGATAAGGCCCGCTACTCGTTCTTTTTCAACCTATCAACGTCGCTAATTAACCCCATCGGATCCACTGTTGCCGCAATGTCAGGCGAAGACTCGCACATTCGGGTGGACGATCTGTGGTTTTCGAACGACAATCTGGTCATCAAGGCGCAGCAGAAGATCTTCCGAGTCTCCAAATCTGTCCTGGCCGCCCGATCCACCGTCTTTCAAGACATGGTCGCGTTTCCGCAGCCAACCGAAGGCGGGACGGAGTTGATCGACGGGAGCCCCGTTGTTTCTCTCCATGATTCCGCGGATGACGTCGAGGTGTTCCTCCGCGCAATTTTTGACTCCAGGTATGGCGCCATTTGCATTGAAGTTGACGTCCGTTCTTACCGGTTCATACTTGAAGCTATTTCATGCCGCCACCTGAGTCTGCCAAGCTGCAAGTCATCCTCGGCATCCTCCGGCTCTCGCACAAATACGACGTCCAATATCTCCACCGACGTGCCTTGAAGCATCTCTCGGCTATGTATTATCGCGCTTCAGTACACGACTACCTCAATATTACAGCCATAGACCACATTGATTATGCCGACGCCGATCATGAACCACTCCGTCATCTCAAAATAATCCTCGCCGCTACCGAGGTCGGGGCGGAGTGGCTGCTCCCCCTTGCCTATTACTCCGCCAGCTCCAATAGGCACGCAGACCTCTTGGCCCTCCTTCCCTCCGTTCCCGACCGTGTCATCCACAAGTGCCTACTGGGTCAGACGGAGCTCGTCCGCGGCACCGCTGCCGTCGCCCGCTTCCTCATTCGGACCCCCGACAAATACCGTCAATGCACCAACCGAGAAAACTGCAATGACAATAGCTCTCTCATCTGCGACGGTGTTGTCTTCCACCAGTTTAGCCGGAACCTGGATTTGGACCCGCTACACCAGTGGGTGCAGGATGCCTGGAAGACGATTCGCCCGGCTTTCTGCGAGCAGTGCTACGAGCAGGCACGTGCAACGCACAGACTCGCCCTCGAAGCTTTTTGGGACCGCCTTCCGGCGATATTTGGGGTACCTGAGTGGCCAGAATTACACGCCAGGCAAACAGCCGCGATGAAGGAGGGGTCTTAGGTATGTAACGCAAATTCACGAGGATCTTAGCTTATTAGCGGTTGGATAGCTGGCGATAGGAACGGCTCATTGCCCTAGATGCAGATCTGAACTTCACTCACTGTATGAATTGTCCATCCAATTGATCTTGATCTTTCACACGTCTGCCATGCGCCTGTAGGCGTACGCCGGCTGCGCGCGCCGATGAATTTTGCATTTTCAAGCCACGTCCGCCCGGCAGTCTCCTTAATAAGTTTTCATGCCATGAATTTCTCCTCGTTGCCTTTTCCCATAGAAAATTCAATGACGCCTACCGTACCGCACTACCTCAGGTAGGAAATCAATCATTAGTGCAGCTAGGTGCAGCTGCTGAGCTATACCTGCACGCATTAATTCAGTGAAGAGCAAGGAAATTCACGGCCATCCGTAGGCAGATATGGAAGGATTGATTCGCCCGCCTGCCGATTTTAATGCGGCGGAATTTGTTGCAGTGACACTGACTTATAAATCGACTCTCTGAACATATCACTGAACATATCACTTTCGTAGCATTTCGCGTGCGCAGAGTGAATCTTCATAATTCCGAATAAACCCCAGGTTGAATCTTCTTGATTTGGCACCAGGACCCTCCCTCGTCCGGAGGCTTAAGCTGCAGTACAGTACAACCATCTTCATTCTTGAGTGCGTTCAAAATTACAATAAAAATGGATGGGATAAGCACAGGAAACCGGCAGGAGGATGCCGGAGAGCGCGAGAAAAGATCCATGGCAACGAAACAAAAAAAAGTTTAAAAGAAAGGACGATGTATGGAGATAATTCTCGGGCTACCGATGATGACGCCGAACCAAACACAGTCATGGTCTTTCAGAAACCCGCCTCCGCCGCATGGATATTGTACGGTAGATGAATAGACCACCCAACCCAATCTAAATTCGTCCCTACGGCAGAGAGTAATTGAAACGATTCAGTGCGATCTATGACAAAGTTGCGGCCGCACAACGGGCATACCGAATCCATCTGTGATCTCCGAGTTCCGTTTCTCTGATTGGCGATAGCAGCTCGTGGCAGCATCATCCGCGCGCGCGTCTTCTTGCTTTGTGCCACTACCAGGATCCACCGATGGCCTCCTTCTCATGCAGTATCCCCCCAGATCCCGACATATCTGGCATCGGCGTTCGCGCAGCGATCTACACCCAGAATCTGCTCAGCTTCGTACCTGCTATCTGGGCGCTCTGGGACGGCGAAGTCTCGGCGTACGAGCTCGAGTCTGTTGAGACCCAATCCACAACAATCCTCATCACCGCCTTCGCCATTTTGATCTCGGCGATGGTCGAGGCTCGGACAGTGGGACTCTCGAACTTTCACGCAAACATCGTGCTCAGTCTGAGCTGGATGAACAACACAAACACGTTCATCTACTTCCTGCTGTACGTGCAACACAAGAGTCAACCCGAGGAAGGCCGGGTCGCCATGGACTTGGCATCCTGGATAAAGCACCTCTGGGGTAAGCTTTCGGCGAGCCCACGTAACGGGCCTGCCGATCGAAAGGGTATGCTGATGTGATTCGATGAGACCTTCATTTGACGTCAATTTACAGACCAAACACAAGGTGGACCGCCGGGTGCCGGTGCGGTGGTTGGCAGAATTAAGAAACCTAATGGTAGGAGCATCGTCTTATTCTGAAATCAAACCCTCACCTTTGTTAGGACCCAATCACGGAGTTCGACAGAAATCTCCAATGCGAGATTTCTTTAGAAAGATCGTCCTCGTCCTCGGCTCCCTACACCTTTCCCTCATGGCGGCGCTCGGGATTTGGCTCTGGAGTAACCCTGCTTTGTTCGGAACTGCCAAAACCTGTCCCGTCGACCGAATATACACCATGATTCTGGGCCATCCAGTGCTATTTAGGTCGACTCGACTGCAGGCGTGGTCGATTGGGATTTATTCGCTGTTCCTCGCACCCGGGCTCAATCTGCTCCTTCCGATGGGTCTTTTCCTTGTTCTGTTCCTAGGCTACCAGGAATGGCGCCGGTACTCTGTTAATCATCTCGACCCATCCCCTTCGCATACTGCTCCTCTCCGCCCTGACGGCCGTCACCCGAGCATCGTCCCCATCGTCATCTGCATGGTTCTTCTGTTTGCAATTAATCTCATATTTCTCGTGGATATTGAGCTCACTCTTGGATACAACCGGGGCTACAAGCTTCCGACGAATCGGATTGGACCTTCGGTCAAATCCTTGCACTGCTTTTACTGGTGCTCCCATTGCGCGACCTGGTGGAGACTATATCCGAACGTCGCGAGACGAAGCGCAAGGCCGAGCTTGAGCGCCGGGAGAATGAGCGTAAAGATCAACATACTGAAACGCTGCGGACGGCTATACGAGACCTGGCCACGTCGGAAGCGATGTTGGAATTGATTGAAAGAGGTGCCGATGGCAACACAACGGTCGAGGAGGGTACGTTCTTCGTGTTTCGTTATGGACGATATATTAAACACTCCTTCGTAGGTTCTGCGTATGGAACGGTACTACAGACAGCCTGTTCACGACCGGATGAAGAATTAGTCGCCAGACTATTGAACCATGGAGCAGACCCCAATCTCCGCGGTGAGCATGTTTCCGCTTGCGATGATGCACTGATCAAATGGTACCTACAGTGCACAAGTACCGGAGTCCGTTAAATGTAGCTTCGTCATTCGGGCATGCGAAGAGCGTTAGGCTCCTTCTCGACAGGGGAGCAGATCCAAACGATGATGGTGAGTGCAGCATCGCTGATCTCTGCGACCCGGTACTGAGGTCTCAATCAAAGACGGCACGAACGGGACGCCGATCCAGGAAGCACTGAAGTCCAATGCGGAACATTGGGATGTCGTCAGACTGCTTTTAGAACATGGAGCAGAGCCGACGGCTAACGGTGCGAATATGCTGTGATATTGAGGAAACACTGACACCGTCTTTAAGGTCTCACAGATATGACCATCCTTCCCAGAGCCGCCAGGGATGGCCAGATTGAAGTCGCCAAGGGCCTTCTTCAGCGGGGTGTAGACTTGGAAGCCCGAGGTAAGGATCTTTAAGGTCTTCGCGGAGAGGCCGTTGTAATGACACAATCAAAGGTGCCGACGACGCGACAGCACTCCAAGCAGCATCGTGTCAGGGTCATCTTGAAATGGTCACCCTGCTTCTTGACGAGGGAGCAGCTGTGAATGCACCAGGTGAAGATATTTAGCTTACGAGGAGATGTACATTCATAAAGTAGTATCTGAAGGTGGGGGATTAGGATCGGCGCTCTATACAGCGTCGGATGGCGGATATGTCGGCATTGTCCAGATCCTCCTGGAGAGCGGAGCGGACGTGAATATGCTAGGTTCGGATGTTTCCCTCCAGAAGAGAATGTTACTCACATAGGATGCAAAGGCGGGAAATATGGGACAGCACTTCAAGCAGCGTCGTATCAGGGATGCTTTGAGGTTGTTCAGATACTCCTCGAGAAGGGAGGGCATGTGAACGCTACGGGTAATCCTCTTTTGATCGTGGGATGAGCCGCTAACATGCTTCAAAGGTGGGGATTACGGAACGGCGCTCCAAGCAGCGTCGTACGTGGGACGCGTAGACATTGTTCAGCTGCTTGTTGACAACAGAGCAGACGTGAAAGTTCAGGGTATGTATGTTTTGCTCCAGAGGAGGCCTCGCTAATATGAGATTCAAAGGTGGCAAGTACGGGACAGCACTTCAAGCAGGGGCGTATAGGGGACGCATGGAGATTGTTCGGATACTCCTAGAGACCGGAGCAGATGTGAATGCTCAGGGTACGGATTTTTCCCTTCGCGAGGATACACAACCAACATTGTTTTTCAAGGCAGCGAGTTCGGGACGGCGCTCCAAGCAGCGTCGTACATGGAGCGCTTAGATATGGCGCAGCTGCTCATCGACAATGGAGCAGATGTGAATGCCGTGGGTAAGGATATTTCGCTCACGGAGAAACACCATTAACTTGGTTTCGGAGGTGGCTTATACGGGACAGCGCTCCAGACAGCGTCAGTATAGGGGAAGCCTGTATGTTGTTCCGCTGCTTCTGGAGAAGGGGGCAGATGTGAATGCCCAGGGTAAGGATGGTTCGCTTCAACGGAGGTGGCACTAACATTGTTTTGAAGCCGGCAAGTTCGGGACAGCTCTCCAAGCAGCGTTGTCAATGAGCCAAGTGGACGTTGCTGAGATGCTTCTTGACGCGGGAGCAGATGTGAATGCTCAGGGTAGGTCATTTTCTTTTCGTGATGATACACTCATAAAATGGTCGGCGAAGGTGGCGAGTATGGTACTCCACTCCAAACCGCCTGCCGCAAGCGAGATACCAGACTTGTCAAGCTTCTGCTTAAATGGGGGGCTGACCCGAATGCTTACGGTCAAAATTTGGCTGCTTCCCCGAACACAGAACTAACCTAGCATTCGAAGGCGGCAAATATGGAACGGCGCTCCAATTAGCATATACGACTGGCCACCCAGAGATACCCCCGCTGCTTCTAGAAGCGGGAGCAGATCCAACGCGTTAAGGTGAGTTCCGTTTTTGCCTGAAAGTGGATCACGAACCAACGAGCCTGATCGGCGAGAAGGCGTCGGACGCCTCTAGATTGCCACTAGCATCTAGAAAGGACTCAAGACGCGCTTGAAGCCCTTTGCATATTGTGGATACGGACTTCACCTCTCCACGTCATGAAGTGTAGGCTCCGATTACCTCTGCACTCGCGTCACCTTGAATCTTCCGTGGGCCGTCGCGCGTTAGATCGATGGAACGGAACAAACCAATCGCTGGAGATCGTGCAGATTTCTTTTTACAATGTACACTATGATTCACAAAGTGCCAGTCGCTCCGCTGCATCACGCTCCCCAATAGTCGTATACCTGAATCTCAAATTCATATACGACTCCCGATACTCCTTCTGATGGAGCGCCCGATTCGTGACCGCGTCAAGCGAGGGGTTCCGCGTCGTCGCCATGATCAACGAGAACGCCTTCCCGCCCCCGCCGCCGTTGCACCAGAGCGCATGCAGCCCCACAACCATCCCCAACAACGTAACCGCAATCGCAGTGCCGTATCCCGCCCACAGGACGTGCGGGTCGTATACGAAGACGTCGACGTCACGCACGATGATGGCAGAGGTGGTGGTCGGACCAGAGATTGCGCGAAATCATGCTGATTGTTGTGTTCGTGAGGAGGTCCTCGATGAGCTGCGGGGTGCTCGTGCGGAATACGGGGTTTGTGGGGAGGGTGTTGTTCGCGAGGGCGCTGTAGAGCGCCAGGGTCCCGCCCGAGATGTCCAGTCCCGTTTGCAGATTTTGGAATATCGACCCAGTGAGTGAGATTGATACCGCGTCCTTCAGTGCCGCGAGAGCGGGTCGGACTGCACGAGATCTCAAATCAGTTATTACAAAACCGCGGTGGATGCACGCACAAAGCTGGGTCGTTGATCAGAGTAAGATCCGTCCCAAACGAGGACCCGAGCGCGACATCTAACACTTCAACCTTTTGCACGTTGTCCCGGAACTCGATGGCAATATTGTAAGTCGAGTTGAACGACGAGCAAGTCGTCTGCGATAGGACAGTGTCTAGCACGCTAACGTACTGCACGGTCAGGGTGTCCACAGTCGTTCCCTGTACGCGATCCCCGGCAGAGACCAGATCGGTATGCGGCTCTGGATGGCAGAGTCAGAGGGCGCCGAGCAGCTGAATGACGGCGCAAAGAACGTGATGTTGTAGGAACAGTCCGAGCCACACGGATTGGTCCACGTCGCGATTTCTGCCTCGATGACTGCTTTGCTCGCTACAGTCTGCGTGAAGGTCGCCGGCGTAGTATAATTCCCTTCATCGAAGTTGGACGTCCAGTTCCAAACGAGGGGTAGAGCACGCACCGATCGGACTGGAACTATAGATGGCCCCACTCACTGGATTCTTCGCGAGGTCGACGGTCGGTACGGTGATGTCCTCCGTCGCAAGTGTCTCCATGGACTGCACCGTCAGCGATCCAGGGACGGGAATCACCCCGAACGTGCCTGTCCATGCAATAAATGCCAGTCCCGCCGCCACCTTCGCCCGCCACACCATTTCGAAATTCAGAAACGCGACGGGGTCGCCGAGTACGCCGAACAGCGCATCTAGCCCGTTTAGCTTCATCGAGCTTCTGCGGACGGTGTACCAGAGGCGCTGGTCGAAAGCCTTCGAGATGCTCTGGCTGAGGCATAGTTTGACAAGGAAGATGAAGACTGTGGCGACGAAGTTGGTGACTTTTTGGCGGGAGATGGGGTGCCCCGCAATGCGGGTAGTGCCGTCCGCCGGCGACAGGTGGAGGGATGCGTAATAGACGTGGTGACCAACCGAGAGGATCGCCCCAGCTAAAGCAAAACCAGCCATCTGCGCAACGGCAGTAGCGGGGTGTCGTCGCCCCGGTAGCCCCTGCGGAAGAGTGTCGAGCCTGCAAGCATTCAGCGAGGCGTGTACGATCAATAGCTCCGAACCTTTGCCCAAATTGCTCTCCGTCATAGGGTCCTGCAGTCGGCTCTGCCTTGTGTGCACGGTTGGGGGAGAATACCTTCGACTCAGACCCCGGGGTGCTGCTGATGCCGATGGCATGGTGAGTAGCAGCGCGAGCGGGGCACGAGGGGCGACTGACAAGTTCAAGGGATTGTCATTGAAGTTCAACGGCTCGGGGTGATAGTCCGCCAGTCGTGTGTCCAAGTGGGGAGCCATTGGACAAGGGCGCTCGTCGTTAACTCCACGATGGCGTGCCGCGTGCCGCTTCTTATAAGTGCTTGGGCGTTTATTTACGGCTAGACGTCAGCTCCACGTTGTGACTGTCGCCATCAGGTTCCGATGATTCCAGCCGCAGCGAGTTGCGTAAATCAAGCTCGGACTATGATATATGGCAGTGCCCCAAGGAAGAATGTCTTGAATCTTGATTGTCCGACAACAGTGCACAGGCGCGGGCAGAATTCCACGATTAGCCAACAAAGTTGAGCAGTCCGATGATGAGCGTTGGGTTGGGAGCAGTGATCGGGAATTGATCCCATCTGTGGCGGTCCAGTGCTCGGAGAAACACGGATCATGGTATCGGAGAGGCCGGGAGAGCCTCGGCTCGACGAGCCAACGAACATGATGAGTTTAAGGCTACAAGAAGTAGATATGTGAATGAATACAAGATACAAAGACCCGTCTCATGGCTGATCGAGCTCCTCCCACCACTGGAGCACCTGCTCATCGCTCATGCCACGTGTTTCCTTCAACACAACATCACAATAATCCGGGTGAATCGCCTCTGAATGGGCGGCCAACTCTTTCCAGGTAGTGATAAGTGGAACCTCATACCTCGCACCACTAGTAAATCCCAGCATCAGCGACGGAGAAAAGGGAATACGGCAAGAAAACATGCCTTATGCAACTGCAAGCGTTGCAGACAATGATTGACTCGCGGTATGTCCACATCGTCCTGATATGAGCCTCGGTCAGAGGGCGGTGGAATGAACTAGATACATCTGCAATTCAATCAGAATTACAATGATTGTTCCACGACGAGCGATAAAACACCCACCTCCATTCTCAAGTTCTTCTGTTTTCACCCGCGGCATCTCTTGATCCATACGGTCCGCAAGGTCTGCAGGAGGAGAATCTCTATTGACAACAGCCAAAACCTCGTTCGGTTTCTGGGGTGCTGGAAGAGTATCGAGAATCTCGACAGTAGAGGCAGGTGGCTGAGATGATCGGGGATCTATGGATATCGGAAGGGGTGCATGTTGGGAATGGGTAATGGCCAACGAAAGATTGGGATTGGTGGGGAGCTCTGATGTAGACCGCGCAGGGAGTTCCAACGGCTCTCGGGAAACAGTCCTGAAAGTTGTGGCATGAGCGCCGGAAGTTGACGTAGCACTCCCATCCTCCCGTGGTTCACTGGAAGACGAAGTCGACGCGCTCGCCGAGGCCCCGTGCGCGTCATACCTCTCCCCAATCTTCCCCGGCTGAAGTTTCATCTTCCGATCGTCGGGATGCATAAGATGGCGTAGGTAATAGTTCCTGAGCGTCGCGATCCTGTCTTGCCAGCGCTGGCCCGGGAAAGAATCCGGCCCCACCACGTCGTGCCGCAGAAGCTGCCCCAGAATCTTACCCCACACCCTGTCCGAGCGCTGGTGGAAATGCATTCAGTCTCAGTTGCGGAGGAGAATTAAATGAAATGTTGGACATACATCCTCGCTGCCGCCATTCTGCTTGACGATCTCCTTGAGCTGGGCAGGGTTGAATTCGGTGCCGGCGATGAGAACACGGTTAGACGCTGCCGTGGACGGCTCGACCGCCAGCGATGGGGCGGGCATGATGGGCGGCGGCGAGGGAGCTACGGTGGACGTAGAAACAGGAACAACGACAGACGGTTTATCTCGGCCTTGGATAGCAGGTTTGCTGCGGGAACTTTGGGATGGATAGCCATTCGTTGCAATTGCGGCGGAGCGAGCAGGTATCGCTTGCGCTGCTTTTACAGAATCTGCCCCACGAATCTGCGTCAAGGAATGCACCTAAAACAGAGATTCGTGCTTACTAGCGGTATCTGCAAGTGACGAGCGAACCACTGCGCTCGTGGAGAAGAAATTAGTTCGAGTTGCAGACGCGTTCGTAGCAGCGCTCGGCCTCCGCGGCAGGCCTGAAGACGTCCGCACAGTTTCTGAGAACACGGCGGCACTGAGTTGAATCCACCAACAATGTATTGTGGAAACTCACCCGCTGCTGTTTTCGTTGGATATGCTTGAGCCCCGCCCTCGTCCTCCTCGTCGTCCGTGTCCAGCGTTAGGTCAATGATCTCGTTATTCCCGGCCGCTCGGGACACTGCGATCCCGTTCCGAATTGGAGAATCGTCGCGCAGCTCGGCCTTGATGGCGATCTGTACCAATCATCCGAGTCAGTCCAAGTGAATTCTAACCGGATGCTGGTACCCACCGTGTCTGTCTCTGCGTCCGGGTCCGGGCGAGAACCCTCCTCCTCCTCCTCAGGCGCCAGAAGCACGACGTCCTCATCGCATAGGACAGGATCCTCATGACTCGCCGCATCCGAGTCACTCTTCTCCTCATTTGCGTCCCCTCGTTTGAGCAACTCGAGTTCCACCACTTTCAGCAAATCAATCGTCTGCTCCAACTCCCTAATCGCATCCTTGGAGCGCCGCTCCAGACCCTCGAGCTCCTCGTTCCTCGCCGTCAGACTAGCATTCGCGATCTTCAGCGCCTCGTATCGACCAGTAAGCGTGTAGTGCTCCGCCTCGTAAGCCGTATTCAGCTCCATGAGCCTCCCCGCATCGCGCCCCCACTGTGTATTCTCCCGCCCCAGCCGCTCATTCTCGCGCTCCAGCTCCGCGTTCTCCTGCTTCAGCTTATTCCGTGCGTGCACCACCACATCCCCGCTTTTCATGAGCATGTCACGTTGCGCCGCTGCACGGTCACGCTGCTCCACCAGCTCGTCGTTGCGCCCCGTGAGCCGTCGATTGTGCGCCGCCAGCTCGTCGGCGTGGGCTGTGAGTCGCGCATTGTGCGCCGCCAGCGTCTCATTTTCCGCGCGCAGCTTGTTGCGCTCGAGGATTACGCCGTTCCCCATCAGCGCTTCGCGCTCGCGCGCCCAGGCGTTCCATGCTCTCTCCCACGCATTCCGGCCTGTGGCGAGCGCGTCTCGCTCCTGCGGCAGCGCGTCTCGTTCTGCGGCGAGCGCCTGGTTCGCGCGCTTGAGCATCTCGTTCTCCTCTGCTAACGTGCCGATGTGGTTCGAGACGACCTGTGCGGCATGCTCGATTGAGGCCGTGGGCATGTCTTTCGCCCGCGCGCGGGGGATGAGGGGCGCACCGGCGATTGGTCGATTGGTGTTGATTGGTATGGGGAGAGGGGTCGCATAGGAAGTCGGAATCGCTGCGGCGGGAAGGAGGATTGCGAGCAGTTTGCGGAGGGGCAGGAAGCGTCGACGTTTGGGCACGTAGAGGCTGGCGCGGACCTCCGGGCTCTTCTCCGCGGCGTGCGTTCTGCTGCAAACCGTCCTGTCCCTCGATAGCAACCTGTCGATACTCGGGGATTCGAATCCCACCGGATGCCGGAATTGTAGCGGGTCTGTCGTGTGTCACCTCAGGGGAACGGGCACCGGATGAAAAGGCTGCTGGGTGTTGCGGGGTGGGTATGGGAACATCGGGCGCGACGGCGGTGAAGAGTTCAAGGGAGGTGCTGGTGCGGGATGCAGTGCTCGCGGCACGTTCGTCTGCGTGGATGCTATTGATTGTCTCTCGACTCTGACTTCGTGCTCGCTGATCAACTGAATCGGACACGGGTGTTCTGCTTGGTTGCCGCACACCGCTCGAGGGGCGCTGATTTTCCGCCCTATATGTGTCGTGCGGGCGCCGCGCGTGCATGAAATTCGCGATAACGGGCGCCGACGCAAGCAGCGGTTTCTGGCGGTGCGGCGGTGCAGGCGGCGCCGGGGATGTGCGGACGGAGAGTACGGCGAGGTCGAGAATGGGGAGGAGCTCGGGGGGTGATGTATCGTGTGGTGTAGACGTGCCTTCGTCTTCGTTGGCGCCAGGCAGGGACGATGGCCCTGTATCTATTTTGCAGCGGACCCATGCGAGTGCGGCGGGGGCGGCCACGGGCTCGTCCGCTGGCGTTTCCGTAGACCGCGCGCGCTTTGGCTCCGTCTCCCCGTCGTGCGACGACCCATTTGCTTTACGCTTCCGGCGCTTGCCTTTTGGACGCGCTTCTGCTTCAGTGGCGAGGATTTCGGATATGATTCCCGTCGCGGGTGTGGCTACAAGTAGACACACATGTATATATACCAATCAGTATACGTGAGCCGTGTACCGACACGAAACTGCACGCACCGAGTTCCTTCATTTTTTTAGCTCTAAACCACGAGACTCGTTGCTTAGCGGTGCTGCACCACAGGAAGACCCGCGGGTGGCTGGGGTGGGGGAGTGGATTGGCGCGCTGTGAGGGCCCCGGCCAAGCGCGCCATCCACCGGTGCAACGGGCGTACAGATTCGACGCGTCGACGTCGATATATGTGTCACCGAGGGCACCAAGGTCGTCGGAGGGTGTTCCGTTTCCTCGGTAATCATTAAAGTACTTCGTAGTCTCGTCCTCTTCGTCTGACGCTGGGGACAGGACGAAGGAGCGTCGCTCGAAAGAAACCATGGCGTGGGATCCAGCCAGAGAGATCTATACTAAAACGATAAAATCAGCACGCCAGTTGTTGTTAGTGACAGTATGAGGAACTGCTCCAACTTGCATCAACCTCGGAGTCTAAGTAAAATGGAATCATGGTCAATCAATCGTGTTCGACGCGACCTACACAAGTCGTACCACGGTCAATGAAGCAGTTATCAAATGGATAGGAGGACTCTTGGTGAGCTAGACTTGATAATCGGACGGATTCTGCCTCTACGCGAATCCCAGCAGCCAAAGCAAGACGTGGTCAAAAGATAACAGAAGGCGCGTTTTACGCGGTTTTGTTGCGATTTGCAGATACAGATAGTGGGTCGAGTTAGATAGCGCAAAGTAGATGTCAAGAAGGATTCAAAGATCCAAGAACAGGAAAGCACGTCCGAGGAAGATGAGGGGAGAAAGGAAGGAGTGGTCACCACGTGTCACACCTGTCAGTGATCCCATCGGCTTGCATGCCGAACAATGCCGTCGAACAATATTAATGATGCCGTGATAGGTGAGTGTCAACGCTTGCTGTCGCTGTCGCTGTGAGCTCACGCGTTCACGACTTGCGCCCGACACACGCCAAGCAGTTTCCATCTCCAGCGTGAGGCTGCGTGGCCGTCAGTCTCCTGCCCAGCCGCGGTTTCGAGGTTCATAGTCTCAGTAGTGTTATTTTAATGTGGACAAGAGCGCGGTGGGGCGCTCCGCGCCCCACCACTTCGGCTGGACAATTAATGCGGGACCTTGGATCTTTGCTGAATATACAGAAGTTTTTATATGCAGAATAGGTTCCCAGTATAATGAATCTCTTCACAGAATTAATAAGGTTGCCCTTAACCTCAGAGTTGACTTTAGGGTCGGTCTCGGTAGAATCTCGGGGTCAAGTGATCGTCGGAGTTTAAAAAGCTTCAGACAGACGGACACACGTAATTTTAAAAAGAGGGTGATACAGAGGGAAACGGCTTACGGGGAAGTCGGGCGTTGTGATGGGATAAAATTTGTGACCTAAGTTGGGGATGAATTGGGGATGAACCTCTCCACGGCGGTTCACCCAAAGTTTAGTCACATATTGTCACACTAAATTCCCGTTTGTCCCTGTACCCCCCGCCATACATATCCAGCTGTAAAAAAATACTACTCTGTGTGTGAACCTCGTAACTGCGGTTGGGTAGGAGACTGCCCACTACAAAGCATTCCAGCATCTTCTACTGGATGCCAAATTGATCTCCAACATTGTAGCTCACATACAGTACAGATTCCAACAGGGTGCGGGCTCTGAAATCTTGTACAGTGCGGCATTGAGTCAGCTTGGCACAGGATACTTACGCAACTCAAATATGGTCATGACATACCATTTGAAATCGAGAAGGTCAAAAACCATACATTTCAAGCTAACAAAATGTCAAGTAGGAGTTCAGCATATATATCACGCAGATCATGATCCATTGTCCAGCTATTTCATCAATTCAACATTCATCCCCTCCAGCCAGAGGAAGGATGGATGTAGGTAAGGCTGATACTAGAAGACTGTGGCCATTGCCAGCAAGTCTTTCATCAATACCAGTAAGTTGCTTTGTCTGTGATGAGTATTCAAGCAATGGCCTTGCTATCGTCCAAAGCTCCACAGCCTTTAGTATGTCACCATTCAGTTTTGAAAGATCTCCCAGCCAGAGCATGCATTCCCCCCGGCTGCGGTGGACATCCATGAGTGTAAATCCTTCCAGAGCAACAGTGAAAAGGCTGATTGGTATATGCTGATCCCCCTCAGCCAAGTACATATCCCCTAGATATTGGAGAGCTTTGTAGATCCCTAGCCTTTCCTTGAACTTAAGAGTGTGGACCAAGAATAAAATTCTCCACGTTGATGATGTATAATCCATGGCACCCCAGTAATGCATCTCACTTAGTTTTTGTAGACAGTAGGTTGCAATTTCAACATCTTTTCCCCAAACAGATAATAAGCATGATTGGAACAGAGTCTGAGCTAGCAAGACATCTCCTTTTATTGCATGAAGTGCTGCTTGAATAGCATCGGACCACAGGATTCCCACCGACCATCCCATACTTTTCAACAGTGACTTGGCCATGCCAATATTGGTCTGCACATCCTGATTTGATACACCTATTTCTATATCAATCTCTGCAATGTTGAGCAAGGCAAAGGCATGCTGAAGTGGGTCTTGCCTCGCAGAGATGTTTTGAAGAATCTGAGTCTGGATGTTACGAGCTTCCGCATACTCAGATTTCGACCGATGGACCTCAGCCAGAGAGTTCATGACAGTGTGGTCCAGTGAGCCACCAGACATAGCACAAAGACCCAGCAGATGCCGTGCCCTCTGACATAGAGAAACACTGTGCTGATAACTCCCACGCCTATACCAGCAAAGGGATTCCGTTCGGAGGGCGGTTGCCTCACCAAATAAATCTCCACAACTACTTGCCAACTGCCGTGATTCATATGCATGTGCTTGTGCTGCGAAGTAATCACCAGTTTGCACCTCAATACCTGCCAGTGTAGACAATGCAACAACCTGTTGATTGGTATTCCCACTTAAAGTTGACAAAGACAGAGCTGCCTGAGAGAAGCATATAGCTCGAGGAATGTCATGGTTGTGAAATCTATAATAATGTATGATGGTGTCATAGAATTTGCCTAATCAAGGCTGTTTAGCATTTGACAAAAGAAGGTTAGTATTGAACCCACATTTAAGATCTGAGTCATCCAATTCTGGGAAATGTTCCAGAGCTTGCCGCACTTGGTATTCAACATTCTGAATGGGATGGGATCTCCAACCAGCAATGAGCCGATTGAGTACGTAGACCTCCAATCTCTGGTCACTGGGATGAGGGAAAATCTTGGGAATCTGGTGTATTGCTTGGATTTGCCCATGTCCAGTCTGTCGACTAAAGCGATCGAAATGGCATGTGCAATAAATGGTACTGACAAGGTCAGGATTATCTGGTCTCAGGCCTTTGACCAGGACATTCTCGATATTCGCAAAGTTCAATGTGATTCGAGTGACTATCCCAGGATTGGAGGCAGTTCCAAAATATATCTTGTGAATCTCGAGAAGCTCTTCAAAGTGTTTAAAAATGGGTCGGACAATGTGAGGCATGGGAGGGTGCATTTTGTTGACATGTTCTCGGATTGGTATCAATACTTTGAGACGTTTCTGATCATCTGTGTAAGCCAGAGAGGTACGAAGCAGAGCGACTTTGCATCCAAGGACATTAGAAATTGGCAATTTACTTTGCAAGAGCTCTAGATCAGACAGCCCATCTGGGAGAATACAGAGTAGGCTCAATAGGTCTTGTGATTGTGGCGAAGACATCATCCGTGGGCTTGCAAGGGATAGGGAAATCGATAGATCTAAATTTGACCCTTTGTCATAGCCATTTGACAGTAGTGAGGTTGTTTCTGTCTGCCAGCGATTCAGAACACTGGACACCCCTTCATAAGCCACTAAATGTGCCATGAGATCGATCGCCAGTGGCATGTTATCGGCTAAGCTGAGAATCTTGTCGACATCTTCGCTAGCATGACCATCATCTGCAATATCAATGAAGATTCTCCGAGCAGCATCTGGTGTCAAAGGTTTCAGAGGAGCGAGGAATGGATGAGTCCATTGGACCATTCCCGGCCGTTCAGCTCCCCTCATTGTGATCTGAAATGGCCTCAGGATATAGAGTGCAGTAATTAGTGTGTCTACTTACAATCAATGCCAGATGTTCCACGTCTGCAAGCAAGGCTAAAAAGTTCTCAATTTCACCGCGAGACTCTCTTGGTTCCCAAATTGACTCCAGATTGTCCAAAATCATCAAAGCCGCGGGGTTGTTGGACAAATGATGGATAACCGGCCGAGTGAGATCCTTTCCGGGCTTCAGGCCCAGATGAGACCCAATGAGAGCTGTAAGTTGGACACTACTTGAGACAGTGTCACAAGCAACGAAAACACGATGCTGCTGATATCTAGCACAGATTTCAGGGTGATGAAGAACCATTTTTGCAAGGCTTGTCTTCCCTAATCCCTCCAGGTCCCAAAATTGCTATCCTGGGTACCTCTTGGCTGAAAGTTTGAATCATCACAGAAACTTCTGATTGTCTGCCATGAAATATCTTTGGTTTGGATGGCAACAAGGAGAGTGAGTTGGAGCTGGATAATGTTTAGATGATCTTAAATATGATTGGATCTGGGGCCATACCTGCTTCGTGAGGACCGGGGAAGTCTGCTAATCTGTGAAGAAGCAATGACATTCTTGCACCAGGGACAAGATTGAAGTAATACACACAATAGATCCACTGTGAGAACTTTCTTCATCTAAAAGACTTGAAACCAACTCTAGGACTTCCTGGTGCATCTTCTGTGCATATTGTTGCATGACTGTTATGTCATCTAAAATATGAAATTCCTTGAACCTGCATGATCCCGGACATTCAATGCTTCCTTGCCCACAGCAAAGCTGAAAATACCTTGAAGACGTTGAGTGCCTGTTCTAGTCCACTATCACAGTCTTTCAGCAATGTGTTCATTTCATGTCGCCGGAAGAACTGCCTGATAGTGTTTTTGTCTTGCTGTGCTTCAACAAAATTGTGCACCTTGTGTAGTGTCCTGCAAAAAGTGCCGAAAGTGTTATATACAATGGAAGACAGTAATAGATGTGACTGACTCGGTGAACATTCCTAAACTCTTCAACATATTCGGGGATAATTCTCCACTGGTATCTGAGCCAACATGAAGTCGGATGATAGCATAGAGGAGTTCATGGATCTGCTCCATCATCCTCGCACAATCACCATGATGTTTCTTGACACTCTATCGGGGCTGTATTAGACCTGCGAGGAAGGTACGATTTCCGAAGATATAACTCACCTGTACTGACAGCAACAGAGACTTCATTGTACTTGCAATGGCAGGCAAGAATGGTGTTTCCAGTGCTTTAGAAATGATTTCCACTGTGGTCACAGCACCCCTCAAACACGTTACGATGTTATTGAACCGAATTTCAGTGAGACTGGGCTGATGGGGCATCTTGCTGAGATCACAGTGGCCATTGGCCACTGCAGCCCTTTATCTCATATGTCGTGGGAGATTGAACAGCCATTGGGCACAGATTCTTATCCCATCCAACTCTTGATCAGCTCCAGAAGATCAGTCGTCATTCGGTATCATTGGATAAAAAGTCATACGCGGCTTCGCACTGTGCATAGGTGAACCACACTAGTAAATCCTCGGCGCTAGCCGAGTGAGCACCATACTCACTTCTGTGTAATCGAGCAATATATCACACTTCCACATGATTCAGACACTGAAAGATGCCGCTTGCAGTTACACGACGTAAACCTGAAATATGCATCACTGAGGACAGACAGATCAGATTTTCGTCATGGACAAGAAGAATGGCGGGTGCACAGGCTATACCACCCGGAATCGACGTGGGAGAATCGACTTCGTCAATACTCGTCCTCTGCCCTTCGGAATATAATTGATTTGCATGATTAAATGTTAATACAAGGCATGCCCAATGCAAATGGAGGCTCACAGGGAAGCCATGGAGCCACAGAGGACACTAGGGGAGCGTAACGAGGGCTTCGCGATGACGACGATGTATACCGTTTTGGCTTCGGCTTGGCTATGCATCACATCATTCGCATTGTGGCGCAGGTCACCATGATTGATTCGGAACTGATCTGAGTCTGAACAAGCGCTCGGGGGACCGCCCTTTATTGATCACAGAGATTGAAAAATGTAACAACCTTGGATTTATAAGCACCACATGGCTGATGTACTGGTGCTGGTTCTTGAAGTAGAGAAGATACATATGAAGCAGCGTGATTTTGTTTCTATGGAAACTGTGGGGTGGCGAGTTTTGGTTTCGAGATCACATCACAATGGACGTCAGCGGCAGGAGTAAAAAGACACGACGTGACGCGATGGTCACGTGGCATTTTGGACCCCCCGCAGGCTATCAGCTGCATTCCAATTAAGACGGGAGCAAAAGTGGAGCTTTAATTGGGTGCTAGGAGAATCTTGATGCAGTCCAAAGAACTGCGATCATGTGTGCCGAATACGCGCCAGTTGGGCGCCTCCGAAGATCCGGGGTCCAATGTCCGACACCCTCGGAAGCTCTTTGTTTCCCTTGCGGATGGGAGAAAATGTCAGCATCCCTACGTCGATGTGGCGCCAGGGCAGTGCCTGTCAGATTGCTGAGGGAAGAGTGCTTTATGATTATTCGGACTGATCCGAGTCAGCTTCCTCTTCTTGAAGACACGTACCTATACTTCTCTTAAGTAAATCCCTGTCCTCGGGCCGCCGATCCGCCCGCCACCTAAGCCCTTTGCTAAACGACCCCCGCTCCACGCCATCAGTTTTGATGCGCTCCCGGCATCAGTGATGGTACATCACCGGAACCATCTGATCAACATTTTCGGCACACTCCGCCTTGCTCTCTCCTCTTATGTAGTATTCTTTCACTCTTCCTTTGCTGCTGTTCACGCTCAATGCACTGCGTCAATGGTCACCGGTCGCGGCCACGACGGCTAGCCGCTCGAGGAGCACGCTCTAACCCTGACGTCTTTGATGGAAGGGACGACCCCGGCACGCGATTTAAGTCTGGATTGCGGACTTCAACGCCATGCGCGGGGCACCATGTGTATGTGGCTCCCGATTCACTGACCCGCACATCCGTCGTGGCCGCCGAGCCCGCTCCTCCAGGCTAGGACGAGACCACCCATCGTGCCGAAGCGCCGAACCTCGGAATCTGCCGCCGGCAGAAATGTGTGATCTTGCCGGCGCCGGTGGCGCAAGGCACGCCTCCGACGCGCGCCCTTTGATGCGACGCCGTTAGCCGGCCCGTCGGCCCGGTTGTTTGCCATCGGGGCTTTTGCCAAACTCTTCCACTTCTTTTACATAGTGATTGCATAGTGACACCAATCTAACCAAATCGAATAATCATATACTACTACGGACTCCAGATTGCTGTCAGGTGGTGACGGCAAGCTGCCGTGAACGGCGCAAAGTGGCATTAGTACGGAATGATCGGACCACTTGTTTAGCACACCGTGGGCTGTGTACCGGCAGCTGAACATCAGAACGGCACATGGAGACATCAGCGGAGCTTAAATAGCCTCGGACAGACATCGTAATCTTTATAAAGAGGGTGATAAAGAGGGTGATTAGATGGAGCGCTACGGTGATCCGATTCGTCAGCAGCGGAACATCTGCACCGCACCTGATAATACCACCAAACCCCTCATATTAGAGGGGAGGAATTGTATGCCTCCCGCCTCTAATATGAGGCAACTAAGACTTCCACGAGTACTGCAAATACTATAAAAGCTCCCAGCCCCCATTTCCGTGGAAACGGTGGGGAACAGCCTAAAAACTGCCCCGGCAAGAAAAAATTGACATTTTACCACCATTTCCACCGGTTTTGAAGCCTTTTTCCTGGATCCATTAGATTCCTTAAAATAGTCAGTAAACTTTGTGACTCTCTAGTTCCATGACTTCCATGGACAAATATGCAAAGTTTTGTGACCTCGTTAAATTCCACTGTGTCCACAGGTCAATTTCCGAGGGTCAGTAAATTTTGTGACCCTCATTACCGTTCCACTGTTTCCACGGGTTGATTTCCGAGGGTCAGTAAATTTTGTGACCCTCGTTACCGTTCCACTGTTTCCATGGGTTGATTTTCGAGGGTCAGTAAATTTTGTGACCCCGTTGCCATTCCACTGTTTCCACGAGTCGATTTTCGAGGGTCAGTAAATTTTGTGACCCTCGTTACTGTTCCACTATTTCCATGAGTCGACTTCTGAGAGTCAGTAAATTTTGTTACCCTCGTTATCCTTCCATCATTTCCACGAGTCAATTTCCAAGGGTCAATAAAGTTTGTGACCCCTGTTACCATTCCATCATTTCCATGGCACATCTTCAGACTTAATGATGCAGGCCACCCAACTCCACCATTTCCACAATCCCCAATCCTTATCAAATATCAAAGAAATCAAGAAAATAGACAGTATAGGCTGACTGTCATACCATTGGCTGGAGCTCGCACCTGCAATGTGCTCTAGCATCTCCCGGTTGGTTTGCTCGGCCAACTCTGTGCATGCCTTGGCATTGAGAGTGTGCATTTCAGGGACATTGATCTCATCTCGGTTGACTGTGGTGACAGGGACCCGGACTCTCGCCCTTGCTTTTGTTTTCATGCAATTGACGTGTCCTGGTGGAGCCATGGTGTGGACAGCGAACCGAAAGGTTACAACATGTGACCATGGTTTGCCAATTTTGGCATCCAGTTCCCTCGTGGAAGCAGTGGAATTGTGGAACTGGTGGAAACAATAGCAAATGATCCCAAAGCACAGCACGTGACCATGGTTTGTCAATTTTGGCAGTTAAGTTCATCTGTGGAAACGATGGAATTGTGGAACTGGTGGAAATGGTGGCAAATGATCCCAAAGCTTAACACAAAGGGCACCTAAAAAAGGCACTGCCACATCTCCGCTTCTTCTCTGCCACCCACCATCCTCCAGTGCCCCCAGCGGCAATGCGCCCCAATGTCAGCATCAAAGGTGTGTATTCCTCAATGCTCTCCATCTTTTCCATGGCTTCCTTCCCTTTACAAACCTGGGTGCCTACTTGCCACTTGTGTTGCCACTCACTTTTGCTGCGGTACTCCTGCCGGGGAACCTAGCTCAGTGGGTTGTGAACGGTGGCCTGTGGGTTGCCAGTCCCAAGTCTTCCCCCTATCTCCCTTTGGGAGCTTCTGTCTCGGCATTGTCGCTGATTGTCATCCTTCAGGTCTTGACGCCACTGAGGATGCATTCACGTTCCGTGAGGTGTATCCTGCTCCCTATCCATCTCCACTCCATCTCTCATATCATATCCATAGACCCGCTCTGATCATGTGTTCTCCCCCTGGGACGCAGAAGAGATCAGCACATCTGCCACTTTCTCAATTGCCAATGCGGTCGCGGACCTGGAAGCACTTCATCTAGGCGACAATGAAGATCTTGCCGAGCTTGACAGTGGCCCTCCACGCATTCCCCTTCCCACTGGCTCTGACACCCTTGTCGAGCCTTCCCACGTCGAATTCAAAACACCCTCTCAGATTGCTCGCGCCACCTGGGAAAAAAGCACGATCAAAAGCCAAGAGACAAGCAGCCCGTTCAGCAAAAAGCAAGACTGACGTCCTCCTGGAGGAGTGTTCTCGCCACCCTTGCCACTTGCGCACCGCTGGGCCCTCCATTGAGGCCCAATTCGATCTCCGGGAGGTTCACATTGCTGCGACTGGTTGGATTGGCCTCAGGGACAACGGGGTCTTGCCAGAGGAGACAGAAGCTGGAGTGAAGCAGGAAGGCTACACGCCAATTCATCTCCTCCCCGACTTCTTTGGCATCAAGGTTATTTTCCACAGCTTCCACCTGGCGAAATACCTTGGCCCGTGCATGTTTATATTTTCCTCTTTATCCCTAGCCCTCACCTCTCCCCCAGCCAAGGCCGTCCCATTGTTGACTAACGTGGCAAGGTCTGCGCCATTTTTGGGGGGCGCCCTCCCGAGGACGACTTCATGGACATGGTGCACGACCCAGCCGTGGAAGCGATGGAAACGGTGTGCTCAATGCTCCCTAGCAGACGAGCAGCTGCTCCATCGCCGGGGGAATTGGGCACCTCTCACCAAAGGTGCCTCCTTCGATGATGGCCAGACTGAGCCTGGCGAGCTCCTCAATGGAGTGATCAACACCACCGTCCTCTGCTGTCTAGTCAGCAACCTGGGATTCATCAGGTTTGCTGGCTTTGCCACAGGTGCGTTCTCCCTCTCCTTCTGTCCCTTATCGGCCCAGCTGAATCCTTGCAGGTGTGTTCGCTGCATGGGCCCCCGACCTCTTCAATTTCTATGTAGACTATATGAGACTCTTCTACTCGCACTACCCCCGACTCCGTTGCCCCTTCTTCAACGGCATCTGGTTGACTGTGACTTTCAATTTAGGGCCCCGAACGTGTGCCTGAGGCCACCACGACTTCGCCAACTTGGCCTACGGATGGCGTACTATCACCGCCCTTGGCAACTTCGACTACACGAAGGGTCGCCACCTCATTCTCTGGGATTGCAAGCTCATCATTGAGTTCCCACCGGGCACCACCATCCTGATCCCCAGCGCCGCCATCTTCCACTCCAACATCCCCGTCGCCGAGGGCGAGCACCGCTATTTTTTCACCCAGTACACTGCTGGCGGAGTACCTGGAGGGCCTGAGCCAACGGGAGCGGCAGGAGGAGTGGGAGCTGGGCAAGGAGCGCGCATCTGAATGCGTCGGGTTGTTCTCTACCATCGCTGAGCTCAAGGCAATGGCTTAATGCAGTGTTCTTGTAGTAATCAGGCTTAATGTAGTGTTCTTGTAATAATTTCCACCAATGCCACGAGTAATTGCACCCAAATATATTAGAATTCCACCGGTTCCACTGAAAATTGAGCCAATACCACGGTTTCCATGGGCTGACTATGTGAAAAACTGGTGAGTTGGATGTGATCGCGAACTCGCTTCAAGGTGATCGCGAATTCGCCTCATTGATCTTACCCTTAGACCCCATGGCAGCTGGCCCCATCATCCTTTTGAAAAATTCTGAGGAGGCAGATCTTGTATTTGGACCTCATAGCATCCCGAGAATAAATCCTACATTTATCGCGATTTTGTAGAGTCCATTTCATGTCATGACACCAAATGACCTCAATTGTTACTTGTTTGCCCATACACATCTTTCATCTCGACCACTACCACGACACAATTTTAGCTTTTGGACCAAAATATGAAAGAATCGGATAGGTAATGAGCACTGCTAAGGTCTCAGTACCTTATAGACATCTCTGGCTCCCTTATTAGTCCGGCAAACACTGAAAACTCGCTTCTGAAGCATGTGTCCCCCAGCCGCACTTCAGCAGCTAGACGTAAGGCTTGCACAGAATATTGTGATAGGTATGTTCTATAGACCTGCACCTTTCATTGGATGACCATACCTGGCAGAAACAAGGAAGAACTTGCTGAGAAAGCTAGAATTTGTATGGCTCGGTAATTCTGGCTATAAACTAGCAACTGGTGACTGTCCTGCCAACACTGATATTCCCCAGTCATCGCCAGAAGATCAAAAAGAATAAGGACGAACTGGGACAGTACTCAGCCAAGGCAGGGAAGGTGGATCTAGGAAAAAAGATTACATATTGTGGAAGCAACGTGTTTGCCGCATAGAAGCAGTCGCCAGCCAACACCACAAAACAGGTACGCAGAAGAGTCAGGGGCCCCGCGATTATGAGGTGGAGTGGGAGGGGTACAAAGACAGGAAGAGGGAGGAGCTGCAGCGCCGCGTGGCAGATGCACTGTACAAGGAAAATGAGGGTGCGACCTGGATTGTTCGCCAGGATGGATCCTATGGATATATCTACCACTAGAAATATTTTTTGAGCCAATTGATTTTTTGGAGATGCTGTGGAAATGGTGGAAGTGAGCCATGGAAATGGCAGAAATGAGCGCTTGATGGGTGCTTCCATCGAAAATCTCGTGATATACACAAGGCCAAATAGTTGAGATCGCTCCCTCTTCTACCATGTCAGCCATCTCAACCACATCCATCTCAGCTAACTACTGCGACCCACCGTTCCATGCCGACTCTGGGACGACATGTGCGCAAGCAAGATCCTTCTATCTTGTTAGTTGCCCCCACGCAAAGGCACCTGGGCCCGGTGTCTATCCTTCATGGTGTGTCCTTTTGCTCTTGCCTTTCAACCACTGACGGCGTTCAGGGCTAGCACACAGCGGGTCTGCGAGGACATCCCTCATGGCGGGGGCATCAAATACTCCTCGTAAGAGGTGTGCATCCCCGCGTGGCATGCGGGCTGCGATGCTGGTGAACATGAGCACCCAACAAAATTCCAACTGTCCCCTCTCCATCACTCTTTACCCCAAACTCCGCGCCGCCCCAAAAATCTCACAGTGAGCGAGGCAACGACGTCTGCATCGGCTCCAGCACCTCCTGCGTCCCCCACACCCACCGGCTTGCACTATGCCATGCGTGGAAGTGGGGTCGTGTATGGATCCATCATGCCAGCCCTTGCACAGTACACAATGCTGCAGGCGAGCACCGGGGCTGCGAGCCTACTCACCACCGACGACCCCCACCATGCGGCGCACTTTGCGGCGGGGCATGATCACGAAGAGGCCCAGGCTCTTGCCAATGGAGAGCATGTAGTGGACCATCTCCTCGCCCACCCAGTATTTTGGTTGGGCTCCAGCCCTCTCCATGTTCTCGCTGAACATCGGCAGACACTCATCTGGGAGCTTCGAGACATGCTCTGGGAGCTCACCATCGCGCCGCATGAAGGAGAAGACTCGGATGACCTGTGGGGGGATGATGAGGACACCGTGTTGCTCACGAGCATTCACACGTCGCCGGGTGGACGAAACGAGGATTTCTGAGGTGGCGTCACTTTCGTTTATCTTGCTCCCTCCCCTGTGGTATCCCTGCTCCGTCCCCTCCCTCATGTACATCTTTGTAGATCATATCTTATGTGTTTTTGTGTAGGAAATAAAGAATTGTCGCTGTGGAAATTGTGGAACATCCAACTCAACTCAGATTCATCAGGCGGAGCCGTGGAAATGATGGAATTAGGTGTGTGTACGGTGGAAGTGATGGAAGTCAGAGTGAGCTAGGGAGAGCCATGGAAACGAGGGAATCGGCTGTGTACAGTGGAAGTGATGGAAATCAGATGACTTGTGACGTGACAGGTAACATATCAACATCTTTCTTATCAGTTCCATCTCCCATCTACCACCATCTACACTGAACCCAACCACCAAAGGTGAGTCGTCCGGCGGGTTCCACCGTGACATGAGCTAATCAAATATCCCAGCCACATGCCCGACTCCCCGCGAAAATGAAAAACACGTGGTGCGTTAGCCAAAGAGGCGCCCGCCCCCTGAGAGACACGCTCAAGCAAGTCCGAAACGACGGCGAAAGTGAAAGGTGGGCACCATGCTCCATCTCCCATTCCCGACCCCCCAACAGGCACCCGAGGTCGAAAAGCCCACCGACTGTCTCCCGTTCCAGACCCCCCCAAAACCGTCCGAGGAAAAAAGGCAGTCCCGCGAATGACATCCACCCCCCACAAGAAAGCCGAGGCCACCATTTGGGACGAGGAGGATGAGGAGGAGGACGAGGGGGAGAATGGCGGCAAAGAGGCAGGGGAGGATGTCGTCGTCATCCGGTTCCAATCGCCAAGCTCGAATCCAGACGACAATGACGACAAGGGCGAGGGCGACAATGAGGGCGAGGACGGGAAGGACGGGGAGGAGGAGGAGGAGGAGGAGGAGGAGGGGGCAATGGATGTGGATGGTGACAATTCAGTGGCAGCGGTGGAGGTGGAGGCTGCAGCTGTGGCCGCAGAGATTGAGAGGGGCCGCGCCGAAGAGGCCCAGTTTCTAGATGGCGTGGATGAGTGGGAGGATGTGGAGGATGACAATGAAGGGGAGATTGCTGAGGGCGAGGGCTTGGCGGAGATGACAGAGAGGATGTTGACTGTTGCAACAGACAAGGTGAATGCAGAGCGGGGGTAGAGAGATGTATAAGAGCTTTTTGCAAGTGATTTGGTGTGTGTGGAAATGGTGGAATGGTGTGGCCTGCATCATTAAGTCTGAAGATGTGCCATGGAAATGATGGAATGGTAACAGGGGTCACAAACTTTATTGACCCTTGGAAATTGACTCGTGGAAATGATGGAAGGATAACGAGGGTAACAAAATTTACTGACTCTCAGAAGTCGACTCGTGGAAATAGTGGAACAGTAACGAGGGTCACAAAATTTACTGACCCTCGAAAATCGACTCGTGGAAACAGTGGAATGGCAACGGGGTCACAAAATTTACTGACCCTCGAAAATCAACCCATGGAAACAGTGGAACGGTAACGAGGGTCACAAAATTTACTGACCCTCGGAAATCAACCCGTGGAAACAGTGGAACGGTAATGAGGGTCACAAAATTTACTGACCCTCGGAAATTGACCTGTGGAAACAGTGGAATTTAACGAGGTCACAAAACTTTGCATATTTGTCCATGGAAGTCATGGAACTAGAGAGTCACAAAGTTTACTGACTATTTTAAGGAATCTAATGGATCCAGGAAAAAGGCTTCAAAACCGGTGGAAATGGTGGTAAAATGTCAATTTTTTCTTGCCGGGGCAGTTTTTAGGCTGTTCCCCACCGTTTCCACGGAAATGGGGGCTGGGAGCTTTTATAGTATTTGCAGTACTCGTGGAAGTCTTAGTTGCCTCATATTAGAGGCGGGAGGCATACAATTCCTCCCCTCTAATATGAGGGGTTTGGTGGTATTATCAGGTGCTGCACCGCGCGGCGCGGGGTGACCGAAGACCGGCGGCACAGCTCGCATATAAAGTATATGTAATTCATTTTATTGTGAATAATACAGTACAGTGGGTCAAATTTCAATGAAGGAAGCTTTGAAGTTTGATTAAAGTGACCTTCAGTGTCAACACGCAACCCAAAGATTTTATATAAGAATATCAGGACACCAAGTCGCGAGAACAAATCAGGGTGCCAGGCTCCACTGCACCCAAGGGGGTTTTGGGATTAAAATTTCGGATATAGGGGGGGGGGGGGGGGGTCCTGAGGAGGGCTGAAAAAAACTTTTATCATGTAGTATGAGGGAGTTCCAAAACTGCAATATATACCTCCTGAAGCACCACAGGATGCCAGGAGGATGAATTCTGGGTCTCAGAAGTCAAATATGGTGTGGGTATCCCGATTTGGACAGCGGATCATGCTTACACACCATCAATTGGCGCGTCCCGGTTTCCTCTAAGGGTGATCAGCGGTTAAAAACATGCTCGCAATATATATGGGAGTACGAAAAGTTTTTTTCGACCCTATATCCGATTTTCGAAAGCCGAAACCCCCTTGACTGCACCGAAAAATCGAGCTGTGTGGAATAGTCGGGGAATCTAAGGGAAACCGTTGCCTCCGAATGGTTTAAACCAGTGTGGCTTTCGCATGACTAGCAATTAATTGCTAGTGCAAGTGCCTCCCCGAACATCCCCTCAGGCGTAGGCTTCCACTTGGCCCAATGGGAGCTGGCCGATAGTGCCCTATGACAAATCTCAAGTTGGATGATCACAAATCCCTCGACAGAGTCGAATCAATCTCACGAGGAGCTGTGATATGAGCTAGGGCAATGAGCGGCCGGGATCATGGGACAATGGAATTTCTGAAGCTACTTGTGTTTTTTCTCTCTAGATATCCGTGGAAGTTACCGGGCTCTGCCGCTTGTCGGCCTTACCCGTTTTATAAAGGTGCAGAGGCCTCGATAAGGGGGGTAGTTTCAGTCGGACTATCTGTCTTGGTAGTAACCCCGATATTTGACAAAACAACTGAGCCTGATAATAATACCGATCCGACGTCTCCCGGCGAACGACAGACTGATCGTGAACGAAAGATAGACCCGCATGGTTTAGCGTAGTCTACAAGCTAAAACGTGGTTAGTACTTGAGGCGTGGGGAGCTGTAATGGAATACATACCCCCTACTTCGCCAGTTCCGTTGGCGCACAAGGAGATGGTTATTTCCAGAAGCGCTGCGCCAGAAATGTAGGTTGAATGGGATGCAACATGAGCTGGGGCAACCGACGACGCTGAAATTGCGAGAGAGAAGGGACGCGTCGAGGGCTGTCTAGATATGCAGCTGGGTGTAGAAGTATTGGGATGTCGCGTCGAAAGTAGGAGTGAATACATGGTGGTGTCTGTCACGACATAGTGGGCGGTGAATTAACCGGAGCCTAGAAGCCATAACTCAATCTCAAGAAGTTCCGTCCAGCGTCGTGGTGTTCCCCGATCGCAGGACTCGTGGTCTGATACGAGAAAAGATAGGATTAGGAGCTCATAGAGATAGATACACGGGTTGAAATACCCAAGCGACATTCGTGATACGAAAGCGAACGTCGAATCGAAAAATGCGTCGAGCACCGTCCTAAAGGTTCGCAGATGACTCCGCAGGCGCCTCATCCTCGTCGTCTTTCACGGGCAGCCGAATTATGATGATCATCTCCGGGGCGAGACTCAGGATTTGGTGTATAGCTGTGCGAGCTGTTGCGAGCTCGGTCACTATTGGTAGCAACAGATTCAGTGTTGAATCAGTACATAATACGGTATATTGATAATCAGTTTCATACTACGGTTTATAGGTAACGGTAGAAATAGCTGACTGACTGAGTAGTATAGAAGTAGTGTACTCGCAGGAATGTACACTACCGGATTACAGCGAGATTCCCCGTCGCTTGCCCTCTTCATCTCGTCGTGACGTTTTCGTTTTGGGCTTATTTCAACAAGCAATCGGCTGGGAGGCGGCATGGCGTGGTGAAAGTTGACAGTTGTGAAAGGAAGCCGAAGATGCCGGTCTTGCACAGCCGCCAAACACTTCAACTTGGCATCAGCGTCGGCGCCCCGCCGTACTGAACGTCCGTGGCGTTGACATATCCCCCGCCCGGCTCGACAGCATTTCCGCCGCCCGCCTTTACTACACCTTGCTGCCATGATTTCGCTGGCGCGCCCTCAGAATGCAAGCTGAAGTTACTGAACGACATGCGTTGCTTCCGGACTTCGCTGTGCCCCCGCCTTGTAACAGCCTGCCGGCAGCCTGCCGTGTGGCTGCCTCATATATAAATTACCGCATGCTGTTAGCCTCAGGTAGGATCCCCACCGTGACCGTAATTACGGTTTACGGTTACGGTTATATGGTCGCACCGTACCGTATGGCCTTCCGGTGCCGTTCTTACGGGTACGGTCATCACCGTAAGTGGATCATATGAAACGTAAGAATCCGGCCGTATACGGTTCTATACGGACCGTAATTATAATATTAATTGAGCTGGCGCTTCGTGCATATTTTGATGAGAATTATGCACCTGTATCTTCCTCTCCTTCGACTAGAACCTCTGTGGCAGAAAATCCGGAACAGCTTTACGGTTACGGTTACGGCCGGCTTAGGCCGTGAACCGACGTATGAACATAAACATGTTTATCTACTTCTTGCTGTACGTTCAGCACAAGAGTCAACCGAAAGAGGACCGCGTCGAGATGGATTTGTCATCTTGGATAAAGTACATCTGGGGGGAGCTTTCGACCAGGGTTCCGTTTAGAGGGAAGGATACTGACGATCTGGAGGATATATTGTTCTATCCACTGGAATTGACCATTGTGATGTTATTCCCAGGGCAGTTACTGTCAGGCGGAAATGATTGCGCTTCGAAAGGCGGGGTCGCCAATGCTGCGCAATCTGAGGGTAATAACATTTTTCTATTCGGAATGCAACTCACAACTGGCATTTAGGATCCGATCTCAGAGTTCGACGGAAATCCCCAATGGGGGAGTTTTTCAGGAAGATTGTGCTCGTCCTCGGCTCCCTCCACCTTTCCCTCAAGGCAGCGCTCGGGATTTGGCTATGGAGAGACCCCGCTTCGTTCGCCATGGCCAATACCTGTCCCGTTGACCAAATATCATTATTGTGGGCCATCCAGTGCCGTTTAGGTCAACACCACTGCAGACGTGGTCACTGGGGATTTATTCACTGTTCCTCGCACCTGGCCTCAATCTAATCCTTCCGGCGGGGCCTTCCTCGGTCTATTCCTGGGCTATCAGGAATTTCACTGGCGCGCGAGCTCCGGCAAGAATCTCCAACCATCTCCTTTGCCCATTGCTCCCAAAGACACTGATACCCAAGACCTTCATCCGAGTATTGTTCCCGTCATCATCGGCATGGTTCTGTTGTTTACAATCAACGTCATATTCCTCTTCGATATTAAGCTTACGCTTCAACACGCCCGGTCGTCCCAAGACTCAGCTTGGAGCTTCGGTCAAATCCTTGCCCTACTTTTACTGGGCCTCCCCATGCGCGACCTCGTGGAGACTATATCCGACGAAACACAAGGCTGACCTTACCCGCCAAGATCAGCATACTTAAACATTAAACACTGCGGAGGGCCGTACGGGAAAAGGCGAAGTCAGAGGCAATTCTGGAGTACATTGAAAGAGGGGCTGATGTCAACACAGCGGTTGAGAAGGGTATTCTCGTCGTGTTTCGCTATGAAAGGTGTATACAATGATCCCTTGCAAGTTGGCAGTATGGAACAACACTGCAGCTATCCTGCAAGGGGATCACACATTTGTGGCCACACTATCGAACCACGGAGCAGACCCCAATATCTCCGGTGAGGGCCAATGCTTTATAAAGCGTCGGATGCTGGGTATGTGGGCATTGTCCAGATCCTTCTGGAGAGGGAGCAGATGTGAATTCCGTAGGTAGCGCTGTTCCGCTCGGGAAGACACACGACTAACATGACTTTCGAAGGCCGGGGGTGTGTGACGGCACTCCAAGCAGTGGCGTATGTCGGAGATATGGGTATTGTTCAGCTGGTTCTGGAGAAGGGAGCAGATGTGAACGGCAAGGGTAAGGACTGTTCTTAATTTTCCCCAAAGGCTGCAGGACTAAGATGGAGCGTGAAGCTGGCCAGTACGGGACGGCACTCCAAGCAGCGTCGCGCTTCGGACGCTTTGGACATTATTCGGCTCCTTCTGGAGGAGGGAGCAGATGTGAATGCTCAGGGTAAGTAAGGACTGTTCTTAGTTTGCCCTAAAGATGCGGGACTAACATGGAGGTTGAAGGCGGAGAGTATGGGACGCCGCTCCAAGCAGCGTCGTACTTTGGAAAAGAGGACATTCCTCGGCTCCTTCTTGAGAAGGGAGCAGATGTGAATGGCAAGGGTAAGAGTCATTCTTAGTTTGCCCCAAACGATGTGTAACTAACATGGAGGTCGAAGGCGGCCAGTACGGGACGGCGCTCCAGGCCGCGTGTGCTGGTCGTGAACCGTTCAATGCTCAAGGTAAGGATAGTTGACGCATGACTAACATGACTGTCGAAGGTGGCGAGTATGGGCCGGCGCTCCGAGCAGCATATGTCAATAATTCCCCCGAAATCGTGAACTTCCTCCTTGCGAGCGGGGCAGATCCGGCCCCCCTAGGTGAGTTCCATTTGATTCGAAAAATAGCGGAGCACATCCCTGAAAGCATACAGTCGAGGAACCAGACGGGGAGGAGGCGTGAATGAACACACCCTTAAGGTAGCCCCATTGATTCGCGGACTCGAACCTTGTTCGAGGTCTTTCAAAAATTTAATTTCATGAGGAGCCGGAAGGAGCAGGGGGCGTAGAGGAAGAGGCATGGTTTTAGTATGCATGTATGGTGCGGCCAGTGCCAGTGCTTATGTTGAATGAGTGAAAATATTTGGAATGAGGGGCGGCGCGTAAGAGATTCGAGGAATACGAAGTATCTTGGATGATCCCGCACCTCTCGCACAATAACAGTATTCGACAATACGGTGGCGGTTCACTTGATGAGGGAGCAGCGCAGGCGAGCCCGCGGGTCGATCGAGATCGAGAGTCACAGATCTAGAATTACAGAAGGGAAGTAACCTCGACGGCGACGAACCAAATGACTTGCTGGGGGAATCACACAACGTGCGGAAGTGGTATGGTAATCTTGCACCATTCGGATTCGTTATTTCGCGGTCACTGGTACGGACGGCACTTGTGTGCACCATCGTTGTCGCCGCGCTCTGCAGAATCGTCACAAGTACGCCCGCTGCGAAGGTGCAAAGAGGCCTCGACAAGCTGGGCACTTCCACACTGACTGCCTCCCGATACATTCGACTCCCAGAGATCTGAGGAAACAGACCAGCCTAAGCTATAATCATATTGCTTCTGTGCTGAGACTTCCTGATCCGACGTCGCGATCTGCGAGGCTCGTGGTCCGATACGAGAAAGGATAGGATTGGGAACTCATAGAGATACACGGGCTGAAATACCAAAGCGAAATTCGTGATACGAAAGCAAAAGTCGAATCGAGCGTCGTGAGCCATCCTAAAGGTTGGCAGATGGCTCCGCAGGTGCCTCCCCCTCCTCCTTCACGGCCAGCTGTGGATGGTCAATCACCCGCCCGACTATATTGTATCGTTTCCTATCCACCGCAGTCCAAGTCAGCGTAGCGTTCGAGTGGAACGGAATAGTGGCGCGCCACACGCACGTGAAAAACCCATGCCAGTCGTCGAGCACCTTCCGGTCCGCCTCGTTCAGCTCGCTGTAGTCCGGGACCGCGTTCTCCGGGATGAGACTCGACATCCCAAGGCCCTTGGACCCGTCCTTGCCCGCGAAGATGTTGTATGAGCGCCCCGCGCCGTACACGTCCGCCTTTGCCGACACGTCGAAGACGGTGCCTGTAATCGGGCTCAATCGGGCGCAGTAGCGGTCGGAGGAGGCCACGCACCCTTTATTGAGACGTATATGGGCTTGCTGGAGTCCGAGCCGTCGAATTCTTTGAGCTGCGCGAGGGTGAAGGGGTCGTCTTTTGGCGGGGCTAGGTCGTCTTTTGCGGCCTGCATGATGGATTTAACGGGTTTCTCTTCTTCGGGGGAGGAGGCAGGGGTGGATGGGGGTGCGCTGGAGCGGTAGTAGCGGCGAGCCAGGTATGCGGCGGGAAGGAGGAGCACAAGGGCGTATTTCACAAGGCCAAAGGAGGGCTCCATAAGCAGAGTGACTGTCACTGGTGACGCCGTGACTTCTGCACTTGACGCCGGTGACTTGCCGGTGACGGTGCATCTGTTCCTCTGCAGCTAGCGATATTCCGCCCATTTAATCGTCATCTCTCTGGGCCCCCGAGATCCTTCTAGCCTGCCACCGTGGTTCTCTCCTCGCCTCAAAATTTCATCGAGATTCTTCCTTTCGCGGCGCGGAGCTTGTGCGGAGGCTGCAGGAATTCTTTCGGAGGCGGATCCGCGCGGAAAACCCCAGAGACCCTTCTATGCTCCGGATCCTCCGACGGCTTTTGGATTATCTCGTGGGAGGATTTCATACGCCCGGGATGTTGCCCATTGCGCTCGTCTGAAGAGTCGCGATTCAGCTACATAGCAATTCTCGGGCATGGATTCCACGAATTCAAGATCTCCTCCTACTTCTTGTATCGGAATAACTCCACTATGCCACTCGAGAAGAGTGTGGGTAACATTGTCAAACAGGGCAGAATGACACTCGAGCTCCTTCGCACCATCTCCGAAGCGACGAATACACCCTACCGCATCTTTCATTTTTAGACAGCCGGAGCCACAATGGGTATTATTCTTCGGTCGAATTATCTGTTACTCATTATTCGAAATCCGACGCAGCTTCACGCCGCCTCCGACGTGCTCGCTTCTCCCTTTCGGCGTCCTTTTTTTTGGCGCTGGCAATTTCAAATTCCAACATCCGGCGGCGATTTACTCTGAGGCGAGCGAGGCGCCTTAAGAAACAGCCCTGGTTTTCAGCGCCGGCAAATTTCAATGCTGCAGTCGCCTTGGTGTCACTGCTCGTGCCGTCACCCTTGTCAAATCCGTCATCAAGTGCCCACGCGCACACGGGGCGTTTCCGTTGAGTTTCCGTATTGAAAGCTTGTATGCTGGTACTCGTTTTTCTCACCTCCATGAGTATAATCAGACGCTCGACAGCTCAACTTGGACTCACCGCCGACTGAGAAACCTCTTTTAGCATGGACAAGGTACATCTCCGCCCTGCGCTCTGTCCAAACTGATTATGGACCTGGCAAATCAGGATGTTTTGCTGGTACCCCAGCGTTCCATACGAGCAGGTCTGGAGCTCATCTGCCTATGCCGACTTTACCTGGCTGCACCCGAATCCTATCTTGGCATCAAGCGGTAATTTAGATGTGATTGTGGGCGCGCAAATCTATTTATGATCGCCGCCGTTTACGGGCGTCGAGTATTATCCGACGGGGGTATATATTGGGCCTTCTCATGCATTGAACATTCCTTGTGGATCTCTCCAGAAATTTCCAGAATGTCGATTAACGCACGCGTCAGCACCGTCATCGCCCAAGGCAAAATGGCAGCCGAGCTACTTCGCACCATTTGTGAAGCGATGAATGGTTCCTACCTCAGACCGACAGCTGGAGCGACCGCGCTTCTAATGGACACCGTTATCGTGCGTTCCCGTTTATTTCCCATCTGTCTTGTGGAATTGAGCGTGGATGACAGGTCGTGCGTAAATATAAGGAAGAGTGTCTCAGAATGGTAGAGCAAGTCGGGATAATCATCCACTGCGTTCAACCACGTCCTAGACTTAGCCTGAGCCTAGTTTCCTAGGCGGAGCTACGCAGGCCATTAAGCCCAGTAGACCTAGACAGGCACGTTGTAGTTCTCTGTAACCCTGTGTAACTCTGCATAGGTCTCCTTAGGTCTGTGTAGGTGAGTATAGCTGAGTCTAGGTCTTCTTAGCCGGCTAGACGGAGGTGCCGTACCTTGTCAACACACCATTTCTAACAATTTTGGGGGATTGAGGCTCACCATTCCCAGGACCCAGTCTAGCTGAGCGTAGGTGAATGTACCGACCTATACATGATCTGTTTAGAGGAATGACCAGAATAGTGGAAGTGGAAGTAACTTCCACTTGCTTCCACTTCCACTCGAGTCGGAAAAGTTGCAATGGAAGTGACTTCCACCAGAGTGGAAGTCACTTCCACTAAGACTCGACTTCCACTGGACACTTCTACTTCCACGTAGCTGTGTCAAACATCCCGCCGCTTTCCCGCCCCTCCCGCCCCGGACTTAGGTGGCCTTGTTTGGTTCAGAAGGTGAAGTTATTGATGCCGTTGGCGGCATCATTGAGATATTCATGCAGGAGTCAGTTTATGTTCGCCCTGCTATTGGCTTAGTGTACAGATGTATCTGGAGTATTTAAACCTCCTGGAATACATGTTTAGTCCTGGGAAACCTCCCGTCGAATGCGATCGTGCCTGTCAGTTTGGGCACGTCTGTGGGCGCTTAAAGCTGCAAAGCTTGCAGCATTTGGAGTGATGCACGCCAAAGACCTTCAATTAATCACTCATGTATAGCACCAAGATTTCCTACGGATCGACAGAGTAAAAGGCGTACCGGTTTAGATGGAATACGCAAGTGCGCAGAATATTCTGCACGATGAGCTTGGGGTCCTGCTCGTATATGCCACTGAGGTGCGGCTTATTGCGTTTCACCAGCCAGTCTCCCAGCCCGTTCGCCTGCGGTTTATTTCCGTTCCTGGAGATAGAGAAGGTTGCGGGACGGCGTCCCACAGCTGCGGGTGCCGAAGAGGCCATTGGGCAATATCCAAGCTTGGGGGATCCTCGTGGTAGGGAGTAAAGCGCAGGGAAAGATGGGTGGCACTGAACAATGCCTTCTAGCCATTGCTGAATAGGGAACTACGCCGGGGCGCATCAGTGGCTCCGCTCGGAGGTAACGCCGGTCACACAAGGGGGTCCAACGATAAGAAAATATGATATCACCTACAATTTTTTTTGAAACGGCCTTTCGGGCTTCAACCTA
Source organism: Mycena vulgaris (assembly GCA_029204335.1). Lineage (NCBI taxonomy): Eukaryota > Fungi > Basidiomycota > Agaricomycetes > Agaricales > Mycenaceae > Mycena > Mycena vulgaris. Next base: position 534,798 of record JARGYA010000040.1, on the reverse strand, counting down.
CCAACCTACCGTGGGAAATCGCTTATATAAGCCTCAAATTTGCCGCTAGAATTTTTTTGAGCCTTAGGGGATGTTCAGATGACATGTCAGAGTCCATCCCGGTGTTGAATCACGAAATTGGTGCGAGTTGAAGAAAAAGACTTCGGCGTTGGTCCAGACCATTTCGGGGATCACATGATGACTTGCCTGATCGGGAGGCGGCCCAAAAGTGATGTTCGCCATATTTGCAGCCAACCAGGCTATTGACGACAGTAATATCCCGTCAGCATTGCATAAAGTATGCTAGGGAAGTCGCAGGAAGGCTCTAGACGTCATATCAGAGCAAAATAAAAGTGCATACAATTTTTTTTTCTGGCGGCCGGGGCCCAACCAATCTACCCAACCCCATATGGGCAATGCTTATCCTTGGACCCCCTTGCGGTCACATCACCTGGGCGCGGGACTTCCACTGAACCACTTCCACTTCCACTGGCAAGTGCTTCCACTTCCACCGGTCAGTGCTTCCACTTCCACTGACTCACTTCTACTTCCACTACTTAGGTATATACTCATCTGTTTAGGTGATCTACGCACACCTAGCATACAGCTACGAGAAGCTTGACCGACTTCTGCTTAGCTTTGTGTAGTTTCTCTACACATGGCCTTTGTAGTCACCTATGCCCACCTAGCGCACACCTGCACAGCCACGAGAGACTGGACTGACTGTATGTATTCAGTAGGTCACGTATCGGCTTCCTCACCGGGGCCTCAATTTTGCCTCAAATATTAGACCATTTCGTGAGGTTGATGCTCATATGTTAGGCATATTATAACTCAAGAGCCGAAGCCGAACTGGCACGAAACGGCCCGATGCAAGCCACGGTATTAAAAGACCTGTTAAACAATATCAAAGTAATGATATTCATGGCATCGTAAGCAAGCCTCAGAAGTGCTGTGTCCTCTCATTCTCCTGCTACTGCATTTTCCAGTGAATCAGAGTATACTGCCGTCTGTCGAACAAAACCTTTGTGACAGGTGTTAGGCCGAGGTCCAATACGCAGGTGCAAAGCTTACAACGAGGAAAAATTGAGAGACCCTCAAGACTCATCTAGAATCTCTTTTGAGACATCCCAGGAAATTTTCAAGGAAATATTGGAGTCAGATTTGGAGGACGATTTAAGTTAATCCACCCATCAATTCAGCGAGAAACTCAAGAGAAACTCGAATTGAGCGTTAAAGAGTGAACAGATGATCTGCAAAATATCTGAGGGCGTCAAGGGCAGAAGTTCAAACATTCCATTGGCTCAAATGTGCTTTACTTTGCCTAAAGTCAGTTCAGCTACGAAAAATCAATCCATGGCCTGAACCCGAAAAAAGCTGGGTGAGACGAAATAACTAATAGAACGTTCATCTGCTGTATAAATTGCTTGCCTGCCTAATCACACTACGACCATGTACATTGTGGTCAGCGCGTCGCGCAACGTACCACGGCGCAATACGGCAGGGAGCTGAATAGCTCGCCGATCAATGCATAAGGGGAAAGATCTGATGGGAGTTGTACTCATCCACTCAACACTGGAGGTAAATTATACTGACGCGTCCCAGAATTGGAACTGCCAGTTTACTGTTAGTGATTGGAGTGATATTCTTACCCAGGGCGCCACTCCGCTTATAACGGGGTAGCCAATTATCCCCTGAGGCCATTTATGAACCCGCAGTCCAGATGTCATGATTGATGAATTTTCGCTGCCAGTGGCTTTCTCGCGGGCGCAGTGTGCTGTTAAACACTGTCGTGGAATGGGCGTGTGGTTTCAGTCTTCAACACGGCCTTATGTACAGTATGATTAATGCAGGCGAGTGAAATTACTGATGCAAGATACAAAGTTCAACTCCGCGGTTCGACAACATATATGATATTCCCGGTCATCGTGCATCACGTCAAGAAGCACATCACGACCAATGACATGCAAGGTGCTGAGTGTTCGCCACTATCCGGGATATCCCAGGGAAACCCCATAGCCTTGTACCCAGGACTACAGGTGACGAGAAGGATGTAATGAGTGGTCCGCGCCTCGTGCATATGATGGAAATCCACACCTCCCACGGGATATTGAGTATTAGCATTCATGCGAGCTGAACTTTATACATCCCTTACCCTCATTGAAATCATATTCAACGAGTGCGGAGTACAGGCAGCAGTAATCCCTTGCCTCTTACTTTAGTATTGACGGTCGGAATCAAGGTCGTGATCGCCTTACGTATATTCTTGATCCGATCTTTTTTCCGATCTAGTATATATACCCGCCGTCTAAATCTCGTTGTTCTCTGTTCTACTACTGTGCATTCCACTCAGTCATTGGATATGCAAGAGTTACCTGCCACGCAATATCTTGGATATGGTCTCAACATGACGACTGTCAGTCCTTTGAACATCGATAATGTAGGATCATATCTTCCCCAAAAACTTGGAATACACATTCACACGTCTTCTGAAGATACAATCCTCGATTCTGCGAGCCTATCGCTTGATCAACCTGGATCCAGAAACAGCCGAAATCACAGTTGGGTCTACTAAATACCATACTCCCAAGAACGTCAGCGCGCACGATTCTCCGAGCGTGCATTCAAGCTATCATGCATACAGTAGTGGAATCGCTGCAACTAGTGCACTCGAGCGTGATGCCAGCCTGGCTTTTAGTTTTCTGGCTGTATCCCTCGATGTATCAGCTTCACACTCCATTCGCAGATGTTTTGAGGAGAAATCACAGTATGCGCTATATTGTATAAACTCCACCCATTACACGGTGACTTTGGGAAATTATGGCGCCTATCTGAATGAAGGGAGCATTCAGAGATGCATTTCGGGACTGCCAACACCGTTTGTGCCCTCTCCAGATGTTATCAAGGAGTACAAGAGATTTTTTGGAACCATTGGGTCCCATGTGATTATCGGTCTCACCTATGGAGCACGTTTTCAGATGGTGAGATCCCCATGCTTTCACGCATCTAACAGTCATTAAATGCTTTATCTAGTGTATTTCTAGCTCAACAAACCACTCAGAGCTCGAATCTTCGTTTTCTGCTCATGTCAAGACGGCCTTCAATGGCATCGTCTCCGCAAGGATCATTCGATGCTTCGATCAAAGAAACGCAGCAATACAAATCATTCTACGCCGGAATGAAAAAAAGCGTAACGATTCGTGGGGGCGATCCTCAGCTGGCAGAATCTCTCGCCCATGACCCCACCAATTGGGATGCCTTTCAGCTCTGGTCTTCCACGCTCCTTCACCGAGCAGAAATCACAAACATTCAAACACAGGAAATCTGGAATCTTATCGCACTTGATCCCAATATTGCTCATGCTGCAGACAGTGTGCGGGCAGCGTACGCGTACATTGCTGCGCCACCGAAGGAGGTGCATGTAACGCCAGTACAGTTCAATGTCTCGTCAGACTGGGGGACATTTACACTGCTTTCTCCTGGGGCCCTGATTGAGCCTGATCCGGGCACTGGAGGTTACCGCCATGGACAGGTTGACATTGCGAAGAAGTCTGTTGGGTGGAACAGTGGGAGTAAAACCCCGTCGATTGGAAGTGCAAGGTGGGTTCCAATTGAAGGTTGTTCAGGATACCATGGATTGATATTGATGGTTTTAGTTTTGTTATCAAGAATGATGGTTCGCCGATACACTTTCATACTTCCCATGGAAGTGGGGGAGGGGGGCCAAGACAAGGACTGGCGGATGTGATGATGAATGGGAATGTATGTCCTGTCTTTGGATGGCTGTATTGCATTCTGCTGACTGTGATGATTTAGACATATGCCAACCATGGAATCACAGATGATCGATGGAACACTAGGTGGTTTTATGACTGTCCGGTAAATCCGAGAAGCGTACAGGAGATTGGTGACAACGCTTCTTAAGCAGTCGCGCCACGAAAGCTGAGGTATCTCATACATGTCTTTTGTAGCACCTCTATGTCATATCATATTTGATACATGTCCTGGCTCTTTGGTGCGGTAGAAACCTTTAGCCAGCCACGCCTGTCTGGCCCGAACGATGTATCGGACCCAAGAAATGATGTGAGAATTTAATGAAAGTGACCTTCATTGAATTCTGAAACAGGTGATTGCGCGGGAGAAGGCGTGTATGTATTGCGAAGAATAAACGTTACGCGAACACCGTTTGGGACCGGGTAAATTTCGTGGACTAAGTTAAACGCTGCGTGGCGGCGTCGCTGCAGACCTTGAACTGTGGTCACACATCTGATGGCTGCTCTGATCGTCGAGGTTAAATACACAAACGGTGAATCTGTTCCTGTGCAATTGGCGATATTCCACGCAATTTAATCGTCACCTCCCTGGGTTCCCTGCTTATTTCTAGCCTGTCATCCTGGTTCAAATCTTCATCGAGATTCTCGTCCTTTGCGGTGCGGAGCGTGTGCGGAGGCTGCAGTCATTCTTTTACATGCGGATCCGCGTGCCAGACAATCCCAGAGGCCTCCTTCTATGTTCCGGATCTTCCAATGGCTTTTGAAATATTTCGTCAGAGGGTTTCATACGCCCGGGATGTGGCGCCCATTTGAATATCTGAAGCTCTATCGCGATTCAGCTACGTTCTCGACCACGGATTCTCAAGATCTACTCTCAAGTTACTTCTTATTGCCGTTCTCCTTGATTCTCACTGCGTTGAGCCCCCGTAGACAGGTGAGCGTCCGTCCACTTACGTGGGTCCACATGTGGCTGCCCGCGTAGACAGGGCACCTTTCGCAGCCGTTTGTGTACATATACGGCTACGGCGTATAGGCGAAGGATGTCCACATTATTCTATCTTCGACTCCCTTTGCCCACCTTTCGCTAGCGCTGGTAGACATACCTTCCACATCCTGTTGTGCACACACATTTAAACCGGCTTGATACCTGGCACGATGCCGTGTGGTGCCGGGGTCATGCCTGTCAGGATGCCGCTGAATGCCGGGAAGCCGTCTCTGCCAAATAACCCACGCCGCCGATGCCGAGTCTGCCGAAATTGAACACGAGTGAGGAAATATCCAATACAACTCACCAACTACATTCACAGACGATTGAGAATGGGGAAGATGTGCAGAGAATGTCTACATTTCTCCAGGCGAGTTTGCATGAGTCTAGCTTAGGCTAGACACAATGGTGCAAAGGTACACACAGGTAGACGGTGTGTGTTAACTACATGTCGGCATTACATACGAGCATGTTGTAATCTTCACCCTTGTCTAAGGAACACAATATTCGGGCGCTGTGGAAGTGCTCAGTTTATTCAAACAAAACACAGACATCGCGGCGACTCCCACGGCGCTATGGCGGTGAGAATGCATATTTAATCCGCAGCAAGTATATTTGACTTGCCGCAACCACTGCAATGGTTATGATGCCCATGCCGGTCCGTTTGGCAAGACCAAAATAGTTGCAGCAAATCGAGTTCTGCCGCAAGATTTTTTTTGGGCCGTAATTTTTTATTCCGCCCTAAGTACTACCAATGTTATCACGAACAACACAAGGTCTCAGAATGTTGTTTCCCTCTTTCAACTCGGAGATTTGATCCCACGCACGTGATCAAACTCGCAAACTGTCTTTGCTTCGTCTTTGCGCATGCGCATCCAACCCAATTTCATTCTTCCGGTAAGCGTAGGGACTGCACTTTGTTCCCTTTCAATACCTGTATGGATTGTTGCAAATTGATGTGGGCCGTCCAATTTATGATCCTCTCTTGCCTGTTCCTGACTTGATCTGGGCACTGAAGTACCATCTCAATCGCATGCTGAATCAGGTCCGTGATACCACCCAGTCGTGCAGAAGCGGAATGTCTGCCTAATCGCAGAGCTTCAATGTGCCCGCCGGTTGGAACAGCCACTCGCAACGAGCGAGTTTAGAACCTAGCATCCGACATCCGGCACGCGCAATCGTGTCCACTGGTTGCGAGAAAAACTTGAACGGATGTCTTAATTGTGGAACTCAAGCTCCTCACATAGCAGCTGCAACGCAGCCAGAAACCTGTACTAAGATTCATTGCCCGAGAGGGCCGAGCTTCAATGAAATGTGTCCACAGCACCGTTACGAGTCAGCCATGGACGCGGAGAAATGCTTGTAATTGTAACCTGATTGAGAGAAAACAACTTGTGAAACTTGAAAAAAAAATAGCGGGATTCAAAACAAAAAAGTTGCAGCGAGTCGAAGCTTGCCGCAATATTTCGGGGATAACGGAGGGGTCTAAGAGTTGCGGCATGGGCATCAAAACCGACAAAATAGTTGCGGCACATCTGATTTCGGCAACAATAGTTGCGGCATAATAAATGTGCACTTTGACCGCCATACGGCGCACTTCTTCCCTTCCAACTGTCTTGACTTCTTTTTGCCTGTCAACTAGCCTCGTTCAGTCTATCCCTGCGCTTCCATCCACGAGGATGTCGTACTCGCGCCTCCTCACCCTTGTTTACGGAATTAACACTCGGGCGCCTCTCACTCTATTCAAAACAAACAACAGATATCGACGCGGATCGATTTCCACCGGGCCATTCTTCCCACTCCCCGTTCTCCATCAACTCGGTTGATTTTCAGGTCAAACAATGCACAGTAACATTGCACACTGCGATGCGATGAGTGTGGCTGTACGATGTGCGGATAATCAGACTTACCGCCGTGATTGAAATCTGATCTCATCAGACATCACAAACCCAACGCGGCGACCAAAGCAGTCGTGCCTTTGCTCTTTGACTCAAAGCGCCATTGTCCCTTTGGAATGTTCTCGACCCTTGCCACGTCTCCCGAGTGGCACTGCGAACGAAATGTATAAAGACAATGCAAACGCGCAGCATTTCCCCACCGCCTTCCCCCTCCTTCCTCTCAGAACGTTAACGCTTGTATCCCACTGGCACCTCACTCCTTGCTTTTTCAATTCCCTTTGATAAACGAAAAAATAAACCCATCGCTCATGGATCCCATCGCCCCCGCGTCGCAGAGCCCCCCGCCGATGTTCCCCCCGGCGGCCAGCATCCCGCCGACGATAGCCCGTCCAGTGTACACGCCGCCGATGTACGACTACCACGGGCTCCCCTTCAGCATGCTCCCCCCAGACGTCCAGAGCTTCCTCGCCTCCCACGGCCTCGACAACCTCGCGCAGTACACCGCCGAGCACGTCGCCGCCGTGCGCCACACCCTCGCCGACGCGCTCGTCCTTACCACCGCGGACCTCTGCACCGCGATCGCGTACACGAACATCCGCTACAACATCCACCTTTACGTCGATGGCCTGCCACCCACGCACCCTGCACCGCGCGCTCTCGTCGCGCAGCTGCACCTCTCGCTCCTCCCGCAGCTCGCCGCGCGCCTCACGGCGCACCTGCGCCTCGCCGACGCGCTCGTGTGGGCCGACGTCACTGCGCGCGCGGGTGGCCCGCACGCGCTCGACACGCCAGCGGCGCTGTGCTACCGCGCGCTGCAGACGCAGCCGCCGATCGAACTCGTGAACGACGAGCTCGTGCGGCGGTACACGTCGGCCGTCGGGCTGCAGACGCTCGGCTGGCGCACGGCGGCGCAGGGCGGGATGCTGTACCGCCAGGGGTTTCACGCGGAGACGGACGAGGAGGCGGACGCGGAGCCTGCGCCTGCGTACGTGGAATCGCCACTGGACCAGCGCGTGAAGGAGGCGCTCACCCCCGAGCCTGCGCCCGCGCCAGCAGAAGCGCCGCTTCCCCCCAGCCCCGCGCCCCCGCCGCGCCGCCCCGACACCCCCATCCCGCGCAGCGCCAGCGCCGCGCCACCCGAGTCCCCCCGCGCTCCGCCCCCGCGCCCGCGCACCCCCGCCCGCGCCGCGCACTCCCCATCCCAATCGCCCCGCCGGCGCACGCGCACGGTCCCCCTCCCGGCCGCCGTGCGCGCCACGCCGTTCAGCCCCCCGCCGAGCCCGCGCCCTAACCCACAACGGGCGCGCGCCATGTTCAACAGCCTGCCGAACCGCCTGGGCCCGCTAGTGTGGGCCGACGAGCGCGCGTTGCTGGCGCGGTTGGCGCTCATGGACTAGAGACAGGATGGTTGGTGTCTGTCAATGGGTAGGATGACTTGGGACTGGATGGACATTTGTACGAACACGGACTGAATCCCGAGAGCACGGGCGTAACGAACGAAATGGATTAATGTATTACTAGTATCAGTATCACGCAGTCAGAAAGTAGCTGTTTTTGCTTTGCTTTGAAGGTAGGTAGGTAGTCAGTAGCTGTAACGTCTTTCGCGAATAAATATCATTGTTTTCTTGGTTAGCTTTGGGGTTGAACTGCTTCGACTGACTCAGTATTGGCCAAATAAATAATCAGCGGGTCAGTGAGCAAGGACGTTCGAGGCTGCAACGGATGTAGCTCCTCGCCTTTCCCATTCGTTTGCTGGAAATCCAGGCTCTAATTCCCTCCACGACTAAGTCGCACATTTAGTTGGCAGTTAGTGGACCTGCCACAAATCGTGTCCGATGGTATGGCTCGTAAGCGGCTAGAACCGCCCTTCACGAAGAATAGCAGTTGTCCTTGGTTAGCGTTGCGGAGCCGCTGCGACTCTTTAAGATCTACATCCCTGAACGAGCGTAGCTGATTCATCCATCATTCATTCTCTACTCAACACATTGAAGATTAATGTCACTGACACAACATGCCTACGCCGCCTCCGCCACCTTCTCCGTACTCTCCCCGGGGCTCTTCTCCTCCTTTTCCTTCTCCAGCTTCTCCTCATTCAACCGCTTCGCCCCCGCCTCCAACACCCCCGCCATCCCCCACTCCATAATCGCCTCCCCAATCTCCAGCGCGTCCAGCCCGCCCTCCTCCTCCTCCTTCGACACCCTCAACCTCAGCCCGGGGATCCGGTCCATGATGAAGAGCAGCGTGGCGGTGACGGTGAAAGAGTAGGAGAGGATCGCGGCGCAGCCGGCGAGCTGGTAGCCGAGCTGGATGTAGTGGCGGTTGATCCAGCCGCCGGGGATGGTGGAGTAGCCGTCGAGCGCGGTGATGTAGTCCGCCGCGAAGAGGCCTGTGGGATTTAGATTTGATAGTCATGTGCAGGGTGTGAGACGCACCGGTGAGGATATTCCCAGTCAGCCCGCCGATCCCGTGTAGCGCAAACACGTCGAGCCCGTCATCAATGCGCAGGATGTCCTTCAGATCTACACACACCGCACCACAAGGACCTCAGCCTTCGATCGCGCTTGGCGTGCGAGGGGAAAGGGACGCACCCATGGCATAATGCGTGGTGCACGCGGTGATCACGCCCACGGGGACGGCAAAGTAGATTGGCACGTACCCCGACGCGGGCGTGATGCCCACGAGCCCCGCGACGGCGCCGCAGCACAGCCCGACCATCGACCAGCGCTTCCCGTGCCGCATCACGTCGAGCGCGCAGAACGTCATCGCGCCGCACGCGGCGGCGAGGTTCGTGTTCACGCCCGCGTAGATCGCGCGCAGGCTCGCGTTGAGCGCGGAGCCGCCGTTGAAGCCTACCGGACGCGCGGTGAGAAGGTGGTGGGGTGGGGTGGGAAGAGGGGGACGCACCGAACCAGCCGAACCAGAGAAGGACGGTGCCGAGGACGACGAGGAAGACGTTGCTGGGCTTGTGCCGCGGCATGCGCTTCCCGCCCTCGCTGGGGATGGTGCGCTTGCCGAGCACCAGCGCGTACGCGAGCGCGCCTGCACCTCTGTGTACATACGCCGCGGCGATCAGGAAGCGACGAGGACGCGACGTGGGAGTGCACTCACGAGGACATGTGCACGGGGCCGCCCCCGGCGAAGTCGAGCGAGCCGAGCTTGAACAGCCAGCCGGAGGAGTTCCACGTCCAGCACGCGATGGGGTCGTACACGATCGTCGTCCATCTGCCAGCGATGCTCCATGAGCCATGAGGGCGAAGAGGGGGGAGAACGGCTTTGCCAAGCTCACATAAAAATAAATATCGCGCTGGGGATGAGGCGGCCTGGGATTGGGTTGTGGGTCCGATGGGAACGCGGCCAATCAGTGGGGCGGACTTACCTCGCTCCATGGCGCCTCCAACCATCTGCAAAAAAAGAAGGCATTTAGTCAGCGGAATTTCGGGAGTGACGTTGAGACCCACAATCATTGCCGTGGTGCAGGAGAATACCAGCTGGAAGAGGTAGAAGAGGATGTCGGGGATGAGAGCGGAGCCGACACTCGGTTGTGCGAGGACGCCTTTGGACCCGAAGTTTGCGAGGTCACCTGGATAATGGAGCCGGAAGTCAAGCCGCGACCACAGGGACAGACGCGTCATAATTTACCAATGAATGGGCCCGCAGAATGCGAAAATGTCAGGGAGTATCCCCAGAAAAACCTAGAGAAGTCAGAGGTCAGGGTCAGAACGCGGCATGTCAAGTGTTCGACGCACCATTGGAACGTCACCACGGACACGCTGATGAGACTCTGCCATACGAGCGCCAGCGAGTGGTGTCGTCTAGCCAGCCCGGCGTAGAGGAACCCGATTCCGGGTATCATTATCCACACGAATACGGAGGCGGCTATAGAATCTCATTCAGCCACTGGACGTAACGAGATGGGTGAGACGCACTGTATATCCACGCAATGTCTCCCCGGTCAAACTGGGCGTTCATCTCCGCCGACTGAGTCACTGCGAGCGAAATGCGATTAGGACTGTCTCAGTGTACTAGGAGCACGCACGCGAGTCGCCGCCGGAAGGGCCGGTGAGGTTCGAGTCAGCCATGGTGATGATTAGGGCAACAGCGGGAGGCCAAGCGTCAGGCAACAATGAGGTGGCACATATTTATACTCGGCGCGAAGAGCTCGAAGTCCCACGATAACGATAACGCGATACACTAAGGCATCAGTGCCATACGAGCACCGTGTGAATGGATTGCAGGAAATGGAAAGGCGAGGAGGCGGCAGGTTCAACTGCTGATACACCTGCCGAGATATGTAGCAGTATCCCTAGCAAGACATGGCATTGGCAGGTTAGGCACTGGAGACGTGGCGAAGTATTTCTAGCCACAATCTGGAGAACTTGAGGCACAGGGATGATGACATCGACATGGCCGCCAGAGATGAGTTTGGGAACGCTCGAGCTTATAGCATCGACGAGCATAAGCGATTCAGTGAAGGTTGGAGATGAGCGTAGAAGTGAAGGAACGTCACGGTGCGTGATGAACACGTGGTGGTGGTGTCACACTCAGATTCCTCCCGATTCGGTTCTCTCGGCCGCCGGTGTCCGAAACGCGACATATTGTCCTCTTGGCGCCAGTCCTGCCAAGCGAGTTCAATCACTCTGTAGCCGGGCATGCTTTCTTTTGACAAAAGCTACTTGTTCAATCGGAGTCGAGGCGCCTTAGATTCGTGGGTATGGGCGATATACTGTGTAAAAACATACCTGTTTTTCACATCTTTTGGGCCTGTTTCTCACGACGACTTCGGCAGTTGCCTGCAACTCGAATTTCTGCTTGCAACCTCGAGGATTTTGCTTGCAAGTTTCCATCTGAGGACCTCCTCATGTCCCAGCATCTATCAGGTCCACACAACCGCTTTTGCACGCAAGTTCCGGGTCAGATTCCATTTTGGAATTGATGCTGCTGATACCATCTTCCTAGCATTGAGGCATATTCTCTGCGCCACTTCTGCTTTTCATGGTTTTTCCCGGTCTCTTGTGGGCATGGAAAATTTCAAAACGATTCAATGTCTCCTAGGCTCATAAGTAAGGGTCAGAACATAGTCAGTGAGGCGCACTCTCCTCACACACATTTCAATTGTTCATGGTTCAATTCTGATTTCTGCGTTGTTGAATGTCTGGTGATATTCAATTTTGGGAATCAGGAGTTCCATCAGGAGGTCTTACACAGGACTTCTCAACAAGACCTCTGTACGCCGCTCACTATTATCAACTACCCTACCACGAGTTACGAGCACTTCGGCAACCCAGCGACCACGACCGGATCAATGGTCCGATTAAACACATCAAGTTGCGCTAGGCGAAGATCTACGATCCGACCTCGGAAACTTGCAGGCCCTCGAGCTGCAGACAAATAAAGCTGCAAACTCGAGAATTGCTGTGAAAATTTACGGTTTTTTTAAGAAGTTGTCGACGACATGTTTTACACAGTATTTATGCCATATGTTGCCGCCAACTTAGAAGGAACTGCCGCCAACAAAAAAAAAACTGACGGACGTCACAGTGACACCATGTCACACGTTAAACTCAAATCAAAACTGCCGCCCATTCGACGCCCCCTTGACGCCCACTTGACGCCCACTGCCGCCAACGAAAACAAGTTTAGCGATAACTGCCGCTACCAACTTAAGGAAATTTGCTCCCAATTGCCGCCACTACAGGTGCTAAACTTACGAGTAGGAAGAGCACATACATCAATTGTGGGTTGTAACTACTCGTACAGCATCCATTCCTCGTGTGGTACTCAAGGGATTATCCTGTGGGCCCAAACTCACATGTTATTAATACTTATACGAGTACCGTCACTTTGCCCGCGCGGGCGGTGGAAGTATCCAGCGGGATCAAGGGGGCTGGGGCTTTCGAAGAACGGGTATAGGGTCGGTTTAAGACGCAGGAATGGGTGGAGAATTGATATTTGAAGGTTTTAGGTCCATCCGAGCTTTGGTTGAGAAGATATGGCATTTTTCATGGCAAATCTGAATATTTTCCGATTTTTTCCCTGAATCAGCCCCATCGAAGTGGACGTTTTCGAAAAAAAAATCGGCCAGACCCGCATCTCTTCATGAGCCAGTGGCTCCTCGGCAGTCTGTTCTGCGCCTCTGGTTAACTTCGTATTCGAATTTGACTCGAATGAAAAATACAAAAGGTTCACAAAAAGGTTCACAGATGTTCGCATGAAAAACAGCTCCACAGGAACTTTTGCTGATAATGGGTGCGGGGCGGCTTTTGACTCCAAGCTTACATGCTTTGTCGACAACACTTGGGGAGTCCTAGCAGTATTAGGAGCCGACACGTCGTGTCACGGCACGTGCCTATGATATTGGGATTCTGCATTAATAAATTCTGCGTAAACTGGAACATTTAGAGACGGCGCCACGAGGTCTCGAGATGGAAACAGCCTACATGGTTATCTATTTCGTCGACGAATTACAGCTTCCCCAATGCTGGCGGAAAGTAATCTCCCACTTTTTAGTCTTTGCTTTCCCTCAGTGCATTGGCGGGCTCTGGTGAGTCGGAACGGATCCATTGTTCGCGCGCTGACGATGATTCAATGTCATTGATTGTATTCATAGATAAATGGTCTCGCTCGCTGGATGAGACTGCTAGAAGGCACAAGTCACTCAGGATCCCCAGTGAAAACCCCGTCTTAGCCGGTATAGCGAGGTATCGTGCTGTCTAAGAAATACTGTAGCATTTTGCTCAATTCATACCGGCACGTGACTTTTAGTTTTTCCGACAAATCTCCAAAAATACCCTAAAATCGAGAAAGAATTATTGCAGGGGTTTTCAGAAATCAGGTGTGACGCGTGACATACGAATTGAACGAAACTAGCAGTGACCCGTGCTACGCTGCGGGAAGAAATCTTTTAGATGAATTTACAAGTTCTCCAGTTTGCAGTGTGCAGCGGACCAGTTTAAATCTCAAGTTTCCGAAATCTACAAAGATACATCACAATTTCTCAACTGTAAGCTACTGCGGCCACTCGTTGCCAATCTTTGGTTGGCTCCTCGTGGCCCCATGTTCAGTATGCTAAGATCATTCAACTCGACCTCAATGCAATGGTCCATTCAGCAGCGGCATACTCACCTGAGGAATTCTTTGACGTACTCCAGTATCCAAACCACCTCCGTGTGTGTGTGTCCGTGAAAATTGGCGCAGACAGAGCTCAATGTCAGCGGGCGTAAGCGTAAGCGCTCACCTGTGGCGAGTTACATGGTGTGCACACGGACCGCAGGTCCGGGGTTGCCCCGGCACGACCTCCGACCTCAGTCCATCGTGATGATGATGTGGACTTGAGACTCAGGTTCTATCCCAATAGGAAATTATTGAGGGTAAGAGAGTGATCAGGGAAGGAAGAAGAAGAGAAATGAGGCGCACACCTCCGAGTCCAAGGCCGCAACCACTTCGTGGCGACATGCTCGTGCTGTTCCGTCTGTGCGTCTCCAGGTACAATTATTTTTATCCCCAGCTAAATAAATTGAGCCCGCATAGTCACTCTGAGCTCCTGTCGATAGTGTTTTTCTTGAAGAATATTCAAGCCACAGGTAACTCTTGACCCATTGAGTCAGAGAGCCAGAAAGTCCGCTTAAAGTGAGAGATTAGACATTTTAAAGCTAGCTGGAGCTCATGTACGTGTTAAAAGAGACAAAAACACGTCAAAGCGGTCGAAAGAGGTGTGAAGACGCGAGAGAGATCAGTGTGGGAAGGTTTGCAGCCAGCAGCCAATCAAAATGTGTTACGTTTGATGGCATCAAAGAGGACGTGTTCTCTTTTGTAATATAGATAGATAGATAGATACTACAATATTGGCCAGCCTTGGATATGTCTTGAAATTGTCTTAACTTGTACGCTCAACGAGTTCATGACATCATAGATTTACCCAGCTTTTCTTCTAAGTCAATCGGGGCCGCCGGGCGGATGGATCAATGACGCGTCCATAGCAGCGGAGTTCGAAATGTCGCTCTCTCCCGGACCACGACATCGCCGACGCCGCTATCGCCCGCTTTACCCGCCCGCTTTACATCTTCTACCGCTACTACTAGCGGATGGCTCCTGCATGCAGTGTTCCTGTCTGCTATCTCCTTGCTCCTGCCGATGTCCTATCCTTGCACTCATATCACCTGCAACCCATTTCGCTTCTCCCACTCTGACCACTCCTCAAATCCTCTTCACGCTGTTCCTCAAGCTCGTTCTCCTCAACGCACGTCGCATCATGGCCATTTGTCAAGTTGCTGAATCTAGTCAAGCACGCATGGTTCCTACGCGCAAGGTCAACACTCCTCAGACAAGATCAAAGCTCCCGCGCAACATCAAGCCTCCTCGTGCAAGATCAAGGCTCCCCGCGCAAGATCAAGGCTCCCTGTGCAAGATCTCCTCGCGCAAATATCAAACCTCCCTGCGCAAGATCAAGACTCCCCGCGCAAAGATCACGGCTCCCCGCACAGGATCAAGGCTCAAGGCTACCTCCGCCCGATCTTTCCTGTCTTTATTCATCCCCGCGCGCGCCAGGACCACCTCAAGCCGTCCAAATATGGCCTCAAGGCGCGCCAAGCCCCACATCTCGAACGACACCCCAGCGACGGCGAGTGCTCGTCGCCGTCGCCCTCACTCCTCGCTCTCGTACCGGCGGTTCGGCAGACATCGTGTTTCCCTCAAAGCCGCTGAAGCCAACGAGACAAGGTATGTCATCGTTGGCGTACATCACCTTGTTCGCAGTTGATATTGGTGGGCTGCAGGCCGCGAGCGCTACGTGCACATGCCGCACCTAAGACGACGAACTTCACTGCGCGCACCTCACCTCTTCTCCTCCTGTGTCGTGCACCCATCGATTTTCTCCGCTCCCCGCCGAGGTGCGCCGCGCTGCTCGCGTGCAATGGCCTCTCCGTCGAGCGCATAGCCAGGACGAATGACGAGAAGGACGCGGCGTGGTGGGCCACCACGCGCACACGACCTGGCGCCCGGGAGGCTCGGGCGCAGGTCGGGCTAGATGACGGTGTATACGAGCTGTGGCGATACTCGGAGACAGCGGGGAGGGGGGAGTGGGCGCCGAGGGAGCGTAGCAGCCAGATTTGTATATTAATAGCCGTACAATAAAAAACTTGGACCACTCGATACAGCGCGAGACGAAAGGCACAAAATCCCATTATTGCTGCGCATGGCATCGAGCTGTATCGCGCAGTCTTGAGCTTGTTTGTCGAGACTGTGTAATACCGCCCGATCTGGGCCGATACCGCCCAAGACCGTGTTTTCACTGGGCTGCAGGATCAAGCGCAGAGGGGGTTCGATAGAACACTAAAGATGTGGTACAACACAGAGATGATATATCTACGAGTGGCCAGTAATGTACTCAGAAAAGCATATATATATAGACAGCATATATATATAGACAGCATATGTTCCTGTACCTATATGTTCATGTACCTTGTACGTACCTTGCCGCAATTCCGCGGATGACGGTGCGTGACGGTTACCATTGCTAACAGAGACTATGAGGTACGCCAACGACGGTCACTTCAGGGAGTTGTCGAATTGGTTCAAAATGCCACGCGCCGCCGCCCGGTTGAATTGAACGAACATACAGTACATGTCTCGGTAGCAGTGGCTGATGGTGACTCAAGTCCATTGATTCAACAATTACAGAGGTGTAAGGGGAAGGTAAACACCCTTGACTCCGTCGGTAGTGACGGGAATCTCCTCCGTGCCCCAATAACGGGAGCGAACACTGCTACCATCCGCAGGGAGAGTGAAGGAGATCGCTGAAACAAGTTCCGTAATTATCGCCTGGACCTCCAGGAGCCTGTCCAGAAGGTGAGCTCAGGCAATGGATTGCGGTATTGTACTCACCCAAACCGCCATCTAAGATACATGAATCAGCAGGTGGAGACAGTATTAATTCGAACCGCACCCGATGCAAGCGCGATGGCCCCCAAGAAACGAAAGCCTGTCAGTTTGACAACCTGAGCAAATACCCGGGGAAGAGCAATCAAATGTGCGAACAAATTTGCGTATTGACCAACTGCGTGTCTGTGTGAGGGGCCTCCGCCAAGCCAAAGGGACGGTCTGAACTGGTCGGCATCTGCACCCCACACAGACTCGAGCCTATATATCAGTGGAGTGCATGAGTCCCCGGCGCCGTTTACAAAATACCGTTGATAGGATGCCATTGCAACCATCACTATTTGGCCTTTCTTAAGAGGGAGTTGATTGATTAGGTGGCCCGCAGACGTGGTCATCTCTGACACAAGGGGCAAGCCGTAATCCTCTGTGGCCCACCTCTCCACGATTGGGTTTGGAGGGTAAAACCTGAGTGTTTCTTGGCGGCAATTGACTGATGAACGCAAGGGAGATAAAATACAGCAACTCACCTTTATGAAGGCATTTAAGAGCGGCATTGTGTTATATTCCAAGTCGCCCCCATCTGCTGCATCTTTCGCCGCTCGGATCTCCTGGCGCAACTTGGCTTGAAACTCCGTATCTCTGGCGAGCCGATACAGGACCCAGGCTAGGAGGACGAACTAGGTCGTAGGAAATGCCTGCCCGGTCGCTATTAGAGCCCAGAGCCTTGAACTCCTCGGATTTTTCTTCCATTATTCGCTGCGTGACTTTCAGAAATCTGGACACCGCCTGCAGGGAAGTGATGGGGAAGAACGCAATATCGCGAAAAATAGAGTCGGGGATGCGAGGGACTAGATAATCAACCAGGGCCGTCAATTTTGAGCGATTGAACCTCGCCGACCTGTGATGGCATTCAGAGAGGGATGCCTACGGTGAAGAAGAGGGATATGTCCCGCCTGTAGGTTCTGGAAAAGGGTCGGCAGTCCGTCGGTTTTAGAGTAGGATTTGGTCGGAGATGGACTGGGGGAAGAAGCTGCGAGTACGGTACCGAAATCGAGAGAAATGCGCGTGGCGGTAGGTGGCAAAAGTGGATGCGTGCAAAAGTAGGTGTGAAAAGAGGATGTCGAGGGGTTTTTACGCCGAGGTGCGCACTTTCGTGGTTTTGTAGGTCGATGCTGGGCACGTAGGGGGCACTGGAATTCGGCGCTAGGCCGCACTGGCTCGCACAAGTGAGCGTAAAAGGTGGAGATTGATTGGATGGCGCTCGTGGGCGCGTATTTACAGCGTAAATAGATGAGGTAAGCTAAATAGGGGCCTAATCATGGTAAAGCCGAATGGAGGACGTGTAAAGGAATCCACGTCCCGGGCATCCGACTCTGCCACAACGGAAGAGCTTTTTCTCACAGGATATCCGTCCTAACTAAGTTATAAGGGTTGTTCACAGTAGCCCTTTTTGCTTCCTTTTTGTGTTCCTTTTTCTCTCCTTTTTGATATTCCCGTAGTTTTTTGTCTAGTTTTTTTTCCCTTTTCAATTCAGAGATGTAAAAAGGCCCCAAACCCCAAAATGCAGACTCCTACGTGCCGAATTGGGCAGAATACACAAAAAAAATGAGCGAAAAAGTGACGGAAAAGGAGCCACTGTGAACGGGTGGTCTGCCAAATTTGGAAAAAGGAGACAAAAAGGGAAACTTCCCGGAGCATGTATATCCTGTCAAATATTTGCTTGGTGGAAGGAGTACATGGTTTGTTCAGAGGGTATTTAAGAAGGTAGGAACTATGTCCTCCAACAAGAACCAAGTCCAGAAGAAGGACCAGTCTGAAAAAGGGGAAATAAAAGGAACAGAAAAAGTACCCTTTTTGAAAAATGGACGAGGTTTCTCATTTTTGGAAGAGGGCCCTTTTTGGCTTCCTTTTCCCGTTCCTTTTCGGCTTCTTTTTCAAAAAGGAGGACAAAAAGGAGCCAAAAAGGAACACAAAAAGGAACCAAAAAGGGCTACTGTGAACAACCCTATAGGCTGGTCGGGATCCTGTACTGTGTTGAGAGGGATTCCCAACGCAGCAAATAGGGCGCGATATTCAGACTCTCAATGCTAGCTCTCTACAGCCAACCGACTTCATGAAAATTCCGAGAACAGCAGCCGTTCGAATGCGCATGGCAGTCCAATCCAACTTCAGGATACCCTACATCCTTTTCAGAGATGTTGAACTTCATCCAGACGACAAACGCCTGCGGGGTTTCTTGTACTACCACGTACCATATCCCCGCCTATTTCTCTCCGGCGGGATTCGCTTCAGATGCTGTCGAAATCTCTCCCTACAATCCTTCGCACATGGCCAAGACCTGTTGAACCGTCATGGACTCCGTTGGGATATTTCACTTCCCCGTCTCATGACTAACGCACACGATGTCTTTTTTAGGCTGCTTCTATAAGATGGGCTAGTCACCGAGGAGTACGTCGCCGCCTGCAGGAAATTCCTCCGGCAAAACATCAAAAAGCTCCTCCAACAAGACGATCCGGCCCCATTTCTCCACGGCATCGGCCAGCAGTTTGCGATCAATCTCTCGCGTCCGACGGAGGTATGTGTGCTCGGACCCGGTATCGGCTTACGAGCCTCCATATATCCACGTGTAGCGCGCCACGGTAACCCAACCATCCTCCTCTGTGTCCGCCTATCTGACGGGCCGCATTTCAGGCTCCGTACTCGTGTGTCTCCAGCAAACGGCGAACGAGGGCGAGCTGTGCATGCGGGTCATCAGGCCCCTCATCCCACACCAATATCTCCCGGAAATCGAGCACCTCTCCCCAGTCATCTTCGGCTCCTTACTCCCAGACCCCGACACCTGTATTCCGCGGCCGTGGACGGGGACCCACGATGCAGGTGTTTTTTTTTTCTTCTCGGATGCTGTCTTGCGAAGCGTATAATTTCGCCGAAGCCCGAAGAGTCTCAGCACTGTGAACCTGGTTGCGATGCTGCCACCTAGGCTCCACCTCCCATCGTCACTGCCTCCTCCACCCCGGCCGCGCTGGGTGTTGTATTGCATCTTTCGGGTTTTTACATTGGGAAGATTAGCGAGGACCCTATCCGATGTTTGGAACACACGATGCGCGTCGCCAAGGTTCGCTTAGACTGATAAATCCTCATTGTTTGCAAAAAAAAAACGTGGATTCCGAAATGATGTGGGATCATGAGAGATCTCGACAGAAGACGACGAAAATGTTTATTTTTTTTCAAAGAAGAGTCCTGATTCCAGTAGCTACGCGGATCTAGCATTGATCTCAGGAGCCAAAACATCTCAGTCAGGCACTTTACAAACATTTAATCGATTGAGAATTGTGGGATATTGAGATGCAGACTACGCAGGCCGGATCTGTACTGGGAACCCATCCTTCGGGATAGCCTCCAGGAATTGGCGCCACGAATTGGGTTTCCGCGCCAGTATTTCCTCGCTAGTAAGAGTCTTCGGCCCGTAGTCTACAGGGTTGTGTATGAGCAAGGCAGGAGAATTAGCAGGAAAGGCCATACATCCGATTTCTTCGTACGCCTGGAACATGTCCGTAATTCTGGGTACCATCTGTGGGAATGGGAACGCCGCAGAGAAGGAGGCGCGGTCAATTTGGGAGTAGACTATTTTGTGGCCGGTGACTGGATCAAGGGTAAGCTCGGAGATTTGGAGAGGCAAATGAACAGTTGCGGACGTACCTTCAGACAATTGTGCAATAATTTCGTCGAACGATATGAGGCGCCCGGAAAGCAGCTCGGACCCCGCGCCGAGGCTGGGCGACTCGATCGCGGCGCGCACGTACAGCCCGTAATCGGCAGCGACATCGATAAGCGGCACGCGCGTGGTCCCCGCCATCGGGAAGCGGAACGCGAAGCTGCCGTCGGCCTGCGCGTGCAGCGCATATGGGACTGCATGGAAGATGTTCGTCGCGTAGTACCCTGCCTGCACGATGGCGAGCGGGATACCGGAGGCCCTGGCATAGGCTGTGACCTCGGCCTTTGAGTCGAAGAAGTCGACGTGGGGGAGGCGGCCAGCGGAGAGCACGGTGAAGGACTCGAGGGCGGACCAGATGAAGAGTTTGACGCCGGCGGACTTGGCTGCGTCGACCATGAGCTTGCCCTCGGCGATTTCCTGCAAGGGATTAGTTGAAGGGCCGGTGTACAAAATTGTCAAGAGCGCACTCGCTCCTTGTCCATGTGCTCAGAGAAGTTGGTAATGGCCTGACATTGCAGTTATTATTAATTTGCGAAATTGAGATTCAAACGGGGGGAGAACGCACAAAGACGGTGTCCGCGCCGTTGAATACTGCGTGCACACTATCTTCGTTGCCGACTGTGAGCGACAGCGCGACCACCTCAGCACCCGCTTGCGCGAATTTCTGCACCGCCGGCTTGGTGACATCGCGTGTCAATCCCCGGATGCGATACGGTCGGTCTGACTCGAGCAAGGCGCGCGCGACGCTCCCGCCTTGGTTGCCGGTAATACCCGCGATGGCGATGAGCGGAGCGGACGAATCGGAGGTAAAGGTCATGTTGAGCCGGAGCCTGGAGTGTTTAGATTTGGGGAGGACTGGCGCGGGTTCATTTTACATGGTGTGACCAGCTTTCCGTCGTCTTTCCGAAAATGTCGATGGGGATCGATTTGTCATTAGTAAATCACATTTTTGTCATCTCTTTTCGCAAGCTGTGTTTCCGCCCGCAACTGATAGTCATCTTTCCCACGTAAGTGTCCGTGATCCCGGACGTTTGTGCGTTCAGTCCGATGTGACGTGGCTTTTGCTCTCTTCTGCTGCGCTCCCTCACCAACCATGGCTCCCTCTCCTACCTTCTGCAACCTGCCTCTATCGACAACTTTCAGCTCCGACCACGAAAAGTCTACATTCGCTTTGGAATGGATTTTAGCCTCCGGTACCAAAACATCTGCGTCCACTGCCTCTGGGCATTTGTCAATACCTTGCGACACACTGTGTGCACAATGAATGTTCGGCTTGTTGTTCAAGCCTCTCTCCCCTTTGATCTCGTTCTGGGTCGCGATTGGCTTCTTTTCTGCCGTGATCTCGCTCTGTGCTGTCATATGTCCTCACTACTTCAAAACTAGATCGCTGAACGCGTCGCGCGGTAGCGCAAAACTTCCAATCTGCTGCTTCAATGTCGACAGCCATTCTGAATATTGTTCTTACCGGAGAAGGTCACCGTTGACTGTATCCGAACAGAAATTTCAACTCCTTCGAACCTCATCGCCGCCCAATTGTTCTCTCCATTGCTGCTCTCCACCTAGTTCAATTACCGGAGAAGGTCACCGTTGATTGTATTGTCGGAAAAATCGGATTTGTCTGATCAGGTCCTGGCGAGACCTGACCGACATATGAGGCCTAGTGAGGGCTGATCAGGTTGGGCTAGGAGACTTATCAGGGCCGGTCAGGTTCTGGTCAGGTTCCATCAGATTCCCCCGTCCCCGAGGATGAAAAAATTCGGAGGAATAGGATAGAACAAGGATATAATGACCTACATCGCAGGATTCTATTCAAAGAATGAGTTGCAGATAATTGAATGAACCCAATTCACCAAAATACTCGCAGGAACCGGTGGCCGGAACACGGTACATAACTCTGTTGGTGTCCTTCTACTGTGCACGTAGATATGTTGGATTTCTCATCTAGTCTTTAATATCATGTAGTTACACTCAGAATAAAGCATACAGTATGGATGTCAGTAAGTGGCTTACCTTCACTTGGAAATGCCTGCACCAGGTGGCTAAGGACCCTCCGAAGAGGATCTAGTAGCTTTTGAGTTCGACTGAGATCTCCTGGTCAGCGCAGGTCAGCCTATATCAGGCTGGGCAGCCCTTATAATCGGTTTTTGACGCTTGTCAGCCTACCCGGATCCTGATCGTCTGATTTGACCTGACCAGCGCATGTCACTGCTGATCAAACAATTTCGATTTTTCCGACAATCTGAACAGAAATTACAAAACATATACTTTCAGGGCTTTGTCCTCAGTTTTCTAATTGCCATCCTCCCTCTGGTCTTCCACATGATTTATCTGTGCCTGATTGTGTAGATGTCTGCAGTGAATGGACCTACAAGTTCACATTCTCATCGCAATTCGTGGAAGTAATACTTCTCCTAATGCAATACGGCGTATCCTTACTGCATTGAACATGACCGATCTGACCCTGTTCGCACCCTGCACAAAAAAACTCCGGGAATACACTGTCAGTTTACGGCAAGGCAAACGGGTTGAACGTGAACAACAGGAAAAATTTGACAAAATCACTCGTTTCAATGAGGAACTTCAAAAAATTTGTGAAGCGTGGCCTCAGCTCATCCCTCGATCATTGAAGGACAAGATTATTAAGCCATTTCGCGAACTTACTTCCTCTGAAGCTTTGACAACGTTCACGTGCGCTTCGTGCGCGGGAGCAGTCCATCTTAAATCCCACTGCTCCTTTGCCATGGACGGATTCGACACTGTAATTCTCAAGCGGCCCCATATCCGGTCAATGAAGAACTGGTTCTCGACCGCTACAAGGGGCTTCATCCTGAATGTGTGCCTCCACCGATGCCTCTCCGTGATGATCCGCTAAAAATCTTCTCCTCGATCCTGATGGTGTTTCATTTCCACCTGATAATGCTCCCCTGATTCTTTCCCTTTCCCCTGACTGTCATTCTTCGCTCAAGAAGAAGCTGCCTCTATTATTATTGCCAAATGAATTATACCTTGATCCTGTCCCGGATAAACTCAGGAATCCCACTGTTATTGAGGAAGCCATGATTGCTCGGTGCCGCTCCAAGTGTTAGATCATTCAACTAGAGAAGAAACCAGGATCTCGTTCTAGAAACCAAACAGCGCGGAATCAAAGGCTATATCATTATATACCCCCAGCAGCCGTCTAAAATTGCCGATGTTCTATCGCCATCCGTAAAAGAAGGTTTATCATATCAACGTGGACAAACTTACGATCCTCGACAAAGGCGACGGGGTTGTGTGGAACCCTCCAGTTCCTGTCCTTCCCGACGACTCCCGGAGTGCGCCGACGACGCCCTGGGCCAAGAGGGTTTGTGATCCCACTGTAGATACCGCCTTTGACAATCTGTCTCCCTCCAAAAAGAGTAGGGCGGCCTGAAATTACGACGCATTGCTCACTTATAATCAGTCGCCCATTTCGTACTTTGCTTAATGTAGAGAGTTTCAATTCCTGACCTCTAAGGAATCTAGCATTGGTCTTAGCTCACAATTTAACAGTTCGCCGTTCAGTGCTTAGTTTGCCTTCCCGGTCACCATTTTAAGAATGGTAGCGGGTCATGCCGCCTGTCGGCCCTACCCGCTCTATCTAATCTAATCTCGTCTCTTGATCGTGCCAGAAAGAGGGATCGGCATTATTCGCCGCTGGGAGGCCTTCGGCCGATCCACAGCAATTCTTTAGTTGCGCTGATTGAGTAGCCTAAATATCCCAATGCGGAAGGCGCATCTGACAGAGAGCCGCCATGGCGTTTTTCATGGTCTTTGCGCCGCGGTGTTCCAACCGCATTGGTTCTTACGTAATTCATTTCTGGCCACCTCCCTTCGCATTCCTGTTCCCTTTCCCCGCGTCTCGCGCCGTCCATCGCTCGGGCCGCAATCGCTTCAAAAAACGCCCCTTCTTCTACCAGCGAGCTCCTCGAGCAGAGGGGCGGACTCACTACCTACAACACCGCTCCAATACGATATAGGGTGTTTTACCGAGCTCCGAAAGCTGGCCGAACAACTCAGAACACTGTGAAATCGAATTTAGTCGGAGCGCGCAGATGTGGAAGGTGTGCGGGAGGAAGGGTGACACCCGTACCTGAAGTCGAAGGACGAGTTGACCAGTTTTTGCTTCCTCGCAAGGTGAGTGGTCGATTCCACTGTGCTTGCGCGGAACTAACGCGTTTCTCCCCAGACACAATACCGCGTATCTATGGGCCAACTTTCCCCCAGGACACCTAATATACATCCCATCCACACAGCAATGTCCCAGGATGTCTTCAGACGCTCGAATTCCTCGCACGATTTCGACGGTGCTTTGTTTTCGTCCGAATCGAGAACACACGCCACGCCCCCAACCTTCTTGAAACGTCGACCTCATTTGGCCCGCCGACTGCCCGCACTACATCGCTGCTCATTCCCGCCCTTCGCCTCTCGTTCCTTGCGAATTCCCCGGTGGGGCCACATTCCGAGAATGTCACCTCGCGGCGGATTCTCCGCCCAAGGTACGCCCGCTGTCAGCGGAAATTCACCTTCCATCTGGCATGGAACCGACCTTCTAATTCGTTTTGTAGTCTATATGGCGCACGTCCTTCCTTCCTTCCTCGTCCCATCTCACTCCCCACTTTCCCTTTGTCTATAGTTGTCCTTCTTCGACCTTAGCTACTGCCCTATGCCCAATTTATTTTCGCCGGAGCCACCGTTCAGGAGGATCGAAATCTGTTACCCTGTCATCAGGATGGACTTGCGCCGCATCTTTCTAACTCGTTGAATGGTCTATTTTAGAAGTCTGCCTCTGCTCACTCAAAATACCCTGCGCCTTCGACGCTCCACACTTCCCGCATCGTTCAATCAAGCAAGCAATACATTGTCACCACCCCCGTCCGACTCGCCGTTCCATGCCCACGCCCCCAACGTCGAAACTATGACCTTCGAGTTAACTTAGCCTTGGTGCATGCTGAGCCATTATATTCCTGCGGCTTCGACGATCTGGTTCAGAGCTTCGCCACCGCCCGCGTTCACCTACCTCGCTACCCTCCACGCCATCCGCAGCGCCACCCATGCAATACGACGTCACCATCCGCGTTCGACTCACCGTTCCACGCCCAGACTCCCAATACCGATATCAACTTCGCTGGCGTAATTCCCTCACTCTACCCGCTGCCATAGAACCATCGGTACGTCCGAAATTCCCAGCACCTCAACTCGTTTGAAGATCTCCCACATAACCTTCTCGTCGCAATCCATCCGCCGCCGCGGCCCCAACCCTCACGATGCTCCTCCACGTCGTCCCACCGTAGGCCTAACCTTTGCCCTTCAATCTTCGATCCGTTCCTTTCTGACTCAAATGGATCTTCGATAGAAATCCCTTCCGATAACAATCCCTTTACTGACTTGCTTTTAGATTCTGGATTAGTTCAACCCGATCCGTCCGCGGTAACCGGATTCGTTCGACTCTGTCCGTACACTGACTTGATTAACCTATATCCAATCGATATACCGTGTACACCCACCGTCCTTCAGTAATTCTTGCCAATTCTTCCTCATTGATCCACCGATACTGTCCTGAATTGCACTCTGCTCGGCCGCCATTCCTTCACTTTCCCCCATTTCCCATTTCGCACCTCTCCCTCTCCCTCTCCTCACTGCGCTCGTCGACGAGTGTCGGCGTGCTCCTCACCCAATACCACGCCTTGCTCACTTTCGTCGCCACTAACGTCCCCGATCGGAGACCGTTACGCTGTTTGCACCGCTTATCCCCTCGGTCCGTGTTGAGCCACCACCGCCTTACATTTTTATGGTCTTCCACAGAAGCTCGTTGCGTCAATAACCGGCTACCTCCCGCCATCGCCGCTTTAAATCGCATCCTTCCGCACATCCCCTCCATCTCGCCGCTGGTACCCGATCCCCATGTCTTGAATCTCTATCTGCCGACTGCTTACCGAGCCAACTATCATCCCGATTCCGACAAGTTTGAACCCTCCCCCCCACCCCCCATCCGATACCTGCTCACCGATATCGACGCCGTCCCTATGCCCGGCCGACGCCCGCTCACTCTCTATCTCGCACGCACCCTCCATACTCCGTGCAAGACGTCGCTACTCTTCTCCTCCGAGCCGCGCTTTCATGCCCACGCTGCAAGACCGGAATGATGGCTTCAGTGCGGAAAAAGCCTTTGAGGTCGTCTGGATGGTCAAAGCGGGCAACATTGATCGCATCGATCTTATCAATCACCTTGCTTTCGGCTCGATTTTCACCACAAGCAGTGAGTTCATGTGGAAATGTGACGAATGATCCAGATTTCACCATAAATTCATCCAAAGTCGACCATATTCGAGCGGTCTTGCCCAAATTTGCGTTGATCCCGGGTAGACCGTCCAACCCGTCAAACGGATCCAAACCCGTCCGTCCCGCCCGTCAAGAACGGGGACGGGTTGAAGCCCTATGGAGGGGATGGCGAGGTGGGGGATGAACACATTTGTTTTGTATTGGATCCAGATGATCATGAGGAAGTTAGACATCGTCGTAGTGGAAGGAAAGAGAAGAGAGAAGAGACCAGATACCTGGCCCGGATCCTCCCGCAAAAGCGAAACCAGCGCGCAAAGAACAATGAGGTCTGAGGTGGTCACAGGAAGATGCAGCACTCAGGCCATCTGAAGCACACCAGATTATTATTTCATGCACAAAAGGAGGGCTGTTAGGTGCGAGATTTTACCAACTCCGAGTCGTTTAGATTCCGAGAAGAAAAACGGAGTAACAAAGGAACTACTCGCAGCGATGCAACTAAGTGAGTCTGCGACATCGCAAGTTCACAGCGGAGCAGCCAATTAGTCTCTGATGAATAGACGCCCCCTCGTACATACCTCGCTTGTTGAAATACTGTACTATTTTGACCGTAGGTTCATAGGGTGTGACCTGTGTTGAGATTCACGCTATCAGCAGGTCATCTTATCTTCTCATTTTGCTTATGTTTGCCTTCGGCCCATACTTAGCTACCGCAGTAAACAAACATGTCTCAGTTCTAGTCCGAGCAGTACTTGAGACGTGAGTCCATTTGTTCTACCTACATAATTCTACTCACAATAATTTAGTCACTCTTGACTTAGGTACTTAATAAATGAGTTCTGTCCGAGCAGTACTGAGACTCACTCTTGACTTAGTTCTGATCTTCCGTGTGAACACCACAAATCTTCACAACCTGTGACCCTCTAAGTTCATCCGCCAGACGTTCAGCCACCGCCAGGAGGTGTGACCGGTATTTTTATTGTTCAGTTGGTTAATTGTTCAGCTCAGATTTTCGAATCACCATACCGCCACGGCAACCTCTCCCGAACGTTATTTCGCTCCAAATATCATCGATTCGGGGAATATTAGTGCGATATTTTGTAAAGTCGGGGCAAAAAAAGCAGCGCCCATGATTTCCGACTTTTTTTGGCGGGGATCGTTCACCGAAGCGCTCCTCAGCTACAATCGCCGCCGCTCGTGCTACTATGGCATCCCTCGACCAAACTTGCACGCTACAGCTGGTGTCAGCGCCTTGGAGAAGATTAGAGGTCTCAGCTGCAAATTGTCCGTGACTCATTTATTATCGCTCTTTCAGAGCTCAAAATTACATTGCACATTGATATGGTGATATCCTTTCTGAGAACCGCGTGGCGGCGGAAAAAAAAACGGGTTTTTTATGTTCTGAAAACGGCAAAACGGTCGCTAGTTCAGACCCCCCGGTGACCTGTGACCTTTAAAAAAAGCGTTCAGTTCAGTGGTCGGTGTCACCTAGTGACTGAATCTACGGTCGAACTTGAAATAGTACAGTAATACCCCGTATATTAAGCAGATCCTTCGTATCAGTATGTGCATGTTTTCTATCACCTCCATTTGACATTTCTTTCCCGTGTACATGACACTCCAGCCGTTTCTCCCCGAGCCCATTATATTGGGTTTCTTTTTCTCGTGTCTATTCATAGCAATCACTGTGTAACTCTTGGCGACCCGCTTTGTTCCGCTTTGTTCCATTCTCGGCCCGTCTTCACGCGTTCAATGCCCGCCCAAAAAACAGGCCTGGCTATCCTTGCTTCGCTTTCCCTTTTTTTTCGGCCCCACCGGGACCCCCCCCCCCTCCCCCCCTGTACAGCCAAAATATCTTCTGCAGAAAAATCTTCTTTGTTGCGCTTAACAGCACTAGGGTATAAACCAGCGTTGGCTCATCCTATTACCTCCGTCCACAAATCCAAAGGAACGGTCAATCGGCTGACAGAGAAGCCGTGCGAGCTAAACTAATATCGTCCGGCATCTTCGGTGAAGACGCGCACGTCGTTGTCGCTGGTCCGGCCAACACATACGCACACTATGTCACGACGCGGGAGGAGTACGCCGTGCAGCGTTACGAGGGCGTGTCGACGTTTTACGGACCATGTGGGTCATCTGTTCACCGTTGCCCCGATTCTCAGCTTTCTCAACACGAAAATAGACACGCTTGAAGCTTACATCGAGAACCACAGGGCCAGCCACGAATCGAATGCGTCGGCCCGCCTTCGTCGTGAGCTCGCCTATCCGAATAGAAACAGCGCGTAGTTCAGCACGAGTAGTCCATAGGAGGGTAGCGCGGAGGGAAACGTACCGGGGATGATCAACATAACCATCGATGACGCAGTCAGGGTTAGCACCCGCACGTTCAATGCAGACACGGGTACACAAGAATGCCTTTTTTGGGACTCAATCCTCCACCCCGTACTATTAATGACCCAAACTTCACAGCCGGCCTAACGCCTAGAATCGTTCCAAATTAGTGTTTGATAGATGGCATCACCTTTTCAACTCATAAATGGGCGCGAAGTCATTCAGTCCCTTTGTCCTTCTTTCCCCTCGCCTACCTATCCTAGTCTTTTCTCCTCATATGGATCTCCTGCAAAGCGTGCTCGGTCTTACGCCTGTGCCATGTCTTAGTGGCGCATTCTCACTCCTGAGATTCATCCACGGTTCGGTGCAGCAGGGACAAATCTGCAGAACACAGCTGTCGACTCTCAACGATGTGACGGCCAACCTTCTCAAGACTCTCAACCAACAATTCTCGGTGAACAAACTGTCGGCCAGTGAGATGAGCGTCCCGCTGGCAGATCTGGAAAGGTGAGAAGGCAAACTCATACCGTTCCGCGGGGCTCCTCACTCAAAGCCTTCAGTCTGCTGAATGAAATCAATCGCTTTGTGGACAGAATATCCAAGCAGTGGTTTATTCAGGCTCTGGTCACGAAACAGGAGACGATTGAGAAGATTAACGGGTTCCATCGTCGAATTACCGGATTGTTTCAGACATTCGAGGTGTGTCGTATCTGAGTGTTACTCTGGATATACTTGTAGCTCACCTGGTCCGTAGATATCCTTCGCGTTGGAGATGCGCAAGCTCCAGGCCAAACACGATGAGGCACGCCAAGCGGATCAGCGTCAGCTGGCAGCGAGACTCGACGTGCTGCAGCGAAATCGTGCGGAATGGAAAGAAACCATCCGTGTGTATCCATCCACTGATGCCGATTGCCACTGAGCGGTTGTTCTTCCTTATAGAAGTGAACCAACGAAATATGACTACGATGATGATCTACCTCATACGCCACACGAAGATGGCTCCGCCTGACGGCGGACCTGAACATATATTCTGCGCCCAAACCCTCGCACTCTTATCCAGTGAGAGCGGGCAAACACCGGATTACAAGGACTGGATGGTTACAGTGTATGAGGTGGACCGTGGAGAGAAGATTGGGTCTGGTGGGTTGTATGTTTTTAGGCTTTCAGTGGGTGCAATACAGTTGACCTTTTCGTTCCGCAGTAGCGACGTGTATCGTGCGACGTGGCACAAGTCAGATGTAGCACTGAAGGTCATACGTACCGGTGGTGGAATCATCCCAACCTCTGAGGTAAGTCCACCATGATGCTGCCTCGGCGCATCTGAAACTTATCCGAAGGCTGTTCTTCGCGAAATCGAGGTGATCCGAGTCTCTGTCCAACCAATAAAATCCTTGCCAACATTTCCACCTAGCTCTGGTTGACATTGCGACATCCAAATGTGTTGCGTATGTCGTTTCAACTCTTGCCTGCGCATATCTCATGGAACTTTAGCCTTCTTTGGCGCCAACCACCTCGACGACGAGCCCTTCATTGTCATGCCGTACATGCCGCATGGAAACGCCGCCCAATTTTTTCGAAAAAATCCCAATCGTGATCCTCTACCCATTGTAGTCCTTCGCTATACCCATTTTTATCTGCCACTGACGGTACAACAGCTGATCGACGCTGCCCGTGGTCTCGTCTATCTCCACTCGAAGGACATCATCCACGGAGATTTAAAGGCAGTAAGAACGCTCCCACTTGTTTATTTTCGCTGTGAATCAATCGCCTGCAGGCCAATATTCTGATTGACAATGCTGGTACTGGTATCCTCTGCGACTTTGGCCTTTCTCGTGTCAGGGCCGACATGACAAGCCGGACTTCACCGCCGGATCCGGCAACTCTCGGCCCCGGGAGTCGAAACTGGATGAGTCCCGAGCTCTTCGGCGGTGGGGTTCCGAAGAAATCCAGCGATATCTATGCATTCGGGATGACTGTTTACGAGGTACCCATCAATTGCAATTTGGCGTCCATATGGTCTCACAACCATTCACAGCTCTTCTCGAACGAAATACCTTGGGGCCATATTCTTCCACAGGATCTGCGGTCCCTAGTTTTGAACGAGGATCGTCGGCCGGATATACTTGGAATGAATAATCAACCGGTCATGCCGGCCGATGTATGGGCTGTCGTGGTGAAAACCTGGACAAAAAACCCAGAGGAGCGACTGATGGCCGGGGCTCTTTGTGACATGCTGGTGCAGCTTGGAGGTAGAAAAGGGGCTACTTATCAGACGCCGGCAGAGGAGCAGAACCCCGGCAACACTGCAGTTACTCCTATTCCGCTGCAACCGTCCTCAGTGTCTCACATGTGCAACTGCCTCCGATGCAAGAATCGGCCTTTCGCTACTTCTTCCAGTACAGTCGCTTCATTCAGTCCAGCCGCTTCCCCTAACTTTCGCGGATGGGAGCCCAAGCCTTCGCTTTTTCAAAGACTTGAATCTTATCAACGGCCGGTTCAACCTTTACGCCTTCCAGACCTCAGTCGATCCGACCACAAATTTGTTACAGTAAAAATGAAACCTGATAAATCAATCAAATGCTCGTGGGAGTGCCTCTCAATAGCGTTTTCACCGAATGACGAATATCTGGCCACTGGTTCCATTCAGGGAACAATCCAGATCTGGGATCTCCGACTTAACAAACTCCTTGGTCAGCACCAACCCCACCGAAGCGGAATCCATGCTATCGCCTTTTCTCCGGATGGCAAAAAGGTTGCAGCCGCTTCCGTTGCTGTCCACATTTGGGATCTATCGGCGGCAGACATAACAAATTCAACCCGCACGTTGACCGGGCACTCCAAAAGAGTCAATGTAGTGAGTTTCTCGCCGGACGGGCGATGGGTTGTGTCTGGGAGCGATGATCATGTTGCGATCATCTGGAATGTGGAGACAGGCGAACGGTTGGTTAGCCTCCACAAACCTCCTCCAGCGGTTGCTGCGAGCCAACACGAGGACCTCAGTAGTGTTTCTGAGCCCGTTTTCGCGGCGACATTCTCGGCCGATGGCACACGAGTCGCCACAGGTGCGAACAGCACGTTGCAACTCTGGGATGCAGTATCCGGTCGCTGTTTATCGGCATATCGGCCTGATTCACACACGCCTATTGACCGGGTGTGGTTCAATGAGAGCCAAATCATCAGTTCATACCGCCGTGTGGTCACAGGGAATCACCGCCACTATGTCCACAATACCGAAACCAACGAAAGGATCCATGGCCAGTGGGACCTGAAGGAGGATCTGACATGGATTCCCGCGTTGGGCGGGTGGGTCTTTAACCGCAATTATGACACTGAAAAGAAGGACTTCGAGAGCAGAACTGGTCACCCATGGAATCAATTCGGCGAATCAAATGATGGTCGCACCGTTGCAATTGTAGGCTCAGAGCTCTTGATACGTATCTATTCTTTAGGAATTTCTTCTACTTCGTAATTTACTATCGCGGCATCTCGGACAAACCTAGAACTCGGACAAACAGATATTTCACACTCATTCCGTGACGGTTTTCCTTGAGCCTTGGTGTTATATGCTCCCTGGGATGCCTTCTTTGTATATGAGATAAAATCTCCAAACAGAACTCGGCGTGAACCTGTCCTTTATTCGGAAAGATTCAGCAACCCAACGTATCGACGGCGCAGATGAGTTGTGATTGAGGGAGAAACTGAGTTGATCACGATGAGGCGCGCGAAGTGAAGACGTACCTCTGCCGCTGTCTAACGGGAGAGCTCTACCCCGGCCTGCCTGCGTAGGCCGGCGAGTGATGAAATGGAGGCGAATCCTGGGCGGAGGACGCGACCCAAAGTGGACGCCCATCGGGAGGTGTAGTGGGATCAAGGGCCACAGGCGTAGCTTCGGCCGGCCTACTTAGGTCAACGTGTTCCTCAATCTCCGCCGTCCGTCCAGCAGTCTTTAACCAGACACCAGACACCCTCCACGTGTGGAGAGCAGAGCAATCACAGCATGGCCGGCTTAGCTTGACAGGATAGTCCTCCCGGGCAACAATCCCTGCTATCCACCAGCTATAAAAGAGCCACCCCTCACAGCGTAAGAACTGTGAGCAACAAGAAAGTGGACAACGAAAATACAGCTGTTCAACGTTGGAAGGAGCAGCACTTCAATCAAGGCCTATGTTTATACTCCTAGGAAAGCGCGCGCTTTCCATCGCCCCTTCTTTTGCCTCGAATCGGCCAAAGAAGAACAGGAAAGCGCGTACCCACCATGAAAGCGCGTACCGCCACCCATAAAGAAGCGGTGAAAGCGGTTCCAAAGAAGTGGAAAGTGCGTACCATCACTGAGGAAAGCGCGTACCACGCTTAGGAAAGCGTGTGGCAGGGTAAGGAAAGCGCGTACTAGTATAGGAAAGCCCGTCCCTCAGTCAGGAAAGGAGTCGTAATGACCTTCGTCACTTCGTAACTTCGCTTAAAGGTGCGAAGGTTCGTGACTTTGATGGAAAGTTGGGAAAGTTCGTCACATTGGCGAGTTTCCAGTGAAGTTCGTGATATGCAAATCAAACGCATCAACCCGACCATCATTTTTCTTCAACTCAAGTCTCTCCATATTCTTTTCATGTAGATACCTTGCTAACCCTAACCGCTAACCTCTAACCCGAACCATTAACCCTAACCACTAACTACTAACCGCTAACCTAACCCGAACCCAAACCGCTAACCTCTAACCACTAACCCGCTAACCCGAACCTAATCGGCCACTCTCGGCAAGTCGATGGCACGCATCACTCCGTGATGTGTCGAGGATCGCCGCTTGACAAGTAACTCACGAACTTTCACAGAAGCTCGGCAAAATCACGAACTTTCCCGGATTTCCATCAAAGTTACTAAGTTTCCCGAAACTAAGCGAAGTTACGAAGTGACGAAAATGGTGTGGACTCTCAGGGAAGCGCATCCCTCAGTCAGGAAAGCGCGTACCACACTATGGAAACTCCCAACGTTCATCATTTCTGTGGAAGTCGCTGGAAGTGTGCCGTTACGTAAAGGCAAAACAGTGTTTTTCACTCGCCGATCAACGCTGTGATGGGATCAAAATTAGTTTCGTTCATACAACCGAGATTAATTAACTCCGGTCCGCCCACCGCACATCCACCACCGCACCTTCAAATTGTCGACAGGTCTTAGGTTGGAGAAAGAGGGATCGCGGTCGACACATACACCGATCATACAAACCCGCCACCAACTACATACGTTTGTACGTCCCGGCATCATACAGCCGAACATATTTCACCGGCCCACTCGAGCCGGCCATACTCCTCATCCGCGTATCCCGTACCCTGGCGCGCAAGTAAGTAGCCCAAACACCTATACACCCCTATTATTGCGCCTCGACACGCTCACATCCCACACATACACGGCAGCAGCCGTCTCGCCCCCCTCGGCACTCCCCGGCATGCCCGCATCCAAGTGACGCAGTCTTTCTGCGCATCCCATCCCAACCCCTCCCACCATGGCCGAGATCATAATGGCGAAGGCGGTAATAAGGATCGTCGTTGATTGGGTTTCGACGGACTCTAGTTCGTACGCGGACACTTCGCCATCCCAGAGTGCCCAAATGGCGGGTACGAAGCTGAGTAGATTCTGTGTATAGATTGCTGAAAGTGATTTCTCAAGTACATGTAGGCCGCCGAAGGGAAAAATAATCTCACTCACACCTCGAACTTGAATCCACAAATCCAGACTAGACACTGGCGGATGGCATGGGGCTGTCTATCTTGACAGAACGAGCGAGCGCTGTGTAAAAACCCTTGAAACTCCGCGCACGAAAGCTGTAGCACTGCTCACCGCGAAGAATTTCCTGAACATCTTCAACGGCCGATAATTATGCCAGCGACGCCAAGCTCAGCCATCCACGATGGGTCCCTTTTAAGATCTCAAGATCTCTCACCTCCCTTAGACTTACAGAGGACAAAACAACTGATATTGTTTCACATGTTGTCCCAACTTAATCAGCAGCGCGCGCCTACCCCCTCACAATCATTTTGGCGCTTTCAGAGGCGCTTACACGGTCGCACCAGAACAAACATCGAGCATATCTCAAATTTAAAGGCTCTCGCGTTCATATTAAATTCGGGGCTGTCGTGATCATCGAGGTACGAGAGTGTGAGCTGGGCAGCGGGTCACCCCGTTTGAACACGAAGCTGAAACGTCCCAGGGTTCCGAGAGCTGTGAAATCAACGAGGCATTTCAAAGGCATCTTGACCGAGAACCGCAGAAACCCTTAGGCCATTTCCACCAGAAGAGTTAGGTGATGACAGGCACCAGGTGTAGCATCCGTGAAGCGCCCACAGGAACTAGATTATGGCGGGTCTCTTCCGCACTCACGCCTTGATTCGTTGGGGAGACAGCACGGGGAGGGATTCCAAGTCTGCCGCCGACGGCGTACAGAAAGACGTGCATTTCACCCGAAGTGAGCAAGACGGCTTCTAAAACAACCACCTCGATCTGCGCCTGAAACGCGGACGTAATAAGTCAGATCGCCGCGGAGAGGAGGCCCACTTTGTTCATGGAGAAGCATTCTAATACGATCATGCTGCAATGTGGGCAGAGCCGAACCAGAGGCAGCGCGGAATCGAGAGGCACTCCAGGCAATGTTCAGGTATCGGAAACGAGACCTTGTTCGAACGTCGAAGCGAGCTCAAATCTTGTCCGAAGAAGTGCAAGTGTTCTTTTCCGATTCGAAATGAAGCGCAGATAAATCGTGCTCTAAGTCGCCGAGAGCCAGAGCTAATATTAGAGCGACTCCTTCCAGAAGAGTTAGTGATATCTCGCGAGGATTTGCGTCCGGACAAGTCTCCGCGAGGTTTGCACACAGGGTCCGGAATCCCACAGATTGGCTTGAGAGCCGCTAGAGAAGCACAGAGACGAGTCGCAGGTGAATTTTGTCGCAAAAAAAAGCTAGCGTGAATCCGTGGAACAGCGCGCCGCCTCGTGCGAGCTGAGCGCGTCGTGAAAGGAGATGATGACGATGTATTGTTCGATTGAGGGATGCGGGCGGCGTGGAGTGTCGAGGGCGGAGGGGATAGTTTGAGTGAGCACGAGTCAGCAGAGGCGGACGTCTGAAATAGACCATCAAACGAGTTAGGAAGATGCGGGAGGAGGAATGAAGGAAGGGCGCGCGCGGTGCAGGGTTCATATAGACTGCAAAACGAATTAGAAGGTCGTTTCCATGCCATCGATGAGCGCCAGAATGAGTTTACGTAAGAATTTGGGGTGAAGGAGCCCCGCGCCGCAGAGACCGCCCAAAACGACATGGGGGTTCTCTGCAAGAGGCGTTCCGCATTCGGATGTTGCGCCGAAATTAAATTCGGCCGAGCGGAACTCGCCGGACCAGCCACGTGACTCATCTCCGTCCGACTCGCCGAAACTATGACCTTCGAGTGAACTTAGCCTTGGTGCGTGCTAAGCCTTGTCGTCGCAATCCCACCGCGGCCCTGACCCGCACGATGCTCCTCCATGTCGTCCCACCATAGGCCTGACCTTTTCCCTTCAATAGTCGATCCATTCTCGGGCTCGCTCATCGCCATATGGACTTGACTTGTCTCGGTACCGTTACTACGTCCTCAAGATCTATTCTCCGCCTCTGCCTGTTGCCAGCTGCAAGAACTGAGAACTCCCGGGTCTGAAAACACTCATCCCGCCCTCTGCTGTTAACAGACCCTCAAGAAGCCCTCGTTCAATTCGTCGCTGCCGTGCTTGATCCCCTTGCACACACAACACCATCGGTTCTGGTACCATTATTCTCTAAGATCTGCCTGCGTGTTCGAATCTACCATTGGCTTCTTGGGCTATATGTGATTCGCTTCCAGTTCGGACTCTGGTGTCCTGGTTTCCAGCGCAATCTCTGCCCAGGTGTTGTTTAAATTCTAAGAGGTCTTGCCGCCTTCCGCCCATACAATTCAATTCCGACGCCGGCACGGTGCAGCTTAGAATGGACAAGTGACCCGGTGCGATATTCATCGCCAGTCTAGGTTCATTTCCGCTGTGTTAATGTCAAGTCATTCATGCCGAACCACTTCTGACTTGGATGGATTCCCGATAGCAGTCCCTTCACTGACTTGTTTTTAGATTCTGGATTAGTTAAATCCGTCCGCGGTAACCGGCTTCGTTCGTCTCTATCCGTATACTGACTTGGCGCTTGGTTTGATTAGTCTACAATATCCAATCGGGATATACCGC
This sequence comes from Mycena vulgaris, assembly GCA_029204335.1. Classification (NCBI taxonomy): domain Eukaryota; kingdom Fungi; phylum Basidiomycota; class Agaricomycetes; order Agaricales; family Mycenaceae; genus Mycena; species Mycena vulgaris. The sequence goes on along the minus strand of JARGYA010000040.1, from coordinate 497,724 downwards.
GCACACCCACCGTCCTTTATAGTAATTTTCGCCAATTCTTCCTCATTGATCCACCGATACTGTCCTGACTTGCACGCTGCTCGGCCGTCATTCCTTCACTTTCCCTCACTCTCCATCTCGCACCTCTCCCTCTTCCTCTCTTGCGCTCGTCGACCCGCGTCGACGTGCTCCTCATCCATCACCACGCCTCGATCACCTTCGTCGCCACCAACGTTCCCCGATCGGAGGTCGTTACGCTGCTCGCACAGCTATACCCTTGGTCCGTGTTGAGCCACCACCGCCTTACACTTTTGATAATCTTTCACAGAAGCTCGGTGTGTCCATGACTAGCTACCTCCCGCCAGCGCCGCTTTAAATCTCATCCTTCCGCATATTCCCCCCCCACCTCGATCCGTATGTCTTGAATCTCTCCCTGCCGACCTCTCGACGACCAACTATCATCCAGATCCCGGCAAGTTTGAATCTTTCCCCCCAGCCCGAGGCGCGCTCGCCGATAGCGACGCCGTCACTATGCCCGCCCAATGCCCGCTCACTCTCCATCTCGCACGCACCCTCCATACTCCGTGCAGGCCGCCGTTACTCCGCTCCTACGAGGCGCGCTTCCATGCCCACGCTGCAAGAACGCAATGATGACCTAACTGCACCACGTCGCCGGGCTTGGTACTATTATCATGGCCTCGATATCTGCAAGCTCCCGTTTGCGCTACGCTTCTGTGCTTCCTGGCCATCTGAAATTCAAGTCCCCTTCAAGCTCTCGCGCTGGGAACATGGCTAGCTCTGCACGCATCTCTATTGACTTGCCAACCCGGGTGCTCGGATCTCGGGGGGAGGTTCGATTCCAACCCCGCTGCCAACGTGGCCCTATTCACTTCAAGACCATCTCCTGCCATGCGATGGGATTATGGCCGCGAACGGATTTTGAGCATTCACGAGGTCCAAACTTGAACCACAATTAAGGTACGGTGATTTTTCTTGTTCAACTCGACCCATGCCCGAGTAGTCCCAAATAACGTTCCCTCCCTTCTTCTTGTTCTCATATTCATACTTACTCACGATGAAATTCAAGCAAGGTCCACTGGTGAGTCCTTTTTAACGGGTAGTGTCGCGCTCACGCTCCTTCGCCGTCGATTTTATTTTACCCCGTTTGTGTTCTACTCGGTAATCTCCGCGCGGCTTGCATTTGCTGTTTCCCTCGCCGACCCGAGTTGAGATGTAATTCGACTTTTTTGCGTGATGCATTTTGCTCTTAAGAGTGCGACTCTGTACTTGTAGATTCTGGTGAGTGAGTGAGCTGGTCGTACACGTCAGTTTCTCGCAGTATGGATAAAGTTAGTCGCAGATCAACTGAAACACTGGCCGCCGCCGCTATCTAGCATGGTCAACTGGTGAGTGACCCGCAACCGTTAATCTCGCGCTGCGGGTGTGTGAATCTCGTTTACGCCCTTGAACTCGCGGTATGACTCGGTACTGCATGGGTACCTTCCTCGATGTGTTTCCTTGCCGGAGTCGAGATTAATTACTTTTGAGCATGCGTGGTCGACTTAAGGTCTGGTTGAGTCGACCTCTAGTCCAATATTCCCTTCATAAACATGGGAACGCTCGTAGGTTAGATGCACGTACACCTCGGCAAGTGAATACATCAGCGGCGCGTATGCAGGCACGCCGAGAGCGCGGAGTGTTGCTGAGGTGATGGCGGATCAAAGTGCTTGGCAGCGCCGTCGATCATGACATCACTCACGACGGCCCTTTCGATTCGACTTTGGCTTGAATTCGCTTTGGTATTTCAACCCGTGTATCTCTATGAGCTCCCAATCTTATCCTTTCCCGTATCGGACCACCAGCCTTGCAGATCGCCGGGAGTGGGGACTTGGAACACGTCGACAGTTGAGCGAATATGACTCCGGTTAACTCACTGCGTGCTGTCTCTTGTGTGTTTCGACACAACGCGAACGCTTCTACACTCAGCTGCCTACCTCGTCAGCCCTCTATGCATATATTATTCTCAGCGTCCGTGGCGGGTCGGTTCCTCCACCTCGTGCTGCATACCATTCAGCACACATTCCTAGCAACGCACTCGACATGCAGAATCCTGTTGTGCACCTGAGTAACCGGCGAAATGTTATGTACATATTCCATGATAGTTCCCAGTCGTCGCAGGTAACGACGCGTTTCAGCTTGCAGACTACATAGCAATACGCTAAGCCCTGCGAGGTCCGTCCCGCGTTCCCGATCAGTCTGTCGTTCACCGAGCGAGACATCGGATTGGTAAACCTCAACACGGACGCTCATCGATATTATAGGCCTCGGGGAACTGATTGTATCCGTATCCCTCTGGAACTACCCAGCTCGAGCCTCTCCGTTAGGGATGCACGCCGTCGCCGTCCTTACGGGTGGGACGGGGCCCGTAAGCGGCACCCCGGCCCGCGCCGTCCTGGCATCAGCTTCAAAAAATAAGCGGGCGGTTACGGGCGGTAACGTTGCCGTCCATTCCCGTCCGTTGACGGCCGCTGACGGCCGCAGACGGGTTAATTAAATTTGCCAAAACAGTCTGCGCGTTTGAGAAACTTCCTACAAGGTGATTCAGAAGCTAATTATGTGTGTACCCATTCATCCATTAAATCCGGAATAGTATCGTCGTCATCTACGGTCAATTCATCCCATTTTCCCAGCCACAATGCAAATTGCATAGCGCATCGTGCATCGACATACAACCTGGGTGCATAGTCGTTGCGACTTGAGCCGCATTTTCTACTGACTTTTTTGTCAAGGCACGGAGCGCACCACCCGTAACATCCTGAAAAATCATAAATATAAGCCGGAAATCCAAAAGTGTGACGGACCTGAACTGAGTAGAGACTCGAAGAGTCATGAACTCCGATGAATATATATCCAGCGAGAGGTGTCACGTAGAGTTTGTCAAGAAGCTCGGGTTCAATGATTTTGAGGAGATCAACCATCTCGCAGAGGCGGGGGTATATTGTAGTGGATTTAATTAAATGCCAGCGATGGACATTGAGCTGAGGAGATGACCAGCGAGTGGGGAGTGCACCCTAATGAGAACTGAATCACCGCTGGTAAAATATAGAAAGATATATCATACCGAAAGTCTGAGGACTTCTTGAAAATCTTTCGAGGCTAGTTGGCTGAGGGGAATGCCTAGTTGGGTCATGGTGGAGACTGTACCACTGATTAAGCATGAACAAGAACGATTTAAATTATCCTGGGTTGCCGAGGAGCCGGTCTGAAGCGAGAGTGACGCGATGCTGTGATGTGGCGCGACGCGTCTTTTTCCTTAGCCCTCTCACACAGTTCCTTCCGTCCAAGACCCACGGGCCAATCCCCGTCCTCGAGTTTAACCGTTGAGCACCTGGTTAGCACCGAAATCAAGGAACCGAGGCAGAATCCCCGCTGCAAATGATTTTAATTTGGCTGTATTCTCACTAGCTCCTTCCCCGGGGTTCTGCGTCGGCTGCGACTCCTGGTATGTATTATTCACTAGCACCTTTTTTTTTCCTTCGGGGTTTTTCGTCGACTGCAGCTCCAAAGGTGGTCACCGAATGCACCCGCTTGGCTCGTATGTATTGGAACTTTTTTTCTACGGGGTTTGCCGTCGGCTGCGACTCCAAACGCGCTCATTGCCGTGGGTTAACTGACCGAGATCTAGAGGAGATGTTGATCGACTTTGGAGAAATTCTGGGTGAGCATTCCGGCGAGAACATGGCGGCCGCGGTGTGGGAAACTTTGAAAAAATATGGCTTGGATAACGGACAAGCAAGTGTTCGTGTCGATATTCGAGCCCTATTGCAATAATATTACATCCAGGTTTTGGCAGCCATGATGGATAATGCGAGCAACAACGACACCCTCGTGGCAGCACTAGAAGTGAAGTTCAAGTCTGTAGGAATTACCTGGTGGGATGCACTTGAGGCGCGAATGCGATGCTTTCCGCATACCACACATCTTGCCGTTCTCAAGGTTCGTTCTGCGGTATTAACTTCTAAATCAACCTTGCTCATGAATCAAAGCTCCTCGAAGCGATAGGTGCTGTTGAAAGACCAGACCCCAAAAAGCGGGGTGTGTATCAAGACAATTATACAGCTGGCGTGGATACACCGCCATTCGATGCAAATGTTTTGTAAATGTTTGTCGCCCGGATCATCATAAAATCTTGCTGACAAGGTTCTCAAAATAACAAATGTCGAATCCCTCAAGGCTTCCACAACCTTTATATTTTGAGGATGTTTCAAACAATATTTCTGAGAGGTCCCTAGGGTATTTGACCAAGATTAATTCCCTTTACAAAAATCATCCAGCCGCGCTGTTTTAAAGCAAAAGATAAATATAATTTCAAGCCCTACTAACACCATACAAGGCATATGTGCTAGCTATAGCTAGGAATCGGAATAATTTGGCCCACACGAGACTGACCTGTTGAGTGAGATCTGTAACAGGCGGATACAATGATTTGAGTGCGCGCTGGTGCAATGATTCCGGTTGGGGGCGCAGTCGAGATGGCGGTGACTGTGCCGTAGGTTGAATGGGGTCGGCGTTGATGTGGCTGAGTGAGCTTGCGTCGCCGAGCGTTAACGGGCGGGGAGTTGAGGGCGCGCACCCGGCGTCACTCCGAGTGTGGGACTTGAGCACCCTTTCGACATTTGCAGAATGCCGCCGCCGGACCGAGCATGGAATGCTGACGACTCGCATGTGCAAACTTGAGTCTTGTGGCTTCAATGAAGACTTGAGCTTGAGGCATGAACAGGCAGGTAGCGAGTTGCAAGAGGGGTTGGCACAAGCTTTGAGTCCATTTCTGCGGCCTTTCGAAGTTCTAAAGTTGAACTATCAAGTATGTACCCGGGTTGAAATTTGGGTGAAACACCCCAAGATAGTAGATTCCTTTCAGATCAACTGACCAAAGCAGGCCACTGTGTATACTACTTGACCCGTTAGCAGGAAATTGGATTGCTCAGAACATTGCACCCGATGTATTGGGTATGTCTAGCAGACATTGTCAGAGTGTTGAAAGGATGTTTTCAAAACATTCCGCCACGGATGTCATCACGATGTGAATCAAATGCAACTAGGACATTCCATCAGATGTCTGCAAATGTTCACCGTCAAACATCTGACAAACAGAAGACTCGATTGGCGGTGTAGGGAGGATGATGGGGATGGGAAAGACGGAGGCGATGGTGACGACGAAGATGTACCAGATGACGAACTCTACAATTTGCAGGCCGTGGCGAGGGTATGTTCTTCCAATCTCTCCTTTATAATATGGATTTCTTATCAGAATCCTATGTCCCCAGTTGCGCCGCATCGTTCGGGCAGTTAGATCTAGCCCTCAACGGCGCAAGCTCTGGCTAGACTTGGTGGGGACCATGGGGCAGAAACCTTTGATGCTGATCCTCGATGTTCCTACTCGATGGTCCTCTACTCACCAAATGCTTCGTAAGTCCATACAATCAATACTCTGTGTCGCACTGCTCACTGCCTCCTTTCCTTGATTCAAGGCCGCTGCTTAGACTACCGTGGCGCCATCGACACCTTTGTTTACCGGAATAAGGAGCTTCGACAACTTGAGCTGTCCGACGCTGATTGGAATGCGATAGGATTGGTCCCCGACTGGTTGAAGGTTTTCCGTTCTGCAACCACCGACATGTCTCGCACAAAACACTCAATGCTCTCAGTAACACACGCAATATTCCGCGGACTGCAGGACCACCTCCGCCAAATCATCCACGACTTGTCAGACTCGGCGCCACCACGTCTCAAACGAGGTCTTCTCGAGGCCCATCGCAAACTCAGTGACTATTACTACAAGTCCGACGCGTCCCCCTACTATTTGTGGGCTGCATGTATGTCCTTCGATCACGCTCTTTCAACTGAATCTAATGGCCCTTCAAGTACTTGATCCTCGCATTGATTATGAATCCTTGCGGCGGGATTTTGCAGATGAGCCCGAACTTCTTGACAGCGTCGATGCTTCTGTGCGGCATATGCGTACGCGTTTAGATACACTCTATCCGGGTAAAACTACTGCCCCTGTCGTAACCACCCCGGCTCCACCGATAGTGTTGTCCTCCCGCGCACATTTTCGCACATCCCCGTAGAAACCCAACTTCACTCGGCGGTACCAACAATCTGGTCGTCAGCCTGCTGACGAGATCGACACATTTATCAAGTTGGCGCAGGAGGATTTCGAGAACTGTGACCCCATTACATGGTGGTATGCGCGGCGCTTCCAGTTCCCGCGACTTTATCGGCTTGCGCGAGACGTTCTGGCAATACCAGGTATATTCACTTCCTCTTGATTCTTTTATATGTCGCTGATTACGATGTTTTCAGGGTCTGCCGTTGCTGTTGAACGCATATTCTCAAGTGGTCGTGATACATTATCGCTGCGCCGCTCGAGACTCTCTGCCAAAACCATATCTACGCTCATGATTGTCAAGCAGCATCTCAAGTTAGCGCGTACGGCCATTGATGAACTCGCTGCGATGTAATCTACTTGTATTTGTCTTTTGAATATAACACCATTGATGCCTAGTACCACGAGAATTAGTTGCGGCGCCCCATTTTATATACTAGCTAAAAATTAATGCCGTCCCGCCCCGCTTGCGGCCGTCTTTTTTACCGCCCGTCCCGCCACCAGGTTATAAACTCGAGAAAGACGGCCGCTAAAAGGGCGGGCCGCCACCGTCTCGGGCGCGCGGACTTACGGCCGTCGCCGTAAACGGGACGGTGTTCATCCCTAGTTCACAGGGCCAGAGATCCGTGACAGCGAGCTCCTGTAATATCATGATGATCAGCTGATCTGGCATGGTCGTGGTGAACAGAGAACCCTGTCTCACATCAACAAATCCAAAACAGAACCAGGCAAAACAGAAACGATGTTTAAACTGTCCACCCGCCTGGATAGTGTTTGGCGGCTTGAGTGATGTCATGATCGACGGCACCCCCAAGCCCTTTGATCGGCCATCACCTAGCCAGCATCCCGGCGTGCCTATCGCATACGCCCCGCTGATGTATTTACTCACTTGAAGTGTACAAGCGGTCCTTTACATTCTCTTTATCGGTCTCTGTGTGGCTCAAGGCTTAGCCATGAAGTTGAATGACATTGGTCGCGTCTCGACAGATGCCTCGTGGCTCGGCCCGGACGCTGCTATCAATGTTGCCATCATCGGCACGGGCTCACGCAGCGTTTCTGAGTCCTCTTGATTTCCGCCACTTACCATGATTTCGCTGGCGTGCGTTCGGAGGGCTACCTGAATTGCTTGACCTATGGACCTTGTTGTGTTCGGCCCGTTCTCCCCTGTGCCCCACCTTGTGGCAGCCGGCTGGCAGCCTCATGGCAGCCTTAAGGACAAGGAGACAAGCAAGAGCGTCTCCGCCTCGCTTCTTACCACAACCCAAGACACCCATGTCCTCCATCTCATGCATTATTCAAGCAGATCCCGACATTTCTGGCATCGGCGTCCGCGCAGCAATCTACACACAGAATCTACTCAGCTTCGTACCCGCTATCTGGGCACTCTGGGACGGCGAGGTGTCCGCGTACGAACTCGAGTCCGTCGAAACCCAATCGACCACGATTCTGATCACCGCCTTCGCCATTTTGATCTCGGCCATGGTCGAAGCTCGAACGGCGGGACTCTCGAGCTTTCACGCAAGCATCGTTCTCAGTCTAAGCTGGATGAACAACACAAACACATTTATCTACTTCTTGCTGTACGTGCAGCGCAAGAGTCAACCGGAAAAAGGACGGATCGAGATGGACTTGTCCTCTTGGATAACACACATTTGGGGGCAGCTTTGGGCCAGGACTCGGTTCAGAAGGACGGGCGCTGACGATCCGGAGGGTATGCTTTTCTAGGCTCTTCTATCGACTGGGATCGACCTGCCATTGACATTATTTCCAGGGCAGTTGTTAACAGTCGGAGATGGTCGCGGCGCTGCTAAGGGCGGGGCCGCCAATGTCGAGCAATTTGAGGGTAAGAGTATTAACCTGTTCGGAATGAAACTCTCAACTCGCTTTTAGGATCACATCGCAAAGCTCGACAGAAATCCCCAATGGGGGATTTTTTCCGAAAGATTGTTCTCGTCCTCGGCTCCCTCCACCTTTCGCTCATGGCGGCGCTCGGGATTTGGCTCTGGAGCGACCCCGCTTCGTTCGGAACTGCCGACCCCTGTGCCGCAGACATCGTCATCCTGGGCCAGCTGGTGCCCCTCGGCTCCAGTCAGCTGCATGCGTGGTCGATTGGGATTTATTCCTTTTTCCTCGTACCCGGGCTCAATTTACTCCTTCCGGCGGGGCTTTTCCTCGGACTCTTCCTTGTTTACCAGAAATTTCACCGGCGCGCGAGCTCCAGCAATAGTCTCCAACCATCTCCTTCGCCCACTGCTCCCATCGGCACTGACACCCACAACCGTCAACCGAGCATCGTTCCCATCGTCATCGGCATGGTTCTGTTATTTGCAATCAACATCATATTCCTCGTCGATATTGAGCTTACTCTTCGGCACGTCCGGTCGTCCGAAGAATCGTCTTGGAGCTTCGGTCAAATTCTTGCCCTGCTGTTACTGGTGCTTCCCATGCGCGACCTTGTGGAGACTATATCTGAACGTCGCGAGACGAAACACAAGACTGCCCTTGCCCAGAGCGAGCAGGCGCGCCAAGATCAGATCGCTGAGACACTCCGGACAGCTATCAGGACACAGGCACCGTCAGAGGCAATGTCTCGGTAAGTGCCGGTGACATCGTGATTTGATGTTTAACCGGCACAGCTATTCTGATGCGTAGGCACGCTCGGCCGTCGGCAACTCACTTCGTCCGTGTCTATTTACAGAAGTCTCGCCCCATCCAAGGGTCTGGACCCATCATGTGACTTGTCGCGCTGTTCTCGATAAGAGACACAATGGTAAACAATCTCGAAGTCGGCCGCTTTGGAAGGCCCCAGTCGCCTGCATGTGATGTCATGTATTCCTTCCCATCTCCTTGATACTAGTCTAGCACTCAGCTCATCCGCACGCACACAGGTACTGATATAAGGTAGTTCGTCCTGTTCTCGGTAAGTCGTACTTTGGCCCCAAGTCGAGGTACCGCCATAGGATCATGCCAATAGAGAACCTAAGCTATGTGACTGTTAAGCTACTCGTTCGGAGCTCCCGATAGCCTCTTATAGAATAGAGAGAGCGTGCTTTATAAGTATAAAGACGCGAAATGCGAAAATACACCTGTGGTTTGTACACGGCTTATCATTGGTCAAGCTCCTGGGCATCCACCTTAACCGGGAGCTCCGCTGGAAGCAGCAAGAAGCCTCAGCCGTGGCGAAAGGGCAGGCCTGGCTAGGGCAATTCACGCGCCTCGCTAGGCCATCACGCGGCATTGGGGCTGCCAATATGCGCCGCCTCTATCTCGGGATTTGCTTCCCGCAAATGCTGTATGGTGCTGATATTTTTCTAAAAGCGCCGGATTACATTCGATTCCTACACAAAAAGCGGCGCGAACGCGGCGTCCTAAAGAAACTCCGCACGATACAACGGCGCGCCGGACTTGCAATCACTGGAGCGCTCTCGTCCACCCCCACAGAGATTGTCGACAAATATGCGCACCTTTTGCCGATAGCACACCTGGTCGAAAAAGTCCGGTTCGGGGCCGCTTTACGGCTAGCAACACTTCCGCCGACACATCCACTATATGAGGCCATCGTCGGAGATCGTGCCCAGCGGAGCCACAGTACATCTTTGAATGAAATTCTGCAGGAGTTCCCTTACAGGCCGGAGGACATGGAGAGAGTGGCGGCAGTGCGGAAGAGACCGGGGTGGAAATCGAGTATGGCGGTGATTATACCGAGCTCGAAGGAGGCGGCGATCGAAGCAGAGGAGGCAGATGATGCGGAATGGAAGGTGTACAGCGATGGGTCGGGAATCGATGGATGCATTGGCGCTTCGGCTGTCTTGTACAGGCGAGGTGTCGAGGTGTCGTCAAGTCGTGTTGACTTGGGCAGGGCTGACACTCACACCGTGTATGAGGGAGAGGGTGTGGGTGGCGGCCTGGGCCTGGTCTTGGTCAAGAGGCAGCCAGGCGTGCGAGAGAAGGTGACGGAAATAGTGGACAGCCAACCGGCGGCGAGGGCCACGAGTACGGCAATTTCGACGCCGTCCCTTTGGATATGGGATGAATGGCATGAACGAGCCAGAGAACTCATGGAGCATCACACTGATGTGGAACTGACGGTTCGATGGGCACCAGGGCATAGAGACATACCCGGGAACGAGCGAGCGGACGAGGAAGCAAAGAAGGCAGCGCAGATCGGATCATCCCCTTTGCACGAGATCCCCTCGGCCTATCGACCGATTTTGCCGCACAGCAAATCAGCAGTGCGGCAAGACTTCAACGCGGTGCTGAAAGCAAAAGTTTTGGAGGAATGGAGGAGCTCCCCGCGGTACGCCAAAACCATGCAGTACGACAAACGACTTCACAAGGGATCATACCTCACCACTGCGGATCGCCTCCCCCGTAGCCTTGCGGTCCTCCTCCTCCAACTCCGCACGGGACACTGTCCCCTAGCTAAGCATTTATTCCGAGTCAAAAAGGCGGACTCACCTATTTGCCCCTGTTGTCGGCAAGCGGAGGAAACAGTGGCCCACTACCTGCTGCACTGTACTGTGCATGCTGAAGCTCGCCGTGAGCTCTTACGAGCTGGCGGCCAGCGGACGCGTGCCTTGCCGAAGCTTCTAGGATTTGCGGCCCTGTTTCCTCATCTTTTCCGCTTCATTGCCCGCAGTCTCCGTACCTTCGCGGCGAGCGCACTTTTGAATTTGATGACTCTGACCCCGGAAGACCGCGACGACACCGCTGGTCTGCTCTTTGCCGACCGTTTAACCGTACTTTCCGATACTGTCATTGTGCGAGATTTGCGAGATCCGCCAAAGTACTTCATCTTTGAGTCTCTTGCGCGCCGCCCTTCATTCCAAATATTTTCAGTCGTTCAGCAAACACTGGCCGTGTCATATATACTACAATCATGCCTCGTCCTCGACGGCCGATAGTACCTACACGCTCCGGCTCCTCATGAAAATAAAGTAATGAAGTGGCAACATGTTTCGAGTCCGGGACTCAACTATAGAGAGTGGAAGCCACTGGAACTTGAATGGTGGGTACATTCACGCCTCCTCACTGTCTGACTCCTCATGATCACTGTCCGACGGCTCGGCTGGGGCTGTATACTTTCAGTGATGTACTCCATTATCTTTCCAAACAAAGCGATCTTACCTCGGAGGGCGGGATCTGCCCCGCTCGCAAGGAGGAGCTCCACAATTTGGGGAAAGTTTTTGATATGTGCTGCTTGGAGCGCAGTTCCATACTTGCCTCCTTCGGAGGTCATGTTAGTCTTGCGTCTCCGCGAGCGAGCGATCCTTACCCTGAGCATTCACATCTGCTCCTTTGTCGAGGAGTAGCTTGATGGTTGCCGGTTCATTGCCGGCACATGCCGCTTGGAGCGCCGTCCCGTACTTGCCGCCTTTGATACCAAGGTTAGTCCCGCATCTTTTGGGGAACCAAGCACAATCCTTACCCTTGCCATTCACATCTGCTCCCTTCTCCAGAAGGAGGCTAATAATGTCCCCGTGTCCGAGGTACGATCCTATTTGGAGCGCTGTTCCGTACCCCCCACCTTCGAAGTCCGATGTCAGCCATGCTTCTTTCGCGAGCGAACCATCCTTACTCTGAGCATTCACATCTGCTCCGTTCTCAAGGAGGAGCTTGACAATTTCCAGTTTCTTCCCAGCACATGCCACCTGGAGCGCCGTCCCGTACTCCTCGTCTTCGACGTCCATGTTAGCCAAGCTTCTTCGCAAGCAAACAATCCTTACCCTGAGCATTCACATCTGCTCCGTTCTCAAGGAGGAGCTTGACAATGTCCAGTTCCCTGCTGGCACATGCCGCGTACAGCGCTGTTCCGTACTCACCACCTTCGAATCCCATGTTAGTCTTGCATCTTCGGGAGCGGACCATTCTTACCCGCGGCATTCACATCTGCTCCCTTCTCCAGAAGGAGGCTAACAATGTCCCCATGTCCGAACAACGATCCTGTTTGGAGCGCCGTCTTGCCCTGGCCGCCTTCGACGTCCATGTTAGCCAAGCTTCTTCGCAAGCGAACCATCCTTACCCTGAGCATTCACATCTGCTCCGTTCTCAAGGAGGAGCTTGACAATGTCCAGTTCCCCGCTGGCACACGCCGCTTGAAGCGCTGTTCCGTACTCCCCGCCTTTGAAGCTGAGGTTAGCCATGCTTCTTTCGTGAGCAAACCATCCTTACCCTGAGCATTCACATCTGCTCTGTTCTCAAGGAGGAGCTTGACAATTCCTAGTTTCCCCCCAGCACATGCCGCCTGGAGCGCTGTCCCATACTCAACGCCTTGGAAACCGATATTAGTGGTTTATAGTCACGAGCCAACCACCCTTACCCCGAGCATTCACATCTGCTCCCTTCTCCAGAAGAAGGCTAGCAATGTTCCCGTATCCGTGGTACGATACTATTTGGAGCGCTGTTCCGTCCTCCCCGCCTTCGAAGCCGATGTTAGCCATGCCTCTTTCGCGAGCGAACCATCCTTACCCTGAGCATTCACATCTGCGCCGTTCTCAAGGAGGAGCTTGACAGTTTCTAGTTCCTCCCCAGCACATGCCGCATGGAGCGCTGTCCCGTACTCACCACCTTGGAAACCAATGTTAGTGGTCTATAGTCACAAGCCATCCGCCCTTACCCCGAGCATTCACATCTGCTCCCTTCTCCAGAAGAAGGCTAGCAATGTTCCCGTATCCGTGGTACGATACTATTTGGAGCGCTGTTCCGTCCTCCCCGCCTTCGAAGCCGATGTTAGCCATGCCTCTTTCGCGAGCGAACCATCCTTACCCTGAGCATTCACATCTGCGCCGTTCTCAAGGAGGAGCTTGACAGTTTCTAGTTCCTCCCCAGCACATGCCGCGTGGAGCGCTGTCCCGTACTCACCACCTTGGAAACCAGTGTTAGTGACCTACAGTCACAAGCCATCCGCCCTTACCCTGAGCATTCACATCTGCTCCCTTCGCCAGAAGAAGGCTAACAATAGCCCCGTATCCGCAGTACGACACTGCTTGGAGCGCTGTTCCGTACTCCCCGCCTTCGAAGCCGATGTGAGTCATAATTCTTTGGCGAGCGAACCATCCTTACCCTGAGCATTCACATCTGCTCCGCTCTCAAGGAGGAGCTTGACAGTTTCTAGTTCCTCCCCATCACATGCCGCGTGGAGGGCTGTCCCGTACTCACCACCTTGGAAACCAGTGTTAGTGATCTACAATCACGAGCCAACCTCCCTTACCCTGAGCATTCACATCTGCTCCCTTCTCCAGGAGAAGACTAACAGTGTCCCCGTATCCGTGGTACGATGCTGCTTGGAGCGCTGTTCCGTACTCCCCGCCTTCGAAGCCGATGTTAGTCATGCTTATTTCGCGAGCGAACCATGCTTACCCTGAGCATTCACATCTGCTCCGCTCTCAAGGAGGAGCTTGACAGTCTTTAGTTCCTCCCCAGTACATGCCGCCTGAAGCGCTGTCCCATACTTGCCGCCTTCGAAGCCGATGTTAGCCTAGCTTCTTTGCAAGCGAGCCGTTCTCACCCTGAGCATTCACATCTGTTCCGTTCTCAAGGAGGAGCCTGACAATTTCCGGTTTCTCCCCAGCACACGCCGCCTGGAGCGCCGTCCCGTACTCACCACCTTCGAATCTCATGTTAGTCTTGCATCTTCCCGAGGGGACCATTCTTACCCGCGGCATTCACATCTACTCCCCTCTCCAGAAGCAGCCGGACAATATCGAGATGTCCCTGATACGATGCTGCTTGAAGTGCTGTCTCGTTGTCGGCACCTTAATTGATCATGTCATTGCAATGGCCTCGCCGTAACAATATCGTCACCTCGGGCGTCCAAGTCTGCGCCCCACTCAAGAAGCCCCTTGGACACTTCAATCTGGCCAGCCCTGGCCGCTCTGGGAAGGATAGTCATATCTGTGAGACCTGAAGTACGGTGTCAGTGCTTTCTCAATATCACAACATATTCACACCATTAGCCTTGGGCTCCGCTCCCATTTCCAAGAGCAGTCGGACGACGTCCCAATGTTCCTGCATCGGACTTGAGTGCTGCCTGGATCGGCGTCCCGTTCACACCGTCTTTAATTCAGACTTCAGTAGAAGATAGGAGAGATCAGCGCCGGTGCACTGACCATCACTGTTGGGGTCTAGTCCCCTTTCAAGAAGAAGCCTGACGTTATTCAAGTGTCCGGATGAACACGCTACATTCAACGGACTCCTGTACTTGTAGGCTTGGAGTACAATTTTAGTATTCTATTGTCGCAAGAGGAAAACATGCTCACTGCAGATATTGGGGTCTGCTCCGAGCTCCAATAGCGTGGAAACAAATTTCTCATCCGGTCGTGAGCAGGCTAGCTGTAGTACTGTTCCATACGCTGAACCTACCAGGGGGTATTCGATATACCATCTGTTCGTAACGAAACGCAACGAACGTACCCTCATCAATCCACTGTGTTGACATCAGCGCCTTTTTCAATCCAATCCAACAGGTGGAACTTTGGTCTATCACAACAACCAGACTAGCTACGGACACGGGGAAGGTGTCCACAGGTAGCCATATCATAGACGATGAAGACTGACGCTCGGGACGAGCACCAGCTGAAGAAGACGATGGCTCGGAAGCTTCCATTCGATTAACCAATAACTCTCAAACCGATCGAGTACCAAGGAGAGCTCTGACTCATAGAGCTGGCGCGTGGCCAGTAGGAGTCAGGGGATTCCCTAAGATCGTCCCGCGGCTCCACGCCGGGACGGAGTGCTTTCCGAGGTGTAGTAATAGATGTGTTGTAAAGTCGAGATCCCAGTAGTATAAAAGCACGTAGTTTAGAGAGGTTCTGGAGCAGACTGCCCGACGGTTTTGTGTACAACTTGCGTGCACAACATCGTTTGGTTTATCTTGTTCACAGGCACATCGGTGCTGTGGCTAGGATTAGTCTTTGACTCTTCTAGAGCAGACTGTCCGACGGTTTTGTGTACAACTCGCGTGCACAACATCGTTTGGTTTATCTTGTTCACAGGCACATCAGTGCTGTGGCTAGGATTAGTCTTTGACTCTTCTAGAGCAGACTGCCTTGGGGTTTCGCGCACAACAGTGCAGTGACATCACTCGGTTTACCTTGTTCACATACGCAACGGCGTTGTGGCTCGGAGTTGTCGTTTAGCTCTAAGACCCAAGTGACCGTTATCTCGAACCGAGTACTGTACCTTTGGCAAACGATTGGATTGGATTGGATTGTATCTGTGATTGACTGTGTGACTGAATTGTGAATTGTGTGGACTCTGTCCAGCACTGCGGGTCGTATTGTGTGTGTTTTGTGTTCTGTGATTTGTGTTCTGTGTTGTATTATATACTGCGGTCCTGCAGGAGTGTATCGTGTCCCAAACCTGGAGAAATCCAACAAACCCGTCTTAATTGACATAAACTCGCCGGCTACTGGCCGTTATTGCCTTAAAAACCCACGAACCCACCGCTTGTACGAAGTCTCGAACATAGCGCGTATTGCTCGACTTTGGTTTCACAACCCTTGTCTATCCCACTCCTCTGTTCTCTGAACAGTAAGCGATCTATTGACCTAATACTTGGTCTTTACCCCCGAACACCCGCGATTATCATTACTCATAAGGAGGAGGAGTTGTTGTTTGATTGATTGTTTAGTTGGTTATATTGGTTTAGACCTTTATCTCGGCTTCATAGTTATCGTTCCACCGCACCCCGAGTACCATCGTATCACCGAATCGCTGGACTTGATCCTGTGCTGTCCGAGTATGAGTTCTCGGCCCGGTTCAAGCACCGTCTTGCCCAGAAAGTACGGATGAGGACTCCTCCGGCGCGTAGCATCCAGCAACTGGTACTTTGCCGGCCCAAATAGGGCATTGTGCTCAGCGGCCCACTCGTCAATGCCACCCGGGCGCTGCACAATGTCACATATTTTTTTGTGAGTCGACCTGAAGTCGTTTCCGACCGTGATTAAAGTGTTATCATCCACGAACACCACTGCTGCCTCCCCCTTCCGCTCACGCGGGATTTCCGCCAGGCTGGAGTTGTAGGTGAGGAAGGCGAACCCCGAGTGGGGATCACCTTGGTCTAGGCCACCCTCCACGAGGAAGGCTTCGGATGTAAAGTCGCCGAAACTTATACGACTGGTGCGGTCCGCATAACGGCGACGCAGCCAATCTGTATGCTCCACTGGCACACCTCTCATTCGCATATTGTGGATGAGGTGATCCAGGTCAACACTCGGAAATGCCCCCTTCACGTCCATGCAAAGTACGCTCGCCACTTTACCTTCCCGCCAAGCGTCCTTGATGATTTTCACAACCATGTGAATGGCATCGGTTGTTGATCGACCCGGGCACGCGCCATAGTGGTTGTTGGGGAAGATTCCCGCAAATTCCGCCTCTGTCATGCACTGCAGAGTTTTGCACGCATTAAGCAACCGTGCAAATCCTTTCGAAAGGACGATTGGCCGATACGCTGAGGGGTCCGCATAATTTGGCTTGCCTGGCTTCCGCAGGACCAGGCTGAGTACATCCGCCCACCCTTTCGGGTAATGCTGCAACTCATCTAGCGATCTGTATATGGGACCTATGAAGGGAACAATTAGGTTAGCTGCTTCAGTAAACACGCAGTTAGGCTCAGAATCCGGGTAGGTAGCTTTGTATGCCTTCATCCGCCCAATAGCACGTCGCACGAGATCGTCAGTCACCGGTTCCCACTGCCACGCAGGCGCTGGGTATGCCACGCCCTCTGGTACTGATGACTCAGCCATCGGCGCGGGGAAAAACTCCTTTCGGAGCATCTCCGTCTTCTCCTCGTTGGTAACCGCGGTTTCGACCACCGCCCTCGTGACTGGGTGACGCCTCTCCAACGTCGGGATTCTCGGCTCGCTCCCATCTGAAGGCTCTGCCGATACAAAACGTCCCGCGGTCCATACCGTCGAGTCGTACAGCTCCTCAAGCCACTTTACCCAATGCCGTGCCTTCTCCACCTTGACCGCAGCACAAAAGTTAGTCCGACTCTTCCTCGCCTCCTCATGTGATGGATGGTCTGGAGCGTGTCGCCACCGATAGGCGACGCGTTCGAGCCTTGCGCTCTCCTTGCGCATCTTGTCGAGTGCCTCCCCGTACCACCTCTTCCAGTACGGTGAAGGCTTGGAAAACGGAATTTCCTCGTGTATGACCCGTTGGATGGCTTCTTCAAGCTGCCGTATGGCCTCCTCCACCGCCTCCGCACTTGTGTAGCGCTCGCAGCGGGTGAGGAGACTGAGCTCGCGTAACAGGGCTTTGCGAACAACATCCCAGTGCGCTTTGCGGAACATCGGTCGTGGTGTGTGCTCCACAACGGCGGCGTCGATATCGAGGACCTGTACGCTGCAAGACCGGAATTATGGCCTCCCCGCACCACATTGCGGGGCTTGGTCCAATCATCATGACCTCAACATCTGCAAGCTCCCGTTTGCGCTACACTTCTGTGCTCCTCGGCCATCTGCAATTCAAGTCCCGTTCAAGCTCTCGCGCTGGGAACATGGCTAACTCTGCACGCATCTCTATTGACGTCCCCACCCGCTCGGTTTTCTGCGGGGGGTTCGATTCCAGTCTCGGGACGTCAACCCCACTGCCAAGGTGGCCCTATTCACTTGAACGCAATCTCCTACGAGGCGACGCGATTACGGCCGCGCGGATTTTGAGCATTCCCGAGTTCCAAATTAAGGAATGGTGATTTTCCTTGCTAGGACTTGTTGGCTACGTTGACTTGACCCGTGCCCGAGTCTAGATTACATACTTCAGTCCCGAGTAAGGTCCCCTCCCCTCTTTTTTGTTCTCATATCCATACTTACTCGCGATCAAATTCAAGCAAGGCTAATTGGTGGGTCTTTCGTAACGAGTAGTCTCGCGTCGCGCTCACGCTCCCTTGCGGTATCAAGATCAACCAGTACTTTCTTTGCGCGAATTCAGTTGAATTAGGGAGTGACAGACTTGTACCCGTTATTCTGGCGCTCACGAGCCCTTGACGGCATTTGCGAGAGATCGATTTTATTTTGCGCCGTCTGTGTTCTACTTCGCAATGTCCGCGCGGTTTACATTTACTGTTTCCCTCGTTGATCCGAGTTGAGAAGTAATTCGACTCGCAGGTATGGATATAAAGTTAATCGCAGATCAACTTGAAGCGCTCGCCGCCGCGCTATCTACTAAGCATGGTCAACTGGTGACTGACTCGCAACCGTTGATCTCGCGCTGCGAGTGAGTGAACCTCGTTTACGCCCTTGGACTCGCGGTATGACTCGGTACTACACGGGTACCTTGATGTGCTCAATTCCTTGCCCGAGTTGAGATTAATTACTTGTGAGCATGCGTGGTCGACTTGAGGTCTGCCTGGGTCTGGTCCAAGATTCCCACCAGAAACATGGAAATGCTCGGAGATTAGATGGATATACACCTCGGCAAGTGGATGCATCAGCGGCGCGTATGCGATAGGCACGCCAGGAGCATGCACGGTCGTGGAGTGTTGCCAAGGTGATGGCGGATCAAAGTGCTTGACGTCTTTGAACGCGGCGCCGTCGATCATGACATCACTCAAGCCCACCCACCTGGATGACAAATCACGACGCATCTTTCGATGCTATGAGCTCCCAATCCTATCCTTTCTCGTATCGGACCACGAGCCTTGCGGATCGCCGCGAGTGGGAACACGCAAGGAACATGTCGACGGAACTTCTTGAGCGATATGGCTCCGGTTAATTCACCTCCAACTATTTCGTGACAGCCGCTCCCATGCTTTCTCTTGTGTGTTTCGAGACAACGCTAACGCTTCTACACCCAGCTGCCTCAGCCCTCTACGCATATATCATTCCCAGTGTCCGTCACTGGGTCGGTTCCTCCCTCGTGCCACATACCATTCAACATACATTTCTAGCGCAGCGCACCCAAAAATAACGAATCTTGTTCTGCACCTGTCCCCGCCGCTATGGATTCCATGACAACTCCCCCCGCCTTACAGAAGTGACGGCGTGTTTCAGCTCGCAGACTACGCCAAAGCATGAGGTGTCTATCCTTCCTTCATCCATTCTGTCGTTCGCCGGGCGAGATATCGGAGGGGTACGTAAATCTCAGAACGGACGCGCATTCAGCAATGTTGCTATTTATATAATCAGGGGGAATATCTACCCGGGAGGCGGTCCGTGTGCAACTACCTCTCTATAACTTCGTAACGGGCGCACTTGTGTGATGATTTTGTGGACTGGGAAAGCCCGCCGTCTCGACCGCCTAGCCGAACAAATGGCCGCGAAATAACGAATCACACACAAGGTGTTTGATTACCGTCTCCTGCGAGTTTGATTCTTCGCCGTCGAGTTTGTTACCCGGTCGGCCTCGGTCTCGGCCAACTCGTACTCTGCTCCCACATCAACTGAGCCGCCGCGCCGTAGTGTTCGGTAATTGTGCGAGATCTGCCATGGCATCGTCCAGGATACTTCGTACTTCTACTTCGAGTCTCTTGCACGACGCTCCTCATGCCAAATATGTTCATTCGTTCAGTATACACACTGGCCGCATCATACATACATACATATATACATATATACATACATACTACAATCATGTGTCTTCCTCGACGGCCCCCCTGCACCTTCCGGCTCCTCATGAAATCAAATTTATGAGTTGCCAACAGGGTCCGAGTCCGGGAATCAATCCTAAGGGGCCGGAGACTACTCACTGTGTTTTGAGAAAACTGTCCTACGGGGTGGATGGGGGAGATAGATGATATCGCCCACCTAGACATATGTGTAGCCTACCTGTCTCTGCAAACTGCCCCTGCGGATGACAGAACGAGAATCCCGCGATCAATCCACACGTGGACAGACAAGCTGGCCCAAACATCCCACCTCGCCTCTCCCATGGACGGATTGACTCGCCAACGTCTCTGGCGCACACGGCGCTCCCTTCCCTGGCCTCCGATAGCTATGTGGGACGGGTGGGACTGGCTGCCTCTCAAAAGAGTAGCTACTTTCAATCCTTGCTAAGTCCAATTCTCATGAGGTCCGCAACTACTCACTCGTCTGCCAACTGGCCCCGATGTTAGGGATTCCTTTGGCCCTCGATATATTCCTTGAAGAAGCTTGAACTTGATTTGGCGGCTTGCAAGCGCTGTGGAAGTAGGGACTGCTGTTTATCTCTGCACTCCACAAGGACTAGTTCTAGATAGAGAGCTCAATGTGATACAAGCTGAAGCTATATCGGGATCACCTCTTGACTGCTGCATCAATACATATAGCCAACAGATGTATTTACAGCTACATAATAGGAGGTTGATAACTAAACCACAAGGCTTCGGCCATCACCATTCTGAGAGCTTGGTTGAGCATCGGAACACCACTAGACTAGCCCTGGGACCCGTTTACGCCAAGTATAATAACTGAGGATTAGGCATAAGCGAAGATGTCTAGACCCGACTAAGCCCGACTAGCAAAATTTTAACTAAGAGTTTTTTGTGTGTAAACGATGTATTACAACCAGTAAAGCTTCCGCAAACATCAATTCGGGTCGGGGAAACTTTGTGGACGGAGTTAAACGCTGCGCGGCAGCGCCGCGGCAATAACACAGCCACCGCCGCGTCAATGCGCGGCAGTGCCGCGTCAGTGCCGCGTCAGTGCGCGGCAGTGCCGCGGCAGGCGCGGCACTTTTACCCAGCCCCTCTGGACGCGGATGCTACAACCCCGCCAATCCTATGACTTTGTCCAGCCAAAGGCGGTCATGGCTGCCCTGATTTGCGGGCTGACGACAATACCAATAGAGTCTATCGTGACGGTGAGTACCCTTATCACGATGACTGCGACTTTACCTCTAATGCTTTGATGTGCGGCTAGGGCGACATATCTTCCCGAATGCTTATGTGGGCGCTTGCCATTTCTGTACGTGTTTTCTTTCGCTCTGGGACGCCACTTCAGTTCTCAACATATTTCTAGGCTGGTACCACTGTCGAGCGCGCCGTGGCTGAGCACGCCGCCGTCACGGATGTCCATTCCCAAATCAATCTCAGCACGCAGGGCGACGAAACCGTTACACCCTTCAAGAAGCGTCGACTTGTCCGACGCGCCCCGCCCGCGGTATGTAATCAAAAATCCGTTGTTTTTGTTTCCTTAGACAATTTACACTAGAAGCCGGGCGACGCACGCGCTGAGCCGTATATTCCACGGCCCGGCTCACTCAAGCTTGTCAGGCGGGTGACCCCAGGCCCAGTCAAGACGGTACGCACAACATCCTTCATCCGCGCGCATACTCATTGAAACCTCGGCAGCTCGCGAAATCAAGTCTTCTGACACACGCCTATTCCTTGGCCGCTTCAGAGAACCCCAGCAAGCGCCAACACACGGACGATGGGCTCGAAGCTGTCACAGGGCTGAAACGCCGGAAACTTATCGAGATCGGGATAAGTTCCACCGCCGGGAAGGAAAATATTCCTCCCTATTCTTTGTAGATTAGTATATGTATTGTGTCATTCCGAGCAATCAACGTGTCCAAAATTTCAAATCTGGACCTACGGTGGCTAGATCGGCGCTACGAATCCCTGAAACATTCCATCTTTTCCTCCTCTCACTCTCTCCCTCTTCCGTCCTCTCCTTCATCCCTGTCGCTATTTGATGGTGAGTATCCTCGCTGCGGTCCCAACTAGTCGCTCACTGTGAACCACAGTCAACCTCTCGCCTTGTTGTCTGCAACTGCGTGGAATGTGAGGGAGAGTTGGTGGCGCCCAGTAAACGACAACGTCACGAAGCCCGCGAGCGACGAGCAAAGAGTCTGTCGACCGCGACACCTTCGCTTCGTGTAGCTGGTTCTGCACTGGCTACCCCTCCTCCTCCTAAACCCCTCGCGCCACTACCTCCGCCCCCGCATATCGAAGGCATCGACGACTTTATCGCCCAATATCTCCGTCCAAACACGACACCCTCTTTTACGACGACGGCGGAGGCAGCTGGACTCGCCCACGCGCAACAGATTGAAGCCTCGGAAGAGCTTTTTCTACCCATTTCGCTGGACGATTGGGAGATCCCCGGCCCTTTTCCGGAGAATCCGAGCGAAGAGAGCGCAGACGGTCCCTCCCCCCCACCTGACGAGAATGACCCCGACCCGTTCTATACGGCTCCCAAGGCCGCTCAGCGTCTTCCCACCGCTCAAGAAGTCCATCCAAATCCCGCGGTGTATCTGATCTATGTCGGTGTCCTCTGGCTCCACTCCCAATTCCATGTCCCCTTCCGCGCGTGTAATGCGCTTTTAGCTATATTCGCACTCGCTCTGAAAGCTGGTGGAGCACCAATCAACCCTCCCCTCCGCACGACTCTTCCCACTGTAATCCACCATTTGGGAGCCGAGTCGTCCATCCAGATCCTCCCCGTGTGTCCGGGCTGCCTCGAGGTGTTCGCTGCGTCAACTCCGAAGGACGCCGTATGCCCCAAATGCACTCACCCTTTATTCCCAAACAATCCGACACCATCCCAGCTCCGCAATAACACCACCCCCGAGAACCCACGCCCCTATCTACAGTTCCCCACTAAATCGTTGGCCGAGCAGCTCGCAACCTTGCTTTCGGTCGAGGGTGTCGAGGCGGAGATCGAGAAGTCGTTAGGGAAGGCCAGAGCACGGACACCAGGAGTATGGAAGAACATCTTCGACGGCAAAGTCTGTCAAGAATTACCGACCGCTGAAGGCAGTCGATTTTTCTTTCCTTCTGCAGAGGAAACTGCCGCAGGCGAGTTACGAGTCGGGGTCACTCTGGGAATCGACTGGTATGTACTGTCTTACATTTGTATTCCTTGCTGTCTGACTCGACGACCATTTAGGTTCTCGTACCTCCGCAGTCTTATTGCAGCATCACATACATCGTGTCCCATGTCGTATAGCCTCATCAGTCTCCTGGAACATCTACGGTGAGTTTTCCAGGTCCAGCTCATTCACACATATCTCATTCCCCCGCAGCTATCGCACGGCTAACCTCCTATTAGCGGGGATCATGCCCGGACCCAAAGAAGCAAATCCCGACCAATGCCAGCGCTTCATTCGTCCGCTCATCAACGAGTTGCTACGTCTGTGGAAGGACGGGGTTATGATCGCGACTCCCAAATATCCCCACGGCCGCCTGGTCCGGGTCGCTTTGGTCGCCGTCGTCTGTGACAAGCCGGCCGCCCACAAGCTCGGGGGGTTTGGTTCCCACAGCCACACCAACTTCTGCACCATGTGCTGGATAACCCAAGCAATGAAGTTGTCGCCTGCAGCGTTTGAAAAGGACGGTACGCAGCTGTCGAAAATCCCTCTCACACACACGCTGACATACAACCAGGTTTTCCGGAACGAACTGACGCAGAGCAACGCCGCCTCCAAAAAGAATACCTAAAGTGCACTTCCAAGTCTGCTCGCGACGCCTTCGTCAAGAAAAATGCCACTCGCTGGTCCGAGCTTCACCGTCTCCCCTATTTTAATGTTTGCCAAATGATTGTTATTGATCCCATGCATAATTTATTCCTCGGTACGCCCTCTCTGTATATTGATGCTCGGTCTAACGGTCCTTCATCAGGTGTTGTAAAAACACATATCTATCATATTTGGGTACAGCTAAACGTGCTCCGAAAAACGAAGGAGCTCCGAACTCTTCATGCGCTCCTCTCCAAAGTATGTGTGTGTGAGTATTACCTCTTTGTTTCGACGCTGAGTTTCCCCTGGCTAGTTAAAACTTCCGGCGCATCTCGGCCGACTCCCCAGCTTAATTGGCGAGCCCGCTGGCGGGTCGCTCACAGCCGACCAGTGGCTTGTTTTTTGCACTGTTGTCGCCCCGTTGATTGTGAGCCTTCATGCAATCCCGCCCACTTGTTTGCCCTCTTTTACTTACACGGCGCAGATACCACAGCTCTGGCAGGAATACATTCCTGAAGAGTCGCCGCAAGAGCTGGCCCAGCGGCGCGCGCGGGATATTGCCGCGACTCTAGAGGCGAAGCGGGTAGCGGCGGCCGAAGCGAGGAAAGCGCAGGCGGTAAGTTTTTGTTTGAGGCTGGGGATTCCTCGTGCTGATTTCTCGTCCTCATTTAAGCTCGAAGCACCCACGGGCAAACGCGTCCGGAAGCCAACGGCTAGAGCAGCGGTAAGATCTGTTTTTCAATCCCGCGACGATTTTGATGACAATGTTAATACAGGAGATGGATATAGACCCCGATGACGCGGCTCGGCTCGACGCCGGTGCTAACGACGATTCAGATGACGACTCTTACGGCCTCAATCCTACACAGCAAAAGCGCAGGAAGCAACAGCAACAGCAGCAGAAGTCTACCCTGGCGGAAGACGAAGCTCGTGACAATTCCACTCCTTCCAACTTGCATCCAGACGATCCCAATAACTTCCTGAAGCTATGCACGGCGCTCAAGATTTTGGTGCAGGACACCATCTTCGAGGCGGAGTTGATCAAATCCGACCAACTCATTCGGGAATACGGCCTCGAGCTTGTCGAGGTAAACCAAATGTCCTGTTTCACACATCCGTTCCGACACGTTTACAGCTTTACGGCCCAGAGGTGATCCGTCCGAATCACCACTATGCCACACACACCTCTCAAAACGTGCGGAACTATGGGCCATTGCGCGAGTTCTGGACGTTTCTCTTTGAACGCCTTAACAAAGTCTTGAAGAGTTATAAAGCTCCCAACCACGCGGGGGGTGAGCTGGAGGCATCATTTTTCCGTGAGTTCCAGAGGACAGTGCAGCAATCACGGCTAGTACGTTCTTGCCCTACTTCTTAAGCACGTTGCTCATACACCTTCCTGCCAGCTCAGTCAAGGGGCACGCAAGCCTGTCGGTTCGGAACCCGTGACGCAGTCGAGATCATGTACAACGCCACTGCTGATGACCGCGGAACAGTCCAGGCGCTTGCGCGGGAGCTTGATGCAGCGCATGAAGATGGTATGTTCATCCCAATACTTCTTGTACGACTTCTGAGACATTCCTAGGGGCCATTCACTTCGAGTTAAGCAGTAAGGCTCCAACCGTTTCCGTGTATAAACTGTTTTACACGGTTTTAACCGTTTTCGTTTTCGTTTTATTTGAGCGCAAGTGCAAACGGTTTACAAACCATTTTTACACGGTTTAAACGGTTACAGCCAGTACTACCAGAGCCCTGTGATTCTGCCTTTAAATCTTAAGTGTTTGAGGACTGAGATGATTCATGAGGTTCATAAGAATGCCCGGTAAAAACCCAATGCAAAACAAACTTCTTGTGGAGCTCGGGGGCGGGACCAAACAAGATATATTCCAATGGAGCAATTAATTGATGGCGGCCGGCAGTTCCCGTCCCGCCCAGCCCGCCGCCTCCTTTGACTGATCCTTCCGAAGATGGAGTTTCCAAGCCAGACACATCTTGTTGGAAGCATCCCCGAGTGCAGGATCCAATTTTTCGGAAGACTTCATTCGTTGACTGCATTTGTGTAGGTTAAAGTTGAACCTGGATTCAACATCTATCTAGGAAGGCACTGGATACTTAAGGTTGATACATTATACAGCTGTGAACATTATAATAGTTTCAGCCCCCTCAGAATGTGTCCTGGGCTGCGGTTGAGGCTCATAATTGACTTTTCTAACTCAAACTTAGGTTCTCCGGAAAAAAAAACCATTTATAAACGGTTTTACACGGTTTTAAACCGTTTAAATACCGTTTTCGTTTAATTTGCTCCCAGGTCTACACGAAAACTAAATGGTTGGAGCCTTATTAAGCAGCCGTGCCGCAAATGTACAATTGCCCGCCGAAATCTACTTCTCCGTCCTTCGGCACCTGCAGATTCGCCTGCCCGACGTAAAGCTCCACTCCTGCGTGGAGCCCGCGCCTTCTTCCGACAGCCTCATGCTCGAGCCCCATGGGATACTCTTCGACCACGTCATCGTCAACCGTTTGCGCTATCTCGCTTCCTCCCGCACCTCTGCCACCCACAATGCTTTCATCGCTGTGCGATCCTCCCCTGCCGCTGGTGCACCGCTCTGGGTCGGAGAATTGCGAGCGATCGTCGCTGTCGAGCGCCCAGGTACCAAAATTGTGCACCGCTTCGGATACATGCGGTGGTTCCGTTCGACGACTGCTCATCTGAATGGGACGGTGTGGTCAAACTTGTGAGTTCTGGGTCCCTCGCCGGTCACGGCCCTCCTTACTCCCTTCTAGTTCTTCCCTCAAAGTCCAGGTTTGGGACGCGGATGTGTATCTGCAACCAGCCGACATTGGTCCAGATCCTCTGATTGACCTGGTCGACATCGCTTCTCATGTTGTACGCATGGACGTCGTCATTCGAGGGCAGAGATACTGGGCCACTATTCCGACTGGGAGGGTATGTCTGTAATGCGATACAATGACTTCATCTGACGGGCTCTTCACAGGGATTATAAACTACGCAGCACATTAACATTCTTTACATCGCCCTAATACTACTTTGTTGGCTATCCTTTTTCCTCGCAGCGTGCATCACGGCAACCTCTTCCGTCATCTTATCACCTTGGCCCCCCCAGAATCTCGGTGCACGTTGTGGAATATGGGCTCGATGAATTTCGGTGAAAAGTTTCCGCTATCAATGTACAGTCGCTGAGTGTCTAATATCTAGGCCTCGTTGTCCGCCAAGTACTGCTTGTCAGCGTTGTGCAAGCCCGTGGTGTCCAGCTTCAACTTGAAGAGCGTAAGGGCCTCCGGGTCCGCCGTGGCCCCAATCTGCATGTATGTACTGTTCGTCTTCTCCATCCACGCGTTGCTAACCATCGATTCGTACAGGGGCTTCTTACAAACTGGGGGCGGCGCCAAGTGATTGACATTCTCGGGCAGGCCTTTGACGGGGGACACGGTGCTTTCCCGCAGTAGATCCATTCGCACCGGCTGCGTGGTTTTCGGCGAGCATTCCGCGCCTGATGGTCTTCAGGTGCGCGAAGTACAAATCAAGCTGAGACGGGGTGAGTTGAGACTTTTTACACATACAAAATAGGCTCTCACCCACGTCGAGTGCCAGGTTTTCTGGCGCACCTCCCACCCATGCTCGCCTCCACCAGCAGCTCTGCGGTGAGCATTGAATTTGTTCTCGGAAGCCTTACCGCAGTCTGAATGCTCCGATGACATGTCGTCAGTCTGGACAGCGTCGTAATCCCCGATGGTGTTCTCCGCGCCGTGTATCTCGCGGAACTTCGGGATGGCCAATCGATGGTCGTCCGCTTTCTGTCGCTTTCGTGAGTTTCTGGCCCGAACAAAAGATTGGGACTGACCTCTTTTTTCCTCGAGCGCTGCTTGTTCTGCTGGCGCTTCTTTCGATCGCGTGTGCGGCCTTCGTCCGTCGTCTGGATGTTGTACTTCTTACGGAGGGTTTTGAAGAAGACCTTCGCCTGATTCAAGACAGTGATATCGCTGGGATCGCCGAGAAGGGGGTCTGCCAACGCCTAGATGGGAAGGTGATGAGAATAAGACAAAGGTACGCAAGAAAGCCATACATTATCTATCTTGACCTTCTCCATAACAAGGTCCTTCATTCTGATGCAGAAGCGTAGATTCTCGGTGTTGGACACTCCCTCGCTCCAATCCGGGTGAGTCTTCCTGGTCTTCTCATCCGCGAGGAACTCGGCCTCCTCTCTAGGTTTCAAGGGATGCGGAAGAGCATCGACAACTTTGCCGTCGACGTCGCGCGCTCCGATGCCCAACGCCCAGCGCATCTTGGTTTGGACAAGGACCTGAACACGTATCCTCGTGAGTGACCTTTGGATAATTGACATGCGGCTCACCTGTATGCGGGCCTTCTTCGCGTCCCTCTTAAGCTTTGCTTTCCAGCTTGCAGCCTGCGTCGTCGCCTGCACCTCCTGCACCATGTGCGCAGTGGCCGTTGCAGTGGCAGCAGATTTGTTGGCGGCATCCACCCGGACCTGCAACGCTGCGATCCTGTTCTCCATTTGGGTGAGTAGCGGTGTCTCGGGGGGATAGTTTTGGGTTCTCATAGTGACCGGCTCATTCAGGACAGCTCGGTACTCGGTGATGGTATTCTGTAGGTGGCTTTGCACGCCCGCAGAAACTTGCTGATTCGTGACAGGATGATGGTGCTGCGCCGGCGCCGCGTACGAAGACATCCCTGACAGAAATCCGTCGGACCCAGGACCACAGAAGAGCTTGAGTGCGGTGGTCAGTATTTCTCTAACAGGCGCAAAAATATATACTGACCGTTTGCCCTTGCTCCCCTTGATCAGGAAAGGTCTTCAATGACGGTAAGCTGCTTGTCAAAGGTGGAGGGGTAATGACTGACCATTTGCGAGAAGTCAAATTGAGGATTGACGCTGCCGTACGACATCGCTCCTGGGTAAGATGATATGCTATAAGCCTCCATTGCGTGAACTGACGTGAAATATTATTTTCAGGTCTTTTATACACCATCCTGGTCCGCCGCGGCCGTCTTATCTTTGTTCCTATCAGGTTGCCGTCCTCTCCCGCGCCCATTACCCGTGAAAGCAGGCACTCACTCATCTGCATCCAGGGAATATGCACGCCGGCGGCGGTTGTTATCTCGATGGACACGGCCGATCAATACGGGGCAGCTTACAGGTATTATATGTGTGGCTGCTGGTGGGGGCTGTGGGCAAAGGGGGCGCGACCGGGAGGAGGCGGGATGACGCGGGATGAGGCGGGATGAGGCGTGATTATGTAATCCATGTTAATGTATCAATCAATTCGAATTATTTAATTGTTCAATTTCTGTCAAGGGTGTGGACAGACATCCTGGACCTACGCGTGGACAGGTAATCTAGCCGCCACATCGTACCCGAAGACAGATGACCTAGCCGTGGTGTAGATAGATGAGAGATTCACCTGTCCATGAGTGGGTTGGCTTGTGTCGCGAGGTGGGACCGTCACCCTTTCTTACACCCTGTATCCCGCGTGGACAGTTAAACTAGCCACGGTGTGAGCGTGTAGGACAGAACGGGAATCCACGGCCTGTCCCCACCATGGACATTTTTCTCAAAACGCAGTGACTAGAATGGTGTTCATTCACGTCTCCTCACCGTCTGGCCCCTTGGCTGGGGCTGCATACATCCAGTGATGTGCTCCGGTTCTCCAAACAAAGGGACGTACCTCGGAGGCCCGGATCTGCCCCGCTCGCAAGGAGGAGCTCCACGATTTCGGGGACATAACGGGCATATGCTGCTTGGAGCGCCGTCCCATACGGGCCTCCTTCGAAGCTCGTGTTAGTCATGCGTCCTCGCAAGCGAACCATCCTTACCCTGAGCGTTCACTTCTGCTCCTTTGTCGAGGAGGAGCTTGACGGTTTCCAGTTCCTCGCCGTAACACGCCGCCTGAAGCGCCGTTCCGTATTTGCCGCCTTCGAAGCCCATGTTAGTTCCGGATCTTTTGGGGGAAACCAAGAACAATCCTTACCCTTGCCATTCACATCTGCTCCCTTCTCCAGAAGCAGCTGAACAGCATCCAGTTGTCCCGTATACACCGCTGCTTGGAGCGCCGTCCCGTACTTGCCGCCTTCGAAATTCCTGTTAGCCGTGCTTCTTCGCGAGCGAACAGTCCTTACCCTGAGCATTCACATCTGCCCCCTTCTCCAGAAGCAGCGGAACAATCTCCTCCCTCCCCATCAACACCGCCACGTGCAGCGCCGTCCCGTAGTAACCGCCTTCAAACACCATGTTAGTCATGCGTCCTCGCGAGCGAACAACCCTTACCCTGAGCATTCACATCTGCTCCCTTCTCCAGAAACAGGTGAACAACATCCAGTTTTCCCATATACGCCGCCGCTTGGAGCGCCGTCCCGAAATGGCCGCCTTCGAAGCCGATGTTAGCCATGCGTCTTTGCGAGAGAACAATCCTTACCCTGAGCATTCACATGTGCCCCCTTCTCCAGAAACAGGTGAACAACATCCAGTTTTCCCATATACGCCGCTGCTTGGAGCGCCGTCCCGAAATGGCCGCCTTCGAAGCCGATGTTAGCCATGCTTCTTCGCGAGCGAACAATTCTTACCCTCAGCATTCACATCTGCCCCCTTCTCCAGAAGCAGGTGAACAACATCCAGTTGTCCTATATACACCGCTGCTTGGAGCGCTGTCCCGTACTCGCCGCCTTCGAAGCCGATGTTAGCCATGCGTCTTTGCGAGCGAACAATGCTTACCTTGAGCATTCACATCTGCCCCCTTCTCCAGAAGCAGGTGAACAACATCCAGTTTTCCCGCATACGCCGCTGCTTGGAGCGCCGTCCCGAAATAGCCGCCTTCAAAGCCGATGTTAGCCATGCTTCTTAGCGAGCGAACGATTCGTACCCGGGACATTTACATCTGCTCCCTCGTCAAGAAGCAGGGTCACTGTCTCCGCATGTCCCTGACGCGATGCTACTTGAAGTGATGTCGCGTCGTCGGCACCTGTGATCATGCCATTGCAATGGCGCCTCAATGAAAGCCAAAAACATCCTCACCTCGGGCCTCCAAGTCTACGCCCCGCTCAAGAAGCTGCTTGCAAACTTCAATCTGGCCATCTTTGGCCGCCCTCGGGAGCATGGTCATATCCATGAGACCTGGCTACGGGTTGAGTGCGTCCTCAATATCACAAGATATTCGCACCATTGGCCTTGGGCTCTGCCCCGTTGTCCAAAAGCAGTCTGACAACGTCCCAATGTTCCGCATCAGACTTCAGTGCTGCCTGGATCGGCGTCCCGTTTGCACCATCTTTCATTCACACTTCAGCTAGGTAGAGATCAACGGCACTGCACTCACCATCACAATTGGGGTCTACTCCTCTCTCCAGGAGTAGCCTAACGTTCTCCGCATGCCCGAGTGAGGAAGCTACATTCAACGGAGTCCGGTACTTGTAGACTGCAAGTACCATCTTAGTAGTGCATCAGCCTAAGAGGAAACACACTCACCGCAGATATTGGGATCTGCTCCATGGTCCAATAGAGTGGCGACGAGGTTCCCATCCGGCCGTGAGCTGGCTAGCTGTAGTGCTGTTCCATACGCCGAGCCTACGAAGGAGTGTTCAATGTGCGATTTACCGTAAACAGGGGTACATACCCTCCTCGACCGTCGCGTTGACATCAGCTCCTCTTTTAATCAACTCCACAATTGCCTCTGCCGTACCCTCTTCCCGTATTGTCCTCCGCAATGTTTCAGTATGCTGATCCTTGCGCTCCTGTTCATGGCGGGCAAGTTCAGCCTTGCGTTTCGTCTCGCGACGTTCGGATATAGTCTCCACGAGGTCGCGCATGGGGAGGACCAGTAAAAGCAGTGCAAGGATTTGGCCAAAACTCCAAGCCGATTCTTCGGACGACCGGGCGTGTCGAAGAGTAAGCTCGATATCGACGAGGAATATAATGTTGATTGCAAATAACAGAACCATGCCGATGACAATGGGGACGATGCTCGGAGGAAGGCGATCGCTGTCAGTGCCGATGGGAGGAGTGGGCGAAGGAGATGGTTGGAGATTATTATCGGAGTTCGCGCGCCGGTGCAATTTTTGGTAGACTAGGAATAGTCCGAGGAAAAGCCCCGCCGGAAGGAGTAAATTGAGCCCGGGTACGAGGAAAAAGGAATAAATCCCAATCGACCACGCATGCAGCTGACTGGAGCCGAGGGGCACCAGCTGGCCCAGGATGACGATGTCTGCGGCACAGCGGTCGGCAGTTCCGAACGAAGCGGAGTCGCTCCAGAGCCAAATCCCGAGCGCCGCCATGAGGGAAAGGTGGAGGGAGCCGAGGACGAGAACAATCTTTCGGAAAAAATCCCCCATTGGGGATTTCTGTCGAGCTTTGCGATGTGATCCTAAAAGCGAGTTGAGAGTTTCATTCCGAACAGGTTAATACTCTTACCCTCAAATTGCTCGACATTGGCGGCCCCGCCCTTAGCAGCGCCGCGACCATCCCCGACTGTTAACAACTGCCCTGGAAATAATGTCAATGGCAGGTCGATCCCAGTCGATAGAAGAGCCTAGAAAAGCATACCCTCCGGATCGTCAGCGCCCGTCCTTCTGAACCGAGTCCTGGCCCAAAGCTGCCCCCAAATGTGTGTTATCCAAGAGGACAAGTCCATCTCGATCAGTCCTTTCTCCGGTTGACTCTTGCGCTGCACGTACAGCAAGAAGTAGATAAATGTGTTTGTGTTGTTCATCCAGCTTAGACTGAGAACGATGCTTGCGTGAAAGCTCGAGAGTCCCGCCGTTCGAGCTTCGACCATGGCCGAGATCAAAATGGCGAAGGCGGTAATCAGAATCGTGGTCGATTGGGTTTCGACGGACTCGAGTTCGTACGCGGACACCTCGCCGTCCCAGAGTGCCCAGATAGCGGGTACGAAGCTGAGTAGATTCTGTGTGTAGATTGCTGCGCGGACGCCGATGCCAGAAATGTCGGGATCTGCTTGAATAATGCATGAGATGGAGGACATGGGTGTCTTGGGTTGTGGTAAGAAGCGAGGCGGAGACGCTCTTGCTTGTCTCCTTGTCCTTAAGGCTGCCATGAGGCTGCCAGCCGGCTGCCACAAGGCGGGGCACAGGGGAGAACGGGCCGAACACAACAAGGTCCATAGGTCAAGCAATTCAGGTAGCCCTCCGAACTCACGCCAGCGAAATCATGGTAAGTGGCGGAAATCAAGAGGACTCAGAAACGCTGGGTGAGCCCGTGCCGATGATGGCAACATTGATAACAGCATCCGGGCCGAGCCACGAGGCATCTGTCGAGACGCGACCAATGTCATTCAACTTCATGGCTAAGCCTGGGGCCACGCAGAGACCGATAAAGAGAATGTAAAGGACACCTTGTACACCTCAAGTGAGTAAATACATCAGCGGCGCGTATGCGATAGGCACGCCGGGATGCTGGCCAGGTGATGGCCGATCCAAGGGCTTTGCGGCGCCGTCGATCACAAGTCGATCATGACATCACTCAAGCCGTACACCATCCAGGCGGGTGGACAGTTTAAATAATTACAGCTGATCTCGAAATTAATGAGACGGCCCCGACTTTTTTTTTCACGTTCCCAAAAAGGAATGTTTACTCACCCACGTCTAATTCATTCAATAATTACATAAGATTGAGTGCCTTGACTCCCTATAGGTTGTCAGGCCCTCAAAACGACATAGAGAAGTGTGAGTGCGCGCCAATGTCCGAAATAATACACGCGATCCAAGAAACACGTGATCGTCCGGGCTTTCCCGACTTTGCCCTTTCCGCATGATTTCCTCCCATATCGTGGGGCGCTCTTGCTCAGTAAGTTCACAACTGGCCACTGTGATATCAAATTTCGTTGCAGGTACTCTTGGAGGTAAGGTAGACTCTTGTTTCGCTGGAATCTCCTTTTTGGGAACGAGCAAAAAAAAACTGATTGGTCTCATTAATTTCGAGATCAGCTGTAAGTAGCCCGCTGCGCGGCAATGCCCGCTATCTATATTTACCTGTTCGTTGAACTTTTGTGCACTTCGCGCACACACCGTGACACCAAATACAACAGCCAACAATACAGGCCGTACGTATACACAAATTAAATTATCGGCACAGTATACATCAAGAGAAAAGGGAAATCATAAGTACTAGTAGGATTCATGCGGAGTTCGAGAGTTCACGCGTGCTCGACGCGGGTTGCACTCTCTCGCTGCAAGCTGTTGGCAATTAAGGAGGTCTCCGTGAGCGGTACAACAAATGGGGAAGATGGAATGTAGATGCACGGGACTGGCTGGTGACAACAGATCAAGGCCGACGCATCCCAGATTTCTTTGCACCGTATTTCAAGTGGGAGAGGGTACATGACGGTTGGCGAATGGTGTAAAGTGCCAATGGACAAGGCAGGGACTCGTTTCGTCATGATATCCCTGCTACAAGGACGGCAAACGACAAGAACAGCTTCATCAGTCTCTGGGTCACGTTCCACACACTCGGGCTCGACGAGGATACTGGCATATGGTGTACGGGCGTTTGGCATCAGGGACTCGGGGCAGCGGGAATCCAACCAAGGAGCACACCGGGGATCTTCGTCAACATCCATTAGATCATCATCATCCGGGCGCGTAGGAATTTCATCGGCATCGTCCGCTTCATCTGGCCTTTTGAGCACGTCCATGGCAGTGTCTAAGAGAATTGCCGACGCCCAGCACAACTTCCACATACGAAAGTAGCAAGAGATTTGGCCGATATTTTGAGCTCAAAATGCGACAGCAATTTCCGTTTGAGATGATCCGGAACGAGTCGCGGCCATTCTGAGCGAAGAAGTGCACTTTCCTGAGCTCTAGTATCGGCATGCTTACCACATCCAGCATCGGGTCTAGAAATGTACGAAGTCGCTTGCAATTGTCAGATTCAATATAGGGGACATCGTGCAGTTCCAGGAGGCGAAGCAAAGGGTTCGTTTTCAGAACAGGCCGCAATTACCGCAGAATCCGTACTTGCATTCGGATAGATGGATCTTCAATACCACCGCCAGGGCCAGAATTAAACTGCAATGAAACAGAAGAGCATGCTAAGTTAGATGCATGACCCTCACGCAAAATACACGCGCCAGTACCGACATGTTTCCAGATTGCGGCACGTAATGTGTCACGGGTGTGATGACCCCGGAGATCAGATCTAACCCATGAAAACGTACAACGGTAAGGAGGCTGCCCTTGGGAAGTGTCTCAATTTGTTCAAGCAACACTCGTGCTGTGTGGACATTTGAGTGCTCCGATACAATGCGACAACGTTGTTTGCCAGGCTCGGACATGAGATCTATGCGGGAAGCGGTCAGATCAGCTGATAGACCTAAACATTTGGCAAGGTCGGCGAGGTGTTGGCGGGGTAGCCGGAAAGAATCACGCTAAGTGCCGAGAACGACATGGCTTGGGGTGTGGGGAAAGTATCACTAATTTGCCGACACGCGCACATATGCTGTTCGGACCCGGGTCGAGCATCACAGGTTACAGCGCAGGCACCGCGGATGAAATGGGATAGGACGGCGACACACGCCTGAGAAGAGGAAAGCTGTCCATCATGCAGGATGTGGTGCCAGTCCAACAAGGTGAACAAACTCGTCGGTTCAGTAGTAAAAACATTGGCAGACGGGTCGAGAGAGGAATAATTGAACTCCCGAGTAAAACATCATTTGCAGGGGGCGCGGACGTGGTCGCGGGAGGGACAGAAGTGGAAGAAACAAATGCAGGGGACGAAGTGAGGGGGTGCGAGGATGAAGAAGGGGGGTATCGTGGATTGGATAAAGGAAAATAAACGGGAGCAAAGTTTTGTGGATGGGGAACATAATGCATATGCAAAGTTTTTATTTTTTATTTTTATATGTTCAGAGTAAGATGTGGATGCACCTAAGAGCGACCAGGTAAGCAAGTGCGAAAAAAGGGGTGAACGGGACAGACCATATATACGGGGGTCTGACCGGGGAGGGGAGGGGAGAGCTGCCAGACGAGGTGTCAGCAACATGTAGAGTTTGAAACTCACAGACAAACCAGACATGGGATGACTCGGGTCAACGAGTATCGCCAAGCGTCGAAGGAGCTGTCGATGCGGAAGCCAAGCGATATGAAGGAATCCCGGAGTAGGCTGGCCCAGTCAAAACCGAGGACGACATCGTGGGACGCATCGGGCGAAACGAGACAGTGGATCAGAGATGAGGATGGATCGTTGGTGGGAACAAGAGTGGTAGTAAGCAGACCAGCATTGGAGCTGTGCAGTCACTGCAGTGCCCGAAAGAAGGAGTTGAAGACCACGATTCGAGGGAACGGAGAAAATGTGAACCTGGGCTTGACCTGGGCACAGAGATCCCTTCGACGAAGAGGGACATTTAAGGGAGTGGACGGATAAAGCGGGTGCCGGAAGTGCCTGAATGTAGCGAGACCGATGCTTACCAACCTGACGTCATTTGCTTATAAATCGTCGAAAACGCACTCCGATCGTTTTTTTGAGCTGGGTGTAAAACCCACTACTAAAGATAGCGGGAACATCGGTTCTGTTTTGCCTGGTTCTGTTTTGGATTTGTTGATGTGAGACAGGGTTCTCTGTTCATCACGAGCATGCCAGATCCGAGTCCTTTCAATTTCCTGGGTCTCCCTCCGGAGCTGATCATGCTGATCTCTGGCACTGTGAACAGGCTAACAATTGGTGGTTCCGAAACATCATCCGCCAGTCGACTGTCCTCCAGTATGGGACTGTAAAACAGCTAGCAGCGGTTGAAGATGCCTAGTATTCCGTGCAAAACTATGTTCTGGCAGAGCACGCCGAGCCCACGTGGCCGCAGAAATTTATGATCTTATGTATTTTCTGGGCGGGGCTCCAGAAGGCTCCAGATCCGCTCACATCAATGGCGACTAGCCTCAAATACGCACACATTCAAGGCCGGATCTCCCACAGAACAGCGGCCGGGCTCACTTCGAAGTTGGCAAGCCAGTCGTGAATTTTGCAACGGCGATCGAGGACCATAATCTGGGGGCGGTGGGTACTTACTACGTCTTCAATTCTAACATTTAGCAGGCCCCCATCGCTTATCGGGTTCCGTTGAGCTCTCCACACGAAAACGATCCAACCTAGTTCTCTGTCGACACCTTGCTGCTGGATTTCACCACGCAGGAATCTCACGCACTCGCTGCGCAACCCATTCTTCATGTCCACGACGTCGAATCATTTCGGTAGGAGCCGCATACCATAATTCATATTGCCGGCGACATTCTCTTTCTCGTGATTCAATATCCGGGATACGACCAAACCGACTTGGATACTCTCCATATCTGCCAATGGACACACGGAATCGCTAGAATGGTTCATTTAAGCGTTAATCTTTCATTACTGACTTCGTTAGGATCCAGGTGCTTTCTCCAGTGTAGGAGCCACATTCCTCGCAGCGAATACTATCCTCGTCCCAAACGGGAAACCCAACTGCATGAACGTCCATCGCATTCCGCCGGACGGTTCCGCCACTCCATCTTGCTCCCACGTCTCCATTCTGCATACTCCGTCGCGTCGTTCACTTGCAAAGGCGCGCCCAACTGCGTTGGGTCCTCAGCGCAATCCAACCCGCCGGCATGGAACCGCCGGAGATACACCAGCAGCGCCGACGAATTGCTCGTCTTCGCTGTGCTCGAACTCGCCGACGAGAACGATGACGACGCCCCCGACGAGTTCGGGTTTCTCTTCCACCGCAGCACGCTCCTCTACATCCTGGGTAACCGAGTACTACAGTAATCTAATTGAGTCAGTGCTAATCTAATGAATATCTGGGTGTCTACAAGTCAAATCAATTGAAATTCAGCGAGGCAGGTCAGCGCGAACAAACTCACTCGTGGTTCAACTCCCGGCTCGTCTTGGACTACAACTCCGCGCATGGCTCGCATCTGCAAGAAACCAGCACAAAAGCAAGTCAGAATAAAAGGAACGCGCACCAAGATATCGTCGCGCAGCGGAAGAAAAATATCTTGCGGGCGCGGTCGAGGTGGCTTGATAGCATGTCACGCAACAAGAAAAAAAAGGAACTGTAAGAAAGGAAACATCCATCCAGAGCGCGCTAGCACTTGAAGCCCTCTCCGTGTCGAACTCGAGCGCCGTGCAGCGGAAGCAAAAAAAAAAAAAACAAAGAAGACTGGTTACGCGGGAAGTCCGCATGCGGACTGAATAGGGTGTCTAGCGACGCACCTCGGCCCGCGCAGCGGAAAATTCGCAAAGGGCGGGAATGGTCGCGTGCGCGGGACGTCGATCTGTCGTTTCGGGAGCGCAGCGCGAGTTCCGCGATTTGGATACGCGTTATGTCGTGTCGGGAGTTGGCGACCGCGCCGCGGGATTTTCGCTGATTTGAGGCGTGTGGTGGGCGGGGAAGGCGAAAATGGGCACTCGGCGGACGGCAATGTGTCGTGTCGTGGCTCGTGCTGAGATGGGGCGCTTGCGGGGAGTCGATGCGTCGTGTCAGGGATGGTCCCCGCGCGGTGAAATTCTGAAGGCCGTGAAGGGCGCGGATCTGACGGCGATACGTGTGTCTAACCTCGGAGTCTCGCCAGAGAGCGCAGAAAAAGAATCTGATGGATGGGGTGAGTACATCGCTGTAAAGCTGGCGGACGTACCCGTGACCGCGGCATTTTTCGTGCTTTTGAACCCGGGATGTGAGCGCTCGGCGTCGTGTCGGAGTTCTTCACTCCCATGATGAAATTCAGAGGATTCGAGCCAAGACAGGCTTAAAGAGGGGAATCCATTTGCAGAGTAAATGGATCCACAGGGGGAGGAAATCCGGCTTGGGCCAACGTGAGCACAGACCCAGGTAAGGTTCTCGGGAACCGAGCAGCAAAGCTTCGAATTTGATGTGCTGAAACACGGACGTAACGGGGTGGAATCTGGATCGCCACGGAACGGAGAGGAATGCGGACGACGAGGTTGGGACGCGGAGGCTGCCGGGAATACCCACGGTGTATCTACAGCCTAACCACAGAGATCCACTCCACGGAGGGTTGCGACAGAGAAATCCAATGAGGCAAAGTAAATTAAATCAAACCCAACCACCTTGAAACGCCGAAGGCTCGGAAGGCAAAGGCCTTCAGAAGAACCGAGAGACGTTGCTTTATGGTCCGAAGAAGGCGCCCTGTCTCGCGCGAGAATTCGGTAACACTTCCGACCGCCGAATCAGACTTGCAGTTACATCGAGGTGCAGGTGCGTCAAAGAAATTCAATTCAGAAGATTCGCGCAGGCCAGGATTTAAAAGAGGGCTGGTCACTCGTAGGTCATCTTCCAGGGCCGCCAGCGAGCACGGAAGGTAGGCACTCCGCAAAGGGAAACCAACCGCCTTGAAACACCGAAGCCTCAAAACGTAAGGACTTCTGAACGCCCCGAAGAAGCCAAATGTATCGTGCGAGAGGTTTCGGGTGAGAAGCTGCGGAGAACAAGTCCAGAATGGAAATTTGAACAGTTTCTGCTAGAATTGAGGTTGTCGCGAGGAGCGCGCCGGAGCTGGGTGCAAATCCAGGATTCCGACAAATCCAGCGGAGTTCCCCAGATAGAGCGGAGCAGACGAAAAAAAGGCCCCAGTTTCAATGCAGTTTGAAAAACAACAGGAACCTCATGGATTGTAGTCTAGTTTTTACCGCGGGGGTTGGATCACAGTACTCCGTTATTATGTAATCGCGGAGTTTGAATTCACGTCGCGAAGTGCGCTTTGTGTGGGACGCGACAGTTCATGTAATTTCTACATAGATTTGGTTGCCTAATCTGTGTATGAAGGTCTGTCTCTTCAGAATTTTGAAAGAGGTCGCCAAAATCAGGGAAGCGGGACGATGATTTGGAACGTGATTACGCAATCAACTTTCAACATTATTTCTCAAATAAGGTGGAAATAGCTTTATAATGCTCAGAAATATTCCACAGCCTCTTTGGTAGGTACTCAATGAGCTTCAGATGGTTTTTGTGATATTCTAAGACCCAGGAGGCTTGCACAATGGGATCGCGGGTTTAGCCGAGGGAAATTCAAACTCCGCAATTACATAATAACGAAGCACTGTGATCGGACCCCCGCGGTAACTAACAGACTTCAACAAGTGAGATACGAGCTTCGCGTTGAAGCGTCTGTCTACGAGAGACTACATGGATTGCGCCCCGAGTCCGCGCGAGATGAGCGCTTCACTCAAGAGAGCGCCCGAGCCACGTGGCCGGCCCGGCGATTGCCGCCACCGCCAAGCCGCATTCCCAATGCGGAAGGCGCCTCTTGCAGAGAGCCGCCATGGCGTTTTTCACGGTCTTTGCGCCGCGGTGTTCCAATCGCGCAGGTTCTTACGGGTGGACTATTTCAGAAGTCTGCCTCTGTTCACTCAGAATACCCTCCGCCTTCGACGCCCCACGCCGTCCGCATCGCTCACTCAAGCAAGCAATACATTGTCATCATCCCCGTCCGACCCGCCGTTCCATCCCCACGCCCCCAACGCCAAAACTATGACCTTCGAGTTGACTTGGCTTTGGTTCGTGCTGAGCCATTACATTCCGGCAGCTTTGACGATCTGGTTTAGAGCTTCGCCGCCGCTCGCGTTCACCTACCTCGCTACCCTCCACGCCATCCGCAGAGCCACCCATGCAATACTACATTACCATCCCCGTTCGACTCGCCTTTTCATGCCCAGACTCCTAATACCGATATCAACTTCGCTGGCGTAATTCCCTCACCCTACCCGTTGCTACAGCATCGTCGGTACGTCCGATATCTCTAGCACCTCGACTCGTTTGAAGATCTCCCACACAACCTCCTCGTTGTAATCCCGCCAAGTTCGCATCCGCCGCCGCGGCCCCAACCCACACGATACTCCACGTCGTCCCACCATAGGCCTAACTTTTCCCCCTCAATATTCGATCCATTCTCGGGGTTGCTCATCGCCACCTGGACTTGCCTTGTCTCGGTACCGTTGCTACGTCCTCAAGACTCCATCTCTACCTCTGCTATTGCCAGACCTGCAAGAACTGCAAACGCTCGGGTCTGCAAACGCTCGTCCCGCCCTCTGCTGTCACCATACCCTCAAGAAGCCCTCGTTCAATTCGTCGCTGCCGCGCTTGATCCCCTTGCAGACTCAACGCCATCGGCTCTGATACCATTATTCTCCGAGATCTGCCTGCGCGTTCTGAATCTACCCTTGGCTTCTTGGACTATCTGCGATTCGCTTTCAATTCGGACTCCGGTGTCCTGCTTTCCAGCGCAATCTCCGCGCAAGTGTTGTTCGAGTTCTAGTAGGTCTTGCCGTCCTCAGCGCATACGATTCAATTCCGACGCCGGCACGGTGCAGCTTAGAATGGGTAAGTAACCCGGTGCGAGATTTATCGCCAGTCTAGGTTCATTTCCGCTGTTTCAGGGTCAAGTCATTCATGCCGAACCATTTCTGCCTCGGATGGATTCTCGTTAGCAGTCCCTCACTGACTTGTTTTTAGATTCTGGATTAGTTGAACCCGATCCGTCCGCGGTAACCGACTTCGTTCGTCTCGATCCGTATACTGACTTGGCGTTTGGTTGATCAGCCTATATTGAATCAAGACATACCGCGTACACCCACCGTCCTTCAGTAATTCTCGCCAGTTGATCCACCGACACTGCCCTGACTTGCACTCTGGTCGGCCGCCATTCCTTCACTTCCCTTTCCCCCATTTCCCATTTCGCACTTCTCCCTCTGCCTCTCACTGCGCTCGTCGACGAGCGTAGGCGGGCTCCTCACCGAACACCACGCCTCGCTCGGCTTCGTCGCCACCAACGCCCCCGATCGGAGGCCGTTACGCTGCTCGCGCAGCTGATAACCTTGGTCCGTGTTGAACCACCGGCTTACATTTTGGATGGTCTTCCACAGAAGCTCGTTGCATCCATCACCCACCAGCTACCTCCCGCCATCGCCGCTTCAAATCGCATCCTTCCGCACACCCCCCATCCTCGCCGCTGTTACCTCGATCCGTATGTCTTGAATCTCTACCTGCCGACTTCTTGACGATCGTGTCCAGAGCCACCGATTCCGACAAGTTTGAATCCTCCCGCCCGCCCGACGCCCGCTCGCCGATATGGACGCCGTCACTATGCCCGCCCAACGCCCGTTAACTCTCTCTATCTCGCACGCACCCTCCGCACTCCGTGCAAGACGTCGTTACTCGGCTCCTCCGAGGCGCGCTTCCACGCCCACGCTGCAAGACCGGAATTATGACCTCACTGCACCACGTCGCCGGGCTTCGTCCAATTATCATGGCCTCAATATCTGCAAGCTCCGGTTTGCGCTACATCCCTGTACTTCTCGGCTATCTGCAATTCAAGTCCCTTTCAAGCTCTCGCGCCGGGATAACGGCTAGCTCTACACGCATCTCTATTGATTTGCCAACCTGGGTGCTCGCATTTCTGGGAGAGGTTCGATTGCATTCTCCGGCCGTCAACCCCGGTATCAACGTGGCCCTACTCACTTCAACGGGCGATGCGATTACGGCCGGGCGGATTCTGAGCATTCACCAGTTCCAAACTTGAGCCACAATCAAGGTATGGTGATTTTCCTTGCTTGGACTTGTCGGCTATGCTAACTTGACCCGTTCCCGAGTCTAGATTACATACTTCAGTTCCGAGTAACGGTCAATCCTTTCTTTTCGTTCTCATATCCATACTTGCTCGCGATCAAATTCAAGCCAGGTCAATTGGTGAGTCCTGCGTAACGGTAGTCTCGCGTTCACGCTCCCTCGCGGAACCAGCTCCTTTCTTTGCGCGAATGCAGTTGAATTGGGGAGTGATAGACTTGCACCCGTTACTCTGGCGCTCACGAGCCCTTGGCGGAACTTGCGAGAGGTCGATTTTATTTTACCCCGTCTGCAGTCTATTTAGTAATGTCCGCGCGGTTTGGGTTGCATTGACTGTATCTCTCGCTGACTCGAGATGTAATTGGACTCGGGGCATGGATATAAAGTTAGTCGTAAATCAACTGAAGCGCTCGCCGCCGCCGCTATTTAGCATGCTCGACTGGGGAGTGAGTCGCAGCCGTTAATCTCGCGCTGCCGGTGAGTGAGTCTTGTTTAAGCCCTTGGACTCGCGGTACTACACGGGTACCTTACTTGATGTGTTTCCTTACCCGAGCTGAGATTAATTACTTCCGACTGAGCATGCGTGATCGACTTGAAGTCTGCTTGAGTCTAGTCCAAGATACTCTGCAGAAAGATGGGAACGCTCCGGATTAGATGTACGTACACCTCGACAAGTGAATACATCAGCGGCGCGTATGCAGGCACGCCGAGAGCGCGCACGGTCGCGGAGTGTTGCCAAGGTGATGGCGGATCAAAGTGCTTGGCGTCGCGGCGCCGTCGATCATGACATCACTTAAGCCCACCCACCTGTAGGACAACTCACGACACACCTTTCGCCTCTATGAGCTCCCAATCCTATCCTTTCTCGTACCGGACCACGAGCCTTACAGATCGCCGCGAGTGGGAACACGCAAGGAACACGTCGGCGGAACTTCTTGCGCCAGATGGCTCCGGTTAACTCACCACCCACTATTTCGTGACAGCAACTCCCATGCTTTCTCTTGTGTGTTTCAAGACAACGCCTACGCTTCTACAACCAGCTGCCTCAGCCCTCTACGCATATATCATTCCCAGTGTCCGTGGCCGGGCTTGTTCGGTTCCTCCCCTCGTGCTGCATACCATTCAACATACATTTCGAGCTCAGCGCACCCAAAAATGACGAATTTCGTTCTGCACCTGTCCCCACCGCTATGCATTCCATGACAACTCCCCCCGCCTTAAGTAACGACGTGTTTCAGCTTACAGACTACGCCAAAGCATGAGGTGTCTATCCCTCCTTCATCCATTCTGTCGTTTGCTGGGCGAGATATCGGATTGGTACGTAAATCTCAGCACGGACGCTCATTCAGCAGTAATGCTATTTATAGAATCAGGCTCGTTTGTTTTCTCAATTATCGGGGAATCTCTACCCGGGAGGCAGTCCGTGTGCAACTACCTCTCTGCACCTTCGTAACGGGCGCACTTGGGTGATGACTTTGTGGACTGGGAAAACCCGCCGTCTCGACCGCCTAACCGAACGAGCGGCCGCGAAATAACGAATCACACACAAGGTGTTTGATTACCGTCTCCTGCGAGTTTTATTCTTCGCCGTCGAGTTTGTTACTCGGTCGGCCTCGGTCTCGGCCAACTCGTACTCTGCTCCCACATCAACTGAGCCGCCGCGCCGTAGTGTTCGGTAATTGTGCGAGATCTGCCGTGGCATCGTCCAGGATACTTCGTACTTCTACTTCGAGTCTCTTGCACGACGCTCCTCATTCCAAATATGTTCATTCGTTCAATATACACACTGGCCGCATCATACATGCATACATACTACAATCATGTGTCTTCCTCGACGGCCCCCCTGCACCTTCCGGCTCCGCATGAAATTAAATTTATGAGTTGCCAACATGGTCCGAGTCCGGGAATCAATCCTAGGGGCCGGAGACTACTAGAATGGTGTTCATTCACGCCTCCTCACCGTCTGGCCCCTTGGCTGGGGCTGCATACTTTCAGGGATGCGCTCCGTTGTTTTTCCAAATGAAGAGAACTTACCTCGGAGGGCCGGATCTGCCCCGCTCGCAATGAGGAACTTCACTATGTCGTCTGGGCCATAACCGGCATGTGCTGCTTGGAGCGCCGTCCCGTACTTGCCTCCTTCAAAAGCCACGTTATTCATGTGTCCTCGCGGGTGAACGATCCTTACCCTCAGCATTCACATCTGCTCCCGTCTCTAGAAGGAGAGAAACAATGCCCATGTGTCTCCTGTTCGAAGCTGCTTGGAGCGCCGTCCCGTAGTGGCCGCCTTCGAACACCATGTTAGCCATGCGTCCTCGCGAGGGAATCATCCTTACCCTGAGCATTCACATCTGCTCCATTGTCAAGGAGGAGCTTGACGATTTCCGGGTGGGGCCCCTTCACCCAATAACCGACACACGCCGCCTGGAGCGCCGTCCCGTACTCACCACCTTCGAATCTCATGTTAGTCTTGCATCCTCGCGAGCGGACCATTCTTACCCGCGGCATTCACATCTACTCCCTTCTCCAGAAGGAACTGAACAATCTCCTTCCTTCCCATAAACGCCGCCGCTTGGAGCGCCGTCCCGCTCTTACCGCCTTCGAATCTCATGTTAGCCATGCTTCTTCGCGAGCGAGCCACCCTTACTCTGAGCATTCACATCTGCTCCGTTCTCAAGGAGGAGCTTGACCATTGCCAGGT
The DNA here is from genome assembly GCA_029204335.1 of Mycena vulgaris. NCBI lineage: Eukaryota > Fungi > Basidiomycota > Agaricomycetes > Agaricales > Mycenaceae > Mycena > Mycena vulgaris. The sequence continues at coordinate 452,911 of JARGYA010000040.1, read as the reverse complement.
CAGACTCAATACACGCCGCTTGGAGCGCCGTCCCGTAAAAGCCACCTTCGAAGTCGATGTTAGCCATGCTTCTTCGCGAGCGAATAATCCTTACCCTGAGCATTCACATCTGCTCCCTTCTCCAGAAGCAGGTGAACAACATCCAGTTTTCCCGTATACACCGCTGCTTGGAGCACCATTCCAAACTCGCCGCCTTCGAAAGTCATGTTAGTCCGAATCCTCCCTACCGAACCATCCTCACATTTTGCATTCACATCTGCTCCCTTGTCAAGAAGCAGCCTGACAATTTCGAAATATCTCTGGCGCAATGCCGCTTGAAGTGAGGTCGCGTCGTCGGCACCTGTGATTATTTCATTACAATGACTGCCCCGTGAAGCCAAAAACATCCTCACCTCGGGCCTCCAAATTGGCGCCCCGCTCAAGAAGCTGCTTGCAAACTTCAATCTGGCCATCTTTGGCCGCTCTCGGGAGTATGGTCATGTCCATGAGACCTGACCACGGGTTGAGTGCGTCGTAAATATCAAAACAGATTCGCACCATTATCCTTGGGCTCTGCTCCATTATCAAAAAGCAGTCTGACAACGTCCCAATGTTCCCACCCTTCTCTCAGTGCTGCCTGAAGTGGTGTTCGGTTCGCACCATCTTGGATTATCTCACTTTCAGGTGAGAGAGATTGAGACGCTGTCAACACTCACCATCCCTGTTTGGATCTGCTCCTCTTTGAAGAAGGAGGCTGACAGTTGCCACATCTCCGACTGCCGAGGCTTGATTCAACGGATTGGTGTATTTTTCCGCTTCGAACAGGATTTTTAGTCTGGTATCCGCGCAGAAGGACAATGCTCACCGCGAATATTGGGGTCTGCTCCGTGGGCCAACAGGGCAGTCACAAATTCGTGATCCCGTCGCGCGCAGGCTAGCTGCAGTGCCGTTCCATATTCCCAACCTAAAAGGGATCATTGAATATACCTTCCTCAGCGAAATAAGACGAGCATACCCTCCTCAACCGTTGTGTTGACATCTGCACCTCTTTCAATGTACTCCAGAATTGCCTCCGACTTCGCCGTTTCCCGTATTGCCCTCCGCAATGTTTCTGTATGCTGATCTTTACGCTCCTGTTCATGGCGAGCAAGTTCGGCCTTGCGCTCCTGCTCGTGGCGGGCAAGTTCAGCCTTGCGCTCCTGTTCGTGGCGGGCAAGTTCAGCCTTGCGCTCCTGCTCGTGGCGGACAAGCTCAGCCTTGCGTTTCATCTCGCGACGCTCGGATATAGTCTCCACGAGATCACGCATGGGGAGAACCAGTAAAAGTAGGGCAAGGATTTGACCGAAGCTCCAAGACGATTCTTCGGACGACCGGGCGTGTCGAAGAGTAAGCTCGATATCGACGAGGAATATGATGTTGATTGCAAATAACAGAACCATGCCGATGACGATGGGGAAAATGCTCGGTTGACGGTTGTGGGTGTCAGTGCCGATGGGAGCAGTGGGCGAAGGAGATGGTTGAAGATTATTGCCGGAGTTGGCGCGCCGGTGCAATTTTTGGTAGACTAGGAAGAGTCCGAGGAAAAGCCCCGCCGGAAGGAGTAAATTGAGCCCGGGTACGAGGAAAAGGGAATAAATCCCAATCGACCACGCATGCAGCTGACTGGAGCCGAGGGGCACCAGGTGGCCGAGGATGACGGTATATGCGGCACAGGGGTCGGCAGTTCCGAACGAAGCGGGGTCGCTCCAGAGCCAAATCCCGAGCGCCGCCATGAGGGAAAGGTGGAGGGAGCCGAGGACGAGAACAATCTTTCGGAAAAAATCCCCCATTGGGGATTTCTGTCGAGCTTTGCGATGTGATCCTAAAAGCGAGTTGAGAGTTTCATTCCGAACAGGTTAATACTCTTACCCTCAAATTGCTCGACATTGGCGGCCCCGCCCTTAGCAGCGCCGCGACCATCTCCGACTGTTAACAACTGCCCTGGAAATAATGTCAATGGCAGGTCGATCCCAGTCGATAGAAGAGCCTAGAAGAGCATACCCTCCGGATCGTCAGCGCCCGTCCTTCTGAACCGAGTCCTGGCCCAAAGCTGCCCCCAAATGTGTGTTATCCAAGAGGACAAGTCCATCTCGATCCGTCCTTTCTCCGGTTGACTCTTGCGCTGCACGTACAGCAAGAAGTAGATAAATGTGTTTGTGTTGTTCATCCAGCTTAGACTGAGAACGATGCTTGCGTGAAAGCTCGAGAGTCCCGCCGTTCGAGCTTCGACCATGGCCGAGATCAAAATGGCGAAGGCGGTGATCAGAATCGTGGTCGATTGGGTTTCGACGGACTCGAGTTCGTACGCGGACACCTCGCCGTCCCAGAGTGCCCAGATAGCGGGCACGAAGCTGAGTAGATTCTGTGTGTAGATTGCTGCGCGGACGCCGATGCCAGAAATGTCGGGATCTGCTTGAATAATGCATGAGATGGAGGACATGGGTGTCTTGGGTTGTGGTAAGAAGCGAGGCGGAGACGCTCTTGCTTGTCTCCTTGTCCTTAAGGCTGCCATGAGGCTGCCAGCCGGCTGCCACAAGGCGGGGCACGGGGGAGAGCGGGCCGAACACAGCAAGGTCGATGGGTCAAGAAATTCAGGTAGCCCTCCGAACGCACGCCAGAGAAATCATAGGAGTGGCGGAACTCAAGAGGACTCGGAAACGCTGAGTGAGCGCGTGCCGATGATGGCAACATTGATGGCAGCACCCGGGCCGAGCCACGAGGTATCTGTCGAGACGCGACCAATGTCATTCAACTTCAGGGCTAAGCTTTGGGCCACGCAGAGACCGATAAAGAGAATATAAAGGACAGCTTGTACACCTCAAGTGAGTAAATACATCGGCGGCGCGTATGCGATAGGCACGCCGGGATGCTGGCTGATGGCCGATCAAAGGGCTTGGCGGCGCCGTCGATCATGACATCACTCAAGCCGCCATACCCCATCCAGGCGGGTGGACAGTTTAAACATCGGTTCTGTTTTCTGTTTTGGATTTGTTGATGTGAGACAGGGTTCTCTGTGTACCACGACCATGCCAGATCCGAGTGCTTTCAATTTCCTGGGTCTCCCTCCGGAGCTGATCATGCTGATCTCTGGCACTGTGAACAGGCTAACAATTGGTTGCTCCGAAACATCATCCGCCAGTCGACTGTCCTCCGGTGTGGGACTGCAAACCGGCTAGCAGCGGTCGAAGATACTCAGTATCCCTTGCAAAACTACCGCCTGGTAGAGCGCGCCGAACCCACGTGGCCGCAGAAATGTATGATTTCATGTATTTTCTGGGCGGAAATCCAGATCCGCTCACATCGATGTTGACTAGCCTCAAATACGCACGCACTCGGGGCCCGGAGCTCCCACAGGACATCGACTGGGCTCACTTCGAAGTAGGTAAGCCACTCGCGACAGCGATCGAGGAACATAATCTTGTAGCGGTGATTACATAGGACGTTTTCAGTTCTGCCATTCATCCAACTTGGTTCTTCGTAGACACCTTGCTGGATTTTACCACGCAGGAATCTCACGCGCTCGCTGCGCAACCCATTCTCCACGTTCACGACGTCGAGTCATTTTGAAAGGAGCCGGATACCGTAATCAATATTGCTGGCGACATTTTTCGTGATTCAATATCCGGGATACGATCAAACGGACTTGGATACTTTACATATCTACCAATGGACATGCGGAATCGCAAGAATGGTTCACCTACCCTTGTTTAGGCGTCAATCTTTCATTACTGATGTCGTTAGGATCCATCTGCTGTCTCCAATATAGGAGCCACGTTCCTGGGTAACCGGGTAATACAGCAATCTAACGGAGTCAGTGCTAATCTAATGAATATCTGGGTGTCTACAACTCAAATGAACTGAAATTCAGGCAAGTCAGCGCGAGCAAACTCACTCGTGGTTCAACTCCCGGCTCGTCTTGGACTACAACACAGCGAATGACTCGCATCTGCAACAAACCAGCACGAATCAAGATCAAGTCAGAATAAGAGGAACGCGCACCAAGATATCGCCGTGCAGCGGAAGAAAAATATCCTACGCGCGCGCGGTCGAGGTGGCTTTATAGCATGTCACGCAACAAGAAAAAAAAGGAACTGTAAGAAAGGAAACATCCATCCAGAGCGCGCTAGCACTTGAAGCCCTCTCTGTGTCGAACTCGAGCGCCGTGCAGCGGAAGCCAAAAAAAAAAAAAAAGAAGACTGGTTACGCGGGAAGTCCGCATGCGGACTGAATAGGGTGTCTAGCGACGCACCTCGGCCCGCGCAGCGGAAAATTCGCAAAGGGCGGGAATGGTCGCGTGCGCGGGACGTCGATCTGTCGTTTCGGGAGCGCAGCGCGAGTTCCGCGATTTGGATACGCGTTATGTCGTGTCGGGAGTTGGCGACCGCGCCGCGGGATTTTCGCTGATTTGAGGCGTGTGGTGGGCGGGGAAGGCGAAAATGGGCACTCGGCGGACGGCAATGTGTCGTGTCGTGGCTCGTGCTGAGATGGGCGCTCGCGGGGAGGCGATACGTCGTGTCGGGGATGGTACCCACCCAGAGAAATTCTGAAGGCCGCGAAGGGCGTGGTTCGGAGGGCGATACGTGTTTCTAAGCTCGGAGTCTCGCCAGAGAGCGCAGAGGAAAATCTGAAGAATGGGGTAAGTACATCGTTGTAAGCTGGCGTACGTACCCATGGCCGCGGCATTTTTTGTGCTTTTGAACGCGGGATATGGGCGCTCGGCGTCGTGTCAAAGTTCTTCGCCCCCGTGATGATAAAAATTCAGAGGATTCGAGCCAAGACACGCTTCAAGAGGGAAATCCATATGCAGAGTAAATGGATTTACAGGGGGAGGAAATCTGGCTTGGGCCAACGCGAACACAGACTCAGGTAAGGTTCTCGGGAACCGAGCAGCAAGGGTTCGAACCCAAGTACCTTAATCTGCACTGAAACTGTGATGGATATTGACCCTTTACAGTGTGTAGGCATTTATTTACAATTATTCTAGCCTACATGCCTCGTATTCAGTATTTATTACCCACGGTTGAACACTGCCTTGTGACTCAGTCCTGACCTTGCATTTCCAGTGCTTTGCTGTGCAGGTTAGAGTCAGTTTGAGTCAGTTTGATTTGGTTTGAGCCAGTGTGAGTCAGTGAATTATGACTCACTCAATAGCTAGCAGTATATAAGAGGCCTGTTCTCCTCCTGTAAGAAAACCAATCTACATCATCCTTACTTTGCAATCTACAACCGTGAACCTTCACACTCTCCGCTACCTGCGTGATTCTCAAGCCGGGCCGCCAGCGCTCATCCTTCTTTAGCTTAATCGTCAACTTGGTGTAACATCCTGCACTAGCATTATTAGTTGATAGCAGCCTTACATATTTAAACTACGACGCTAGCTCTGGTTTCAATCTAAGACTTCTTTGGTGAAAGCTGTGTTGACTGATTATATAAAGGTTCCAGTATTTGAACCCGAGTATATGTCATATTCTCTTGGAAAGGTATTACATACAGTAACACCAATCCGTCCCACGGTGATCGCATAGCACGCGATACCCCATTTCTCTCACAGAAACGCGCATGCAATGGGGTGGAATCTGCCGACGACGAGCTCGGGACGCGGAGGGTACCGGGAATACTTACGATGTATGCACAATCTAAACCAGAGAGATACATTCCACGGAGGGTGGGACAGAGAAATCACATGAGGGGAAGTAAATTAAATTTAATCAAACCACCTTGAATCGCCGAAGGCTCGGAAGGCAAAGGCCTTCAGCAGAGCCGCGATGCGTCGCTTGATGATCTGAAGGCGTCCAGGTGTCTCGCGCGAGAATTCGGTACCACTTCCGACCGCAGAATCAGACTTGCTTTCGAGATGCAGGTGCGCCAAAGAAATTCATTTCAACAGAGTCGGGCAGGCCAAGATTGGAAAAAGGGCTAGTCACTCGTTGGTCATCTTCCAGAGCCGCCAGCGAGCACGGAATGTAGGCAGTCCGAAAAGCGAAGCCAACCGCCTTGAAACACCGAAGCCTCAAAACTTAAGAACCTCTGAACGCCCCGAAGAAGCCAAGTGCATCGTGCGAGAAGTTTCGGAGAACGAGAAGACTAGAATAGAAATCTGGACAATTTCAAGAAGAGGGTATACAAAACACGGCCTTTGCGAAAGCACAAGGCGCGCAGAGTAAAACACATCCAGCGGAGATCCCCAGATAGAGTGAAGTAGACGAAAAAGGACTCCAGTTGCGCAAAGGCAAAGGAAATCTCATGGATCGTGCGCTAAATCCGCGCGACATGAGCGCTTCACTCAAGAGAGCGCCCGAGCCACGTGGCCGGCCAGGCGATTGCCGCCAAGCCGTATGACATCAACATCCCAATGCGGAAGGCGCCTCTTGCAGAGCCGCCGTGGCGTTTTTGCGCCGCGGTGCTCCAATCGCACAGGTTCTTACAGGTTCCTTCCCAGCCACGGTTTCGAGGATAACAATCTCAGTAGCGGTATTACAATTAAATACAGAGAAATGGGATTATTTTTGACGTGTGACTGAACTCACGTGGTGTTATATGTGACTTCAAGTTGGGGGTTATCCTCTCCACGGCGGCTGGCGGATAACACATACAAATAGCATAGCCACAGTGTCGAGAAAACACCCCGATAATTCGTTGCGGCTTCAGACACCGGTATAAAAAATGTTTTGGATGCTGCCACAACATTTAATATGATACATGAATGATATTAGGTGGTTATTTCGTTGTAATACATGTTTTCTCGTGCTCAGTCCCAAGAAATACCGGTTTCTACCGGTATTCTCTATAGAGAGTCTTAAATTCAGATTCACTTGGCCCAAGACTCTGCCCAAACACTCCGTGGGTATAATTAAACGCCCCCATGAACCCAAACCATTTTATTTTGCCTGATGGAAACACTTGGATGACTTTCTCCGTCATTTCTCGACATTGTGGCTATGCTATTTGTATGTGTTATCCGCCAGCCGCCGTGGAGAGGATAACCCCCAACTTGTAGTCACAAGTAACATCACGCATAACTCGGTCCGAAATTTCCGGTCAGTCCATTTCCTCTGTATCCGCTTAAAAACTACACTACTGAGATTGTTATCCTCGAAACCGTGGCTGGGTAGGAACCTGAGGTTCTTACGGATGGTCTATTTCAGAAGTCTGCCTCTGCTCACTCAAAATGCCCTCCGCTCCACGCCGCCCGTATCGCTTAATCAATCAAGCAATACATCGCCACCATCCCCGTCCGACCCGCCGTTCGGCCCGTTCCACACCCACGCCCCCGACGCCGAGACTATGACCTTCGAGTTAACTTAGCCTTAGTGCGTGCTGAGCGCTGAGCCATTACATTCCTGCAGCTTTGACGATCTGGTTCTGAGCTTCGCCGCCGCTCGCCTCCACCTACCACGCTACCCTCCACGCCGTCACCCATGCAACACAACGTCATCATCCCCGTTCGACTCGCCGTTCCACGGTCACCCTCTTAACACCGATATCGACTTCGCTGGCGTAATTCCCTCACCCTGCCCGCTGCCACGGTACGTCCGAAATCCCTAGCACCTCGACTCGTTTGAAGATCTCCCACATACCCTTCTCGTCGTAATCCCGCCAAGTTCGCATCCGCTGCCGCGGTCCAACCTGCACGATGCTCCTCCACCGCGTCCCACCATAGGCCTAACTTTTGCCTTTCAATCTTCGATCCATTCTCGGGCTCGCTCGTTGCCACCTGGACTTGCCTTGCCTCGGTACCGTTACTACGTCCTCAAGATGCCGTCTCCACCTCGGCTGGTACCACCTGCAAGAACTGAGAACGCTAGGGTCTGCAAACGCTCGTCCCGCCCTCTGCTGTTACTATATCCTCAAGAAGCCCTCGTTCAATTCGTCGCTGCTGCGCTTGATCCCCTTGCAGACTCAACGCCATCGGTTTTGATACCATTATTCTCCAAGATCTGCCTGCGCGTTCTCAATCTACCCTTGGATTCTTGGGCTATCTGTGATTTGCTTCAAGTTCGGACTCTGGTGTCCTGATTTTCAACGGAATCTCCGCGCAAGTGTTGCTCGAATTCTATTAGGTCTTGCCGTCCTCCGCGCATACGACTCAATTCCGACGCCGGCACGGTGCAGCTTAGAATGGGTAAGTAACCCTGTGCGAGATTCATCGCCAGTCTAGGTTCATTTCCGCAGTTTCGGTGTCAAGTCATTCATGCCGAACCATTTCTGACTCGGATGGGTTCTCGATAGCAATCCCTTTACTGACTTGCTTTTAGATTCTGGATTAGTTCAACCCGATCCGTCTGCGGTAACTGGCATCGTTCGTTCTTTATCTGTAAACTGACTTGGCGCTTGGTTTGATCAGCCTATATCCAACCGCGCACACCCACCGTCGTTCAGTAATTCTCGCCAATTCTTCCTCGTTGATGCGCCGATACTGTCCTGACTTGCACTCTGCTCGGCCACCATCCCTTCACTTTCCCCCATTTCTCCCCCATTTTTAAATTCGTATCTGTCCCTCTGCCTCTCACTGCGCTCGTCGACGAGCGTCGGCGCGCTCCTCAGCCAATACCACGCCTCGCTCACCTTTGTCGCCACCAACGTCCCCGTTCGAAGACCATTACGCCGCTCGCGTAGCTTATACCCTTGGTCCGTGTTGAACCACCACCGCCTTACATTTTTGATGATCTTCCAGTGCATCATCAGCTACCTCCCGCCATCGCCCCTTTGAATCGCATCCTTCCGATGGCATGGGGCTGCGTCTATCTGAACAGAACGAGGGAGCGCGGTTTAAGAACCGTCGAAGCTCGGCGCAAAAAAGCTGTAGGCCTGCTCACCGCGAAGAATCACCCGAACATCGGATGTTCAACGGCCCGATAATTACTCCAGCGACGCCAAGGTTAGCCATGATGGGCCCATCTATAAGATCTCTCACCTCCCCTGAGATTTACAGAGGACGAAACAACTGATATTGTTTCACATGTTGTCCCAACTTAATCAGCAGCGCGCGCCTATCACCTCACAACCATTTTGGGCGCTTTCACAAGCGCTTACATTGCCGCACCAGAACAAACGCCGAGCTTATCTCAAATTTAAAAGGCTGTCCCGGTCATATCAAAATTAGGGATGTCACGATCATCGAGGTCCAAGAATGTGAGCTGGGGAGTGAGTCGCCCGTCGCCAAGTCTCCTGGCCGGAGCTATGACCTCGCAACTATATACCTTTCAGCGCGCGCACGGACCTCGAGAGGCAAACAGAGCACGCTCGGTCATGGGGGGGAAAAGCAGATTTCGGTGCGCGGGGAGGTGGTTTGGGCGGTATGTAGGGGATACTACCACTAGTACTCTAATCTAATGAAGTCAATACTACCGTGATGAAATCACTACTAAATCTAATGGATTTCGCGCTGCTACAAGTCGAGTGAGTCGAGAATAACAAATCCAAGAGATCGCGAACATACGAAGTCAAGGTTGAACAGACTTGAGACCCCAGCGAGCGTAAGACAATGGTAGACGGCTGTTGGACACCGAAATAGATCAGATCCCAGGGAATACATGAAGTAGCATGTGACTCACGGAGACGACTGCCCAGTCGAAACAATTCGGACTTGAGCGCCTACTCTTGAGAGCAATCGAGCCTGGATAATACTGGGGCCGCGCAGCGGGAGAAAATTGAAGGCTTTAGGGCAGGGAACTGAGTAAGACGAATGGCAATAGAGCGCACCGAGCTGCCTGCCGAGCTTATCTTATCCACTTCAGACTTGAGCGAAGAGAATTGACAGGCGCTGGGGTTAGCTGAAATTTAGCATCTGGACCGACTGGAGATAGTAGCGACGCACCTCAAGCTAGCGCAGCGGGAGTTTCGGGGGTTTTGATGCGCGTAAGATTGAGGCGGGGATTGACGCACCGAATTTTCATGCGCGAAGGCGGGGAGTCGCTGATTTTCGTGATTCTGCTGCGCGGGAAGGGCAGGAAATGGCGCGTTCGCGGGAAGTCGATATGTTGCGTCGGGGTTGTATAAGTAATCAATTGGAGGTGTGAGGGAGGCCGGTGGCGGGGACGTCAATATGTCATCTCGGGGCTCGCGGGGCGTCGTATGATTTGGGTAAGATGGTGGCCGCGCGCAGCGCGGATCCTCGCGATTTTAAGGGGCGTCGGGGGTGGGGAATTGATGAGCTCGCGCGAAGGGGATATATCGTGTCAGGCATTGGCGGCGGGATTCTCCTGAGTTGGAAGGGCGCTGAGAGGACGGTGACACCTTGCAGTGGCTGAACTTCGCTCGCGGGAAGTCCAAAAATCGACTCACATGTGAAGTTTGGCGCGAAAAACAGCAGCGGGAAACCCTGAAATAGCGCACCGGCTCGTGCGAGATGAGCGCGTCGTGTAAGGAGGAGATAAATTACGCGGCCCGTCCAGTGGGTCCCGCTCGGTCACCCACTGCGTTCCGACCCCGCCTAAACTTACCCTAGGCCTGAGGCTAGGTCATATATAATCAGCTACACAGATAGGTGTGTCTAGATGGCATATAATAATCTGTTCAGCTGAGTGAAGGTCAGCTTAGCTTTGTTTATGTCTCTCTATTGCTGTGTAGGCCTGCTTAGATCTGTCTAAGTCTGTTCAGATGTCTATGCACAGGTTAAACACACCTGATGGTACCGACTAAATGGACTCAAAATTTGCTGATTTCCCTATATCCGGGCCTTAGAGGACAGCCCAGAGCAGCCAAAACCAGTGTGCAGCTGAATAGAGACAATCTAGCCTCGGCTATGCTGATGTGCTGACCTAGACTGATGTGTGTTTATCTCATAAGACTCACCTCATGCAGATGCGCAATATGCTCGCCAGACCTCTGTTTAGGCGTATAACAAGGCCCTGTCTGGTCATCTACGCTGACCTGAACACAGTTAAACCCATCTAGGCTGACTGAGTTTAGGTGATGTCGGAATGCAGTGAACATCCGAATGTGGAAGGCGCCGCTTGTAGAGAACCGCCATGTCGTTTTGGGCGGTCTCTGCAGCGCGGGGCTCCTTCATCCCAAATTCTTACTCGAACTCGTCTTGACGCTCTCCTCGGTTCCTTCTGGCCGCATTTCTCCGCCTCTCAACATCGCAGCAACGCACACTGCCTTACACGTTCCAGGGAACTTCTTGAGATTGCGATATGGATTTTAGGCTCAGGTTAACTAATCCCTCATTAGGGGAGCTCGAAGTTCTCCTGCGCTGGACGCAGGAACGCTTAGTATTACCCCAGGTAGGTCGACATGCCGAGTTGCCGAAATCTGAATCTGTAATTTCGAACAAAATGAATGATATTTTTTCCCCCTCAGCTCCCTCGTCTCACATCCCGCACTTCGCGACCTCTCTCCACAAAACTCTCCCCAAGAAACCGAAACAATTTGTCCTCGTCTTGGCTCCATCGTGTACGACGCGGAGGGATAGGTTCGCGAGTACTAGGCCCGCGAAAGGTCCCTAAATTCTCCACAATGGTGCGCGTGTGCAAGCGCATGCGATTCGAGCCCTTCATCAGCCGCGGGACGCAGGCCTCGAAATCGGTGGCGCTAACCACCGCGGCGCCGTCCGGGTGTGTGGTGAGGCTCGCCAGCGTGAAGGCCGCGCTTTCACAAACGGCTGGTTCGGGGTGCCTACGCTCAGATCGGTACCAATTCGATATGGTTATGATTTCCGCGTTGAGGTACGCACTGTAAGAGAGAGACGAGCTGCGGGCAGAGCCTTGCATCGAGGACGACCGCGGCCGCGATGTCGTGGATCGCCAGCACGCTCAGCAGAGCGCAGGTCCACTCGCGCACCGCGGTGACGGGAGAGTCGAGTAGTTCCGTCACGCATGCCAGGATGTTCGTGTTCGTTGTGGCCTGCGCGTCCGCGCGGAAGTCGAGAGATCCAGATCAGGGTGTTTGCCGCAATATCCATGCCGTTGATATTTTCGTCCCTGTGGATATTTTTTTTAAATAAGCACGGGATGCAGGACAGAGTGGAGAGAGAGGCTTGCCAGAGGAACAATACTAGCTGCTGGTGGGCCTTCGTACCAAGGATGAATTGGGCGGTAGCGTGGCATGCGAGGCTGGCCAGGATGTGGCATCTCCATCGCTTGACGTTGGAGCAAAATTCGACAACCCACGCCAACTGAATTGCGTGCACTGCATCGTCGGGCGGGTGGGTGACCCAATACAGCTGAGACGCTGCGCTCTGTTTCAGCTCCAGCGTTTCGCCCCTGAATTCAAATCAACATGTCGTTCGTTCAACCGGAAGAGATTGAGACGCGCCGCAATGCGGATACGAGACGGAGGCAGAGTTCCTCACTGACGAGCGCGTTGCGCTCGTGTCTCGCGAGGTTGCCCACCATCCAGCACGTAGATCTGCGCACAGCCATGTCCGGCGACGCAAGAACCTCGTCGACGAGAGGGAACACAGACGAATCCACCATCGTCTGCGCATCCCCCGCTGATTTAGCTCGATCACACAACTCCGAGAGAATCATGATCTTCCTCGAAGGTAACACGTGTTTAAACCTAAAGCTCGGTTAGCGCGGCGGTTCAAAGCATCAAGGGCTTTGCGGCGGTATGGATGGAAATGGTGGGGCCCGCAGGGTTGCTGTCGGACCACCAGCTATGGACGCTTTGGATTGTGGGCGGGCGCGTTAATGGAGGTATGGAGGGGAGAGAGAAGATGCCTGCGGTGGGGCACAGCCTTGACTCGTGAATGCTGTGTGAACGTAGACGCAGCACGCTATCCCCGCCCAACTATGATCATGTGCCACTCGGCTGTGTACGTACAGTGTTGGAATTGTGAGTCGTACATAATAAGCCTGTAGTACACCGGGATACTTCCTGAAACCGGCGTTCCTAAGCGGGACCGTGCCGTGTAATGCTACCTACCTACCGCCCGATCGGAGGCCGTTCCACAGCTCGCGCAGCTTATACCTTGGTCCGTGTTGAGCCACGACCGCCGCCTTATATTTTTGATGATCTTCCGGTCCATAATCAGCTACTTCCCGCCATCGCCGCTTTAAATCGCATCCTTCCGCACACCCCCCCCCCCCCCCCCCCCCCCCCCCCCCCCCCCCACCTCGCCACTGTTACCCCAATCCGTATGTCTTGCGTCTCTACCTGCCTACTTCTTGACGATTGTGTCCAGAGCCAGCTATCATCTCGATCCTGACAAGTTCGAATCTTTCCCCTCCGTCCAACGCTCGCTCGCCGATATCGACGCCGTCACTATGCGCGCCCGACACCCGCGAGCTCTCCATTTCGCACGCAACCTCCGTACTCCGTGCACGACGCCGGTACTCTGCTCCTCCGAGGCACGCTTCTATGCCCACGCTGCAAGACCGGAATGATGACCTCATTGCACCTCGCGCCGCTGGCTCAACGTCGCCTGGCTTGGTGCTATTATGATGATCTCAATATCTGCAAGCTCTCGTTCGCGCTACGCTTCTGTCCTTCGCGGCCATCTGCAGTTCAAGTCCCCTTCAAGCTCTCGTGCTGGGATAAGGGCTACCTCTGCACGCACCTCTATCGACCTCTCAACGTGGCCTATCCACTTGAACGCAATCTCCTGCGACGCGATGCGATTACGGCGGCGCGGATTTTGAGCATTCACGAGTTCCAAATCAAGATATGATGGTTTTCCTTGCTCGGACTTGTTGGCTATGCTGACTTAACCCGTGCCCGAGTCTAGATTACATACTTCAGTCCCGGGTAACGTTCCCTCCCTTCTTTTTTGTTCTCATATCCATACTTAGTCGCGATCAAATTCAAGCAAAGTCAATTGGTTAGTCCTTCACAACGGGGCATCAAGGTCAACCAGCTACTTTCGTTGTGCGAATGCAGTTGAATTCGGGAGTGAAAGACTTGCGCCCGGTATTCTGGCGCTCACGAGCCACGAGGTCGATTTTATTGTACGACTTGGTAATTTCCGCGCCGTTTGCATTTACTCTTCCTCTCGCTGACCCGAGTTGAGAGGTAATTCGACTCGCGATACTGATAAAGAGGTAATCGCAGACCAACTGAAGCGCTCACCGCCGCCGCTATCTAGCATGGTCAACCGGCGACTGACTCGCAACCGTTTAATCTCGCGCTGCGCGTGAGTGAGTCTCGCTTACGCCCTTACGGGTACCGTACTTGGTGTGTTCCTTGCCCGAGTTGAGATGAATTGTTTCTGAGCATGCGCAGTCGACTTGAGGTCTGCTTGAGTCTAGTCCCAGATTCCCTGCAGAAACATGGGAACGCTCGTACACCTCGGCAAGTGGAAACATCAGTGGCGCGTATGTGACAGGCATGCCGGGGAGCAGCGTTAAGGTGATGGCGGATCAAAGGATTAAAGTGCTTGGCGTCTGGGAACGCCGTCGATCATGACACTTCATGACATCACTCAAGCCCGCCATCTGCGAACCTGTAGGTTAGTGGGAACTTTCAACTTAGGCAGGTGAGCTTTGCGAGCCGCCTGAGTGGAAGACAAGGACGGCCGAGGAGACCCGGAGGAACGCTCCGTCATCTCCCGGACTCGTCACATTTGTGACTTGTCTTTTCTGCTCGCGACGCTCACTATATCTGCCGCTGTTGAGCGGGCTTCGCAGATTTTTGAGGCTCGAGATGTGTCCTGTCCCTTCATCAGTATACTGGCCGTTGCTTGGGCTCTATAGCAGTTCACTCCAAGCATTTCTGCGCTGGATGCGCTCGCCGGCATATTCCTGGATGTCGACGCGTGACTTTGCCCGTCACACATAACGCCAGCTTGAGCAACGCCGAGCGCACTCTTCTATTCTGAGTGCTTAAATCTCAAGCTAAGTGGCTTCCTTATCATTTTTTACTCAGTTTTTATTCCCATTTTTCGAGTGGTCCCCGGAACATCGTCTTCCTCCGGCTGAATGTGTGCCATTACTGCGGCACTCATTTGACCTCTGTAACCGAGAGGTCGTTCAGCTTGATCCCATTCCTTTCATCTCTCTCCGTCTCGCGCGCCGTGCACTAGATGTTGCTATGAGTACGAGATTGTTCGGATGGAACCGCGTCTGAGGTTCTGCTCCCCGGGCGGATCGGGGCGACATTCCACATCGTTGTTGGATGTCGTCTTCTTCTTCTCTTCTCGTCTCGAGCATCCCCTTGGATGCTTAATCTCCCTTATTGTGACATCGTTCAGCTTGGTCCGTCGTCGACCCTTGGGGGATCCTTTTGATCTTCGTCCCTTGTTCCGTTCATTCTTTCTGTTTTGTCCTCTCTCACAGCTCCTGTTGGGGTGTTTCGGTCGTTTGAGATTCGCCCCTCTCGCGAGCCTTTGGCTCTTGGGAGCTGTGCTCCTGGGTGGTGTTCTCGGGCTTCATCTCGCCTCTCCTGCCCGGGAGCGCCTTGCGTCCATGAAATTGACCCACTCTCGGTCCAGAACGCTCTTCACAATCATAAAGACTTCTTCCGTTCCGAGGTGTTCCTCTCGCGCACCCCTTTGTCACGAGAGACCCTTCCGTTCTGGACCGAGACAAGAAGCGAAGCCGATGCTTCCTTCGCAGGTGGGCAATTTCATTGCCACACTTAGTTTCTCCCAATATTTGCCTCTCCCGTCACCTTCGCTCTGACATGTGTCTCGGTCGTCCATCTATGTACACGTTCCCTTCCCGTAGCTCCTCCCAAAGTCGACGTGGCCTACCTTGTCTCACAACGCACCTTTCGATTCGCCTTTTGCTTTCGTATCACAAATTTCGCTTTGCTATTTCAACCCGTGTATCTGTATGAGCTCCTAATCCTATGCTTTCTCGTATCGTACGACGAACCTTGTGGATCGCCACGAGTGGGGAAAACCTCGATGAAAGTTCTTGAGCGATATGGCTCCGGTTAATTCACCGTCTACTATTTCGTGACAGCCAGTACCATGCTTGCTCTTGCGTGTTTCGACACAACGCCTATGCTTCTATACACAGCTGCCTATCTTGTCAGCCTACGCATATATCATTCCCAGCGTCCGTGGCTGGGTCGGTTCCTCCAACTCGTGCTGCATCCCATTCAACATACATTTCTAGCAACGCACTCGAAATAACTAATCTCGTTGTGCACCTACGATACTGGCAGAGTAGTATGCATGTATTCCGTGACAACTCCCCACGCCCCGGGTGACACGTTTTAGCTTTGCAGACGACGCTACGCCATGCGGGTGCATCCTCCCATCAGTCTGTAGCTCGCCGAGCGAGACATCGGGTTGGTACGTAAATCTCAGTACGGACGCTCATCAGTTCAGCTGATTTATTATAGCATCGGCCTGGTCTCTTTACTCAAATATCGGGGAATCGAATCTATCTTGGAGGCAGTCTGTCTCGTACTACCCAGCCCTTCATGTATATTTGGATGACTCTGGAGACTCGGAAAAACTGCGACGACAACGATGGTGTGCACAAGCTCTGCCAGTGCGCCGACCGTCTAACCGAACAAGTCACCGCGAAATAACGAATCGTGCAATATTGCCACTTCTCGCGGGCTGTCTAATTACCTCCCACAAGTCATTTGATTCCTCGCCGTCGGCGTCGGGTTACTTCTCTTCTGTGATTCTGTGACTCGACCTCGGTCGACGCTCCCACATCAAGATACAAGTAACCCGCCGTCGTACTGTCCGATACCATTATGGTGCGAGATCTGCGCGATGGTCCAGAGCACTTTGTACTTCTACTTTGAGTCTCTTGCGCGACGCCCCTCATTCCAAACATTACTAATTCATTCTTTCAACATACACACTGGCCGCGCCACACATACTACAACCGTGCCTCGTCCTCGATGGGCCGCCAGTACTTACACCTTCCCGCTCCTCATGGAGTTAAATTTATGAATTGCCAACACATGTTCGAGTCCGGGAATCAATTTTAGGGGTTGGGGGCAACTGGAATGGTGTACATGTGCTCGTTCGCGCCTCCTCGCCGTCTGGCTCATTGGCTAGGGGTATCCGCTTTCAGGAATGTGCTGCATTATCTTTCCAAACGAAGGGACGTCCTCAGAGGGCCGGATCTGCCCCGCTCGCGAGGAGGCAGCTCCACGATTTCGGTATAATTATTGGCATGTGCTGCTTGGAGCGCCGTCCCATACATGCCTCCTTCGCAACCTGATGTTAGTCATGCGCCTTAGCGAGTAAACGATCCCTACCCCTGAGCATTTACATCTGCTCCCCTCTCCAGAAGCAGCTGAACGATATCCACCATTCCCATGTGCGAAGCAGCTTGGAGCGCCGTCCCATGCTCACCACCTTCGAGCCCCATGTTAACCATGCATCCAGGGGGGCGAACCATACTCACCCAGAGCATTCACATCTGCTCCGTTGTCAAGGAGGAGCTTGACAATTTCCGGGTGGGGATTTCCCAGGACAGGACCGACACACGCCGCTTGGAGCGCCGTCCCGTACCTGCCGCCTTCGACGTCCATATGAGTCCCGGATCTTTTGGGGTAAAACAAGAACAATCCTTACCCTTACCGTTTGAATCTGCTCCCTTCTCCAGAATCAGCTGAACAATAGTCTCGCGTCCCCAACACGCCGCCGCTTGGAGCGCCGTCCCGTAGTAACCACCTTCGAAGCTCATGTTAGTCATGCGTCCTCGCGAGCGAACCATCCTTACCCTGAGCATTCACATCTGCTTCCCTCTTGAGGAGGAGCTTGACGGTTTCCAGTTTACGACCGGCACACGCCGCTTGGAGCGCTGTCCCGTACTCTCCGGCTTCGAAATCCATGTTAGTCATGCATCCTCGCAGGTGAACCATGCTTCTTTACCTTGGGCATTCACATCCGCTCCCTTCTCTAGAAGCAGCCGAACCATCTCCTCGCTTCCCGTAAATGCCGTCGCTTGGAGCGCCGTTCCGTAGGAACCGCCTTCGAAGCTCATGTTAAGTCTTGCATCCTCGCGAGTGAACCATCCTTACCCTGAGCATTCACATCTGCTCCCCTCTCCAGAAGCAGCTGAACAATATCCACCATTCCCAGTGTACGAAGCAGTTTGAAGCGCCGTCCCATACTCGCCGCCTTCGAGCCCCATGTTAACCATGCATCCAGGACAGCGAACCTACTCACCCAGAGCATTCACATCTGCTCCGTTGTCAAGGAGGAGCCTGTACAATTTCCGGGTGGGGATGTCCCAGGCCAGGACCGACACACGCCGCTTGGAGCGCCGTCCCGTACTGGCCGCCTTCGAAAAATGATGTTAGTGGTGCATACTCCGAGCGAGGCATCTTTACCATGGGTGTTTACATCTACTCCCTTGTTCACAAGCAGCTGAGCAATGACCGCGTGTCCCATGAGCGATGCCGCTTGGATCGCCGTCCCGTACTTGCCCCCTTGGAAAACAATGTTAGTGGTATATCCTCTCTAGGGAACCATGTGTACCCTGGGCATTGACATCTGCTCCCTTGTCCAAAAGCAGCCGAACAACATCCAGTTTTCCCATACGCACCGCTGCTTGGAGTGCCGGCCCATGCTCGCCGCCTTCAAAAGTCATGTTAGGCCGAATCCTCCTTAGTGAACCATCCTCACCCTCTGCATTTACATCTGCTCCCTCGTCAAGAAGCAGCCTGACAATTTCGAGATGTCCCTGGCGCGATGCTGTTTGAAGTGCTGTCGCGTCGTCGGGACCTTTTATCATGTCATTGTGATGCCCTCTCCGAGAAAGCCACAAAGATCCTCACCTCGGGCCTCCAAGTCTACGCCCCGCTCAAGAAGCTGCTTGCAAACTTCAATCTGGCCATCTTTGGCCGCTCTCGGGAGGATGTGCATATCTGATTGCGGGTAGAGTCCTTTTTCAATATCACAATAAAAGCCATACTGTTAGCCTTGGGCTCTGCTCCATTTTCCAAAAGCAACCTGACGACCTCCCAATGGTCGCTATGTGGACCGAGTGCTGCCTGAAGCGGTGTTTTGTTCGTACCATCTGGGAGTATGATTTTAGTTGGAGGCACCGAAGATTCAAAGGTCGATACTCACGATCCCTGCTTGGGTCTGCTCCTTTTTGAAGAAGGAGGCTGAGGGTTGTCAGATCTCCCAAAGCCTGAAACTTCATTCAACGGACTGGTGTACTTGTCCGCTTCGAACACTATTTTAGTAGTGCATCATAGCGAGAGGACAACACACTCACCGCAGATATTGGGGTCTGCTCCGTGGTCCAATAGTGTGGCCACAAATTCGTGATCCCGTTGAGCACAGGCTAGCTGCAGTGCTGTTCCATACTCCCAACCTACAATAGATCATTGAATACACCTTCCTCAGCGAAATAAGACGAGCATACCCTCCTCAACCATTGTGTTGACATCGGTACCTCTTTCAATGTACTCCAGAATTGCCTCCGACTTCGCCGTTTCCCGTATTGCCCTCCGCAATGTTTCTGTATGCTGATCCTTGCGCTGCTGTTCATGGCGGGCAAGTTCAGCCTTGCGTTTTGTCTCGCGACGTTCAGATATAGTCTCCACAAGGTCGCGCATGGGGAGGACCAGCAATAGCAGGGCAAGGATTTGACCGAAGCTCCAATTGGATTCTTCGGATGCCCGGGTGTGTCGAAGAGTGAGCTCAATATCAACGAGGAATATGATGTTGATTGCAAACAAAAGAACCATGCCGATGATGATGGGAACAATGCTCGGTTGAAGGCGAGGATTGCTAGAGTTTGCGCGCCGGTGCAATTCCTGGTAGCCTAGGAATATGCTGAGGAAAAGCCCCGCAGGAAGGAGTAAGTTGAGCCCAGGTGCGAGAAACAGTGAATCAATCCCAAGTGACCACGAACGCAGTTGGCTGGACCCAAGCGGCACCAGCTGGCTCAGGATGACGGTGTCTGCGGCACAGGGGTCGGCAGTTCCGAACGAAGTGGGGTCGCTCCAGAGCCAAATGCCGAGCGCCGCCATGAGGGACAGGTGAAGGGATCCGAGGACGAGAACAATCTTCCGGAAAAAAACCCCCATTGGGGATTTTCGTCGAGCTGATCCTAAACGCGAGTTGAGAGTATCATTCCGAATGCGATAATACTCTTACCCTCAGATTGCTCCGCATTGGCAACCCCGCCCTTAGCAGCGCCACGATCATCTCCGCCTGACAATAACTGGCCTGGGAATAATGTCAATGGCAGGTCAAATCCAGTCGAGTGAAGACCATAACATACCCTCCCGATCGTCAGTCCCCATCCTTCTCAACGGAGTCCTAGCCCAAATCTGCCCCCAAATGTGTGTTATCCAAGAGAATAATTCCATCTCGACCCGGCCCTTTTGCGGTTGACTCTTGTGTTGCACGTAAAGCAAGAAATAGATAAATGTGTTTGTGTTGTTCATCCAGCTTAGAGTGAGAACGATGCTTGCGTGAAAGCTCGATAGTCCCGCCCGAGTCTCGACCATGGCCGAGATCAAAATGGCAAAGGCGGTGATGAGGATTGTTGTGGATTGAGTTTCGACGGACTCGAGTTCGTACGCGGACACTTCGCCATCCCAGAGTGCCCAGATAGCCAGTATGAAGCTGAGTAGATTTTGCGTGTATATCGCTGTGCGGACGCCGATGCCAGAGATGTCGGGATCCGCTTGCATAATGCAGGGGAAGGAGATCATCGGTGAGGTCTAGGTCGTGGCACGACAAGAAGTAAAGTGGACGTACTGTCGATACCTAAGTATTCAAGCTGCTGGTACAGGCCGCCGAAAGGGCAACACACTAACGGCATGCGGTAATTTATCATGAGACAGCCACGAGGCAGGCTGCCAGCAGGCTGTCACCAGGCAGGACCACAACGAAGTTCGGAGGCTACGCATGTCGTTCAGCCACTTCAGCTTGCATTCTGAGGGCACGCCAGCGAAATCATGGTGTCGTGAGGGCGGGTCACGTCAGTTAAGTGGGTAGATAGCATTACACGTCCAGAAATGCTGTCGAGCCGGTGCCGGTGATGTCAACGATGCCAAGGATGATGCCAATAAACATGCCTCTCGCGGCCGAGGTCACCAGCCATCCATGGAGGCGATGGTAGGAAAGAGATTTCCAGGTACATGCAGGCCGCCGAAGGGAGAAATAAAATCCAATAAATCTCATACACACCTCGAACCTCTGAATGCACAAATCCAGACTAGACGCCGACGGATGGTATGGGGCTCCGTCTATCTGGACAGAACGAGGGAGCGCGGTTTAAGAACCGTCGAAGCTCCGCGCACAAAAGCTGTAGGCCTCCTCACCGCGAAGAATCACCCGAACATCTAACGGCCCGATAATTATTCCAGCGACACCAAGGTTAGCCATGATGGGCCCATGTAAGATCTCTCACCTCCCCTTAGATTTACAGAGGACAAAACAACTGATATTGGTTCACAATTGTCCCAGCTTAATCAGCAGGGCGCGCCTATCCTCTTACAATCATTTTGGGCGCTTCCACAGGCGCTTATACTGTTGCACCAGAACAAATGCTGAGCTTATCTGGAATTTAAAAGGCTATCGCGGTCATATCACATTTAGGGCTGTCGCGATCATCGAGGCCCGAGAGCGAGCTGGTGAGTGAGTCACCCGTCGCCAAGTCTCCTGGCCGGAGCCACGACCTCCCAACTACTCGTCATCACCGAAAGTAACCGGTAATTGATCGATTGTGACAGATCACGTGGACTGGGCTCAGCCATACATTACCACCAGATACCTACTGATATTAGCGGCGGACCGCATAATTTGTTTGGGGAGAATTGCCCCAGTATTGGTCCATAGGGACCAGAAAAGATTAGTGACCCATCTTCGAATTATGCCATTTTATCCAGCAGTCAAAAGAAACCTTACAAGGAAATTACCAGGAGCCTGAAGGCAAAGTGGGCTACCTTGCAATCGATGGATAGCCATCTCTGATGGATTCTGGAATGGTTAAGTTTGTGATCATATCCCATGTTCCTGCGGCAAATTGTGCTGTAGCATTATCTGTTATATTCTAGAATTATTCGTTGAATGAGTGATTCAGATGATAATTGGTCATGTAGAACATCATAGATGTATAGAACGATTATTCTGGAGTGCTCCTGTCAGGTCTTGCACAAAGTTGAGTTATTCACAGTTCCATTTTTGGGGGGGTTTACTGGACAACAGCTTGCGCAAGATCCATGCAGACATGACTTGCCCTGAAAAATGTGTTGCTTATGAGCATTGATTCACTTTACTTGAGTTCTAAGCCATGAGGCATGTGAAGCATATCCTAAGGCATGGTGCTGACCACTGAAAACTACATACCTACTTCCACACCAAGCCCTACATCTCAATCTTTGACACAAGTAACGAAAATGAGCAGGCCTTAAACAATTGATCTCCATAAAGTGTGCACATGATTTTTGATACCAAATTCATTCTGGAGGGCAAGAATATATCCAGATGAACATCCCTAGGTAATCGCACTAAGAATATTCAACAAAGTTCCGCTGTAATACGGCAATTACCGGTTACTTTTGGTGATGACGAGTATATACCTTTCAGCGCGCGCACGGACCTCGAGAGGCGAACAGAGCACGCTCGGTCATGGAAAAAAAAAACAGATTTCGGTGCGCGGGGAGGTGCTTTGGGATCACTAGTACTCTAATCTAATGAAGTCAATACTAATGTATGAAAATATCAACCACCCTGATGTAGTCCTGAAACGCGCACGCAATGAGATATATCGCCGTGCAATTGCTTTGTAATTGTCCGGGAGAGGTTCACGGTGAAGGCCAAGGAGATATATACAGTAGATCAGAGCCAGGGCGTGCAGATAGATTCCGGTGTGTCCGTTCTTGCTTTTGGCTCCTTGCTTCGTTTGAGATCCAAGTCTGGGCGCAGACGGCAGGACAGAAATAGATTGTTGCGTCTGGGAACCGAACTGGGAGCGCAGGCTTCGAAATATCAGCCACCTTGACGCGGTCCTGAAATGCGGACGTAATAAGATATCTCGTCGCGGGAGGCATGCAAGGCTTCTCACCTCGCTGGAATTTTGGGAAATTGTACGGGCAGGAAATCTGTCGTCACCAGGCTGGGGTACACGGAGAGACAGTACCTCGGCCAGCGCGACGCAGAGAGAGATCCAAAAAGACGGTATCCAATCCAAACACCTGAACGCGAAGCTGAAAACGGCACAGTGTTCCGATAGCTTCGAAGTCAACGAGGCATCTCAAAGGCATCTTGA
Source organism: Mycena vulgaris (assembly GCA_029204335.1). Lineage (NCBI taxonomy): Eukaryota > Fungi > Basidiomycota > Agaricomycetes > Agaricales > Mycenaceae > Mycena > Mycena vulgaris. Next base: position 429,797 of record JARGYA010000040.1, on the reverse strand, counting down.
CCGGGAACCGCAGAAGCCCTTAGGCCATTTCCGCCAGAAGAGTTAGCTATAATTGGACTCAGGTGGTGGCAGGCGCCGGGCGTAGCATCCGTGAAGCACGCACAGGAGCTAGACTTTAAGTAGTAGGCAGGTCTCATCCACATTCGTTGGGAAGACGGCACGAGGAAGGAATCCAAGTTTGCCGCCCAAGGGATACAGAAAGAAATGCATTGCGCCCGTGGAGCGAGCAAGAAAGAAGGTTCGAAATCAACCACCTTGATCTGCGCCTGAAACGCGCACTTAATAGGTCAGATCGCCGAGGTGGCCCACTTTGTTCATGGAGAAGCATTCTCATTGGACCCTGCTGCAATGTAAGCAGAGTCGACCCAGAGGCAGCGCAAAATCGAGGAGGGCAGTCCGTACAGTGTTCTTGTCCGATTCGGAACAAAACGCAGATGCATCGTGCTCTAGAAGTCGCCGAGAGCCAGAGCTAAAATTGGACGCAGTTCTCCCCCAAGAATTAAGCCTGAACCGAAGTGATATCTCGCGAGGATTTGCGTCCGGACGGCAGACAAGTCTCGGCGAGGTGTGCACACAGGGTCCGGAATCCGCCAGACTGGCTTGAGAGAAGCGATAGAATCACAGAAACGAGTCGCAGGTGAAGTTTGGGGCGACAAAAGCGGCGGGAACCCGTGTGAAATAGCGCGCCGACTCATGCGATGAGCGCGTCATGGAAGGTGGCGCTCTACTTCATTCCTTCTGGCTGCATTCCTCTGCCTTTCGACCGACGACAGCGCAGCAGCGCACACTGCGCTGGCTTCAACAAACGGTGTTCCCGCGCACCAACGATGTCCACGGGGCCAAGAACGCTCTACTTAGGTACTCAATCCATCCGAACGAGATCCCCGCTGTCCTTCCTCGCGCAGCAGCGATGAAAGCCACTCGGAACGGCGTGAAAACAAATTTACTGCTGCGCGGAGATGTGGAAGTGGAGCCGGAGGGAGAGTGACAGGCGTCCCTGAACTAGTGATGGAAGGACGATTTGATCGGGGCCTTTGCTTCGGGCAAGGTGTGTGGTCGAGCTCGCCGCGCCTGCGCGGAATTAACGCTTTTCTTCCAAGATGCAATACCGCATACCCACGGATCATCTTGGCTCGCGCACGCATGTTATCGACCCCAATGTACTCAACATTCCCGAAGATATGTTCAGCAGCAAAAACTTACTCAGATACAACCGCCGAATCGTCGATTCGGACGATGGTTCGTTTCGTCCGAATCGAGAATACACGCCACGGCCCCATCCCTCGTCCAACCTCCTTGAGACACCGACCAAATTTGGCGGAAAGAAGTTCCCCAAACCTTATACGAGTCAAATTCGTGCCCCGAAGGCCCTTCCCCGCGAATTCCGCGGTGGCGCAAGTTATTGAGAACTTCATCTCGTGGCTGATTCTCCGCACGAGGAACGCCTGCTGTCAGCGGACCTCCGCCTTCCATCCGCCATGGGAATTTAGTTCTAATTCGTTTTGCGGGTATATGAACCCGAGGCCGCGCCGCTGGTCCGTGTTGAACCCCCACCGCCGCCTTACATTTTTTGATAATCGTCCCGTCCATAATCAGCTGCCCCCCGCCATTGCCGCTTTAAATCGCATCCTTCCGCACATCCCCCCACCTCGCCACTGTTACCCCGATCCGTGTGCTTTGAATCTCTAATTGCCAACTTGATGATCGTATCCAGAGCTAACTATCATCCCGATCCCAACAAGCCTTCCCCCCGTCTGACGCCGCTCACCGATATCGCCGCCGTCACTATGTGAGCCCAACGCCCGCTCACTCTCCATCTCGCACGCACCCTCCACACTCCGTGCAAGACGCCGGTACTCTGCTCCTCCGAGTTGCGCTTCCATGCCCAAGCTGCAAGACCCAATGATGACCTCACTGCACCTCGCACCGCTGGCTCAACGTCGCCTGGCTTGGTACTATTATCATGGTTTCAGTATCTGCAATCTCCCGTTTGCGCTACGCTTCTGTGCTTCTCGGCCATCTGCAATTCAAGTCCCTTTCAAGCTCTCGTGCCGGGATAATGGCTAGCTCTACACGCATCTCTATTGATTTGCCAACCTGGGTGCTCGCATTTCTAGGAGAGGTTCGATTCCAGTCTCTGGACGTCAACCCCGGTATCAACGTGGCCATATTCACTTAGTAGGCGTCAATCTCCTGCGACGCGATGTGATTACAGCCGCGCGGATTCTGAGCACTCACGAGTACCAAACTTGAACGGCAATTAAGGTATGGTGATTTTCCTTGCTCGGACTTGTTGGCTACGCTGACTTGACCCGTTCCCGAGTCTAGATTACATACCTCGGTCCAAAGTAACGTTCCCTCCCTTCTTTTTGTTCTCATATCCATACTGACTCGCGATCAAATTCAAGCATACCATTCATCTCTGCAACGCCGTCTGAAATAACGAATCTCATTGTGCCCCTAACACCGCCACGGAGTGTGCCGGGATCCTTCGGATGGCGGTGCACGGCTATCACGACGGCGGAGATGCTCTGGGAGCGGAGCCAAGCTGGGTGATGATGACTAACCTGCAAACAGGTGCTATCTACCGCAAAGCACCCTAGATACAAGTGCATCGCCACCTCCTGGCGGCCTCCGCCGCCACCACAACGGACCAAGTTGTTCGTATTCCATCGACTTGGCACTCCCACGCCTCAAGTTGAAGTAACGCGTCTTAGCTTTCAGACTACATCACAATACGCTAAGCCTTGCTTCATGATCAGAGCTCGCACAATGACAGTACGGCGGCAGTTGAACTGAAGTGGGAGCAGTGCTCAGGCGAGCTCAATTGTTACTTCGCGACAACTTATTCGGGTACACAATCAGCACAGCGCCTCTGCGCAGATCATCGTTACCGTCACGGTCGCCTTTCCGAGTCTCCAGAGTCCTCAAAAGTGCGTCTGTTACTAAGGTGCAGAGAGGTAGTTCCAGACAACCTGCTTCCCTAATACATTCGACTCCCGATACTGATGCTATAATAATACTGCTGAGCTTCGAGCGGAGGTTAATCCGTGCTGAAACTTACGTACCAATCCGATGTCTGGCTCGGAGATCTAGAACGACAGTGCGGGATCGGCCAAAGCACTTCGTAGTTCTACTTCGAGTCTCTTGCGCGACGCCCCTCATTCCAAATGTTTTCATTCGTTATGTAAACATACATACGACTGGACGCACCATACATACTAAAGCCATGCCTCTTTCTCAAGACCTTCCGGCTCCTCATGAAAATAAAGTTATGAGTTGCCAACATGGTTCGAGTCCGGGAATCAATTCTAGAGACTGGAGGCTACTGTAACTTGAATGAGGGTTCATTCACGCCCCCTCACTGTCCGATTCCTCACTGTCCGACTCCTCGGCTGGGGTGGTGGATACTTTCAGGGATGTCCTCCGTTGTTTTCCCAAACAGAGAGAACTTACATAGAAGGGCTGGATCTGCCCCGCTCGCAAGGAGGAACTCCGCGATTCGGCGAGAATGATTGGCATGCGCCGCTCGGAGCGCAGTCCCATACTTGCCGCCTTCGAAGCCCGTGTTAGCCATGCGTGCTCGCGAGCTAACCGTCTTTACCCTGAGCATTCACATCTGCTCCCCTCGCCAGAAGCAGCTGAACCATATCCTCGCATCCCCAATACGCCGCTGCTTGGAGCACCGTCCCGTTGATAAGGCAGGTTTGTGCTCTGGCGTGAAATGTTCCAAAAGATGGTATCAACAGGATTCGAACCTGTGACCTCCTCGTTACATGCTGAGTTGCTCTTAACCACTGAGCTATAATGCCGACGATGATGCACCTTTTGATGAGTTCTAGGGTTGGCCACACACCTATTCGGCAACTGGACTTCACCCACTCTGTGCACCAGGCACAGCCACACTGGTGGCTGGCCCTTCACCGTACTCACCGCCTTCGAATCTCATGTTAGTCTTGCATCTTCGCGAGCGGACCATCCTTACCCGCGGCATTCGTACCTTCTCCCTTCTTCAGAAGCAAGTGAACAATATCCAGTCTTCCCGTATACACCACTGCTTGGAGCGCCGTCAAATAGTGGCCGCCTTCGAAAGTCATGTTAGCCATGATTATTTGCGAGTGAGCCATCCTCACCCTGAGCATTCACATCTGTACTGTAGGATGGTTTGAGTTTAAACCACATCGTCTCCAACGATAGCCTGGTTTAAACCATTGTGGTTTAAACCACCCTACTATAATCATATAGGGAGCAGGCTTTGGTTTGAACCACAGTGGTTTAAACTGGTTTAGGCCATGGTTTAAACCATTGTGGTTTGAATGTGGTTTGAAATTATCATGGTTTAAACCAATGATGGTTTAAACCGGTTGGAACCAAAGTTGTTTGGACATGTTTTTTTTTTTTTGGTCTTGACTCTCGTTTTTCCTCCTCTCTTAATATTAGTGATCACCCCTGACCCCTGACTCTTTCCAAACAAGGAAATTCATATCATTTGGACTCAAAAATTCACAGAAAAGTTGTGAATAATTGCGAAAAAATTGTTTAAGGCACGAACAGATTGGTAGATGGCACCTACCAAAAATGGAAATCCATCAAAAATAAAAGTTGTAGCCCTTATTGAGCACTACAAGGTTGACCAATTGACTACAGTGATCAACTCACCGGTTGGGCCAAAAAAGGCAAAAAACTTTCGAAAACACAGTTCATTTTAGGGAATGATTGGGCCATATGTCAGTAACTGCCAGACGAATTCCCATAAGTTCAGCCGCTTTCTAACGGTACTAGAATCATGGAAATCTGTCCAGCGGTTACTGAGATATGGCCCTATCATTCCCTAAAACAAACTGCATTTTCAAAAGTATTTTGCCTTTTTCAGTCCAACCGGTGAGCTGATCACTGTAGTCAATTGGTCAGCCGTGTATTGCTCAATGAGGGCTACAACTTTTATTTTTGATGGATTTCCATTTTTGGTAGGTGCCATCTACCAATCTGTTCGTGCCTTAAACAATTTTTTCGCTGTTATTCACAACTTTTCTGTGATTTTTTGAGTCCAAATGATATGAATTTCCTTGTTTGGAAAGAGTCAGGGGTCAGGGGTGATCACTAATATTAAGAGAGGAGGAAAAACGAGAGTCAAGACCAAAAAAAAAAAAACATGTCCAAACAACTTTGGTTCCAACCGGTTTAAACCATCATTGGTTTAAACCATGATAATTTCAAACCACATTCAAACCACAATGGTTTAAACCATGGCTTAAACCAGTTTAAACCACTGTGGTTCAAACCAAAGCCTGCTCCCTATATGATTATAGGAGGGTGGTTTAAACCAGGCCATCGTTGGAGACGATGTGGTTTAAACTCAAACCATGCTGTTGCTGCACATCTGCTCCCTTCTCCAGAAGCAGCTGAACAATATTCACGTGTCCCATGAGCGATGCCCCTTGGATCGCCGTCCCGTAGTAACCGCCTTCGAATCTCACGTTAGTCCCGTATCCTCGCGAGTGAGCTATCGAGCTGGTGTCCACGGGCGAGACTGGCCTTGACTTACGCCCATAATACGGCATTTCTATGGTTAGTAGTCTCGTGTTGAAGCACATTATATTCATTCCATAAATTGTATGTATCATCTCAACCTAGCATCAATCATTATCTCCATGGTCATAGCTTGGGGGTGCATCCGGGCGTGTTTGTTCAGCTGCCAATCTCCTAACCTCGGCACGCAGACTTTGAAGCTCCTCCCACATGCTCGAGTCCACGGGTCCGGCCGCAGGAGGGCTGGGACTGGGAGGCGTATCCGCCACACGGCGCTCGCCGTGAACAGGTATCGAAGCCACCTTCTGCGATGGGTGACTGGAGGATGCATGGTCGTTGCTGGATTGCGATTCTCTTCCCGGCAAAAGCTGCAGACCTTGCGGAGTGTGAAGAATCGTGTCAGGCACTGTGTGAATATCGCTGAAGTGCGGCAGGGCCGCAGCCTGTGCGCGCTTCATAGTGGTTACCGAACGTCGCGCAGGGGAGGTCGTCGGTGAACTGGGGCCCGGTTCAATGTCGGGTTCGACAACCTTTTCTGGATCATCGACAACAAAAGACAGTGGCGCGCGAGCAGCACTATTAGAGCCGGTGGATGGGTCTTCTGAGGGGCGGGTCTTGTTCCGACGCCAACGATACAAGAAGAATCCCGCGATGAGGAGGACGATCGCGACGCCTCCGATGACTCCGCCAATAATAGGGCCGATCTTACTCTTCTTTTTGGACTTGGCAGCCGGTCCGTCGGTTGGGGTTGAGGTTGAGCCACCGGAATCTGTGCTCGTACTTGAACCCCCACCTGTGGAAGTCCTTGTGGAAGTTGAAGAGCCGCTCGATGATGGGACTGGATTCGGTGTCCCTGCCGAGGGTAATTCATAAATATAGCGGATAGTGCCGCAAACAAGTGAGACGAACCGGTGCCACCGGCAACTGTAGATAATTGAGCGAAGCCAATCGAAGAGGGGGTGTTGCGCAATACAGTATACACATTTTTCTGGAGGATTGAAAAGGTCATTAGAGGACGCCGAGGAATGCAGACTGAATCATCCGCACCAAGAATGCAATGCCGAACACCCACCCCGGGCTCGTGTCCGAGCCTCCTGAACCCAAGTCGAATATCCCGCCGATGCACTGCGATGCGCCCGTTGAGACGGGACCGAGGTTCATGTCTATTGGGTTGATTGGCCATGTTTTGCCACCGAACGATACAGTAATGCTTAGTGTCGTGGAACAAGCTGCGGAGGACGGATGAAAAATGGATAAAATTTCAAGCACAGCTGGCAGGACGCTCACGGAATTGGTAAAGACCATTGCTGAGCGTACTGGATCCCGGGACTGCTGCCCAAATCGCTTTGACGGCCGCTGACGGCCCGCCGATGAGCGTAGTCCCGGTGTCGAACGCGGCCAACGTGTTGCTGCTGAAGGGGATTGATGCGCCTCCTACCGCGATGGCTGTCTGGAGCATCAACCAACGACGGATTGGCGTGTGCTCTCAGCGTACCAGATACATGGAGCGCCCACCATGTCGACTGAGCTCCAGCGAGGTCGAGGAACTCGACATCGCCGGAGTACAGGGACGCGTTCACCCCGCCGAATGTGAATGCCCCGCCGGGTTCTTCCTTCGCGGGATTTGGTGTCCCTTGCACGCGAGAGAGCCAGAACCCCATTTCTGGGGAGGCCGCCTGGCCGCTGGCGAGAATCGCCTCCCAGAAAGGAAGCTTTGTCGTCTGTGCGATCCCGGCGAATCCGAATCCCATTAGACCAGAGATCGGGCCTATGAGCAAACCACCCGTGACTTGGGATACCTGCACTGGAACAACAGCGGCGAAGAATGGGACATCTGGTCAACGCAGGTGGTAAGTACGCACTCAATTCCATCTGCGGCACCGAGTACTGGCCCAAGCGGACGATGTCACTGAGGACGTTGCCCTTCACGGCGCCGGATCCGTATGTGATTGCTGTGGATGCGGTCGCTATATTGGTGGCTGTCGACGACTTGGAGGCGTCGTACGTTGGATTGGTGCTGGGGCATCCGGCAGAACACGCTGCGGCCGCCACCCATAGATCAGCGGAGCCAGTGTCCACGAGCATCTTGAACGTCTGCCCACTGTAGACGTTGAATGCTGCCTTCGACTGAGAGGATATTTCACTCACGGGGTCCCCACACTGATATCAGTGTAATAGAGCTGGTCAGTCGCCTGACGGCGGAGTTTAGTTACAAGCTTGGGCGTAACTTGGGCGTAACATTGTCTTTTGCGCACCTCGTTGGTTAAATCTAGCTCCTGTGAGAACCCCCGGCGGTGTATACCCCGCGATACCACATCGATTGTCGGCTGTGGAATCCGTACCGCGCCCGTGTGCGCTTTGCGGCAGAGAAATGGTGCTGGGGAGTGGCTAGGTGACCGCTTGCGTGGAGAATGGGAACGTGTTGTGGTTGCGCGGCGGAAAGCGCGAAGGACAGCGCGAGGACCGTGAGGGGGGTCATGTATATCATGAGGCTGCCCGCGTCCACGATGGCGTTCAAGAACAAGGCGCCTGCAGCTGCCTGGAGCATCTTGGGCTTCGGCTATCTCATTGCGTAAGTGAACCCTAGATTTCCCCTGACATGAGGTGACAGTTGTGGGACAATCCTGTCTTCCGCCGACTAGTTGTGTCGGGAGCAGCTATTCAACCGTTTTCGAAGGAATGGTGTAGAGCGAGCGATGGAGACTCAGAACACGGAGATTAACGTACGCGGAAATGAGTTTGCTCGCAGAAGAGGGCCATCTAGCTAGTCAACAAGCAAACTCGCACTAAATGTGTACGAATCTGAAGGATGATGCATGGTGCCATCTGTGCCAAGCATTTGCCAAGGATCCGCTGACGCAGTGCTGTAAATTGGTCGCCGAGGAGGCTAAGGACTTTGGGGTATTGGGTGACGAGGACCTCGCCTTGAGCGTCGAAATTCTCTGATGAGAATGGAGAAAGAACATAGAAAATGAAGCCTAGCCGATGATAGCATCAGTGATGGGACTTGCCGCATGTGTTCCGAGCAAGTAAAGGTCATTACAAAATCGTCGGACTTCAATTGCGGCTTCCCGCTGCAACCCGAAGACAGAGGAGTTTTAAGGATAAAATAGGTTCTAACTCCCAGGACGTTGTCTATGGAGAATTTCGCTTGCGGACGTGGCTAAAGCACAGAGACGTTATCGTCGGGTTTACATCCAAATTCGAGCTTCAAAATGTTGCAGCGTCTGTCTGTGAGAGAACTTTCAAGTCTTCTGGAGCCTGAAAAATCTGAAGTCAACCTAACTACGCACTCCCGTGCTGCTCACTACTCACAACGATGCAGTTCAGTTTCATTACTGTAAGGTATTAAATGCTGAATTTTTAATCATCGGATTTGCGGAAGGAAAAATAAGGCCGGAGGAGGAGGCACTGGAGCCCAGCATTCCTAATTCTATCGATGAGTTTGAACATCGCGTCTCTTTTGTGTGTTGAAGTTTCTGTCTGGTTCTATTTGAGTCTGTTTGGCGCAGATAATGATGTGAGACACGGCTCTCTTTTTACCACCATGCCAGATCCGATTTTCAATTTGCTGGGTCTTCCTCCGGAGCTGATCATCCTGATATTGCAGGAGCTACCTGTTGCTGATCTCTGGCACTGTGAACAGGCGAATAATCGGATGCTCCGAAATATCATCCGCCAGTCGACTGTTCTCCAGTACGGGACTGCAAAGGAGCTAGCAGCGGTCGAAGATACCCAGTATTCTGTGCAAAACTACCGTCTGGTAGAGCGCGCCGATCATCTCGCTGCCCACCAGCGTGCATGGCTAGATTTTACGCATACCCACACGCACACAATCTCCGTCGACCACGTGGCCGCAGAAATCTACGATCTCACGTCGGACATGTATTTTCTGGGCGGGGTCCCAGATCCGCTCACAGCGATGGCGACTAGCCTCAGATACGCGCGTATTCAGGGCCCGGATCTTCCCCAGGACAGCGACTGGGCTCACTTCGAAGTAGGCAAGCCAGTCGTGGATTTCGCGACGGCGATCGAGCAACATAATCTTGTGGCGGTGGTTACATAGTACGTCTTCAGTTCTATTATTTGGGAGGCCCCCATCGCTTATCGGAGTTTGATGAGCTCTCCACATGAAAATGACCCAACCTGGTTCTCTGTAGACATCGTGCTGCTGGATTTCACCACGCAGGAATCTCACGCACTCGCGGCGCAGCCCATTCTCCATGTCCACGACGTCGAGTCATTCCGCCAGGAGCCGTATACCACAATCGATATTGCCGGCGACATTCTCTTTCTTGTGATTCAATATCCAGGATACGACCAAACTGACTTGGATACTTTACATATCTACCAATGGACACGCGGAATAGCAAGAATGGTTCGCCTACCCTTCTATAGGCGCCAATCTTCCGTTAATGATTTCGTCAGGATCCAGCTGCCGTCTCCAATATAGGAGTAGGAGCCACGTTCCTCGCAGCAGATACCATCCTCGTCCCAAACGGCAAAACCAACTGCATGGACGTCTATTGCATCCCCCCAGATTCTTCCGCCACCATGGTTCACTCCCTCCTTCTCCCACGCCTCCATTCTTCATACTCCATCACGTCATTCACTTGCAATGGTGCGCCCAACTTCATGGGATCCGCGGTGCAACCCAAACCACCGTCGTGGAACCGCCGGAGATACACCAGCAACGCCGGCGAATCGCTTATCTTCGCCGTACTCGAGATCGCGGACGACGACGACGACGACGACGACCCAGATGAGCTCGGCTTTCTCTTCCACCGCAGCACGCTGCTCTACATCCTGGGCAACCGGCTGAAGGCAGGAAAAATCAGGACGCCCTGGTCCGTGTGGGGCCCGTCCATCACGCGGTGGTTCGACACGACCCAGATGGCGACCCCGCTGCTCAATATGACTCACGGCCAGCGCTTCGTCTGGCTCCGCCGCACCGGATGGGAGACGCCCGACCACATCCACGTGCTCGACTTCAACCCGCACACGGTCGGCATGGCCATGTCCAAGGCGGAGCAAAATCAAAATGGCCTCCCGCAGTCGACAACTTCCACAACGCGGGTCGTGGGAATGACAGACCGCACGATGCTCGCCCATCCGGCGTTCCGGAAGCCCGTAGAGTCGTTCCTGCCGTACGTAGAGACGATATCGGTGGCGAGGTTCGACTACGACGCTGTCGCCATGACCGAGGACAGCATTGTGGGCATCAAGGCGCGTTCTTGTCCCTGATTTATCGGCATTCACTGACGATTCGCGCAGCTTGCAGACTCTCCAACTATGATGCTCAGTTCCCTCGAGGTCCTACGTTTCGACTGAGAGTAGCTCCGATGCATATTTTCAATGACAATTTCCCCTGCTATCAATTTCGCTCATCGTAGCGCGCATCGTGCTGTACACAATCCCAAGAAAAATCACCGGAACCGAATCAAATCAATTAAAACAAGACAAGTTATCAATAGTAAAGTATAAGGTACACGTTGCGTCAAATCATCACTCGTCGTCAAAGTCCAGGAATTTCTGGTCCTTGCCCGGGATCGCCTTCTTGATGGCCGGGCATGAGAGGGGCGCCTTCGGCGTGGTGACAGCTTTGGAGGGTTTCGCGGCGGCGGATGAGGCGGATTTGGATGCGATCGGCTTCTTCACGGGGATGGTGGGTTTCTTAACCGGGGGTTTCGCGCCAGTCACGGGCTTCTTAACCGGGGGTTTCGTGCCAGTCACGGGCTTGGTCTAGGAACTAAGCGTTAGCGGAACCGTGGCGGGAATCTCATCATCCGAGCGCACCGGAGATTTGGCTGGCACCTTCTTCGTTGCCCCAGCTTTCGCGGGAGGCTTCTGAAAGTTTTGGATTAGACGTAGAGACGCGGGAAGAGTCATGATTACAACATACAGCTACGGGCTTGGTCGTCTTCCCAGTCGCGGGCTTCGCCTACGGATCAGGCGTTAGTTCAAGTTCATGGAATGTCGGTCCCTGTCTAACCGCTGATTTGACGGGAACTTTCTTCACGGGAGCCTTCTGTGCTCTTATGAGTAAACAATGAACAAGGGAAATCGAGCACAATAGGACGAACAGTTGCGGGCTTGGCGGTAGGAACCTTGGACTGCGAACACAAATGTTAACTCGGTATAGGGAATTGGATTTCCAGCGTACTACCGGTTTGGCCGGCACCTTCTTTGGGGCGGCGACTTTGACGGGAGCCTTCTGCGACATGTGAGGCGAATGAGGAGTAATAACGAAGACAACGCACAGCAGGAACCTTTGCCTTCACGGGAACTTTTTTGGCGGGTGCTTTGGCTTTTACCGCAACTTTGGCCTTGGGCTTCGCTTTCGTCACCCTAGCCCATAGCCGCTGGAACAGCTCCAATGCGCGCTTCGTCACCGGTGGTGTCACGCCTCCTACCGGCTGGTCGGGGCGTACAGCGCAGCTTGCCTCGAAGAACTCGGGATTCGACTCCGCCTGGGACGCCCTCGATTCAGGATAAAGTCCTCGAGTTGAAGAACCAACGCACCAGTAACGCGAACCAGGCGTAGTTCTGCGGATTCCTCGTTTTCTGCACGGGGGTCAAGTTCTGCACCTGGTTGATGCCATATGCGCGGGGCCCGCCATCTCCGCCGACTTTCTCATCGATGAAGTGGTTGACGTCAGGGTTGTCGAGCATGGGGTTGCAGTGCTGCACTTCGTGAATGAGGGTGAATCCGATGAGCGGCAACGGAACGGCGCCCTCCAGCGGGAAGGCGGACGCGGCGGTGGCAGCTTTGATCCTGGCGGCAGACGTCGTGAAGGACTCCGTATTCTACAAAGACTCAGCGCTCAGCTGCGAGGATAAGAGGGGTAGGCGGTGCGTGCGTACCTTGAGCCCGAATGTCCCAAATCGCATCAGGTTCACTTTTGGGACCTCCTTGATTCCCTTTGTTTTCACCCCGATGTTGACTGTGTTCGCATAAGCCGACCCCGCCTTGGGGTTGGTGGCCGGGATGCAAGTGAATACCACGTCGTCCTGGCTGCCTTCGAATGCATCCAGCGAAGTAACCTCGTCGGGAGTCGTAAGCCTCTTCACAAAAGTGAACCGCTCAGAGATGTCGGCGGCGGAAACCGATGAACCCCCTAAGGGATGCCATAAGCATCAATGATAAAAGGCTCAAACTAAGGGATACGTACCGAATAAATGGAAGAAACCGTTGCTCTTGTTCATGTTCTTCACTTTCAACGTCTTGATAGCGACATCCGACATCTTCTTCGCATCTGCAATTCCATCCTTAATGGCGGTCACCTGTGCAGGGCTGCAGGCCTCTTCGGCGTCTTCGCCGGTCAAAATGTGGAACTTTACGGGGGCGCGTTGCTGTAACCTGGACGGTGGTAATGGCGAGCCTCGCGCAGCGATAGCGGTTGAGACGAGGATTGTGGCGACAACAGAGATGACGTGCATCGTGAAAAGAGAGGTAAGAAGAGTGCAAAACAAAAAAAGGGATGGTGACCGGCACGAGAAAGGAAAAAAAAAAAGAAAGGAGGAAAGGAATGAGAAGAGGGAGACCGGGCTACTGGTGGGGGAGGGCACCCATGCATATATATATGGGAAGCGAAAGTTCGTACGGCATGCGCGGTCGATCTGGGAATTTGCTTGGCGACAACCGGGGACCCGAGTAGCTGTAGTACGCAAATGAATACATAAATATAATAGATACGGATCGGAAACTAATTACAAGCGCCTCAGATGTATCGTTTCTAGAGGATCATGGTACGTAGTCTGTACATAATGCCCAGTCTTTCGTGATGAATGCTTGCCACGCCGGTGAGTCCAAGCCCCTCCAACTCTATCTCGAACGCGCTGTTACGTGATAGTGGAGCACTGGAGCTCCGGAGTGTAATGCGTATCCCTGCCGTAATAGATGTCGATCCCATACACTTGGTGTATGTGGCAGCGCCAAAGAAGCGGCCAACACGCGGCCTCCCTGTCAAACCGACACTGCCATCGGCCTTGATGCGCGTTGATGAGCGGCTAGTTACCAAGAAATACCAACACAGCCCTATGCGCACCGCCATTAAGCTCTCGTCTCCCTCCATTCCGATTCATCCCCCCATGAGCCACTATATCCTCAACTCCCTAGAAGTCCCCGACAAACCAGCCCCCAGGAGTCTTTCATCACTTGTGTTCTGCGTCCCTTTCCCAGATTATGTTCCGCGCCAGCTGTCCGACCGATACGAGGCCCTGAGGGTAGAACACAGCATGCAGGAAGAATCACACTATGAGGAAGCTGCTGGTCGGCTCGCGCTCGAAGGCCTATCTCGACGAACAGATTCGACACGACCGCGACACTTGGGTTGAACAAGCCACGGCCACGTTCCACGAGCTGATTCAAGCGAACAAAAAGCACCCTGCACCATGTTGAGATTGTACTGCCGACGGGGGGGATTGCTACACCTCTCAATCTGCTGGACTGCCTGCAGGAAATCGCAAAACTCGAATCATTCTGTGTACAGTGGGTGAGTATTAGGCCTGGTTCAATCTAGTTGATTTATTTACCTTGCTTCTACAGCCCCTGCGCGGATACCGGCCTTTGACACTGATGCTCATGTCCCAGTGGTCCCACATCATTGAGGACAGTATTACCGCAGCTTTCGTGGACTTCCGCGCCGACCTCGACGCCCTGCTATCCGCACACGCCCCCACCCTCAAGCGCCTCCGCATCTCGCTCCCCCAGTCAACTATCCAAAAGCCCTTCTCCGCCCTCTCCCTCAAAGCATCATCCTTCCCCACCCTCCCCGCGCTCGAACTCCTCGACCTCACGCACTGGAGCCCCCGCATCACCGACCTCACGGCCCTTCTCGCGCCGCGCGGCCCTCTCCCCGCGCTGCAGCACCTCATTATCGACCACGGTAGCGAGCTTCCCACCACGGACTTTGACGGGCACGACGACGGCGAGGAGGTCGGGCCTGACTACGACTACGACGCGCCCGAGGTGGAGACGCACTCTTGGCCCGCGCTCGGCGCGTTCCTGACCGCGCACCCCGCGCTGCCGCTGCGCTCCCTTTGCGCCGCACTGCACGACGAGCGCGTGAGCTACGGCTTCGCGTACCGCCTCACGCAGGGGGCGCTGCGCGAGCTGCTCCCGCCGCGTGTTGTGGTGTGTACCGCGTGGCCCCTGGAGTACGAGGCGACTGAGCCCGGCGGCGGAGAGAGCGAGAGCGATGAGGACCTGTATGTGCACGCGCCGGGGTGCGGGCATTTCGCGTATCCAGCTGGGCAGCGGCCGACGACAGGGTTGTGGCCCGCGCAGGGCGAGGAGGCGCGCGCGATGCAAACACTTGCGGGGCACCCGTGGTATTGATTGAATGTACTTGTACACACAAATGCCTGCGTCGAGTCCTGGTTAAGAGCTTGTAGAGATCGAGTCAGTACATACAGGGTTGGCAATGAACTTGATTCGGGATTGAACTGACCTAATCTAGACTGGCACATAGATTCAGCATACCAGTGACAAGAACCACAGTCAGCACCTCTAAACCCGAATAAAGCGTAAATCAGCAGAGGTTGAGTCGAAATAGGGAGAAGTTTACCGAAGGAGGTGTACGGTGTTCGTCGAAGGAGGCTGACCTAAATTAAGTCAGTGATAAGTATACTTATGGATAAGGGCGAAAGAGTATGATCGGACGCAGACATTACTGAGGATTGACGTGCGGATCGGGTTGAAATAAGGCAGTCAGTGAAGGGACTCTAGCGGCGAGGTTTCTGCGGCCGGAGCCGCACACTCGAGTATGTGGGACGAGTTGATGTTACGAGGTCTGCGTGCGAGGTTACAGGATTGGCGGCTGAACATTCATATCAAGTCCCAAAGGATCGTTCGTATTCCGTTACTAAAGCTGGTAACGGCGTGCTCAGTGGATCGTAGAACATGCGTTTGGGGGCTTACATTACAGGCGATATACATTTGAGTCTGAATTCGAGCTAGTACCGACCTCCCTCAACCGAAACATAAGACCTCCAGGGACTTGACTGTCATGCCCTCAGAATCATCTGCGAACTGGAGACAGCGGCAGCGGAAGCAAAAGAAAAAAGGAAGGGTCAGGGCATGAACCTTGACCCCCCACAATGCTATCCTCAGTTATAGCAACAAGATCGTACTCGAATTTCGCGCACGAGATGGTTTCGACGAACGAGAGATATGACTTGAAGGGATGTCTGAACGCTGGACTATCGACGGTGGTCGTTTCCGTCGTTATTTCTACTTCGGCTGTGGTCGAACGCACGAGACGATTCTCCGCCTGTTTTGAAGTAAGTGATCATGTCGACGGCGAAGGGATTAAAGTTGAGGACGTGGACACTCGCAGGTTTCTTGATTTGTGGTCCCCGGAGCGACTCGACATTGTGGATATGGAGAATTGCTTGCGTCGCGAGGGGGTGTTGGCCATGCCCGACGAAATTTAGGAGCACGACGCCGACCGAGAATCATTGTCGTGTGGAGAGCTCAACGAAGGTAGCTAAGCGACCGGGTGTAAGACGAGTTTAGATCTGAACACGCACTACGTGACCGCTGCTACAAGCTTCCGGTCCTCCCGGTCGCCGTTGCGAAATCTACGATCGGCTTCCCTACCTTGATGTGGACCCACTCGCCGTCTTAGGAACGTCTGGAGCTTGAATGCGAGTGTATTTGAGGGTGGTAAACAGCGTTGTAAGCGGATCCGGATCCCCGCCCTGAAAGAACATGTCCGAGGCGAGGCCCAGGGATGAGGTCAACCGAGGGTGTGGGTGTGGGTGTCTGCGAAATTTAACCACGCTTTGTGGCGATCAACGTGGTGTCGGACCCGGTCCGCCAGACGTTAGTTTTGTACCGAATGCGGAGTATCTTCTCGACGCATGTCAGCTCTTTCGCGTGCTTGTATCGAAGAAGAGCGGAGCCGCGGATAATATTCCGGAGGAATCGATTGTTGGTCTCTTCGCAGCGCCACAGATCAGCAGTGGGGAGCTCCTGGGGGATTATGATGATGAGCTCCGGGGGGAGACTCAGCAAACGGCTGGGAGAAGGAAGGGACCGGTCTTGCACAGCAGCACCAAGTGAGCATCACCAAAAGTGTCGAAAGCTCGCAAGATCTCGTGACTTTGACAAGGGCCATCAAGCGCGCTCAAGGACTTGGACGCGTCGGCCAAGGTCCTCACAAGGTCTCTCGACGCCTCGGACCTCCTTGCCAGGGTGCTCCCAGCCTTGTGCGCTGCTCTCGCGGGCCTCCCAAGGCCGGTCAAACCTGGGGCTATCCATCTAAGGACCTGTCCATATCCGCCGCCGCGCCGCGCCGCCGCTAAATCCTGCCGACACCTGCTGCTCTAAAGACGACCTCGTCTCTTGCAGTGACTCCTCCCTATGAAACTGATACTCGCTCTCGTATTCATTCTCTGGGTAATCATGGTCCGTTGTGATTTTTGCGGGACTAGTTTCGGCGACAGAGGGATTCGCACCCATGTGAAGAAATGCCCTGTGCGAATTCAACAGCTCCAAACCTCGGCAGCACAGGCTGTTGTTCTAGAACAGGCTCGGGTAGACTCGGAGGCCGCCGCTGCAAGCGCTTCCCTGGCTACTGCTCAACAGATGGAAAATATTGTCGACGAGGTATGTTCCCCGAATCTTGGCCTGTAATCTCTCTTAGATTTGGCACAGACGCCTCCCGAAGTTCCACGCGCGCCAAGCCCATTGCCCCCTGGCCCCAATGGCCGTCCTCGCCGTCGCACCCAGCTTCCCGCGAGATATCGGGATGATCCACCCGAGCCGCCAACCCCCATCCTACAGCCAGCAATAGAAACTGAGCCCGCTCCGCAGCCTCAAGCTGATGCCACCGGTGGAGCTCCTCGCCAAAACTGGGTGAAAACAGAACCTAACGCCCACGGGCTCTACAAAGTATTCCCCAACCGGCCTACACACGACCCAGATAATTCTGTATCTCTGGATGATCTATGCCGTTCATCACAGCTCCTCACCGCCACTGTGAAGACTACATCACCCGATGCAGCCCCCATCGACCCTTGGTTTCCTTTTCTTAATTCGACAGTCGCTCGCTTGATGAATTGGTTCCACGCGGGATCAAATCTCAAGTCTATTGCAGAACTCGACTCCCTCATCAACGATGTCATCTTACATGAGGATTTTGACAAGAGACACCTCGAAGGGTTTAGCACTGCTCGGGAGAATAAACGGCTGGATGACGCGGTAAATATTCTGCCCGGAGAGCCACCCAGTGGATGGACGGTTGGATCTGTGAAGATCAAGCTTCCGGCTCCCAAGGTTTGCAAGCCAGAGACGGAGGCCGCGGAATTCGAAGTCACGGGGATTATCTACCGCCCGCTTCTCGATGTCATGAAGGAGGCATTCCAGAGTCCCGCTTTCGTGCAATTCCACATCACCCCCTTCGAATCCCGCTGCGACCCCAATTATGACCCGGACGACCCCGATATCACCATTGAGGATGTCGACATGGTTCTGGACGAGAACGGTCTCCCACCACTCCCGGAAGGACACCAAGTCATGTACGGAGAGATGTATACCACCTCTACCATGCTCAAGGAGCACAACGCCCTTCCTCAATGTACAGAACCGCACCTTGAGACGATCATCGCTCCATACATGTTCTGGTAGGACTCTACACATCTAGCAAATTTCGGTGACGCGTCGCTTTGGCCGCTTTACACATTTTTCGGAAATCTTTCCAAGTACGTCCGCGCAAAGCCGACGGCGAATGCGGGGTATCATCAGGCATATTTCCCATCGGTACGTATCTCCTTGTTCTATATGGCGCCTAGCTGAATTATTTTACAGCTTCCGGACTCAATCAAGGATTTCTATCGGAATTTATTCGGTACTGCCCCGTCCTCGGATGTTCTCGCGCATTTGAAGCGAGAGTTGATGCACGCCGTCTGGGACCTCCTTCTCACCCCCGAGTTCATACACGCGTACGTGCATGGATTTGTTATCAAGTGTTACGATGGGATAGAACGGCGTGTTTTTCCGCGGTTCTTCACCTACGGCGCGGATTATCCCGAGAAGTTGGTCTTTTTTGGTCTGAATACCTTGCGCTGATGTTCGTTAGGGTTCTATTGGCGACTATAAAGTATTTTGGCGGCTGCCCATGTCCGCGTTGCTTCATAGAAAAGGAACAAATCCCGGATATGGGTACCAAGGCCGACATGAAACGTCGTAAGAATATACGCGAAGACACCAGCTGGTGGCGGAGCAGGATCGATCTGGTACGGGGTTGGATATTTGAGAAAGGCTTACTGGTCGCAGGGGGGGCGATTAACCGTGTTCTGAAGCCAAAATCTTGGGTCCCGACCAGAGTGCGTTATGCCCTCGGCCTTAACCCGATTCTCATTCGTCTTACGCCACATAGAATGCCTTTTCGAAACTGGCCGAGTTTGGCTTCAATCTATTTGCAATGTTTTTCCCCGATCTTCTCCACGAAGTCGAACTCGGTGTGGTCAAATCCCTATTTACCCATACACTACGGATCCTGCAAGCACATGCAGTCGATGCTATCGGGAAACTCGACGAAAGGTAAACCCCCCGGTGTAAGAACCGTGCCAAGTATTTTATCTAATCTCGATTCTCGCCAGGTTTCGTAAAGTGCCAACGTTTGGCAGGAGCACCATCCGACGTTTCCACGCGAACGTGTCGGAGATGAAGAAGCTCGCAGCGCGCGATTTCGAAGACATTCTTCAAGTAGGTACGAGATGCTGATATGAGCGACTTGGTTTAATCGAGGGCCCAGTGCTTGATGCCGGTGTTGGAAGGCCTCTTGCCCGAACCCCATAACGGGATCCTCCTTGACCTCTGGTTCACTCTGGCAACATGGCACGCCTACGCCAAGCTCCGGATCCACAGCAGTTCCACCATTCAACGTTTCACCAATGTCACAACAGAACTCGGTGTCCGAGCGCGGCGTTTTATCCGAGTGACTTGCGATGCCTATGTGACATATGAATTGCCGAAGGAGACGACACGAAGAGCTCGGCGGGATGCACAAAAAAATCCAAAATCGGGCCGAGTGTCGAACCCAACAGGAACGAAGAAACGGAAGGTCTGGAATACTGCAACCTATAAATTCCATTCACTGGGGGACTATCCTGGCGTCATACCGACTCTAGGCACCACGGACTCCTACTCAACGCAAATCGTGAGTTTGCAACTCCATTTTGCGCCCATATAACTCACAAACAGTCTTGACAGGGAGAGCTTGCGCATCGCGTTGTCAAAAAATATTATTCCCGCACCAATAAAAGGAACTTTGGGAGGCAAATTGCAATGCATGATCGGCGACAGCGAGTCTTGCGCGCGACCACCCGACGAATGCAAGATGCCGCCGCCGCCAAGACTGCAGACGAATCAGATCACCAGGCTCTGGACGGGAATGCGACCCCAGTACCTCCTCCAATTCCATTGAACCCTGTAGCGGAAAATCTTCGGCCCCAAAACGATGATTTACCCCGCACGCCGCCACGCCAACATCACCATATTTCTGAGTCGAAAAGAACATTTGTCCATGCCTTCGATTTCCCCTCGAAGATGACCGCCGATCCAGCTTTCGATGTGAGCAAAATTCGTCTTACATTGATGTAGCTTGACGCGGAAACCAGAACTTCTTACTAAATCTGCGGTCGCATCTCTTGAGTCGTTTACTTGGGCTCCCATACGACGGCGACGAGACTCAATTTTCGGCCCAAGACCTAATGGATGTCACATTCGTGCGAGATCGGCTGTACACGCACCAGGTCATGCGCGTGAACTATACCACGTACGACGTGCAGCGGGATGAAGACTCAATTAATCCTCGTACGCGTTCCGACATTATGGTTCTTTCTCACGAAGACCAAGACGACCCAAACCCACATCCATACTGGTACGCGCGTGTCATCGGCATTTTTCATGCAGATGTTCGTCACGTAGGGACAAGATCGAAGAGCGCCAGAACCCAGCGTATGGAGTTCCTTTGGGTGCGATGGTTCGGCCGTGATCTGACCTATAAAGCTGGGTGGAAGGCCAAACGGTTACACCGCCTCGGCTTTATTGAATCGGCGGACGGCGGGGCCTTTGGGTTTCTCGATCCCACTGAAGTAATCCGCGGCGCCCATATCATCCCCGCTTTCCATTATGGACGTACCTCTGAGCTCCTCCCCAAGTCGATTGCGCGGCGACCGGAAGACGAAGATGAAGACTATGTGTACTACTACGTCAATTTGTAAGTGATTTAATTCCGTGTCAAGTAAAAACTCAATCTATTGCAGTTTCGCCGACCGCGATATGTTCATGCGTTATTTTGAGAAGGGCATCGGTCACAAAGCAACCCATGCGACAGGTCGTTCTTCCGTTGAATCTACTGGACTCGATGCCGTTGACGAAGACATGGATGTCGATTCTGATGCGGAGGTACATCAGCCTGAAGAAGGTGATTCAGGACCGGAGGCACCGAATGACGATGCTGAGGAGGGAGAAAAGTCCGATTCAGACGAGTCAGACTCAGGAGATGAGCAGGAGTCGAATGGTGACGAGGATGAGCAACCAGACGAAGAGGAGGAAGACACCGTTATGGGTGAAAATGATGAGGAGATTCTTGAATCCGCAGGATATGACGAGCTTTAGCTGTTGCTATGTGTAACTGTGGTTCCACTATTTCTTTCGATATTTCTTCACAACTTTTGTGCCGTGTCGGAAGCATTTAAAGGAATTAAACGCGCTGGTGACGGTGCACGTGCCTCGTGACCGTGACACGGCCTTTAAATTCGCTCGCCCCACTGAGAGCACCTTTCTCTCTTCCCACCATCATGACCTCCAACGCCCCTCCCTCCGCCCCTCCCTCAGCCTCTAGTGGTACCACTGTCCCTACTCTTAGCATCTCTGCCACCATCCCGGAGACCACGAAACGCAAAATGGACGAGGTTATTGCGTCGTTCCAAGGCGGACCGGCCAAACGGGTCCGTGGGCCTAAGTACGTCCATTCTTTCCACTTATCCTCGTCTTATCTTCCCCAGAGCGACGAGACCCAGCGACCAGCGCCTCAAGAGCGTCGCGAAATTCTTCGTACGCGCCGTGCACCGGTATGTCACCCGCCTTCCTGTATGGGTCGCAATCACATCCGTATCCACTAGATGCGAAAGGCCGCGACAAGCGCCCGTACAAACGATACCGGCAGCCTCAAGCATTGTCTGAACTACGTATTACCGAGCCCATGGAAACAAGCGCTCCTTCCCGCGATCCTAAAGCAAGAGAGCAAATCTAACCGTGGCGTCACCCACCCAATACTTCGCTATTTTATACTCGGTTGGGAACATCGGATGAAGCTTCCTCCTCTCGTCCTCCCCTCATCTGACGACGAGAGGGTCAGCACGGTCAGCACTGACGACTCGGATGAGTGAGTACTTCAACTTGTACATATCTTTGCATCTGCTAAATGGTTCCTTTCGTCTCAGGTCCTCCTCTACGGATGTTATACCGCCTCCGCCACCTCCCCGTAACCCGTACGTGCTTATTTGCGCGCATATATTCACCTGAATCCTCCCTTGCGATTTCAGTTTTCTCGAGAAGCTCGCTGCCGGCAAGGTCGATCTCGACGCGAGCGACTTCCCATCCTTCCTCTGGGAATTCGACAGCTATGATCCGGACAACTTCGACGATGGGCTCCTCCGCGGAGAGCTGGTACTACGGGTGCGTGCATTTATTCGCGTCTCTTCGCGCTTAACTCTTCTCAGGTGCTCCGCCACATCTGGACTGCGCCCTCCTCGGCATACATGGGTCTCGACAACGGTATACCCGCTGTCTGCAACGCAAGATTACACGAATACTTCAAAATAACGCCCCCGATGATAGGGTACGCCGTGGCCCAGGTACGTGTGTTCCTGTGCTATCATAACTTAGTAACCCTGCCGGCAGGCACGGACGATGATCGCGACGACGGACTGGACGTCCCGCGACGGCTCCTACAGCTACGAAGACCTGTTCGACGCGATTGTTCAGCTGCTCTCGGACCCTGAGGACCCTTGGGTGACGGAGACGCTCAATTGGTTCCAAAGGTAATCCCCTTTGATGTATTAGACTTCACTAACGATCCTTTGTAGCCAAGTCTTCGGCAATTTTACCCAAGCGACCTCCGAGAGCGCGGAGCCCGCGTCCAACGCTGCTACTAATATTCTAGCGCAGCGCGCTGCTCGCCGCGCCGCAGCCTCAAGCTAATAGATATTGGTAACCTCGTAGCTTCATTTAAATGTTTAGCGCTGACATGTACTATCACGAGTCCAGTCCTCGCAATTACTCCCAGTACGTCCCATGAACCTGTTTGCGCGTCTTTCTAATTTTCCTAACAGTTGATCAAACCTCGACACTCCTTCAATATTTGTGTAATACTAGTATGTCTTGGCTACGTTTGTCGCGTTCGTGCCAGCTGACCACTTCACTAGATGACATCAGATGCACGCCCACTGGTATTGTAAGACTCGGCGCCGGCTTTCCGAGTTTTGTTTCTGACTCGTCCACGCACAGCACTCATGGATAATTTCAAGTTTACACGTCATGGTGCGTATCTTTCCGAGCATCATTTATGTTGCTAACTGTACTGTTTCAGATTCTGTATTAATTCTACTTTCCCTCGTGAGTGAAAATCACCCCGCGGGCTCATCGATACTGACCCTACCCTTTTGCAGTGCATCCCGACTCACCTCGCATCGTACACATTACATCGAATCCTCCCATCGCATCGCATTGTCTCCCGGCATCGGCTTCGTGTTCCGTCATCGCGTGAGCCGCCTACCTAGATGCAGTTCCTCACGCTAACGTTACCGTTTCTAGCTCCGCATCTTGTAGCTCTAATTGTTGTACCGTACCGCTGACTTTGAAATAAATTGTTCTTCATGATTATTTGGAACTGCCGAAAGATATGTAACGGGAACAGTAGGCCTGGAGAACCCTCACAATAGCCACAAGGCCGCACAAGTCCCTCAAGGCCTGGAGACCCTCGCAAGACCTTGTGAGTTTCAAAAGATCCTTGGGGGCCCCTTGTAAGTCGTTTCCAGGTCTTGAGTGACCTTGTGAGTCCTTGAGACGCTTCCAAGGGTATTGGGAGCCCCTTGAAAGGTCTTTCCACTTTTGGTGATGAAAGAGACACAAAGAGAGACCAGATTGATCGCAATTAAAATGGCAGTTGCTCACTTCTGGGCGAATGAGGTCTAACGAAACGCGAAAAAAATCGATGCACTTAGACTTGACTCAGACGAGATTAGAGTAGAATTTGCCGAGGATTTCTCCGCTAGATTTTCCCTCAACTAAAAATCACATTCCATCTCGATCCATCCCAATTTCATGATACCGCTCGACCCCTGGTTAGAATATAGATGCGGCGTGGCGTGCGGTATGTTGAAGTTGCTCTGATTGATCTCTAAATCACTCCCGTCCTTCACATTCCCGTATGCAGTGGATGAAGCCGGTTCTGACAAATAAACTCTCCAATCTGCTGAAGCGGAACTTGAAAAAAAAGAATGTCAGAGTTATGCAAGCATCCAGAAACGACTTTGTCCTTACCGCGCACTTGCTCCGTGTCGAGCGAATTCGTACACCATGCGCGCATCTCCCGCCTCCGGGACGTCGAACACAAGGGAGAGAAGCGCTCAATGCAGTACATGACCGCGGCGATGGGCTCGTCGGCGTCGGGATACTCGGGAAAGCATACGCTGAACGGCACGCGGGCTAGTTTCTCCCTGAATAGATCCAGTTTATTCATGAGGAGGACCTTCCGAAACATTGATAACGGTGCGATTTCAGGATATGGAGATGGACTGACAACGGTGCGAGTATACAGGATGCCTGAATTGTACACGTCCTCGAACTGGCGCATCGCCTCGCGCATGGCGTTCTGAGAGATTCGGTCAGCATATAAAGGTTAAACAACATTACAACAGGAAAAGCTTACCAGGGGCTCTTGCGTATCCTCCTGAATATACGATCTGATCGTAACACGCCAGATCGACGACGAAAATCAAGGCCTCCGCATCAGAAAAGTGGTGAATCCATTTCCGCTGAAGGCCCGCATCATGCCGGACGCGTACGAGCGTCGTTGCCATGGGATGGTCCCAACTGCCCACCAACATGGACTTCCAACGGGGTCTCCGTAGTAGGCGGTGGCGCTGGTAATTTGCACAGCATGATGTCGAGGTCCGTTGGGGTGTAGCCTGGCGATGCGAGCCGCGGAAGCGAGTCGAGGAAATATTCGAGGGACCCGGAGACCACTTGGAATTGAGGGGATCCTCGGACGGCGTCTTTGAGAATAGGGTTGGCCCAGATATTTCGGACAGTAGCGGAGATGTGTTCGGTCAGTATTCGGTCCTTGGCTGTCGCCTGAAAGAAAGAGGAAATAGCTGCCTTGATCGCCGGCTCGTCGAACGCGCAGGAAATTCTCCTCCAATATAAGACTAGAGCACTCAAATGATATCGGTGCGCCATGAGGTGGATTACGAACCTCATCGTGTCAAGCAAGCCGGCGTGAATCGCGACACTGAACTCCAACCGCTCTTGCAGAGTAAATTCGGAGTTAAAGAGTCTTGCCTGGCGCATGAATGTCGACTGGATATCTCAATCAGACATCAAGGCCAGAATCGAAGCAGACAATATGCCCACCTTCCCTGCGTTCCTAGGACCAAGGACCAGCACACTTTTTCTATCCCTGATGAAAGCCCACCGCTTTCCAAGTTCCTTCGCAATTTCCTCACTCCCTGATCATCCGTGGATTGGTTAGTGCCAGTGGCCAAATGGGCGCGTTGACCATCGACGAACGAGTTGTGGCCGCATCGGTTTTGGGTCGCCGCTGAAATGGGCGCATAATGGACGGACCTAGTCCATATGCTGTGGGTACTAGGGAGAGAATGCTGTGCACTGGTATGCTGTGCTCGGGTGTGAAGACTTCGGATCCGCATCTATCGGTGGCATGATCTCAACGTTCCATATCGCTTGCTTGCCATTGCCAAGCTGAACGACGCAACGAGCTCCAAGATTATGTTGTGCCGTCCTCAACGTCATGCGAGTTTGAGATGGACAAATTAGCACGAAAACATCTGGTCAGAAGCTTGGACTTGCGAATGCAATCCGTACCTCGTTCTATGATCTGCAAATATCGTTCAGAGTCTCTCCCGCTTCAAGCCATGGCACCTTATACGACGCAAATGGAGTCCGACACGCGTTCACCAGTCGTTGGTGGAATCTCAAGAAAGTAGAATACACCGCCATTTGATGCGGATGTCAGGCAGAGATCCCACCTGCCATTTCAACGGATAAGGGCACATGGAATTTAAAGCGCCGTTATTTCACTTACTACAGATATGCTGTCGAACATTTAGGTCGCAGTTCACGAAGAGCTGCGCCAGAGATTTCCTTGTCCGCCATGGCAGTTAGAACACACACCAGAGTGATTCATGACCGCATCTCGTCTGCTGCCTGTTACAATCAGAAAGATGGATAAATTTGAAACCTCACATCCCAGCACAAGGATATTGTGGTTAAATCAAAGGTACTCGCGCGGCGAAGCCATTCCCGACCATGAGCGGTTTAAAGATGTGCTCCCTCGCCATCTTAGCCTTCAAGAAGCCCGCGGGGTGTGTATTCGAGTCCGCTGCCGCGTCCCGGATGATCTGAATGTCAGAGGGCCGCATCTCGGTGCGCAGAAGCAGCTGGTTCTTCTTATCCGCGCGGATGTGCGTGTTCATGAACCTGATGAAGAAATGAATGGAGTCGAAAGATGACCACAAAATTAAGGGGAAACGTACTCCATGCACGTCTCGATGTTGAACGGTGCCTCCGTAACCTTCCCAGTAATTGCAGATGTCATCACCCAGGGGGGTAACTGCCGCGCCAGCTCCTTCGCCGCCTTCTGGATATGCACCGGGAGGGTAATCGTCTGCTCGCCCTCGCCGTTCGCTAATTCAACCAAACCAACCGAATCGCCCTTGAACCCGTTCTTGTTTGCGCTTTCCCTAGCTTCGCGCCATATCTTCATACGCATGGGCGTAATGTCCGCCATGGCGGCCGCCGGGAGGGGCGTAAATCCGTTGACCTGCAGCATACCCTGTACCTTGTCGCCCACAGGCTGTCCGATGAAGATATTGAAAAAATCAGGCATGTTCGCGGGCTCGATGCCGATGTCGATGCGCGCCATGAACGGGGTATCGAGCTGCGGGCGGCGGAGGAGGCCGAAATGGAGAATGAAGCACGCTTGCAGGTGTGTGTTCAGGAGCGGATTGGAGTAGAAGTTCTGCACAAGCTTGCCGATTCCAGAACCATCGACTGGGCTGCACGACTTTTTGTGCTGCGGCCTACCGAATCGGTCAGGGGTCGACAATTCTGCGCGTTATATTATTGCGCACCAGTGCGAAGTCTGGCACTGAAATCGTGTTAATTAGTTTGGCTGTGTGGGCAATGTAGCCCTAGCCAGTGCTTCGTACCTCCTTTGAACAATACCAAACCCCTTTACACTGAATAGACGACGATAAGCTGGGAAAACACTACACACGGCTCGCACATACCTTGCCCCACCTGCGTAGCTGTATCTCCGGGTGTTCGTGGTCGTTATTGAAGCACTTCGTACAAGCGGTACGGATCGCGCTCCGTGTGGTGCGTATGTTTTGCGGCGATGTCGCGACCGCTTTGAAGTTGGCCTCGTTGTCGGGGTGAATGGCGTGAATTTGAATCGGCATGGATGTCCCATTTGGAGAAGCCATTCTGGAACGAGGTGAGCATCGAGGTGAGTGGATTATCATACCGTACCCACTGAGGACGATGTGGTCGAGGACACGAGGGGTCACATCACTCGTCACATATCACGCGACGCGTGAACCACAGCACGACCACATAACGCGCTGAATTGGCGCGGGTGGGAGAGCTGGGCACACAGGTGGGTAATAGCTCCACTCCCGGCCACACCCTTTTTAAGGGTGGCGGCCGCACCTTTTTCACAGAACCCTCCTAAACCAGGGACCTCCTCTACCGTAGGCCGCGCTAGCCCAGTACGGGAGAAGATTGATCTGAAAAACAGGCCCTTAAGTATATAGTTAAATTTTTAGTAGTGTCTGCTGTTTTTGGAAATCAGCTACTAAGTGTTAGTTGACCCGAAATTTGGTAGCCGGGTGGGTTTTAGGCAAGTTTTAGGCGATTATTTAAATTTGAGGGGACGCGTATTCAAATATTCACGTCTCACACGTCATCGCTGCGGCTGGCCGTGTACATGAATTACTCGCTGTCGGCTAAAGCTCTTTGCCGTAGGATTCGGGCCCAGTTGAGCTGGAGTCTAAATTTGAAAATTTGATTCTTGCCTGCACTGCACTCAAAGTTCATTATTGTCCTCGGTCAAAGCCTGGAGGTCGAAATTGAACGTAAGTATCTTCATTTCTGCCTCCTCATATTTTCGTTTTGGGAGCGTGGAGTGTGGCAACTTGAAGCCGACTTTACCTGAGAAAATTTACCGTCCGGTCCAGTCATCGGTGATCGGCAAGTCAGCAGCCCCTCAAAAAATTCGTACTTAGGCCCAGCTCAATTGCAGGTCCCGAATTGTACCAGTCTGCCTACGACAACGTGCTCGCCATATTGCTGTGACTCATAGGCAGACTGGTGACAAGTATAGCTGTCGGCACTGTCAATTCCACGACAATCAGGATGGGGTCACTAAAAGAAACCAATTACGAGTTATCGACTCTGTCCTAGATTACAGTACCCCTCCGGACGGACCGAACCTGGAAGGTCATGTGGTGAAGAGCATGGGAATGCCTTTGACTGATTCCAAGAGCCGCGATGCCAGAACGAGATTAAAATGAACCACAACTGAGTATTACGACAGCAGGAAGGAACCATCTGTGGGACGCACTTATAAATTTGGAGCGCCTCCCCATTGTCTCCACCTCTCACTCTCGCCAGCATCTGCGAGATCGATACAACCAATTCAGAACCGGAATGGCGTGGAATGCTCCCCGCGTAGACCACCGTGGCGCCTTACGCACCGTCCCAATGAAAGTCCTGGTACTTGGCTACTTCCGCACTGGCACCGCATGTGAGAGTTCGAGAAAAGCTGACTGCGTCTGCTCACATGGGATGATCCACAGCGATGCAGCTAGCATTGGAAACTCTCGGATACAAAGACACTCACCACATGCAGACGGTCCTCGTGAATCCGCTGGAGGTCGACGTGTGGGTAGAGGCGATCGATGCAAAATTCCACGGAAGAGGCAAGCCGTACGGAAAGGAGGAATGGGATCAGCTCCTTGGACACTGTCAGGTGAGGGACTGGTGTTTCCTCCACAATTAACCGCCCGACGTCCCGGTTATAGGCCGTCGCCGACACCCCCGCGATTCTGTTCTCCGAAGAACTCATCGCGGCGTATCCAGACGCCAAAGTTATTCTCACCAACCGCGATCCCACGAAATGGTGGAAATCTTACAGCGAGTCCCTGCAAGTGATCCACCGCTCAAAAGCGCGTGAAGCTCGCGAGATGGCTCGAGCCCGAGCACTTCGGCACGGTGATCAGCTTTGCACATCTGAGCATGTCGACGATGCTGCAGGCGCCCACTGCGGACGCGAAGGAGGAGGAGTCCAAGGCACGCTTCACTGCGCATTATGAGCATGTGCGAAGGTTGGTTCCGACGGACAGGTTGCTGGAATATGAGGTGGGAGAAGGGTGGGAGAGACTCTGTGCATTTCTGGGCAACGACGTCCCAGAAACTGATTTCCCGTGGGTCAATGATACGAAAGCCCTTCGGCAGAGGGTTGATACATGGGTGGGCCAAATTTTCCTCCAAACGGCGATCAAACTGGCCGCTCTTGGGGCTGTCCTGTATCCTGTGTACGTTGCGATCTAGGCGCAAGAGTAGATGTTTGGATCTGGTACCGGTGATGCAAGGGAGCGGTACGTACCTCTGAGACATCTCGCAGTTCAATATCGAAGCCTTTCGGGCTAACACTGGCCTCTTTACAAAATCCGCAGGATAATCAGTACAGTATGACCGGCAGTTATACAAGTTATCTTATAGTTATTCGTAAATTTAAATATTCGTGAGGACTCGTGTTTCGAGTTCATCGTGCGGGGAAACTCTGCATGGTCAGTTCATATATTCATCCCTTCCCTCGCAATCTTTTCCTTTAGTCCATAATGCGGCAGAGGAGCAACTTCTGGCCTGTTAGCAGGTCTTGCCGCCAGAATATCTCGATT
Organism: Mycena vulgaris; assembly: GCA_029204335.1. Lineage (NCBI taxonomy): Eukaryota > Fungi > Basidiomycota > Agaricomycetes > Agaricales > Mycenaceae > Mycena > Mycena vulgaris. The sequence goes on along the minus strand of JARGYA010000040.1, from coordinate 400,046 downwards.
TGCTGCATCCCCGATGACCTGGATGTCACTAACTGACATTTCCATGTGCAGTGATAGTTGGTCCTTGCCGTCCGCTCGAATATGCTTGTTCATGGACCTGCCGTGAATTGAGTAATCGAACGAGATAAGACGGGTTGAAATGGGCGCAGACGCACTCCATGGGCGTGTTGATATTGAACGAGCTCAGTAGTTTTGCCCGTGATGGCGGAAATACTCTTGAGCTTGGGCTTGCTGCGGATCCAGTCGATGGTGTCCTGGAATATGACCACAGGGTAGGTGCTAATCAGCGCGCTGGCCTTCGATACTACCAGGAGCGCCACAGAAACAGAAAACCCGGATGCAGTAGCGGCTTCTGCTAGAATTCGACGAAAGGAGATGAGGAAGGCGGAAGCCAGGACAAGGTTTGCAATCGAGCTATTGGATTAGAAGGCTATCGTTAGGCAAACAGGATGCCCTACGAGCAGTACTATTGACCGCTTATATACCTACAAGAGTAATTAGAATATTCTACGTGTATCTACGGTTGAAGTCTCGAAAAGGAAATAGAAGCTACTACAAAGTTCAGGCACAGACCCGCTGCTACGGGCATATTTCCGCAATACGCCACACCATCATCATGGCCTCCCCAATAAATCTGTCGGGTAGCGGTGTAAAGGCATTGAACTGTACCATGGCTTTAAGATTTTCCGCAGCCCCCCCTCCCCTGGTAGACGCTGAGGAAATCCATGAGGTTGATGGGCTCTACACCGAGGTCTAGGCGAGCCGCAAAGGGCTTATCGAGTCGTGGTCGGTTTAGAAGGTCAAAGGCCATGATAAAACAGGCTTGCGGCTTCATATTGAGGAAATCGCTCGCAGTGAGAATCTCAACGATCTTCGGCATATTGATGCTGGAGTTGAGCAGGCTGCATCTCGTTTTGAGCGTGGGCCTAAAGGGATAGTAAGGCTCTATCCTCGAACGTCCTGACATACGGACCAATCCTTTCTGACACTAGCTCGTTAGGAACAGTATGTCTCACAGTTGCGACCAAACTCACCTCCTTGGGGCAGTACAGCATGTGTTGACACTGCGCGACCATCAGGCATTAGCGTCGCCGACACGGTGGTGGGCACATAGCACATAGCGAGTGCCAGGGGAGACGAAACACGATGTTCCTGGTTTCTAGCGGAAGGTTTTGTAGCGCGGAAACGCAATGGTGCAATCCCAGGTACCCATTTTCTCTCTGTTGCTGGCCAAACGCTGACTCGCGAATGTCAGACAATGTCTGCTGGATGGAAGAGCGCACTCCGACATCTGAATAAGTCCCCCGCCACGACACGCACACTTGCGGAGTTTATTAATCTTCTGATTTCAAGTCAATGCTGACGGGTACTTCAACGCTCTTGGATTCCCTTCGCACCAAACCGATCTTTTGTTTCCCGTCGTTTGACCGTGACCATTCAAGTTGCGAGACTAAAACCTGTTCGGAAAGGAGCCGCAGATCATTCCCGCAACTCCGATGCTCTCCGTTTGATTTGGCGAACGTGAACTAGAGTCTCTCGTAGACAGACGCTTCAACAAGTCTGAGCTCGTGCTTCGAATTCGAGAGCCAAAATTCACATTGCAGGACACAAAATGCAATTTTACTTTCTCAGTTTACAACCTTCTACCTGCATCGAGTCGCCAAGCCCTGGTCGAAAATTCGGAAAATCCCAACCCCCCGGACGCCGGGGTCGAATTCGGATAAAATTGCCCGATTGGTGGTGCGGACAAAAACTCAAGATTTTTTGGACAGGCATCTTGGGCGATTGTCGGGGGCCCTGGATAGATGCAAGCTAGATGGAGTAAAGAATGCAGGGTGACGATATTAAGTGTGTAGCTTTTGCCTGTGAAGAAGTAGGTACTCAGTCCGCAAACAAATGAACATTGAAATGCTCAGGCATAATTCGACTTCTTGTTTTCGCTCATCGAAGGTCAGCTCCTGGTTTATTCAAAGCATCAACCTCAGGATACGTTACGATTCTCCGCCCATCCCTGACTTGCCAATAACATCTCCGAGCTGCGACTTCGGGATCGCCGCGGCGAACGCCCGGCGCTTCAAGCGCGTCTTCGTCTCCTGCTCGTACGCGAAAGCGAACCCAATCAGGCTGAAGTCCGCGTACGCGGTCCCCACGAAGGAGAGCCCGAATGGCACGCCCGGCGCAGGGTATACCGTTCCCGGGCCCGCGGAGCGGATTCTGCGAATGCGAATTTCCGTGAGTTATGAGGCCTTTGCGGAAGGGAGAGTCGCATACGGGACGTCATCGGGGTGGAATCCCAAGGGGACTGCAGAAGTGGACAAATATAGTTAGGATGGCTGTAGGGCGCGGGGTGGATGGTGCTCACCTGTGACGACGGGGTATCCTGCGACCGCTGCGTGGATGTAATTGGTTTAACATCAAGCTCAAGGATAGCATAGGAGTTGCACGTACCGGCGGGGGTTGTGATGAACCCTGGGGCAGGAGCGACGATCGCGTCCAAATCAAACTCCTTCAGCACGAAATCGATCCCGCGCCTGCGCCCCATGTCGTGATTCGCCGCCAGCTTCGCAAAATAGGCCTCGTCGAACCCATTCGTCTGCTCGGCTAGGATCAATCTGGATGCACTCATGAGTTTGTCTGTAGCTGGCTATCAATCATACCGGGGCAGAATACGCACTTAGACTGATCTTCATAGCCCGCAGGCTCCTCCAACTCGGGGTTCTCGTCGTTGAATTTGATCAAATCCGCAACGCCGCGCACGCCAGACGGGTTGTAGAGCAGCGTCTGATACCACGCGTTCAGTTGGACCTGCGTGAAAGCGAATTAATTCGCAGTACCGAGGGCCCCTCAGAGACCACGACATCATGCATACCTTGAAATCCGTCCGAGCCACGAGCGAGTGATTCCGCGCCATCAAATCATCCAAGGTGTCGACAGGAAAATCGGCCGGATCGACGATCGTAGCGCCAAGCGCCCGCAGTATCAGTAACGCCTCCTCAAAGGCTGCGTTAATGGACGGGTGGTTGCCCGTAATAGTGTTGTTTAGGAACCCCTGCCGCGGCACGCCGATGCGCTTCCCCCGCAAGGCGTCCTTGTTAAGCGCCTGTGTGAAATCGGGCACGACATCCGGCTGTGCGAGGGTGAAATTATCGTTTGGGTCCTTTCCCGCGATTACGGACAGGACAATGGCAGCGTCGGTCAGCGAGCGCGCCATCGGCCCGACGGTGTCCTGGTTGGCGGTGATCGGGATGACTGCAGTGCAGCGAAATCAATATCGGTTCAATGAGAGAGCGGCATCGCATACCCCCGGCGCGCGAGGTCCACCCGAGGGTTGGCTTGATCCCCGCAAGGTTGTTGTAACTTGAGGGACAGGTTATGCTTCCATCCGTCTCAGTTCCAAGCGCCACTGCGGCCAGGCCAATGGAGGCTGCGACGCCGGACCCGGAAGAGGAGCCACAAGGGTCTGCGCGTGGGTAGTACGCGCCGCTGGCTGGTGATCATCATTGAGTGCAGAACAAGATCTTTTCGCAGGTTAATCGCACCTTGACCACCGCGTCCAGACCATCCCGAGGAGAGGTTTCCCCGGGCTTGAGAAAATTCTGAGAGGTTGGTCTTTCCTGAGAAGGAGTTAGATCCAATGCAGGCCACACAAGGTTGAAGGAACGGCACCCAATATTATTGCGCCCGCGTCTCTGAGTCTTTTCACCACTCCGGCATCGTCGGGTACAATCGAACCCAACAGACTGAATGACCCGGCGGTCGTGTTCATTCCTTGGTAGCGTTTGGATCAGACTTCACTATATGCAGCAAGATATGTACCTTCTGCCGCAATGGTCGCGATATTGTCCTGGGAAGTTATAGTAAGAAGCCCATGCATAACCGCCGGAATCCTTTAATTTTGCGCACCTTAAGCAGAACCGGAATTCCATGCAGCTTACTCCGCTTGCCCGTGAGCTTCCGCTCGATATCGAGGAGTGTAGCTTCTTCGATGGCGGACGGGTTCAGCTCAATTACCGCACGCAACCCGGGTCCATTAATGTTCACTTCCTCTATCCGAGCGAAATATGCCTATGGAGGATGTGTTAAAGTGATTCCGACGCCACAGAGATATATATTTTAACACACTTGAACAAGATTGACGCTGGTGAAATGACCGGCATCGAGCCCTTTTTGCAATTCCAACACCGAGGCTTCATACAGGTCCGGCAGCTCAGGTGAACGCGTTCCAAGACGGAAGAGATTGGGTGTCAGAAAGAACCAGGTGAAATACCCGCAGAGAAAAACCAGTGCGAATGAGAACCACCGTGACCCAGAGCCGCTCCCTCGTTTCCGAGGCGGGATGTAGAGGTCTGAGGAGTCATTCCGAAGTGACTTTTTCGTCGCCAGCATAGGTACTTGAAAGGCTGTAGAGACGACCGGAAAGCTGGGGAGGAGACAAGTGGTGAGAGTCACCGCGCTGCGCGGCTGCGGGCATGGGAGTCATCAAGAGATCCCGACACGTCGGCAATCAACGGCTCCTCATCGGCATAGCAACCAACGTGAATCCCGGATTCCGGAGGTACTGTACTATTTCGACCGAGTGTTCAGGTGACGCGTGTCTTGCGCCGTACGCAGTGACGGGATCCTTGATCCCGGATGCGATATCGATGGACCCAGACGCCGGCTAGCGCACGTCGGGCGCGGGTGAATCGCCTCGAGGAACGGCGCCCGGCTCGCCGCGTGAGTAAGCGTGAGTATTGACTTCGGCATCGCGATTGTTAAGAGGGATGTGACTGTTGAAGGTCAAACATACTCCTACGCCTCTAACCGAGAAGGTGACAGCCGGAAAGTGACACTCACTCATCAAGATTAGGATTTACCACACTGGCCAAGATTGAGGCAGTCGCAAATCCGCGATAGACTCAGTGTCTTTCATATATATTCCGTTCAAGGGACCTGAATTCTTGCGGGTCTGGCCCTCTTTCTTCTCGCTCCATTTTGGGTTGCAAGAAATCCACAATACAATACATTTGATTTGTATACCGCAGTAAGTAGTATAGACCAAAGAGCGCTCGCAATGCCCCTCAGGTGCCAGGAGGGGGTTCCCTTTTTTCTCCGACTCCGAAGTTCAAACAGACGACATTGTCCCTGCATTGGAAGGACAAGAACTACATTACAGGGCATTCAGAAATCATTTCTTTCCAACGCTCCAAGCACGTTAAGGCCGTACAATTAAATCGGGTAGATTTTGCTGGCTCACAGGTACCGGGTGCCCGAAGGGCCTTATGAATACATTATCCGAAGTCGCGGCACCTTGAGCTTAAACTTGTTGCGGTTGACTTCGAGGCGGAGGGGACGGAATGGAGGGCGGCGGGTAGGGCGGAGGGAGACAACGAGGAGGGCAAGGTGGCACAAGGCGCGAGAAGCGCGGCGCGCGGGGGCAAAGAAGCCGCGCGCGGTGTCGGACACGGCTCTCGCAGGCGTCGAGGTCCGTCAGGACGGAGAGGATGCGCGAGGCGCCTCAGCAACACCGTCATGGCGGCGCCCATGTGCTCCTGGGTACGTCTTGTCGGTCTTGAACCGCATCAGCCAATATGCACAGTTGGAGGGAAAACGAAAGGGAGACGCACCTGGGTCATTAAAGTATCAGTCCTGATCACGCGCGTCGAGGAGGTCGTTGCGCGAGAGCGTGAGCTAGGTCGCGATGGGCGTGTAGGCAGGGACGACGGTACGGGGAAGGGGGCGAGGAGGGTACGGGCGAGGCGAGGAGGGTACGAGGGGCGAGGCGAGGAAGGTGGGGAATGGTGCGATGGCGAAGTGGAATCGGGGTGCAGGGAATGTGTACGATCATCAAGGGGAGGCAGAGTCGGGAAGGAGTGTCGAGGGTAAATGAGGGGAAGGGAAGGCGAAAGAAGTAGGGGGAGATGAGCGGGTGAACGCAGGGAAAGGATAGAGAGCTAGTAGCAGGGGGAGGAAGCGGGAGCGGGTGACAGGAGGCTAGGTCGAGGAGCCGTGGGGCCCGGCGCTTGGAAAGGCAGCGATGCGCTGATGCACTTGCTACGTCATTGCTGGAGGAGGGACAACATCAAGATAACATACAAAGTGTGTATGTGGTCGCGGCATTGGCAAAGAACTAGCGAAACGTGTTATGGGCGAAGGCAACGATCTTGAAGTCGGGGGTTCACACGTTCGCGAGTGAAGGTAAAGGTGAGGTGAGGCGGTGCGAAAAATACATGCAACAAATGACTGATGAAGGTCACGTTATGCATAGTATTTTGGCGGTAAATAAATTGAAACTGCTTTTTGACCTTAGCCGTGGCCGAATTAACGGAAGAAACAAATCTCCTGGTTATTTTTTTCACTTCAAGGAGGTGATACGAGCCAGCCCCCATGCTACGCAAACTCCAAATGGGATTTAATTAGCCGGCGTCCTATTTGGGACGATTCAACGTCAAATGGTCGAAGTAGTAATTTTGGTACGCAGGCTAGATACTGATTGAATGGAACAAATAAATTAATCGGAAGTCCGCTCATATGAGGATCCTTACTATGCAACATTTGCGCGACATCCACACGATGTAGATTTAGATTCATCCCGGAAAATATCCCTCACAACCCGATTCATACCCTAGCACATGTTCCTTGTTAATTAACCGTTGTCTTGGATGAAATGTCCATTATTGGATGTTGGTACATATTGTGGCATAACACTTCATCTTCATTTTATTTCCTTCCCTATCGCTCTGTCGTCTCCTCCTGTCTGAGCCACAAAATATTCACCACTTGCTACAAAGCTCATTTCCACTTAGCAGGTGGACATGTTCGGCAGTGAAAGTGCGGTTTCGGTGTTCGCGGTGACCGGTTAAGTTAAACAGATGAATGTCTGCAGGAGCACTCCTGACCTTCTTCCCGTGATAAATGTGTAGCCCCTCCGCGCAGCAGTTGCGCACCGTATACTTCGATTTATATACATGGCGAATAGAGACTAGGATCCCCCATTATACCTCGAGCGACAGTTCCTACACCTGAGCTGGCTAATATAGACCTTCCTTCCCTCTTTCGTTTCGGCCTGGTCTCAGAGTCAATGCTGGTAGTGCTGAGCTCATCCTTGCGATTCAATCCACCCTTTCCTGATTCCCCAGATCAGAATAGTGTATTATTTCATTCAATTCGACCGTCACGTGTCACACCGCCCTGGTCGAATGGCGAATATAGACCGGATGTCCCACATCCCGCAAGCCCAGTGAGAAAGCCAGGTAAGCAGATTGAGCGAGAACGAGGCAGAACGAGCAAATGAGGCAGATCGAGGGAGATTGAAGCCTGGATTCAGGCAATGTTAACTTTGTCAAGCTTAAAGATAGATTTTTCACATTGTCCACTTCTCATTTTCTCTCATTCAACATTTTTCGTTTCGCGCAAAATTTCGAACACTAACACGCACGTACGTCATTAATTCATTGAGTCGTCGGGGCGTTGACTTCTGCACTCATTCAATATTAAGGTTTGTGCCGCTCAGTTTCCGATCCGTATCTGACCACCTCATCAGCCACTCGCTGCTTGTCCTCAGAACGCATGCCATAGACCGAGTGCGTTTCCTGCCCTATTTCCGATGTGTTCACTTACACAGACCCATCTGCTCACCCAGGTCCATCTCCGCGCTGTCTACCATAGCCTCCACGAGCCTTGCGCGGTATGATTACCTTTTTTGTTGCGAACTGCCTCTGACATACCGCAGGGTCTGCCGCCGACTGTTATAATGCTGCTCAAGAGCATACACGCCCGCTACAATGGCCCTGGAGGACAACAACACGTCCGAACTTGCGGCGATGTGTGAGAAATCCCTCGCTCCCACGATCCTCCATTCTACTCATTTATTCTCCATTCCTCATCAAGTCTCACTTCGATCTTCATTCTCTTATTATCCTCTTGTTCCAAATTCTTATTGTCCTTATTGTTCCAATCCTCTTGTTTATCATTTCGATCCATGTGTCTCACATGCCCTTTTCGTCTTTATTTCAAATTCCTTTTTGTATAAATACAGGCTTGAATCTCTAGGATACCTCGTTCAATCAACTTTGTCAGTAGTTGAGACTGAATCCCATCCTTGATTTCCTCGCTATCCTCTTCCCGATTATTTCGGCGTCCAATTCCATCCTCCCGTCTTCCTCTTTGGGATTCGGTTCTCACACGATGCTGAGGGCGGCATCGATATCGGCCGAGCAGCGGAGCTGACATCTTGCGCGGTGCGACGCTCTTTTTCTTCCCCGCCTCTCGTCTCATGTTTGTGCAGTGTGCGGCCCCCAGCCTGTAGCCCCCACCACCCGCGTCGTCTGTCCTGCCTGCCCTGTTGCCTGAGCTCTACCGGCAGATATCCGCCAACGCGTGCGGGCCTCCGTCCATGCAACGTCCGGTCCCCCGCCTGCCCCGTGCCTGCATCCACACGCACACAACCACTCCCCGCCGCTGCGCCATCGCACGCCGCCGCCGGGCCCCGCTGCTGTGTCCTCTGCTGGCCCGGGGGACGAGTTCCGCAACGACGATCCGGGCGCGGCAGCGAGCGCCAGTCGAGAAGGAAGAGCGCCCGAAAGAGGTGGGGAGGAGGGAGCGACGGGGGAGCAGGAGCGGTGCAGGGGGCGGCGGCGGCGGGCAGCGCGCCGGTAGGATTCGTGTATTACTACATGTATTAGTAGTACCCGAAATACATTCTTCTTCAATGCTTTCTCATTTTGGTTCAATGTGGCTCACTATAAAATGAACGGCTCACTCCCCCTCATTTTCTCTCGTTTCTCCTCATTCACCAACGAGCCACAACGAGCGGATTCCAGATTATCGAGGCAAAACGAGAACTTTGACCAGTTGAACTAATTTCTCGTTCTGCCTCGTTGTCGCTCAATCTGCTTACCTGGCTTTCTCACTGGGCCGCAAGCCTTGGTCGAATGCAAAATCTGTCGCGCAGTATGCAATTTTGCTCAACAGTTCGTGCGCGACGCGCAAAATTTAAAACTTCCGTTTCGGTGGTAGAATAATTCCTGGTTCGGCCGGGGGTCGAATGATCGAATCGATATTTTCGGTCATGTCACCCCCCTGGTTGAATTGAATGAAATAGTACAGTATATTCACTCCGTTCTGCGGTCTCTGTCTGTCGTCCCATCTATAGCCTTCCACAGGGATACATACGTATATTAGAAATTCATCACGTTTCTCCGGTTTCGGTTCGGTCAGCAAGCTACATCAGTCAGCACGCTATATCGAAGCCGGATCAATATAGTGAAGTATGTTTGTGTCCATGGCTGGGGCATTTTGGAATAGCCTTCAGACCGCTGTTATGAAGTAAGCAAGATGACCATTGGTAAGTAAGAGCAAGATGGTTTCAGGTTTAAGTACAATGAAGTCAATAAAGGTGTTGAAGATGCTGAAGTTGATCGGCGGGTTCTCCTCGGATTGCTACGAGTCTGCTCTTTCATGCTGTCATCAGAGAACTTGCTCATGATTCCAGAATTGTTAATGAGCTGACTGGGGATTATTTACCAGTAGCGGGCCAGCGAACATCAAGATATCGCGAGAGCTTGATACTGATGCAGCAGTTGAATAATTCTGGATACAAGAGTAAGTTCAATCAGACGTAGACCCCAGTGTCGTCAAGATCCATTTTCAGCCAGGTATGGCACTGGCACTTAAAAAACAGGCTGCAACTGCAACCCTGCGCATGATCCCAATCTAGACTGCGACGTGCAGGTCAGCGCACTCGAGATATCGCCGATGCATAGTGGTATGCCGACCGCCGCACAGCTCGGACCTTGACAACCTTTGACAAGCGTGAAGTTCACCCTGCCCCAAGTGCTGCCGCCAGGAATGATGTTAGCAATACTTCTCCTTCGCACTCTCGCCAACCCGTTCTGCCACATCTTCCCGTATCCGCCTCTTGGTAGCGTACCACCGTATCTACCTCCCGGTGCCGTACCGCCGCGGCATCGTCCACCTTTCGAGTTCAAGCGGTTAGTGGACTAGCACTACACGTCGCTGACCCGCCCTCAGAACGACCCTCGTCTTACGCTCGTGGGGCTGCTGCACGTCAACGACATTGTCGCTACTGGGCCGCCGTGAGGCGTACGGCGCGTCCCTCAAGCTCCAGGTGACCCCCTACGTCTTCCTACCCGGCCTCGCGGGCCCTACGCGCCGTCCTCCATCCCTTCTCATCTGCCCTACCCGTGTCCCTGCGGCCACCTTCTCGTGTCGCAGACTTACTTGCTTATACTGTACGTACTCAGCACTAACCGGAATGCCAACTGATCAAGACTGGCTCCAACCCACTCCAACTGCACCCTGCATCAAACCGTCCCGTATTTTTACGGAAATACGGCACGTAAAAACGGGTACGTCCCCGTACCGTCGGCGAGGTTGGTTCTACCTCCAACGATACGGTGACGGTACGGGTTAAGCCGTAAACGGGTCCCCGTAACCGGCCGTTTACGCGTAAAATACGGGTACGCCAAATCAGCCGAGAAATCAACTTGCCGACGATACCGAACAGTGCCGGCGCGTGATTACCGCCCAAGCACCAGTGCCACACATCCATGGCATGGTATACTCATCACCGACGCGTTTTTATCAATGATTTCGCCACCGGACCGGTCCGCGAACCAAATTCTCACACCTACTCTGACCAAGCTTGTGTGATTTTGCGTCTTTCGCCGATTTTTCCTCATCCGAAGAGCATGGAAACTCCTTCATTGTTTCTTCGACCTTGAGTCAAAGTGAACATGAGGTGGATTTGCGCTCAATTAGATTTCCACTTACCATGACTATAAATACGGCGTAAACGGATGGTACGTACGGGACCCGTCCCGTTTGGCCGCCCTAACGGACGGCTTAGCCCGGAGCGTAGCAAAATACGGCGTATTTCTTACGCCCGTGGGCGTAATACGCCCGGTTTGATGCCCTAATTCGCTTACGCTCTCCTTCAATCTCTCCATCGATGGAGTGGAAAACTATCCCCGCCGTGCCGTCTCTCGTGCGGCTCGAAATCAAGATGTTACGCGGTGATGCATGCGGCCTCTTCGAGGGCCTGCGCGGGATGCTGACACTGCTCCCGCGTCCTACGGATCTGTGCATCACGCTTGCGCTGACGGGTGAAGATTTTGATTTCGAGGCGGTCGTCGCGTTGCTGCGCGCGCGTCGGAGCGGGGTCGCACCCTGCACTCATGTCGTTCGCGTTGAATTCGAACCAGGTCCACGTTCAGGGGAACACCGCCCAGGAGGAGCGCTGGCTTCCTGCCACACCTCTACGCATCCAGCTGGAGGCGCTCGCCGCCGCGGGGGGACCTGAAGGTTGAAATCATCGGGCAAATACCGCTCACCAGTCCGAAAAGCTGAGTTGCTCCACAATTAATGGCTGTGTATTTCGATACTGAATTCTGTTCGTGCGTTCACCCGAGTTTGACATTCATCTATCGCCGGCTGCCACATACAGCTCTCGCGTAGGGATCCCCACCGTAACCGTAATTACGGTTTACGGTTACGCTTATACGGTCGCGTATGGCCTTCCAGTGCGGTTCTTACGGTTACGGCCGTTACCGTCAGAATACGGCCGTATATGGTTCTATACGGACCGTAATTATAATATTAATTGAGTTGGCGCTTCGTGCATATTTTAATGAGAATTATGCACCTGTATCTTCCTCTCCTTCGACTAGAACCTATGTGGCAGAAAATTCCTCGAACTCTCACTGGGAAAAAATAATTTTGCAACCTGTGCCACCAAAAACCAGACGATGAGGGTGTACAGTTGAAGCCGGAACATAGAAAATGATCCAGATTTTGATGCTGCCTAAGCAGCATTTGTGTTTACAACGCTAGGGCTGCCACCCGTTGCCGTGGCGGCAACGGCCGTCGATTCGACGGCCGTTTTTCTTCTTCCCGAAAGGTTGACGGGACGGCCGTCGCGGCCGTCTCGACGGGTAGAGTGGGAATTTAAACTTTAACTTGCCTTTTGACCCTAATAAAATGTGGATTAGTACTGCAATGTCATAAGTATAGCTCCCACATGACCACCCTGATATTTTCGTGCTTCCAGCTAGAGAAATCGACTCAAACCTTGAGGTTGCACGTCGGCAATCATGATCGGGAGTTGCCGAGAATCCAACACAAGCAATATACCGTCTGTTTGGAGCCAGCAAAAACGTAAGGCAAGCAGGAAAGTGTATCCCGTCCAAGATGGAAGTCTCTGTGGACTAAATAATGACGGAAAGCGTCAATTTACAGGTAGATTTATATGACCCGTTGAAACGGCCGTCGCGGCCGTCGTTTGACGGGCCGTTGCTTGAGGAAAAAATGGTCGACGGGACGGGCACGGCACCCGTTCGACGGGCTGCCGTCGAACCGTCGCGACGGCAACGGGCGGCAGCCCTATACAACGCCAGGGCATTGAGGAAGTACGGGAGGGCATAGTAGGCCTCGATATCAGTTATACGGCCGTAATGACCGTAATATACCGTAAATATCCCGTAATGTACCGTAAGAGGGAACGATTTACCGATCGATCAGCTGAGCATTTAGTATCTGCCATGTGGCTGTGCAGTTATCTGCCATCCACCCATTGCTCTCGATACAAACCTCCCAAAATCATCGGAATATTTGAGCACAAGTATAAAAGAATATGGATTGATTCTGTCCGCTCAGCTTTGTGAATTGTGGCATGCGAAGGCTGATAAAGCCCAATGGCAGATAACTATGTGACATGGCAGATAACTATGTGACATGGCAGATAACTCGTCACGGTCAGGTGGCTGATGTGACCCGCCATCAAAACTATCGGCCGTGTCCTCTTCGTTGCTTGAGAACGCGACTTTGACGCGTCCGGGCACCAAATTGATCCATAAAAATGTTCACGTTGTCGGGTTGGAGCGGAGACATCTGATTCCGTCGCAAAAGTGAGTTGCCGTGCTGACTGCTATCAGATGCGGGACATTTTTTCGTTTAGCCGTGATTTAATGCCGGGGACTCATTTCAATAGCTTTCTGAGTTCTTGCGAAGCTCAGATTGAAGCCAACTAGTTTTAGATCTCCGTCGAGTGGTTTTACCACTACAATAAGCGGACAGAAAATTGATCCTCACCACTCACGGATTTCCACTCAGTTCATTTCTCCACTCTTGCGGGAACGGTCCATGACCCGGGAAATTCTGAATGTCAACCGGAACAATGCAGACTACTTCACACCAGGGATACGACGGCGACAGATACCGAAAGCAACATAGTTGCCAGCAACATTCATGTTTCAAAATACAATCATTTTTGAACCGTATAATGGTTTGCAGTGTTCCATGCGTAACTTGGAGAATGTACAGGTGTTGAAAGGAATTAAACACTCATTTCACTTACAAATAGTTGCCTTGAATTGCCGACAGCCTTGCTCAAATGGTATCTGGAGCTGTCCGGAGCTTTCCGGACTCTTCCTTTTTCGCTTTCTTTTTCCGCTTCTTTCTCGTGAGACACCGAGGGGAATGGTCGGAAAACCCTGGGAACAGCTTTACGGTTACGGTTACGGCCGGTTTAGGCCGTAAACCGGCGTAAGTTTACGGGCGTAACTGTATACGGTACGGCGGGGAGCCCTACTCTCGCGTTCTCCAGCCCCATAAATTGAATCGCAACACGGCTCCGCAGTCAACGCGTGATGCTGTCTGGGAGAAGTGATGCAGTCGATATATATCCGTCTCCGCATCAGGCTCGGCACCGGATTAGCATTTGGTACCACATTGACCAGCTCGAGGGGATGTTAGCTTCGACCCTCCATGCTGTTGTCTTCTGAAATTTCCTGCTCTTCCGATGCGGCAATTTTCCACCGGTGAGGGAAATCCGCAGTTTGCCCACCCCGATGGGGACTCGAAATCCCCCCGGAACCGGAGATTGGTCCTTCTCGGGTAATCTTGGACAGGTTCATAAGGACTGGTTCGCTCAGTTTCCCGCCGTGTTTCATGACCATGGCCCTCCTCGATCTCCTAAATATTCTCTCGATCGCTGCTGCGGTGGCGGCGGGCCGCATGATCGTCCACGAGAGACGTCCAACGGCTCCCGCAGGATTTCTCAGTCTAGGTCTTGCATCTGCAACAGAGAGTATCACGCTTCGTGTGGCTTTGACGTCCAACAATGTCGCGGGCCTAGAACAAAAGCTCGCGTCCATCTCCACCCCTGGGAGTTCTAACTTTCGACAGTGGTTGTCTATGGATGAGGTTCTCCATTCTTCTCCGCTTGAGCACGAACACGACTGATCTATCTCGAAGGTGAAAACATTCGTTCAACCCTCTCCAGAAACGCTTTCAGCTTTCATTGCGTTCGCAACTGCAAACGGCCTTGAACCCACCATAATCTCGCCGAACGGGGACTGGATCTCGATTACTCTTCCAGTCCACCAGGCAAATATGCTATTCAACGCGCAGTTCGAAAGATTCACGCACCCAGGCTTGCCGCAAACGATAACGCGTACGCTCAGTGTGTCACTACCCTCTGAGCTGGCTGGACACATTGAAGTACTCCATCCCACTACATCATTTCCGGGCCCGCAGCCGCGCTTGGCTGCCGCCAGCTTCAAAAAGGGTTCACCGGATACATCTTGCGACACATCCCTTGCTACGGGTTTAATAACTCCAGTTTGCTTGCAAAAGCTCTACGGCATCCCGACGACCCCTGCCATCGAAAAGACCAATGCTCTGCTCGTTACAGCTTACGGTGAAGAGTTTGCACAAACTAGCCGATCTCGCTGTGGGTGATCCAACCAAAAAAAGCTGCGACTGACATGTGACGTTTTCCTAGGAGTTCCTAAAGCTATTTAGACCCGATATGCCTTCCAACGAGACATTCACGCTGCTGACACTCAACAATGGAAGCAACCCGCAGGACCCAGACGATGCCGGAGCCGAAGCCAATCTCGATGTTCAATATGCAGCGGGTATGTCCAGTATCTTTCTCCGGACCTCGCGCCGGGTGTATGCATATGTACTGAGTGCAAATCAGGGATTGCGACGGAGGTTCCGCTACAATTTCTATCAGTGGGGGGGGATCAAATTTCGAACAACTTTTCTGGGTTCACCACAGCTTTATTGGACACGACAACATTCCTCGACGGCGTCACTCACCCACCCTCAGTAATGACCACATCGTACGGCTTAAGTGAAGGGTTCTTCGGAAGCAGCTTGGCAACGTCGGTATTCAAGCTCATCATTCTGATCTACTTTATGAGTTGTATGCTACAGAAAAATCTGCAACGGCTACATGGCCCTGACCTCACGGGGTATTTCTGTTCTCTTTTCATCCGGAGACGTACGTCGCCCATTTATCCTTGGAAATATGTCTCTCTGATTTGGGCTTCAAATTCAGGGCGGCGTTCGCGGAAATCACGACTCCCCCCGCGCCTGTCAAAACAACACATTCGATCCGGTCTTCCCAGCCTCTTGCCCTTTCGTCACTTCCGTAGGATCTACGATTGGTTTCGGGCCTGAAAAGGCGGTCAACTTCACCGGTGGCGGGTTCTCCAACTTCTTTTCCAGCCCGCGATACCAAGCTGCAGCAGTGGCCAGCTTCCTCAAGACTGTCCCTTCCGACTTTGCAGGGACGTTCAACAGGACCGGACGGGGATATCCTGATGTCTCACTTCAGGGATGGAACTTCGCGATCGTGTTCGCCAACCAAACAGTCCCCATTTCCGGCACCAGCGCATCTACGCCGACCGTCGCTGCTATGATCGCTCTCATCAACGATCGCCTCATCGCCGCTGGAAAGCCCGTCCTGGGATTCCTGAACCCGTTCATCTACTCGAAGGCATCGTCAGCGTTCACCGATATTACCATTGGCCACAACTCTGGCTTTTCCTGTCCCGCGTCTTCAGTGAGTACCCGCGCTACCTTCGTAAAATCCCCCCTCTGACGTCCAAAATCAGGTCGCTTTCGACGCGGCGGTTGGGTGGGATCCTCTTAGTATGTTCACTCCAACTGTGGTAAGATTCGGCTGACATCGGGATCTTAGCTGGGTTCGGCACACCCAAATTCCCCGAGCTGCTTGCGGCGGCGATGGCCTACTAGTAGTCGTACGCATAGCCAACATCTAAGTGTGATCGCACGAACATCTCGATAGTAGATATTATATTTGGGATATGTGCCATGGCTTGTTAGGAATTATACTCAACTGTGTTAACTGGTGATCGTGGACTTGGGCACGTCCGAAGACCGTTCCGAATTCAGAGTATGAGACCTGTGGCGCAATCTAAAGGTGGATTGGCCATTCGGAATATTGAATTACGAATACAGAGAATCTGTAGGATCCATGGCGGTACTGTAAGAGGAACCTAGCAAAAGATATGCGGGACATGCACCAGTGCCATTCACACCTCTGCCGTAAATTTCTGGTTGAACTCGCAATTTCCCAGCGAAAGGAGCCCAAGCCAAGGAAGCACCTTCCGCGCCTCATCAACCCGTCGAGTCAATCCGCCATGACTTACTGGAGGCCCTTCGCGTACGGGTGTCTGTCGCGTCCAAGGCGGCAGCGACTTCCTCGAAAGCTAGTGTCAGCAACAGGTTTATGTGGCCCCAGTACTCCAGCCGGCCGACGAGAAACAGGATCGCCTCCAGGAGGTGCAGGGTGACCGGTGCACGGGATCAGGGGAAAGAGAGGGTCTGCAGGCGAGGAAAGCGCTCGAGGCAGTGGAGGAAAGCACACATATGGGCTAGGCTGGACAAAGAGAGACTCTTGAGGTACTGAAGTGTTAGTTTCGGGATGATAAGGGTGACCGACGTGGTGGTGCGGTGGAAGGTCGCCGGCATGTGACCCGGCGCGTGAAAATCTTGACCACAACACGACCACACAACGGGTTCATCCACAGCCCCGAAGCAGGACGGTTTAGGGACCTGGTCACACGCAAAAACATTCAGAGGCCTGCGGCGGTGTATTGATCAATTCTGTGGGGCACATCGGCCACGGCCTGCTTTGGAGAATGGCATGCAGACTCCCAAATTCCGGAATTTCCCTCTATCCCAGACATAAATATATAGCCGAGTTGAGGGGACTCACCCGTTGATATAATGAATAAAATACATTACGGCTGGACCCCTGCCCAGTCCAAATCCTTCGGTCGGTTCAATTGGGAAGGGCATTTACGCGTTTACGTGGGATGGGTGGGATGAGCGTTTACGTGTGCTGCGCAGCGCAGATACATCGGCACCGGGAACGTGACCATGCCAGCGCGGAGATAACTCTTCTGCTTCTCTTGCAGTCCATCGTCCTCGCAAGGAAAGCCCTGCAGAAAATGGTGTCGAACAACAACTGGGTAGACCGTAGGGGTGCTTCGCGCACCGTTCCCATGAGAGTCCTGGTGCTGGGCTTCTGCCGCACGGGAACGTCATGTGAGGATGTCCCCACCCATTTTATGTGGCGGCATGCTTACATCGGACCATTGCCAGCGATGCGGGAAGCATTGAAGACCCTGGGATATAAAGCTACGCACCATGGGATGGCAGTGATCAGCAATCCCCCAGAGGCGGATATGTGGACGGAGGCCATCAATGCAAAATTCTTTGGAAAGGGAAAGCCGTACGGACTAGAGGAATGGGATCAGCTCTTAGGCCACTGCCAAGTGCGAGTTTCATTCGTTTTGCTACAAAATACTCACCGGTCTCGTTAGGCCGTCACCGATGTGCCGTCGATTTTATTCTCAGAGGAGCTCATCGCGGCATATCCGGACGCGAAGGTTGTGCTAACCAACCGCGATCCCGCGAAATGGTGGAAGTCCTACAGGGATTCCCTTCGCGTCATTTACCGCTCGAGGAGAGCCAGGCTTGCGGGATGGCTTGATCCGAACGATTGGGGCAAAATGCTGAAATTCACGGACATGGCTCTGTCGGTAGTCCTAGGATCCGCAGCTGGCGCCAAGGAGGAGGAGTCAAAAGCGCGGTTCATTGCGCATTATGAGCGTGTCCGACGGTCGGTTCCTCAAGAGAGATTGTTGGAATACGAAGTCGGGGAGGGATGGGATAGGTTGTGTGCATTCCTGGGCGACGATGTCCCGAATACCGATTTCCCGCGTGTCAACGATACGAAGGCCATCTTACAGACGGTTGATACCTGGACGGCACGCATTTTTCGTAGGACAGCGATTAGGTTGGCCGTTCCTTGCGTTCTCTTGGTTTCCTTGTGTGTTGCGGTTTACGCCCCAAAGTAGAATATCTGGTGGAGAAACCCAGCGTAGTTGGAGCATTATTTTAGGACAATCTAAATTGTCTTCACATCTTTCAAGCGCAAAATTAACTTTGCAAATAATCGGTGCCGCGGATATCCCCAGCACAGAGTTTAAGAGCGTTGGATTACTTGAGAAGCATCTAGGGGGGGGGGTTCAAACCACCTTGCTACTCTTCAGCCTCGCTCTCGCACTTTTCCGGAAAGGTATCTCGCCGATGGGGCCGCACTTCTTGCGCTGCATGTCGTTTAAGCAACCGCCTATGTAGGTAATCGAAACATCGACACCACCACTCACCATGAGTAGTACACGAGGTCATATATTCACACGTCTCTCCTCCCCGTCCAATATCCACGAGAGCCATTCAGAAATGAATTCTACCTGGTAGAATGTCGTGGCGCTCAACGCATCGTCCCAATGAAAGTCTTGGTCCTGGGGTTTCTGCCGCACAGGCACGGCGTGTGAGAACTAAACAACTGTGCTGTCTTTGCTGGTCGCTGACAGGAGCTGTTCGCCAATCATGCGGGCGGCATTGAAGACTCTTGGGTACCAGGATACCCACCACATGAAGGCCGTGCTCGCTGACCCACCAGAGGCCGAGATGTGGACCGAGGCTATCAATGCAAAGTTCTTTGGGAAGGAAAAGCCGTAAGGGAAGGAGGAATGGGATCGGCTCTTGTGGTATTTGCCAGCTACGTTCGTGATTTTTGTTGCCGAGTCCTCGACTGGCGCCCCCATAGGCGCTCACAGACGTTCCGGGGGTTCTGTTCTCCGAAGAACTCATCGCCGCGGAGCCAGACGCAAAGGTCATTCTGACCAACCGCGATCCAGCGAAATGGTGGAAATCCTATAGCGGTTCCCATCAAGCGATTTACCGCTCGAAGAGCATAATGATTGGGGAATGGTTCGATCCGCAACATATGGGGAAGGTGATGCCCTTCGCACAGCTGAGTGTGTCAGTAGTCTTAGGATCGCCAGCCACGGGCGCCAATGGAGGGGAATACAAGGCACGTAGGATCGCTCATTACCAGGATGTCCGGAGGATGGTCCCAAAGGAGAGATTGTTGGAATATGAGGTGGGAGCAAGAGGTACCCGCCGGAAGAAGCCGAGACACAGCCTCATAGGGCAGGGTGACCTTATTTCATTTTTCGGAATTTGGTCGGAGGCCTCTAAAAACACATTTAGAAGGGTAAAAAAGAAGTCTTTTTTTTTATCTGTTGAAGGCGCGGGGAAGTCAGAACGTTCAAACATGAGTTTCTGCGCCAACAAACAGCGCACATCACAGCCTGATAGGTGATAGATTAAGGCTAAATGTGAGCTTTTGTGGCCATTTCCGTGGGAATATTTCCCGATTTGGTGATTACAGAACTCGGCTAATAGGGTAGGGAGGGTCTGGACGCCCTTAATTCACTTTTCCGACGTCGTGTACCAAATTTTAGTACTGGGTACCTCTTGGGTGGGGGAAGGCTGGGAAAGGTTAGACTGGTCACCAGTCTGTCTACGAGTCGCAACAATGTGGCGAGCACGTTGCTGTAGGCAGACTGGTACAACTCGGGCCAAACATCCACGCGCGCGACGAGTTTAAATTTTTTGATGGCTTCGGTTCTGGTAGGGACCGGCACGGATGAGCCTCATCCGGATGATATCCGGATATTATCCGTGATCGCCCCTTATCCTAGGACGGGCCGATCCGGACAAAATGATTTGAGCCCAATTTGAGCCACAAAAAACTCGAGAAATCACCGATGATCACCAATGATCACCAATGATTTAGGATGATCACCAGTGACCACTAGTGATGACTGGTGATCACTAGTGATCCTCATTGGTGATAAATCGCTCACCAGTGACACTCACTAGTGAGCGATCGATTCATTTGTCGGTCATTATCGGTGATGCGCTGATGCGCCTGCACTGCTTTTACTGCCATCACAATATTTGGTCCGAATTGTACGCTCAATAAGGCATGCTCGTTTCGGCACACTTCGGCACGCTGTTTGGCCGCTCTCCGTCTGTGTGGCTTTAGCGGACAACTCTGGGAAATTAATTGTGTGTCCAATAGATCCAGCATAGTGGAAATATGTCACTCTTTACCGTAAATTCCAAGCGATATTTGTCGCTTTGACCAGTACGTGTTGGCCACGTGAGAGGCTTTGGGACGGGATTGGGACCGAAAAATGTATTGGAAATATCCCGGTCATCGGTGATAACCAGCCATCATCAGTGACCATCAAGTTGCGAAGCGTGAATTAAATTAGAATATTGGCCGGATCGGTCATATATATTATCCACATACGGATGCCAATCCGCGGATTGACTTTCCCAGGGATGAGCGACGGATGGCGACGTGCGGTTTACCCTCCCCTTTGCTTCCAAATGTCCCTAATATGACTACAATTGTTGGAATGTGAAAATAGGATGACTGAAGGATATGTGGTTCATTGATCTGCCCCGTATTACTGGGTATCATTTGCATTGATTTCAGTGCGGTTTGGGTGCGGAAAGTGGTTGAAGTAAATCCGCGATAGACGCAGTGTCTTTCATATATATTCCGTTCAAGAGACCTGAATTCTTGCGGGTCCGGCCTTCCTTCTTCTCGCTTTACTTTGGGTTGCAAGAAATCCACAATACAATACATTTGCTTTTTCTACCGCAGTACCGCGAGGTTGGCTTCTTTATACTTCACTTCTTCTCGGCCCTGAACCTGACAAAATCAGCCGTCAGCGTAACCCACGCCGGACGCGCAGTGAGCTCGTTCCACCAACTGACGACGAGGACGTGTCAACAAATCAAGTCCTCTGTTAAGGGAAAGAAGCACCCACCGAGTGACATTGGGGCGGCCCTTGCTCGTCATGATATCTATCCCGTTTACCGCAAGCGGGGTCGCATTGCCGTAGTGGAACAGATCCGCGAGCGAATATTCCTGTCCGACCGCCGGCGAATCAGCGTCATTCCAATGAGGCGGCATGTATGTATGTGCGCAAGGTGAACTACTCACATCGCCTCCCAGGAACTTGTGTTTCCCGAGGATGACCTCGTAGACGTCGAGCACCGCGGAAAGCTCTGCGAGGGCCTCATCGATCACGGCCTGGGAGAAGGGGAGGCCACGGCGCCTGCGATGAGGTGTTAACGGTGCGTGCTGACCAGGCTGAGGGGAAACTCACTTCTTCCCACCTTCGTGGAACACCTTGAGGATCGCAGGCAGAAAGTTGGCCGACTCGACCGCTGCTCCCTGCTCGACCATGGCGCGCTCCTTCAGGCCTTTGGGGAAAAGGTTCGGGCCCTGATCGGCATACTTTTCGGCGAGGTAACGACAGATGGCGCGGCTTTCATACACAATGAAGCCGTCGTCGTCCTGGAATCGATGCGTACACAATGAACATACAGGTAAGAGACTGGGAGGGCCCACTGACGATGACAGGCACTTGGCCGAAGGGATGCATTGCAAGAAATTCCGGCTTTTTCTGTTCCTTAGCCTTCAAATCGACGGCAACGAGTTCGAAGGGAATTTGCTTCTCCGCGAGCACAAGGTAGACGAGACCACTGCCGCCGCCGGGGTAGGGCACTGCATAAAGTTTTAGAACCATGTTGGATGTTGCAGGTAAGTAGAAAGTTGAAGAATGAAGCGCTGTTGACTGGAGCTCTAAATAGGTTTTCCTATATGACTCGTTCCACGGATCATTCCCGCTGCCGTAAATTGCCGCTTCTCCTGCTGACAATTCCCGAGGCAAGGTCATAATCCTGCTGACACTGTCCTGGGAACCTTTCCCACGCGCTGCCGCGCATTGACGGGCAAGTGCCGTGACCATAAGATGACATACGATAGAGTTAAAATCTTCAAGAACAAAGTTGAAGTTGTCTTGAAAGCTCGTTTGACACAATTTATGTATTATGTTCGAGGCAATGTCCGAATGAATTTGGCCTTTCAAAGAACAGTTGAATATGGTGCTGACCTGTATAAATACAAGTGAGCTCTTAAATCGGGCCAGTAGAGGTTCAGACACCTCTTAGTTAGATGTTTGCTCGAGATACGGTATTCTTATGTGGCTTGGTCGGGCGTAGGGATTACCGTGTCAGTGCCGCGGCATTTTCTTCTGGCCCAAGTGATGGTTGCCTGTTTTGTAAACTGTCCAGTCCGTGTTGCCATAGTGACTGAATGTGACGCTCACTCTTCAATTCCAGACGCCAACCTTCAAAAGTTCAAGTTCTTGCTATCCGGGGCGTTCCTTGGGCGCTCCTGGCCAGATTCATATGTAATGGTGGGTGGGGGAATCATCTTGATTCACATACTCATTGCGACTAGCCATACTTCATGGATTCTCCTGTAAAGGACATGCTTCACACGAACGCGGTGCCTTCCGACCTAGAATGCGACTCTATCCGCCATTTCCTGGAAGGCCCGCAGAAAGAACTCGCAGATCTCACAGAAGAAATTGCACACCTCAAATCATTGCTTGACCGGGCCTCGAGCAAGCGAGATCACCTGAAACAATTCATCGACGCCCATCTTGCATTGGTGTCGCCGGTGCGCAGGCTCTCGGACGATATCGTCCAGACGATCTTTGAAGCGACCCTGCCATCTACCAGACATCCTGCCATCAGTTCCGACGAGTCACCTCTCCTTCTGTGTCAGATCTGTCAATCCTGGCGGGCACTTGCCCTCACGACACCGCGCCTATGGGCGCGGATTCACGTCGTTGTTCCGAGTGAACCGAAAACCCAGAGCCTCACGGATGTGGTCACCTCGTGGTTGGCCCGGTCGGGGACGGTTCCTCTCGAGTTCTCAATGGTCTTTTCGCGGACTTCCCAGAGCAGCCGCGACATCTCGCTGCCGGTCGCCCCACTTATGGCTGTCTCTGATCGATGGAAAGCTATTCAGTTCGAATTGCCCGACTACGACCCCAGCGTCATCGCACCGGTCATATCTTTATCGTCCGAAGACGTTCCTTTGCTGCAGACGGTCACCTTTAATGTCACTCAGCATGCGACAGATACAACGGAACATAAAACGACATCTTTGATGCTCTTGGGGGCAGGAAGCCTCCGGAGCCTAACATTACCAACTCCCGACTGGACTCCTCCGGATTCTGGATCGTGGGCACACTTGAGGGATTTGACGATCTCGGGGCATCGCAGCAACGTGCTCACGTATTACGCTGCCCTAGCGATCTTATCACAATGCACCGCTCTCGAGACATGCAACCTTACTGTTGGCGGCCCACGGACATTGACCTCCATACCACAGCACGTCTCGCTCCCGCAGCTCTTGCACCTGATCATACGAAACCGGTGTATCCCCACTGCAGGCCCCCATCTCTTCAGCTACATGTCCCTCCCCAAGCTGTCTTCCTTCCATTGCCAGATTTCCCCGCGGCTCACCCGCCCCGCAATACCGCTGGAGAGCCTCTTTCCGTCGAGTGTCACGCTAGCCTCCCTCACGGTGAAAATCCCCCGCCTGAGGAGCAGCGTCCTCCTTGCGGTGCTCACCACCTTTGCGTCGCTCGAAGAGTTGCATATTTTGGGCGAGCCGTACCTCACGCCACATGACGCGGACCCACACTTCCTCACGCAAATCACCCCGGGCGCGGACACGCTCGATCCCGTGCTATGTCCTCGATTGCGGCACCTAGAGCTGCGGGGGTTCAAGGCCGTCTCGGACGAGACACTCCTGGCATTTATCCGTGCACGGGCCCTGCTGTCGCTTTCGTATGACGGTTCGTTTGTACAAAAATTGATTTCGCACGCGCGCGTATCATTTAGCGCGCGCGCGACCCAAACGCGCGCGCGCACTGGTCCATTGAAATTATACACTGCTACATACTAAGTATTGAGTAAGTGGATGGCTCCCGCGGTCAACCGTGGACTGTATCAGCAAGAAAAATTGCGCGTACACACTATTCGAAGTAACAGAGAGTCTACGTGCACTGTGCAGAGGAATATCAACGTACGTGATTCTCTGGTACCCCTCGTCCTTTACCTCCTCTCGTAAATTATTTTTGAACCCTTTTTAAAGTCGTCCACGTTGCGGGCTCCATCGAGAACACGATGGAGGTAAGGCTCAAACTGCGAGGGCCGGGCTGACCATGAGCCGCGGCTGCAATCTCATGTGGGAGAGATTCAAGATTCGCGGGGTTTCCCGGCCTTCATCGGTAAAGGCTGGGACGAAGAGAGTGTAGAGAGCGACAAAAAGACGGGAAAAGATGGAATGATGGTAAGCACTGCCACCTGTTCCGATCTTCGCCTATCGCGGGAGTGTTTGTTCTTGCTTCCGCCATCGGACACGTCGCCCATCTTTTTCTGCCACGACCAGCATCTACCAGCATCCACCGACGATGGGCCTGTATTGGCTTCCTTCGGTGGCCACTGCTTATCATTCCTCCCCCTCCGGGCCCTCCCCTCCCCTCGTCCTCACCTTGCAGTCTCTTCTTTGGTTTCCTTGTCTGGTTCCTGTGTCCCCTCGAGACAAACGGACGGCAGAGCAAGCTTGGAATTGACCCGAGGAGCTACCAAGGAGCATCGGATCTGCGGCTGCAGGAGCTTCTGAGGTAGATAAGGGTAGATAATAGTAGTAACGTTATGTATGTAGTGGTTTGTTCGCGCGCGCGCGCTGATGTCGTGCGCGCGCGCAAATTAATATTTGTACAAACGAACCGTCATATTTCGCGCTTCCGCGTGACGATCCGCCGCCCCATGCAGCGCGACATCATGCCGGACCTTCAGGACGCGATCGCGGGTGGGCTTGATGTAGTTCTCAAGTACATTACTCCACCCGAGATTGTGTACTCGCCCCTAGAAGGCACAGAGCGCCACAGCACCCAGGGCACGGTCTCCTCGCGACGGGTTTAACACAATATCATTCACATAAAATATCGAGTTTTAACTGGACGCCGCCGGTACATCGTGGAGTGCGAAAATTGCAGGTCGGTACTCTCAAAAGTGAAGTATGTTTGATGGGATTGCGGAGGTCTGCAGAAGAGTTCCTCAACAGATATTCCATAGCGACCATGATATACCAGCGATGGGCATTCAGGATGCTCAATTCAGCTTGATTCTTCCACTGATTGCCGTGTTCGATGCGCACTGATCGCTCACTACTGGGCCAGTCAGTGGTCGACCTCGCACTGCGTGAGTGTTAGTCCCATCGCGTGTCAGTCAATCAACGGCCGTGCTGCAAGTTAGACATCAATTTCACATTCGAGATGCGACCCGGGGGGTGCTAGTTAGGCGGTCACGTCGACCAAAAGGGGAATGCAGCCCACATCTCCAGCCTCTCCGTTATTTTGAACATGCCCGGAATACCGGGTTCCCTCAGCGTGGAAGACAGAAATATAGCCATGAAAATTTCCGCACGGTACGCCTTTTCCCTTTATTCCATCAGAGTGGAGATTGATTTATAGAGGTCAATCGGGAATTCGAGCTCGGATTTCAACACCTCTATAAGTACTTGGTAAAACCTACGTACACACGGTCGGCCGAGCAGGACGCAAGATTCAGCTCACGACACACTGAAAGCGTCACGCTCTACTGCCCTGCTTCTGTGCGCCGACTTGCCCGGCATGCATACTTGTTTCTTCGTGACTCAACCGTCGGTTTAGCAACGCGGCTTACTGGCGCCAGGAGTGGTCCTCCCTCTTTTTCCTGACCGCAGGCTGAATGTGTCTTTGGAAGGTCAATCACTGCGTTCAGCCCGGACCTAGACATCGATTGTCTAGCCGGACGGAGGCCTGGCTAAGCGACTAGACCACGGGCTAGACACGTCCCATCAGCGTGTCTAGTCGCTTAGCCCGGCCTCCGTCCGGCTAGACAATTGATGTCTAGGTCCGGGCTGAACGCAGTGAATCGCAATCTATGGAGGTGAGGACTGAAAATTAGAAATGGGCGAAGCTCAATATCCCGTGCAACCCTCCGGTTTTTTTTTTGGTAAACTCGAACATACCCGGTGAGCTGGGCACCATACAAAACTCACCTCACGATGCTCTGATACAGATCAAGCCGATTTCCCCCCTCCATCCCGGCTCGCATGGGCATGTACAGTTGCTGCGTCCCGACCTAGGAGGACGGATTCGACAACGCGGCTCCCGGGACGTAGGAGCAGGCCTTCCTGTTTTTCTGTCACAACTGAGAATTATAGGTTGGCGAGGCCAGTCCCAATAATAAAAGAGTCCACTCAGCTACCCTTCGTCCACGGATAACTGAGCGAGACGCCCCTGCCATCACAAGCCATCCTGCGGTTAGTATTCAGGACGAGTCCGAACCTGGGAGCGGTGTTGAAATATAAATACGGAAGAATGGCGCGCTGAATTTGAGTAAGGTGGAACTCGCGGCGCAGCTCACGATCGAAATCTGTATAGCGCCACCGTCCCCGCCGGGCCCGCCCGTCCCGCCATCACACTATCACATCACCCATCACTCTGCACGCCTCGGCTGATGCGTTCATCATTCACACAAAACTAGATTCTCAACTGGACGCCGTCGGGAGGGCAGGGTGGCCTCATGCATTGTATCCCTTGGGAGGCGCGTGTGTGAATGGACTGCGGAACTGTGAAAGAATATCCTGCCAGCTATTCTTTGTCCGCTGCCGCCCTGTTCTCCTGGCTGTTGAGTTCAGCGTTCAGCTCTCACGACGGACTTGTCAAGTTCCCGCTCAACGTTCAAGTTTGGTATGCGCGCTGATTGCCGGCACGTCGCCCACCAAATAGCCTTTCGGCGCCCCGAAACCGACCAGCAATGGGGTGTATCACGTCTCAGTACAATGTCAGTCAGTCAGCGGCGTATCAAGTTAGGAACTGAGTTGAATCGCCATTGACAGCGATGTGACGCGACACAACTTGACGGGGCGTTAGTTAGGCGGGTATGATCTATACGCCGGACTGAAGGGACAATCGTGTCAGTTCACGCACCCCCCATGGGCCCAGATCTCGAACGCGCGCGAGGCCCATGCTGTGTCTAGGGAAATTAAACAACGGTTTTCAACAGACGGTTGAGGTGTCAGTCTATTCCGGAGCCAAATTACTTGCCAAGGTGATTTATGATCATCATCTGCGTTCGAAGAATCCAATCTCATTGAACTCTCGAGTCCGCTTAATCGGCGCATACCCGGTCAGTGGAGCCCGGTGCGTAGGAGCGGGGCAGTACCTCTTGCTATGTGTCAGAGGGTCATGGGTTGAGTTGGGTACCGTGGGGCATGTAGTTCTATCTAATACTGCGCTATTATAGACGAAAGGGATAGACTCCAGGTTGATGCCTCAAGGATCTCACGCAACGCGGCCCCTGCGGTGCCAGGAGCGGCCTCTCTTTTTCTTCCTGGTTCAAGAAAAGGACGGCCATTTACGTAGTCCCCGCCTGGGCAGCATTGGAATTGCAATGCATGAATCTATCAGGAAACGGATTGTTCTTCAACGCACTTACCCGGTCAGCGGAGCACAATCCAAACTCAGACCATGACCCTCTGACACATAGCAAGACATACTGCTCCGCTCCTGCGCCGGCTTGCGAGCATGTAGTTGTTCCGCTACACGTAAAAGTGTATGCCCTATGTTCGGGAAAGACACCACCACGTCCAACGGGCTACGGGTCGGGTCGCCACGCGGTCCCTGCGGTGCCTGGAATGGGCCTCTGTTTCTCCGACTTCAAGGCCGAGGTTCAGCCACAGGAATTATTTAGGAATGCAACAAATATATTTTCTTTCTCCAGCGCACGCACTCGGTCCGCCGTGCGCGGCACATGAGCCAACTCACGACCCCCCAACACACGACTTTGTCATGCCCTGCTCCGGCGCGCGGGATTGCACGGTATGTATAGTTTGAAGCTTGACGCATACGTCGGTGACAACGCGGCCAATCCGGTGCCGGAGCGGGTCCCTTTTTCCCGGACGTTTACATGGAACTGAATACAGTATTGCAGGATTTGAAAGAGAAGGAAGAGCGCTTGGCCCGAGAATTGTGGTAAGTTTGGAGGTGTGGCTATTTAGGTTGGAACTGGAAGCGTTGGGCATCTCAAAATGCAACTATGGATGGAAAGATGGCACTTCCCCAAGTCGAACAGGGCGGATACCCGGTAGGCTGACCACGGCGCACAAGTCCAGCCACGATCATCGACCCAGTTCATACTTCTGTTACCACACGTATGTCCTTTCAAGCGTGCCATTGAGAGCTGTGCAGTCTTTTTCGTCGCACAATTCAGCAAGGAGCACTAGTATTCCTCATTGATTGCTGCACATCTTCGTGCGGTGCTTCCAAATTTTGTGCAACAAAAGGAATCTCAACCACCCCCAAGTTTCAGCTTGTATAATAGAGAGCTTGCGCAAAGCCATTTGAGCCATTGAATGGCTTTCGATTTCACGCTCTGTGGAAAATTCTGCTCGGGACTTATACAGACCCAAGAGAGACCTCACTGAACATCAACTTGGGGTGCTGAAAGTTGAGGAAATCGATGGAGGGTTGCTCGGAAATTGCCATTTTTGGAAGCCATTCGCCATTGAATGGCTTTTGCGCAACCAGGCTAATGTAGCAACTATTACTGAGTTCAGCCGCCACGGTATCCACAGCGTCGTTATAAATTATAATTATAATTGCTGGCAGTGGTTGCTTCCCTGCACTGACACCGCCGCCGATGCATGATGCCTTTCCCTCTTTCCTCTTTCCTCGCCAACATCAACTTAAGGTATGTTTGGTTTCATAGACACGTACTCCTGCCCTCCCTGCATTCCACTCCGTCCCACAACTTATTCGATAATTGAATGAATCAGAATAAGAGGCCCCGGCCCCGCGGAGCGATGCAGATCAGTGATACGCACTTACATGTACTGACAGGCAGCCAACGTCGACGCGATGTGATCTCCGCGCTGCCACGCTTCAGGTTGATGATCTATCAGGATGGATTGCGGTATCAGTAAGACCCATTCAGATCATGGAGGATCGCTATTAAGGGGTGATAGTCGCCGCACGCGTGCCGAGTGCGGTTCTCCTGTCTATCCGCACATTGAGGGCTATAAATACGAAGTCAAACACCGAGGCTGATATTTAATGCTCGTCTTCACCTTCTGGCCGCGAATCCTGCGTCTGTCCGGTCATTTTCCTGTGTTCATTCAACTCCGGATCGGTGCTCGGTCTGTCTGCGAGATGGGTGGGTGAGTGAGTAATTCATCCTCTTGGAGGTGGAGTTCGAACATCCTCACGAGGTTTATTAAATCAAGTGAAATGAAATGAATATCACTCCTATTCCTCGCACGCCTCCCTTAATTGTGGATACTGCACTTCTCGTCCATGCCACTTGCTACACTCCTGATGAGAGTGGCTTGCGCGCAAGTCCAAACTGGCGAGTGCACAGAGTACGGACGGAGGATGTGATATCATCAGCGCTCCGTATTTATCTGTGATGTAGATACGCTACGGACGGGCAGAGATATTTAGACCCGGCGGGATAATGAGACGCGCTCGGGCGGGGTCGGTCGTCAGGTTGGCAGGCTGCTTGAACGGTTGAACCTGCGGCGTAAGATTCCTAAGTAGGTGTGAGTAGTCTTAGTCTGAAGTAGATGACCTCGAAAGCCCGAGTATGGAAAGAAATAGGAATAGTGCGCCACGACGATGATCACGACATTGATACGAGGTAGGAACTAGATTTGCACAGCCGCGCCTGGACCGGCATCTCGACTTGATCTCGATACAAGTCCGTGTTGCCATCATAGTGACTGAATGTGACGCTCACTCTCAATTCCAGACGCCCACATTCCAAGTTTAAGTTCTTGCTACCTCGGGGCGTTCCTGGCCAGATTCATAATGGTAAGTGGGGGAATCATCTTAATTCACATCCTCACTTCGACTAGCCGTACATCATAGATTCTCCTGTCAAGGACATGCTTCACACGAACGCGGTGCCTTCCGACTTGGAATGCGACTCTATTCGCTATTTCCTGGAAGGCCCGCAGAAAGAGCTCGCAGATCTCACAGAAGAAATTGCACACCTCGAGTCATTGCTTAACCAGGCCTCGAGCAAGCGAGATCGCCTGAAACTAATCGTCGACGCCCATCTTGCATTGATGTCGCCAGTGCGCAAGCTCCCGGACGATATCGTCCAGACCATCTTTGAAGCGACCCTGCCATCTACCAGACATCCCGCGATCAGTTCCGACGAATCGCCTCTCCTTCTGTGTCAGATCTGTCAATCCTGGCGGGCACTTGCCCTCACGACGCCGCGCCTATGGGCGCGGATTCACGTCGTTGTTCCGAGTGAACCGAAAACCCAGAGCCTCACGGATGTGGTCACCTCGTGGTTGGCCCGGTCGGGGACGGTTCCTCTCGAGTTCTCAATGGTCTTTTCGCGGAATTCCCCGAGCAGCCGTGACATCTCGTTGCTGGTCGCCCCCCTTGTGGCTGTCTCTGCTCGGTGGAAAGCTATCCGGTTCGAATTGCCCGACAATGACCCCAGCGTCATCATCGCACCTATCATATCTCTATCGTCCCAAGACGTTCCTTTGCTGCAGACGGTCACCTTTCAGATCAATCCGTATACATACGTTCCAGCGGGAAATCCAGGAACATCTTTGAGGCTCTTGGGGGCTGAAAGCCTCCGGAGCCTAACATTACCATCTCCCGACTGGGCTGCTTCGGATCCTGGACCGTGGGCGCACTTGAGGGATTTGACGATCTCGGGGCATCGCGGCGACGTGCTCACATATGACGCTGCCCTAGCGATCTTATCACAATGCACCGCTCTCGAGACATGCAACCTTGCTGTTTGCAGCCCGCGGACATTGACCTCCAAACCACAGCATGTCTCGCTCCCGCAGCTCTCGCACCTGACCATAGAAAACCGGCCTATCCCCACTGCAGGCCCCCATCTCTTCAGCTACATGTCCCTCCCCAAGCTGTCTTCCTTTCATTGCCATAGTTTTTCGATGTTCTCCCACACAGCGGCATCAATGCCGCTGGAGAGCCTCTTTCCGTCGAGTGTCACGCTAGCCTCCCTCACGGTGAACATCCCCCGCCTGCCGAGCAGCCTCCTCCTCGCTGCGCTCACCACCTTTGCGTCGCTCGAAGAGTTGCATATTTTGCACGAGCCGTACCTCACGGCAGATGACGAGGACCCCCACTTCCTCACGCAAATCACCCCGGGCGCGGACACGCTCGATCCCGTGCTATGTCCTCGACTGCGGCATCTAGAGCTGCAGGGGTTCGAGGTCGTCTCGGACGAGACGCTCCTGGCATTTATCCGGGCACGGGCGCCGCTGTCGCTGTCGCGCGTCCGCGTGACGATCTACCGCCCCATGCAGCGCGACATCATGTTGGACCTTCAGGACGCGATCGCGGGTGGGCTTGATGTGGTTTTCAAGTACATTCCCATCGTGATTTTGCCCCCGCAACCTCCCTCTACCTACCACCCAAGTCCTCCCATTACTTACCTCCCAGACGGATCCTCCCATTCTCATACAAGTTTGACGGCAACCTGAATTTATGCGTGCATGGGCCTTGACGGCTAACCGCGCCAAGCTTCTCATATCCCTCAGTATTGAACCTTATATTTGTAAGTGGCTAACTAACTAGGGTGGCCAACTAAGGGGTCACCCATAGTACTGCGCCGCTCCTGTGCCGGCTCGCATGGGCATGTAAAGTTGCTGTTTTCCGGCCATGATGGCTGTGTTACGCGCGCGGCTTTCTGAGTTTTGGTGGCAGGAGCGGGGCTTTTCTCTTTAAAACCCATAAGTGAGCGAGGTCCCGATAATAATGAGTCTGCTCATCCGCTTCGTGAAACACATTTTTATTAAATTACAAAGAGCTCGTCTCATTTTTTTCCAATCGTAGGCAGACTGTGCTTACAATGGCGAGTCGCGACTTCAACCTCATCCCCGCCATCATCCCGCCATCATACCATCACCATCACTCGGCACCCGCCTCGGCTGATGCGCCCATCACCTATCACCGCCTCCCCCCATCACTCGCGGCCCCACCTCCCCGCCTTTCCCCATCCTTCCTCAGAAAACCCGCAAATCCCCAACAAATCCCACGCAGTCCCACGCAAATCACCCAACAATCCACCAACCGCCCTAACCGCCATCACCAATCCAATGACACCCGTCACCCCACGCGCCGCTGTCTGGCTTGTGTCGACCCGGAGATCGCCAATGCCACGCAAGTGATAAGTCCCATCGCATCGCATCACGCAGCCATCCCCATCCTCTAACTACACAACACCGACTCGAGCCAAAACATGTAACGAACGTGATTTTATTCCTCCTCCAATCCACACCAACTAGTAAAAGAGAACACAAAAGAGACAAAAAAATTGTATCGTATCATACGTATATAGGCATGGGATGGGTCGGGGGGATAGAAAATGAATAATATAGACAGTCGTAGTAGCATTCAATCCAATCAACCAACAAGCTACAATCAACAAAATTCCTGCGCCCCGCCACCTCCGTGCGCAGACCAGACTAAGACTCGTAAAGTTCCAAAAGCAGGTATCTGTATCTGTAACGGGTGTGGTAGGGGTAGGCTGTGTGTCGGCGTCGGTGTCGGGGTCGATGTCGAGCAGCGCTCGCGCGAGCGCGGATTACGGGGTGTATTGGTGGTGAAGACGAGACGAGATGGGGGATGTGAAGATGAATGGCGGGGTCGTCGCGGACGTGGAATGAATGATGCGGGGCCAAGAAGGAACGAGAACGAGAACGAGTGTGTACAGAACGGGAGCACAAGGGGGGACCTATAGCAGCCCACACTCGCGCAGGTGCAGTTGTAGGAGGATGTCCTGGATCGCGCTCAGCACAACTACACGCCGTTCGTCAGCATACAGTCTTAAAAAAGAAAGGGGAGGGGCACGTACACTTGATCTGCTGCGTATCCGTGGCACAGGTGTAGTGCGCGTAGATCTGCTTCGTCGCCGCGCTCTGGTTGAGCGAGACGAAGCGGTGCAGCAGGTAGTCGCACGCGGCGTCGTAGTTGTCGCCGCCGGCGTAGTCCGGGAAGTAGTCGCCCTGGGGGAGGATGGGTTAGCGGGCATTCAGGGGCGGAGGGAGGGAGGATAAATACGAGACAAAGGGGAAGGAACGGAGAGAGCGCGCGCGGAGACGGAGGGAGGGAGCGTAAAGACGAGACGAGGAAAGGGGGAGTGGGGAGTGGGGGGGAGAGAGGGGAAGGGAGGGGGCGTAAAGACGACGACGACGAAGGGGAAGGAGGAGAGGGTGTAGATACGAGATGAAGGCGAGGGGGAGGGGAGGGGTGGGGAGGGGGAGACGGAACAACGAGGGAGCGAGAAGGGCGGCGCGCGTGAGAAGGAGGGAAGTAGGGGCGTAAAGCAAAGAGGACGAGGGGGAAGGGGAGAGCGGAAGCGAGTGAAAAGTAACGAAGGATGGAAGGAACGACAGATGCCGGAAGACGACGAAGCGAAGCTCAAGGGAGACGAGAACGGGATGAAGGAAGCGGCGGCGGCGGCGGCGGCCCACGCAAGCACGTCGGCCGATGGCCAGCGAGCACCGACGTCCACGACAAAGCGACCCCCAAAGAAAAAACGCCTCGTCCCAAAAAGGAAATCGCCCCGTCCAAATCGGGAAGGGCCTCCACTCGAGCAGCTCAACGACACTCCACCGCTCGACGCAGAGCGCACTCCGCTATAGCGATGCACAGTTGCGCGGCGTCCCCACAGCGGTACTAAAGGCCCCGGCCCCGGAACAAAATGGGAGGGAGTAGAAGCACGAAGTGGTAGAGCACGAGGAAAATGTAGAGAGTACCAGACTCGACTCACCAACGGGCTCCGCGGCAACTTCTCCGCAAACAGATCAATCTTGTTCAAGAACAGGATGATGCTCGTCTTGACGAACCACCGCGAGTTGCAGATCGAGTCGAAGAGCGTCAGCGCCTCTTGCATGCGGTTCTGCGGGGGAGGGGGATGGTTAGCGGGTGTGTGGGATGAGGATAAGGGGGGTGGGAAGAGGCCCCGAGGGCGCTCGCATCGAAGCACATCCGGGTGCGGGCGCAACGCCTGGCGGGGGCAGTAGGGAGCCGCTCGACGCCCGACGCTCGAGCCACCTGCAGAGGAGCCCGACCTCGCCGCGGCATTTCGCCCGCTAGAGACGCGGACGACGCCGCGACATCTCCCTGCGCATGGGACCGACGCCTCCCCGCGCCTCCTCGCCCAGCGCAGCACTTCGCCGCCCGTGCGCAGCAGGGGCCGACGTCGCCACGCCAAGCGCGGCGTCTCGCCGCCCGCCGCCCGGACGTCGCGCGGCCTCGTAGTCGGATGGGGAAAGACAGAAGGGACACATACCACACTCTCATCCTCATACAGCATCTGGTCGTACTCGCTCAGCGACACAAGGAACACGAGCGCCGTGACGTTCTCAAAGCAGTGGATCCACTTCTTGCGCTCCGAGCGCTGTCCACCCACGTCGAAGAGCTTGTAGGTGAGCTCGCCGACCTGCGAAATAACTCGTCAGCGCGCTGCAAGGAGACAGAGAGACAGATGGGAAGGGAGGCAGGCAGGGGAGGGGGCGCATCCGCAGGACACACCCCCGAGCCCACGGGATACATCCGTAGGGGACGCATCCGCATCCCGGGCGTACGGCCCTCAGAAGGAGGCGGAAAAGGGAGATACCCACCTTAAACGTCGTCTCCGTAATACCCGTCGTCTTGACTCGTGAGCGCAGGATATCCTGGTCCGTGGGGAGGTAGTCCTGCGCGGCCATGCGGTCGATCGAGTTGAAGTAGTACACCGCCGAGTCGTTCAGCTGGAACTCGCGCGAGCGGCGCACCGCTTCTTTTACGCCGGGGTCTGCAAACAGAAATCAGCATTCGTGTCTCGGCGACGTAACACATGGAACGCACCGCGCCACAGGCCGCGGACGGCGTCGGCGAGGTCGCGGGGGAGGATGTCGGCCTCAATCTGGGGCGGGAGGGCGAGGATGGTGGCGCGGCGGGCGTCGTTCTGCGGCGCGAGGGAGATGTCGAGCTGGGGCATTGCTTCGAGGATCGCGCTAGATGGGGTTAGTCAGCGTGAGACATGGACAGGGGAAACGGACGAGGGGGAGAAAGGACGGGAACCAGAGACAAGAGGGTAGGCGGGCGAGGGAGTGGGATGGAAAGGGCGAGGCGAGCGAGACAAGGCGGGAGACGAGTAGTCGTCGTCGCTCGCCGGGGAAAGAAAGCGGAGACAGGCGGGTAAACGGGGGGTCTCGCTCAGAGCGAAACGAGGCCTAGACGACGCATAGAGGACGCCCGTCTCGCTCGCCCAAGACATGCTCGTCGTCCCCGCTCCTCACCAGGGAAAGGAAGAGAAAGACAAGCCACTCACCGCATGCTCTGGACCGTATTCGAGTAAATAATCTCCTTGTACGCATCACGCTCCTGGGCGTTGTACCCGTCGAGATGGATGAGCTTCATCTGCTTGAGCACCGTCGACTTGCCCGACTCGCCCGCTCCGAGGAGCAGCATCTTGATCTCGTTCTTGGCCATCATCCGATCCCGCTTCAGCTGGGACTCGATCTCGTCGTTGCCTGTACCCGCCACCTCCGTTAACATCCTGCCTATCCTATCGAGAAGAGGAAGAAGCGACTCACGGGCCTTGGCCTCCTCATCAACACCTGAGCTCTGCACACACCCCATTTTTCAGTACAACAAACGACGGTAGAGGGGGGAAAAGGGTGGAGGGTGGCGGCGGCTGGGCGCGGCGGGGATGGGTAGAGTGGGGGGGAGGAGGATGGGAGGAGGGGAAGATGATGGGAAAAGAGACCGTGACGGCTGTCGTCTTCAAACCCTTATGTAACCTGTTTGCCCCTGTTTACCCTCCGGCGCCCATGTGGTGCCCCTGACACCGTCACCCACCCCTCTGCGGGTTTACCCGCCCGCCTTTGCCTTGCCCGACGTTTCCCTTGCTTCGGCCTCGTTCCTTGCTTCAACCTCCTTGACTTGGTGGACTCTCCGGAAGCGATTGATACACCCTCCCCTCCTCCTTTTTCTGTTTTTTTTGGGGGGGGAATGGAAGCCACGACGCTCAAGACTCTTAGCCATGCAACCCCTGGGGCTCCATAATCCATTTTGAATTCATTATCCGGTAATATTAGCCCCACCTCTCTAAATTGCCCCTCGAGAGTCGATCGAGGCCCAAAGTAGCCCTCCGCCGAGTTCGTCCGCGGTGAGTCCCGCTGTGTTCAGCCACAAGCGTGGCGATGCAGACTGGCTAGCAACCGGGAAAGCTTTATTTTATCCCTAACACAGTGTTATTTACGCCGAACCCGGTGTTCGAGGACTCCACGCGATACATCCCTCCATCCCCACATTTATCCATCCATGCGTTTCCTTCCCTTAAATCCTTTCTTAGTCTGCGTTTGAGCAACCTATCCATGTGCCTCCGACGAGTCCGACGTTCCAGCATCTTGACTTTTTTGATGAATCCGCACCGCCCCTCCGAGTCCCATCTCTCCCCTCCCCGACTCCCGAGCTCACGCCGGATCGAGATTACAAACCCCACGCGCACACGCGCACACGCGCACACGCGCACACGCGCACACGCGCACACGACGCACGCACCCGCGCCCGAACTCGGAGCCCGACCTCCGTGTTCCGCCCACCTAAATCTGTTCCGTTGCTGATCATCCAGTCCACGAGTACGCTGACTGATCCCACCCGACTTTGACTTTGACTTCGACTTCGACTTCGACTTCGATACTTCGCCTTGATATCAAAGCCCTAACATATCCCCCCGACTCCGATGAAATCCCGAGCCAGCACCCAAATCTTGATTACCCCGCTTGCTAATCCTATCCCGCAACTCGCTGACACCACCGGATTACAGGACCCACTTACGGCTTACAGATACCTTCCGAATTCATGATCATCTTGATGTCGTGATCTGTGACAGGTTGTATTGAGACCGGTCCAAGCGCGGCTGTGCAAATCTAGTTCCTACCTCGTATCGATGTCATCGTCATCGTCGTGGCGCACTATTCCTATCTCTTTCCATACTTGCGCTCTCGAGGTCATCTACTTCAGACCAAGACTATTCGCCCCTGCATAGGAATTTTACGCCACGTTCAAGCAGCCTGCCGACCTGCCGACCGACCCTGCCCGAGCATCGTGCGGCACGTCTCATGATTCCGCCGGGTCCAAATTCGCCTTCTTCACCGCCCGGGTCCAAATTCATCCTCACAACGACCAAAACCCCCGTTGCCATAGTATTACACCACTCCCGCTCCCGCCCGTATCTCTGTCCGTCCGTGACCCCAATACAGGTAAATAGGGAGCGCTCATTCAAATTGGTGGGATAATATCATATCATACATCCTCCGGCCGTACTATGTGCACTCGCCAGCTTGGACTGGCGCGCAAGCCGCTCTTATCAATATAATCATCTCCCGGCCATGCCTCTCACCCGTTAGTCTTAATAAGCATCAAGAAACCATCCCAGTAATTATCGATCATTGTCAATTATCAATACGGAATAAGCAATTATGCGGCGGCGCAGCAACCAGCTCGCATCTGAACCTAACCCGTTCTCCCAAGCTCATGATCACCTTCATGGAGAACCCTCGCACACTCAGAGCCCTCCCCACCGTTATTTGTCAATTATGCCGTGGCGCAGCAACGAGCTCGCATCTAAATCATCACGCCCATGACGAGTTCATATTCCGCCAAGTGACCTCAGACTCAGAAAGTGTAGTAAGTGCCATGGAACGAGAAGTGCCGGAATCCACAATTAAGTGAGGCGTGCGAGGAATGGGAGTGGTATTCATTTCATTTCACTTGATTTAATGAACGTCGTGAGGATGCTCGAACTCCACCTCCAAGAGGATGGAATTACTCACTCACCCAATCGTCTCGCAGACAGACTGGACACCGACCCGGAGTTGAACAAATACAGGAAGATAGATGACCGGACCGCGGCCAGAAGGTGAAGACGAGCATTGAATATCAGCCTCGATGTTCGATTTTGTATTTATATTTTGGGTTCGACGCCGCTGCATTGGCAGCCGTGCCCTCGATGCGCGCTTAGGGAGGAGGAGAACCGCACTCAGCACGCGTACGGCGACGATCACCCACCTATCAATCCTGATAGATCATCACCTGAAGCGTGGCAGCGCGGAGATCACATCGCGTCGACGTTGGCTGCCTGTCAGTCTCTGTCAGTACATGTCGGTGCGTATCACTGATCTGCATCGCTCCGCGGGTCCGGGGCCTCTTATTCTGATTCATTTAATTATCGAGTAAGTTATAGGACGGAGTGGAATGGAGGGCAGGAGCACATGTCTATAAAACTAAACATACCTTAAGTTGATGGGGAAGAGGGAAGAGGAAAGAGGAAAAGGGAATGCATCATGCATCAGCGGCGGTGTCCGTGTGGGGGAGCAATCACTGCCAGTAATTACAATCATAATTTACAACGACGCTATGGATACCGCGACGGCTGCACTCAGTAACAGTTGCTAAATTATACAAGTTGAAACTTGGGGGAGGGTGGTTGAGATTCCGCTTTTGTTGCACAAAATTCGGAAGCACCGCAGGAAGATGTGCAGCGATCACTAGTGTTCCCTGCTGAATTGTGCGACAAAAAAGATTCCACAGCTCTCAATGGCACGCTTGGAAGGACATACGTCTGGTAAAAGACGTGTTAGCTGGGGTTATGTGCGTCGGAGGTTGTGTCTAAGTTGTGTACCGTGGTCCGCCTACCGGGTATCCACCCTGTTCGACTTGGAGAATTGCCATATTTCAGTCCATAGTTGCATTTTGAGATACCCACCACTTCCAGTTCCAACCTAAATAACCACGCCTCCCAATTTATACCACAATTCCCCGGCCAAGGGCACTTCCTTCTCCTTCTCCTTCTCCTTCAAATCCTGCAATACTGTATTCAGTTCCATGTTAGCGTCCGGAAAAAAAGGGACCCGCTCCGGCTTCGGAGTGGCCGCGTTGTCACCGACGTAAGCGTCAAGCTTCAACTATACATGCCGTGCAATCCCGCGCGCCGGAGCAGGGCATAAAAGAGTCGTATGTTGGGGAGTCGTGAGCTGAGTTATGTGCCGCGCGCGGCGGACCAGGTATGTGCGCTGGAAAAAGAAAATCTATTTGCTGCATTCCTGAATAATTCCTGTGACTGAACCTCGGCCTCGAAGTCGGAGAAAAAGAGGCTCCGCTCCAGACACCGCAGGGAGCGCGTTGCGAACCGTAGCACGTTGGACATGGTGGTGTTTTTCCCGGACATGTGGTATCACTGTGTCTTGCTATGACCATCGACTCCGCAGCCTGAAGCACTGCACACTCTCTGCTTGAACTCAGGTTGGATTTTGAACATTGTTAAAACACATTCAAGACATTCAATTACTGGCAAGTATTAACTAGGCCTGTTTGCCTCCGTCAGGAATAAAACTCGGGTATCTATCTCTCTGCTCCACCCCAAGGCCGCCCATGTGCTTTCCCGACCCTGGACGTGGTTTACGTCCTCCCAATTGCCAGATTTTTTGTTCTAAATGCTCCGTTATGGAACG
Organism: Mycena vulgaris; assembly: GCA_029204335.1. Classification (NCBI taxonomy): domain Eukaryota; kingdom Fungi; phylum Basidiomycota; class Agaricomycetes; order Agaricales; family Mycenaceae; genus Mycena; species Mycena vulgaris. The sequence goes on along the minus strand of JARGYA010000040.1, from coordinate 360,382 downwards.
GTGGGTCTCACTGGCAGCCATAATTTTCCAAATTCCCCCGTATATACTACAGGCGGCAGGGTCTTTCGCCCTCCCGTGCGAAATTTTGTGTTTTAAATGCCCCGTTAAGGAGCGATGCGTCGCACTGGCAGTTATAATTTGCGAACTCCACGGACCACGCCGTGGCCTCTGCATGCTTCCTGAAAGGAAGTGTTTCATCCCTTCGGAGTCATATTGCGCGGTGAAATCTTCGAAGCGCTCCAATTGTTGAAAAGTGCTTATCGGAAAGAACATATCAGCGCTGGGACGATTGCGGCGAAGCACATCGATGCCCTTCTCACCGAGCTGGATGCTGACTTTGAATATGATGCTGAAGGCGAGGATTTTGAGGCAGACGAATGATTCTTAGTACAACACACTTGTCGCGTTGATTATTTTACCCTAAATCATGCTCGTCAAAAAAAGAAATGGTGTTCGGTTCTGCGTTCAAACGCCATTGAACGCCGAACTGAACGGGCTGAACCTGAACGCCACGTTCAGGTTCGAGGTTCGGCGTTTACCCAAACCGAACGCCCGGTTCAGGTTCGGCGTTCAGAGAAAAAGGCCCTGAACCTGAACCGAACCGAACCTTGCCAGCACTACTTTTACGTAGTAGTGGAACAACTACATGCCCGCAAGCCGGCGCAGGAGCGGAGCAGTACTTACGTCTTGCTATGTGTCAGAAGGGTCATGGTCTGAGTTTGGATTGTGCTCCGCTGACCGGGTAGTTGCGTTGAAGAACAATCCGTTGCAGCTCCAAAGTGCCCATCCGGGGACAACGTAAATGGCCGTCTTCTTCTTGAATCAGGAAGAAAAAGAGAGCCCGCTCCTGGCACCGCAAGGGCCGCGTTGCGTGAGACCCTTGAGACATCAACCTGGAGTCTATCCCTTTCGTCTGTAAGAGCGCATTATTAAATAGAGCAACTACATGCCCACACGCCGGTGCGCAGGAGCGAGGCAGTACCTCTTGCTATGTGTCAGTCTAAGAGAGTCATGGGTTGAGTTGTGCACCGTGCTCCGCTGACCGGGTATGCGCCGATTAAGCGGACTTAAGAGTTCAATGAGATTGGATTCTTCGAACGCAGATGATGATCATACATCACCTCGGCAAGTAATTTATCTACGGAATAGACTGACACCTCAACCATCTGTTGAAAACCGTTGTTTATGTCTCGAATTTCCTTGTACACAGCATGGACCTCGCGCGCGTTCAGGATCTGGGGGTGGGTGAACTGACACGATTGCCCCTTCAGTCCGACATATAGATCATACCCACCTAACTAACGCCCCGTCAAGTCGTGTCGTGTCACATCGCTGTCAATGGCGATCCAACTCAGTTCCTAACTTGATACGTCGCTGACTGACTGACATTGTACTGAGACGTGATACACCCCATCGCTGGTAGGTTTCAATTGAAAGGTTATTTAGTGGGCGACATGCCGGCGATCAGCGCGCATGTTAAAGTTGAGCGTTGAACGGGAACTTCACAAATCCGTCGTGAGAGCTAAACGCTGAACTCAACAGCCAGGAGAACAGGGAGGCACCGGACAAAGAATAGGTGGCAGGATATTCTTTCGCAGTTCCGCAGCCCATTCACACACGCGCCTCCCAAGGGATACAATACATGAGGCCACCCTGCCCTCCTGACGGCGTCCAGTTGAGAGTCTAGTTTTGTGTGAATGATGAGCGCATCAGTCGAGGCGTGCAGAGTGATGGGTGATGTGATAGTGTGATGGCGGGATGGGCGGACCCGGCGGGGACGGTGGCGCTATACAGGTTTCGACCTGCGGTCAGCCTGAGGAAAAAGAGGGAGGACCGCTCCTGGCGCCAGTAGGCCGTGTTGCTGAACCGACGGTTGAGTCACGAAGAACAACTATACATGCCGGGCAAGTCGGCGCACAGAAGCAGGGCAGTAGAACGTGACACTGTCAGTGTGTCGTGAGCTGAGTCTTGCGCCCTGCTCGGCCGACCGGGTGTACGTGGGTTTTACCAAGTACTTATAGAGGTGTTGAAATCCGAGCTCGAATTCCCGATTGACCTCTATAAATCAGTCTCCACCCTAATGGAAGAAGGGGAAAAGGCATACCGCGCGGAAAGGTTCATGGTTATATTTCTGTCTTCCATGCTGAGGGAACCCGGCATTCCGGTAGTCTAGTTTTTACCGCGGGGGTTGGATCACAGTGCTCCGTTATTATGTAATCGCGGAGTTTGAATTTACGTCGCGAAGTGCGCTTTGTGTGGGACGCGATATTTCATGGAATTTCTACATAGAGTTCGTTGCCGACTCTGTGTATGAAGGTCTGTCTCTTCAGAATTTCGAAAGAGGTCTCCAAGATCAGGGAAGCGGGACGATGATTTGGGCGCGTGATTACGCAATCAACTTTCAATAGTATTGCTCAAATGAAGTGGAAATAGCTTTATAATGCCCAGGAATATTCCACAGCTTCTTTGAGAGGTATTAAATAGGCTTCAGATGGCTCCTGTGACATTTTAACACCCAGGAGGCTTGCACAAAGGGATCGCGGCTTTGCCCGAGCGAAATTCAAACTCCGAAATTCCATAATAACGGAGCACTGTGATCGGACCCCCGCGGTAACTAACAGACTTCAACAAGGGAGGTACGAGCTTCGCGTTGAAGCGTCTGTCTACGAGAGACTAGCATTCCGGGCATGTTCAAAATAACGGAGAGGCTGGAGATGTGGGATGCATTCCCCTTTTGGTCGACGTGACCACCTAACTAGCACCCCCCAGGTCGCATCTCGAACGTGAAGTTGATGTCTAACTTGCAGCACGGCCGTTGATTGACTGACACGCGATGGGACTAACACACTGCGTGTTCGACTACTGAATGGCCCAGTAGTGAGCGATCAGTGCACATCGAACACGGCAATCAGTGGAAGACATCAAGCTGAATTGAGTACCCTGAATGCCCATCACTGGTATATCATGGTCGCTATCAGATATCTGTTGAGGAAATCTCCTACAGACCTCCGCAATCCCATCAAACACACTTCGCTTTTGAGAGTACCGACCTGCAATTTTTCGCAGGCGGCGTCCAGTTAAAACTCGATATTGTATGTGAATGATATTGTGTTATGTAAACCCTTCGCGAGGAGACCGTGCCCTAGGCGCTGTGGCGCTCTGTGCCTTCCAGGGGCGAATACACAATCTTGGGTCGGGGAATGTACTTGAGAACTACATCAAGCCCACCCGCGATCGCGTCCTGAAGCTCCAACATGATGTCGCGCTGCATGGGGCGGTGGATCGTCACGCGGACGCGCGAAAGCGACAGCAGGGCCCGTGCGCGGATAAATGCCAGGAGCGTCTCGTCCGAGACGGCCTCGAACCCCTGCAGCTCTAGGTGCCGCAATTGAGGACATACCACGGGATCGAGCGTGTCCGGGCCCGGGGTGATTTGCATGAGGAAGTGGGGGTCCTCGTCAAGTGGCGTGAGGTACGGCTCGGCCAAAATATGCAACTCTTCGAGCGACGCAAAGGTGGTGAGCACAGCGAGGAGGACGCTGCTCCTCAGGCGGGGGAGGTTCACCGTGAGGGAGGCTAGCGTGACACTCGACGGAAAGAGGCTCTCCAGCGGTATCGCGGGGCGGGTGAGCCGCGAGAGACTCTGGCAATGGAAGGAAGACAGCTTGGGGAGGGACATGTAGCTGAAGAGATGGGGGGCTGCAGTGGGGATACCCCGGTTTTGTATGATCAGGTGCGAGAGCTGCGGGAGCGAGACATGCTGTGGTATGGGGTTCAATCTCCGTGGGCCGACAGTAAGGTTGCATGTCTCCAGAGCGGTGCATTGTGATAAGATCGCTAGGGCAGCGTCATATGTGAGCGTGTTTCCGCGATGCCCCGAGATCGTCAAATCCCTCAAGTGTGCCCACGGTCCAGGATCCGCCTGAGGAGTCCAGTTGGGAGTTGGTAATGTTAGGCTCCGGAGGCTTTCTGCCCCCAAGAGCATCAAGGATGTCGTTGTATTTTCCGCTGTATGCGTCGGTTGCTGAGTGACATAAAAGGTGACCCTCTGCAGCAAAGGAACGTCTTCGGACGATAGAGATATGACAGGTGCGATGACGACAGTGGGGTCGTTGTCGGGCAATTCGAACCGGATAGCTTTCCATCGAGCAGAGACAGCCACAAGGGGGGCGACCAGTAGCGAGATGTCACGGCTGCCCTGGGAAGTCCGCGAAAAGACCACTGAGAACTCGAGAGGGACCGTCCCCGACCGGGCCAACCACGAGCTGACCACATCCGTGAGGCTCTGGGTTCTCAGTTGACTGGGAACGACGACGTGAATCCGCGCCCATAGGCGCGGTGTCGCGAGGGCAATAGCCCGCCAGGATCTACAGATCTGACACAGAAGGAGAGGTGACTCGTCGGAGCTGATCGCGGGATGTCTGGTGGATGTTAGGGTCGCTTCAAAGATGGTCTGGACGATATCGTCCGGTAGCCTGCGCACTGGCGACACCAATGCAAGATGGGCGTCGATGAATAGTTTCAGGCGATCTCGCTTGCTCGAGGCCTGGTCAAGTAAAGACTCGAGCCGCGCAATTTCCTGGGTGAGATCTGCGAGTTCTTTCTGCGGGCCCTCCAGGAAATAGCGGATAGAGTCACATTCTAGGTCGGAAGGCACAGCGTTCGTGTGAAGCATGTCCTTTACAGGAAAATCCATGATGTATGGCTAGTCGCAGTGAGTAAGTGGATCAAGATGATTCCCCCACTCACCATTACATATGAATCTGGACAGGAACGCTCCGAGGTAGCAAGAACTTGAACTCTTGAAAGTTGGCGTCTGGTCCCTGGAGTTGAAGAGTGAGCGTCACATCCAGTCACTATGGCAACACGGACTGGACAGCTTGCGAAACAGGCAACCATCACTTGGCCAGAAGAAAATGCCGCGGCGCTGGCACAGTAATCCCTACGCCCGACCAAGCCACATAAGAATACCGTATCTCGAGCAAATATCTAACTAAGAGGTGTCTGAAGACTGAACCTCTACTGGCCCGATTTAAGAGCTCACTTGTATTTATACAGGTCAGTACCATATTCAACTGTTCTTTGGAAGGCCAAATTCATTCGGACATTGCCTCAAACATAATACATAATCATTGATTGTGCCAAACGAGCTTTCGAGACAACTTCAACTTTGTTCTTGAAGATTTTAACTCTATTGCATGTCATCTTATGGCCACGGCACTTGCCCGTCAATGCGCGGCAGCGCGCGGGAAAGGTTCTGAGGACAGTGTCAGCAGGATTATGACCTTGCCTCGGGAATTGTCAGCGGGAGAAGCGGCAATTTACGGTAGCGGGAATGATCCGTGGAACGAGTCATATAGGAAAACCTATTTAGAGCTCCAGACTCCAGTCAACAGCGCTTCATTCTTCATTCTTCATACTTACCTGCAACATCCAACATGGTTCTCAAACTTTATGCAGTGCCCTACCCCAGCGCCGGCAGTGGTCTCGTCTATCTTGTGCTCGCGGAGAAGCAAATTCCCTTCGAACTCGTTGATGTCGATTTGAAGGCTAAGGAACAGAAAAAGCCAGAATTTCTTGCAATGCATCCTTTCGGTCAAGTGCCTGTCATCGTCAGTGCCCCCCCCAGGCTCTTATCTGTATGCTCATTGTGTACGCATCGACTGCAGGACGACGACAGCTTCATCGTGTATGAAAGCCGCGCCATCTGTCGTTACCTCGCCGAAAAGTATGCCGATCAGGGCCCGAACCTTTTCCCCAAAGGCCTGAAGGAGCGCGCCATGGTCGAGCAGGGAGCAGCGGTCGAGTCAGCCAACTTTATGCCTGCGATCCTCAAGGTGTTCCACGAAGGTGGGAAAAGGTGAGTTTCCCCTTGGCCTGGTAAGCACGCACCGTTAACACCTCATCGCAGGCGCCGCGGCCTCCCCTTCTCCCAGGCCGTGTTCGATGAGGCCCTCGCGGAGCTTTCCGCGGTGCTCGACGTCTACGAGGTCATCCTCGGGAAACACAAATTCCTGGGAGGCGATGTGAGTAGTTCACCTTGCGCACACACACACACATGCCGCTTCATTGGAATGACGCTGATTCGCCGGCGAGCGGACAGGAATATTCGCTCGCGGATCTGTTCCACTACGGTTATGCGCCCCGGCTTGCGGAAAGCGGGATAGATATCATGACGAGCAAGGGCCGCCCCAATGTCACTCGGTGGGTGCTTCTTTCCGTTAACAGAGGACTTGATTTGTTGACACGTCCACGTCGTCAGTTGGTGGAACGAACTCACTGCGCGTCCGGCGTGGGTTAAGCTGACGGCTGATTATGTCAGGTTCTTCGGTGAGGATTAGATCAAAGAAGTGAAGTATAAAGAGGCCAACCTCGCGGTACTGCGGTGTAAAAATCAAATGTATTGTATTGTGAGTTTCTTGCAACCCAAAGTGAAACGAGAAGGAGGACCGGATCCGCAAGAATTCAAGTCTCTTCAACGGAATATATATATGAAAGACACTGCGTCTATCGCGGATTTGCGCCTGCCTCAATCTTGGCCAGCTAATCTTGATGAGTGTCACTTTCTGGCTGCCACCTTCTGGTTAGAGGCGTAGGAGTATGTTTGACCTTTAACAGTCACATCCTCTAATAATGGCGATGCCGAAATCAGTACTCACGCTTACTCACGCGGCGAGCCGGGCGCCGTTCCTCGAGGCGATTAACCCGCGCCCGACGTGCGCTAGCGCGGGTCATCGATAGCGCATCCGGGACCAAGGATCCCGTGCGTACGGTGCAAGACGGGGATAAACGTACGTTCGTATTGTGCTCATTCATTTCTTTTGCGTAATTCACAACTCGAACTCAAACATATTGAATCAACAGATCGTAGGCAACAAAGCGAACGTCGAAGCGTACGGCGAGGCGAACGGTGATCCCTGTACAAACGACCGGTAAGTTTGATATGAAGTCTCAAATGGTGAAACGAATCACCGCGCGTGCGCTCACCGCGGGCGCGGCCGTACGCGTACGGGAATATGGACATGTGGTATCCACCAGTATACTTTCATGCGGCGGGTATATAACTCATAATAACCAGCATCAGGCGACCCACTGGGCGAGTCGTGGCAATTTGCAGCCCAGCCGCCTCCCCACGGCACCACGGATCTAGCGAGCCGGCTACCGTTACCTAGCAACCTGCCGACCTCGCCGAGTTGCCGCGAGATGGCCGTGGCTAGCCGCCTAGCCGGGGATAGCCAGCACCTTGCCGAACTTCCCCGGGGTATTATGGTCACGCTCTCCCTCGACCTCTCCGTCGATGGAGTGGAAGACTATCCCGCGCCGTGCCGTCTCTCGTGCGGCTCGAAATCAAGATGTTATGTGACGATGCGCGCGGCCGACGCTGCTCCCGCGTCCCACGGATCTGTGCATCACGCTTGCCCTAACGGGTGAAGATTTTGAATTTGAGGCGGTCGTCGCGATGCTGCCCGCGCGTCGGAGCGGGGTCGCGCCCGCACTCATGTCGTTTGCGTTGCATTCGAACCAGGTCCACGTTCAGGGGAACGCCGCCCAGGAGGAGCGCTGGCTTCCTGACACGCGTCTACGCGTCCAACTGGAGGCGCTCGCCGCCGCGGGGGGGACTTGAAGGTTGAGATCATCGTGTAAATACCGCTCACCGGTCCGAAAAGTTGAGTTGCTCCACAATCAATGGCTGTTACTGAATTCTGTTCGTGGCATGCGTTCACCCGAGTTTCACGCTGTTTCACGTTCATCTAGCGCTGGCTGTCAAATACAGCTCTCGCGTTCTCCCGCCCCATAAATTCAATCGCAACGCGGCTTCACAGTCAACGCGTCATGCGGTCTGGGAGAAGTGATGCAGTCCCGTCTCCGCATCAGATCGGCACCGGATTAGGATCTGGTTACGTTGACCAGCTCGAGGGTATCCTAGCTTCGACCCTCCATGCTGTTGTCTTCTGGAAGTTGCTGCTCTTCCGATGCGGCAATTTTCCACCGGTGAGGGAAATCCGCAGTTTCCCCACCCCAATGAGGACTCGAAATTCCCCCCACACGGAGATTGAGCCTTCTCGGGTAATCTTGGACAGGTTCATAAGTATTAAGGCTGGCTCGTTTTATCCCCCGCCGTGTTTCGTGACCATGACCCTCCTTGACCTCCTCAATATTGTCTCGGTCGCTGGTGGGGTGACCGCGGGCCGCATGATCGTCCACGAGACATCCAACGGCTCCCGCAGGATTTCTCAGTCAAGGTCTTGCACCTGCAACTGAAAGGATCACGCTTCGTGTCGGTTTGACTTCCAACAATGTCGCGGGCCTAGAACAAAAACTCGCCTCCATCTCCACCCCTGGGAGGTCCAACTTTCGACGGTGGTTGTCTGTGGATGAGGTTCGCCATTCTTCTCCCGCATGAGCACGAACACGACTGATCTATCTCGAAGGTGAACACATCCATTCAGCCCTCTCCAGAAACGCTTTCAGCTTTTAATGAGTTCGCAACTGCAAATGGCTTTAAACCCACCATAATCTCGGCAATCGTGGACTGGGTCTCGGTTACTCTCCCAGTCCACCAGGCAAATACACTGTTCAACGCGCAGTTCCAAAGGTTCACGCACTCAGCCTTGCCGCAAGCGATAACACGTACGCTCAGTGTGTTGCTTCCCTCTGAGCTGGTTGGACACATTATACTTCATCATTTCCGGGCCCACAGCCGCACTTGGCTGCCGCTGCATCCAACCTCAAAAAGGGTTCACCGGATGCATCTTGCGACACATCCCTTGCTACGGGCCCAATAACTCCAGTTTGCTTGCAAGAGCTCTACGGCATCGCGACGATCCCTGCCACCGAAAAGACCAATGCTCTGCTCGTTACAGCTTACGGTGAAGAGTTCGCACAAGCTGCCGATCTCGCTGTGGGTGATCCAACCAAAAGGAAATTGCGACTGACATGTAACGCTTTCCTAGGAGTTCCTCCAGCTATTTAGACCCGATATACCTTCCAACGAGACATTCACGCTGCTGACACTCAACAACGGAACCAACCCGCAGGACCCAGAGGATTCCGGAGCCGAAGCCAATCTCGATGTTTAATATGCAGCGGACATGTCCAGTATCTTTCCCCAGACCTCGCGTCGGATGTATGTATATGTACTGAGTGCAAATCAGAGATTGCGAGGGAGGTTCCGCTACAATTTCTGTCAATGGGAGAAAATTCGAAGAACAATTCTGTGTTCACCACAGCTTTAGGACACGACACCATTCCTCGACAGCGTCGCTCAACCACCCTCAGTAATGACCACATCGTACGGCTTAAGTGAAGGGTTCTTCGGAAGCAGCTTAGCAACGTCGGTATTCAAGCTCATGATTCTGATTAACTTTATGAGTTGTATGCGGTTGTTGCGAAGCTGTATCCAAACAACGAACAGAGAGCGCTGTTTTTTATTACTCCTCCAAACCGCTCAAAACCCGCTTCTCTGACTTGAACTGACTGTCCGCGCAGCAACGATCCGATCTGTTCGAAGCACCGCAGTGACACTTCATCCTTCCCATCTCTTATTTCCACCTGTAGGGTCCACTGGCCTTGCAACAGATTGAACAAGCAGTAGTAATTTGTCTGCCCAGTGTTACCCATGGAAGGTGGACCCGAAGTGAACGGAAGGCCAGATCTTCGAAGACCTACCACCGAGATTTCTAATTCTCATGACCATGAGTCCGTTACCTCCATGAACTTCTGAACATCAAGATGTCGAGATGACATCAAAAGGTCATTCTATTGCGTGCAAGAGCTAAATACGAGAGGCGGTGAAGACCTGGGCAGGCATTTTACCAGCTTTCCCTACTTCTTCCACGACATTGGCTGGGTCAATGTCCCCTTTCGTATCCCCCACCACGCCATTGCCTGGCGCCACAATGGTTGTCATCCCCGCGAACATGTACGCAGCTATTTTTAATCTACGGACACATCTAACGGCCGCTTCATGGGCGTTTTCAGTACGGGCCCGACGGTAAGCTGCTGAGTTTCTTAACAAGAGGACCAATGAGTTTACGTCCGGTACTTCCAGCTACTCGGGATATTATTCAACTGGGGCCTCATGGGTGTTTTGGCGGTACAGCTATGTTCGTTGTATTGTTTATATGAACCTCTATTATCGGGCATTTCTGAACTCTTTCCGCCAGATTTGTTCTATGAAAACTCCAAGGACCGGACTGCTATTAGGGCCCTGGGTAAGTGCTTCTCATGTCGCGCATCATTCTGGGGTTTCATGCCATTGCAGTGTATGGGCTGGCTCTCCTCGACGTCCTGCAAACCGTCATGGTCACCGCTGACGCGTTCCACTGGTTTGTATACGGTTTCGGCAACCCCCTTCAACTCGACGAGCCATTCCTCAATTCGTGGGACGTTCCCGTTATCGACTCCGTCATATCCCTCATCGTCCAAGCGTTCTATTGCTGGCGAATTTATTTCATTCGCAAGGGAGTCGTCATCCCGATGCTTATTCTCCTCGTAAGTCCCTCTTTGCTCCGCTTCATAGAGGGTTGAGAGAACCTCCCAGGTTTCGCTATCTCAATTCTCTGGGGGGATCCTCACCGGTGTTAGGGTGCGAAAATTTTCCATTTCTTGGTTTCTTCCGACTGATATTTGCGGTTACAGAACTATCAAGTTGGACACCTCTCGTTATCCCGCGACTACATCGTCGCCGAAACAGTGCGTCGTCGTCGTTGTGTCGTTTTCGCCTGCGCCTAACCCCTGCATAGATATGGCTTACTGGTGGCGCGGTGGCCGATGTTGCGATTGCTGGGGTGCTGTCGTGGATAGTGCGTCCGTGGCGCGATATAATGTATACTGATGCCGATCATACCCGATTTTCAGCTCTTGAGCGGGCGAAACAACTCCCGACCTGCATACAAAAGCATGCTCTCGCGCCTCATCCGCCTCATCGTCGAGACCAATGCCCTTACCGGTGAGCACGTTCGCAAAGTTGGTCCAATGACGGCTCGCTAAGATGTTGATTCTTTCCCTCCAACTGGCAGCCGGCGTGGCCGTGGTCGCTATTGGGCTGTTCTGGGGATTTCCTGTGAGTGCCGTACCAGATCTTATGAGATCTAGCTCATAGCGATGGTTGGTAGGGAACTGCCCTGGTCTCAGTCCCGTATGTCACTTTAATTCTCACTATTCCTGATGGCGTTTAATTCGAATTTCAATGCCTAGAATCGCAATCATCGGGAAGCTGTACGCAATCCTCCATCTTTGTGCGTCTACCGGATCTAATGTAAACTTAGATACACCAACTGCCTCCTCGCGCTATTCAACAATCGTACGAGGGAGACGGCGAAGAGCATGAACAGCCACGGCTTGATGTCGCTGCGTGTCTCCCCCAACTCGGCATTGCAGGAGACCTCAAACGCGCACCTCAAAAGCCTACAGGTGCACGTCGTGAGCCACACGGACATGTCGTACGAGTCGCAGATGGAGAAGAACATTGGGGTATTTCCATCTCAAAAAACGTAAACACGTACTGATTCTGACGCCCGCCCCGCAGAAAACGACTTCCGATCATCCCTACTCTAATCAAGAGAGGCGTCGGTGAGTGCTCGGAGATGGGTCAAATATTGCTAGGGTAATACTGTATTCTTTGTATAATTGGAATCATATTGGGAAATGTCGTCCAGGACACCCTACAGTCAATTAGTCTCCTCGAATAGCTCGGGTATACCTGCCCTCAAGGGAATAAGGACATATCATATCCGGGTGGAACCGGCTTAAAACACAACTTCGAACCAGCGGCCGATCTGCCGGCACAGTCACCACGTCAATCGCCTGACGTGTGTCCGCTAGAACTTGGTTTGGTTATGAAACCGACACTGGCGTTCGGGAATACAAGAGCCAGGCAGAACGAATGACGAAAGAGCAGCGGAAGCGAGCTGGCTACAAACGCATAACTGTGTACTGCATTTATGGTGACGTCCGTCGCCCATTTATCCTTGGAAATATGTCTCTCTGACTTGGGCTTCAAATTCAGGGCGACGTTCGCGGAAACCACGACTCCCTTCGCGTCTGTCAAAACAACACATCCGATCCGGTCTTCCCAGCCTCTTGGTCTTTCGTCACTTCTGTAGGATCTATGATCGACTTCGGGCCAGAGGAGAGGACCGCTCCTAGCGCCAGTAGGCCGCGTTGCTGAACCGACGGTGGAGTCAGGCAGAAACAGCTAAACATGCCGGGCAAGCCGGCGCACAGAAGCAGGGCAGTAGAGGGCGACGCTGTCAGTGTGTCGTGAGCTGAGTTTTGCTCCTGCTCGGTTGACCGGGTGTACGTGGGTTTTACCAAGTATGGAGATGTTGGAGTGAGTACAAATAGATTTCCACCCTAATAAAATCACGATGAAAGCCGTACCTCGGGGAGAAAGTCATCGTTGTATCACGCTGCAGAACAGAAAGCGACCCCTTGCACTCGAGACTTGTCGGAAATCATGGAGAAGCTGCAGATGTAGGCTGCCCCTTTGGGGCGACGTGGCCACCTAATTAACAACCCCGTCAGCGCGTCTCGTTAACGTGAGGTCGATGTCTAACTTGGAGCACGGCCGTTGATTGATCTACACGTGATGGGACTAACATTCATTCAGTGTAAGGTCGACTACTGAATGGCCCAGTAGTGAGCGATCAGTGCGCATCGAACACGGCTATCAGTGGAAGACATCAAGCTGAATTGAGCACCCTGAACGCCCATCGCTGGTATATCATGGCCGCTATGAGATATCTGTTGAGGAACTCTCCTACAGACCTCTGCAATCCCATCAAACACGCTTCACTTTTGAAAGTACCGACCTGCAATCACATTCCACGATTTAGGCGGGTCCAGTTGAAACTCGATATTTTATGTGAGATGATACCCTTGGCGATGAGATCCTGCCCTAGGCGCTGTGGCGCTCTGTGCCTTCCAGGGGCGAGTACACAATCTCGGGTGGAGTAATGTACTTGAGAACTACATCAAGCCCACCCGCGATCGCGTCCTGAAGGTCCGGCATGATATCGCGCTGCATGGGGCGGCAGATAGTCACACGGACGCGCGAAAGCGACAGCAGGGCCCGTGCGCGGATAAATGCCAGGAGCGACTCGTCCGAGACGGCCTCGAACCCCTGCAGCTCTAGGTGCCGCAGTCGAGGACATAGCACGGGATCGAGCGTGTCCGCGCCCGGGGTGATTTGCGTGATGTCACGGCTGCCCTGGGAAGTCCGCGAAAAGACCACTGAGAACTCGAGAGGAGCCCTCCCCGACCGGGCTAACCACGAGATGACCGCATCCGTGAGGCTCTGGGTTCTCAGTTGACTGGGAACGACGACGTGAATCCGCGCCCATAGGCGCGGTGTCGCGAGGGCAATAGCCCGCCAGGATCTACCGATCTGACACAGAAGGAGAGGTGACTCGTCGGAGCTGATCGCGGGATGTCTGGTGGATGGTAGGGTCGCTTCAAAGATGGTCTGGACGATATCGTCCGGTAGCTTGCGCACCGGCGACACCAATGCAAGATGGGCGTCGATAATAGTTACAGGCGATCTCGCTTGCTCGAGGCCTGGTCAAGTAAAGACTTGAGCCGCGCAATTTCCTGGGTGAGCTCTGAGAGTTCTTTCTGCGGGCCCTCCAGGAAATGGCGGATAGAGTCGCATTCCAGGTCGGAAGGCACCGCGTTCGTGTGAAGCAGGTCCTTTACAGGGGAATCCATAGTATGAAGCTATTCACAGTCAGTATATGGAATCGCGATGATTCCTCAGCTCACTACAAGTAATGAGCAGCAATGCCTGGAAGCTGGAGATGATGTTTGGAGGAGAGTCACAACCGTTACACCGGATCCGCAACCAAGTCGGATCAGCGCGGTAGCAAATGTCGTAATCACTGCACTACGCATACTTGAATAACTTTTGGCTCTACACACGGCTAGTCGACTACTAGGCGGCCATCTCCGCCGAAAGTAACCCGGGGAATTGGGGTGTGCCCAACCCAGCTAAGGCGCCGATGTTATAGCCGAATTTCACATGGGTTGGACTCCCAAACTTACTAATAAGGCTTCAACCGTTTAGTTTTCGTTTACAAAGGCCCGTAAACTAAATGGTAAAAAAATCACAAATGTTTACTTCTGTTTGCAAAATGTTTAAAAATAATCTCTGTAGCCCGCTTCGCGGCAATGCCCGCTATCTATCTTTTTCCTGTATTCAACTCTCTTCTATCTCTATCACCCACCGACACCCCAGATCATACTCGCCCACGTCAATACAGTTGAATTATGTCTGCTCTGTTCGACCGGGCATTGTATCCTTATCATTTTTGTGCTATGGGACCGGGGGAGATGAAATTCACTGAACGATCATATGAATGTCTGTCAGCTCATTGCACTTAAGTACTACATTTGTGTAGGGACTAGCTCTTAGTTCTGTCTATTAATCAGAGCCATTTTGTATACTCTGGTGCCTTACATGACAGGTCCTGATGTCCCTGGAGACGATGCCCGATGGATATGAACCTCTTTGCAGCGAGAGGATTATCTTATTGTCTACCTATTAGTCCACACGAGGTGCCTACACTGTCCTCGAGTATTATGGAGAACATACCTGTCCGAAGAGCATCCATCTCGGACTCTGCCAGCAGGGCTCAAGCGCTGTCCAACACCGTCAAAGTTCCCCATTGCCGACTTTACTGAAGTTGCAGCTCAGCAAATGGAAGGAGTATTTTGAATGACCCAGAGTGAATGCCCCGTGCCGCTCCTCGCCGACCTTTGATCGCTCCCCTCGGCACGGGGCTGATGAAAACGGCAAGAGATGGAGTTCGGTCCGAGTGAGCCGAAACTAGGGCATCGCGTCGCTCGGAAAGGTCTAAAAATGTACGAAAGCGAGAATCGTGACTGATGTGGAGAAATTTAAGCAAATTCAACAGAGTAGGGTGATCCACCATGAATGCATTCAAATCTTCACAGGGGGGAAAGGAGGGAAGTAAATAATAAATCGGCCGGTGGGACTTCGACAGAGACAGGTTGCCGGGATAGAGAGGACGAAGGAAAGGGAGGGATTGAACGGTTACGAGTGGAAAAATGGGGAGCGGGAAGTGATTGATCACGATAATATGGGGACTAGGGCTTGGTGGATACCTTGACAAAAAGGCGCTCAACAGATGCACTGGTGCCTGGAATGGCGAAGAAGTCACGAGCCATCGCGGCAATGATAGATGGGCAATATGTGATGGGGGTGATTGCCCGGGGTTAACAAGCAAGCGGATGTCACGTCGGCACGGCAGCCGACCTCGCCCTCTTTGTCTCTCGCGTCGCGTCGACGCGCCTTTGTACTCCTCGTATATAAGCCACCTGCGAGCTGTCGTGATTCGCCCCGCGTCTCACACTGCGCTCGCAGGTGCGTATTTCTTTTCTTTTTCTTGTCCCGCGTCTCACACTGCGCTCGCAGTTTTGCTACTCTTAGATATATGTCGCACACGATTGAATCTATCGCGGGTCCTCCCTTCCAAAGTCCCTGACTTCTGGTCAGGACCACTTTCTTTGTCTTTGTCCTCACAGACGTCTCGCCGCGTTACTGCCGGTCCCCTGAGCAACAACCACCGCACTCGACGCGCATCGCCTCGCGCCCAGGTTTGCGCGTCTGAGTCGCTGTCATCAGTTGGTCGAGACTTCACGGCCATGGGGCATGCCCTCCTCGTTCCCCTGGCTCCCTCGCCCTCGATCTCACACCTTTTCCCCGACATCGAGTCCACCGCCATCAGCGCCGTCCTGAGCCATACGCTCCGCGCGCGCGACCTCTACCGGCTCGATCCACGCGTGCGGGACGTGGAACCCACATACGTCTTCAACGGACACACATCTACCTTCGAACCATCAACCGCGAAATTCAGGCAATACTCTAGCCTCGACAGCGTCATCTTCCCATTACACAACTACTTTGCCATCCTGCTCGCCCACAACCCCAACGCGCACGGGCTCCCCGTGTATCTCCTCTCATACCTCACTCAGCTCCAAACGTTAGCCGCCGACTACGCGTGGGACGCCGTTCTCGAGTACC
The DNA here is from genome assembly GCA_029204335.1 of Mycena vulgaris. Lineage (NCBI taxonomy): Eukaryota > Fungi > Basidiomycota > Agaricomycetes > Agaricales > Mycenaceae > Mycena > Mycena vulgaris. The sequence goes on along the minus strand of JARGYA010000040.1, from coordinate 344,337 downwards.
ATACCTTGTTCTTCAATCGCCGCAGCCGCGAAATGGAGGCCTCCGGCGACTATTCCGCATGGTCCGGGCCTGACATCGCGCTGTTGTGCACCTCCGTGTACCCTTACCGTGCCTCATCATCCACGACCGTCTGCTGCCTCTCTCGCCCATCAGCGTACGGATGCGGGTATCCACACACACCCTCTTTTGACGCGAACACACGGGACCGGCCGCGCACACGACGCCGCCGACCGCACCGACTGCGCGTACTTGCTGTCCCAACATCGGAGTCTTCATTCCGACATCTCGATCCAACGTAGGAGGTCGGCAGGACGAGTAGTACCTCGTCAACAACTCTACTACCTCGTCCGAGCCCTCCTTCGGACGACCCCGGCATTACATTACTCGCACCAGCTCCCGATCCGCTGCCCCAGCACGGACATGGGAAACACATCCCGTCTCGCTGTCAGGATTCAGACCCAACATTGGCTCTTACAGCAACCCCCCCTGCAGAAGTACTTTCTCCCCCTCACGCATCCGCTGCGCCCCGCACCATCGCTTGCGCCGCTCCCGGGGCCTTCTCCACGGACCGCACCTCTGCTCCGCTCCCTGCCAGCGTCGACGCACCTCCACTTCGCGCACCCGCTGCGCCCATCGCTCGCGCCTCCCCCGGGCTCCGTTCCCCGGACCATAACCTTGCTCCGCTCCCTGCTAGCGTCGATGCAGCTCCACCTCACGCATCCGCTGCGCCCCGCGTCATCGCTAACGCTGCTACCGGGTTCTACTCCCCGGACCGCACCCCTGCTCCGCGCCCTGTCAGCGTCGACGCACCTCCGCTTCGCGCACCTGCTGCGCCCATCGCTCGCGCCTCTCCCGGGCTCCGTCCCTCGGACCACATCCTTACTCCATCCTGGGCCAGCATTCATCCTCCCGCAGTCGTGCAGCGCCCATGCCCAGCAGTGACACAATCACAATTCCGCCTCCCGCACGCGGAATTATTCCCGCCGCTCTTTTTTCCGCCGAGCCGCCCGAACACTGACCCCCGAGTCAACATGGCCCCGCACGATGCCTCCGATGTACCAACCGTCTCCACGTCCCTGAGCGAAGACGCCTGGTCATACTATCTTCGCGACTACCCCGACCGCAAGTTTGTCTCCGCAATAATCCACATCATTCGTCACGGCGCGAATCTCGGTTTCACCGGCGATAAAACTACGCCCCAATCTTGCGTAAATCTCAGGTCCGCTTTCGATTCTCCCACAACCACTGCCGCTCTGGCCGCAGATATTTCCGCGCAGGTCTCGAACGGCTGCACTGCTGGCCCATTTCCCACCCCTCCGTTCGACAACTTCCGCTGCTCACCCCTCGGTGCGGTGACCCGGAAACGCTCAACCAAAGTCCGCCGCATTCACCACCTCTCATGGCCAAAAGGCGGTTCCGTAAACGACTTCATCCCGGACTCTGAAGCATCTATCAGCTACGAAATGGTGGATCGCGCTATCTCCGACCTCATTGCCTCCGGGCCTGGCTCGTTAATGGTCAAACTCGACCTAGAGTCCGCATTCCGACATATCCCTGTCCGCCGCGCCGACTGGCACCTCTTGGGATTCACATGGGACGATAAGTATTTCTACGATGTTGTCCTGGGCTTCGGCTGCCGCTCCGCTCCATATATATTCAATCTCTTCGCAGAAGCTCTCCATTGGATCCTTCAGCGCCACCTCCCCGCCCACATTCGGCACTATCTCGATGATTTCCTCAAAATCTTCGCTCCCCACATCCCTCTTCACATCGTCAAAAAAGCCCTCGAATGGTCACTCGCGCTCGGGAAGCAACTCGGTCTCAGATTCCAACCACTCAAGGTTTTCGGACCAGCTACGCAACTCGACTACCTGGGCCTTGATCTCGACACCGTCGCGATGGAAGTCCGTCTCCCAGCTGAGAAACTCACCTACCTCCTTGAACTTCTCACCTCGTGGTTGCAGTGCACACACTGCCGGCTCCATGAGCTGCAGGAACTCACAGGGTTCCTCCAATTCTCGTCGCAGGTCGTTCCGACGTCCCGCGCATTCTTGCGGGGACTTTACCACTTCTCTACCTTTTTTAAAAGTGCTTTCACTCGCCGCCGCATCCCCAGATCCGCTCACCAGGACATCGACTGGTGGCTCCGCTTCGCTTCCGAGTGGAACGGCGTTCGATTCTTCTCTCCGTCCCGCCCCACCGTCCACGTCTACACCGACGCTAGCGGCCTGAAAGGTTTAGGCGGCCATTTCGGCTCAAAGTGGTTCTCCGCAAAATGCCCCCGTCGCTACCGACATGAGCATATCCAAGTCAAGGAAATGCTCGCCGTCGTTCACGCAATACTCTGTTGGGGCGATGAGTTCACGGGCAAGCACATCATTTTTCACATCGATAATGAAGCGGTCTTCAATGCACTTACCACCTTTTCCATACGTTCAACTCCAACACTCCTCCTCCTCCGGCACTTCCTCGCGCTGTCCTGCCGACTCGATTTCATGTTTACCGCCACGTGGCTTTCCTCCAAGGAGAATGCCATCGCCGATGCCGCTTCCCGCTTCGCGTACAAGCGAATGTTCGAGCTCGCGCCGTATCTGCACCACCATCCCTCTTCCAAACGACCCCGTCTCAGTCCTACCTCTACACCCACGATCGTGCCCGGACCGCGCCCGTTGCACATCACGTTCGGGATGGGCCGAAGACCGCCACACACTACGACACCGCTCGACTCACAGTGTCCGCTACGCGCCGACGCGCCTCTCTTTATCCCGAGCGCCAACCCGCCCCCTTTGCTCTCGAATTTTCCATCCACGCATCCACGAGGGCCCCTCTAAACCCACGGGCAACTGTGACGCTTCGCGCTCCCCAACCCCTCTCGCGCTCCCCGAAAATGATGATCGCACATCTCCCACAAACAATTCCAACTCCACTTCTCAAAAAATCCCATACACTTACATGGCTCATCCTCTCATAGTCGCTCACGATCCTCCGGCTCTCCTCGACTCTCTCTCACTCTTGGCTTGAGTCTGACCCATCCGGGCAGACCCGAGAACTTTGGACCCAAATCTAATTTGTTCCCAAACTCACTCTGCCCTCTCCCGTCCTCTTTCGTCCGTTCTCGTTCTCCTCTCTCGTCCTCCCAGGAGGCGACGAAGGTTAACGGGAAAGTCGTGCTCGTGTATCTGCAAAACCCGATCGTCAGCAATGACAGGGAGAACCAGCAGTGCCATACCTTCCACCACGCCAAAGGTGCATCAAGCTCGCCGGACCCGTAAGTAACTGCTGCGTCATAGAATTGCTTGAATTCAGGTTCCAGCGGGAGCACCTTATTGACCGAGAGGGCAACATCCACCATACACACAATGTGGAGAAAAGATCTCGCTGGTTGTCTGGGTTTGCTTGGCTGAGTAGCTGGAGGTGGTGAACTTTGAACCTTCGCATCCGCAGTCCTCTTGTAGGTGTCGAAGACAAATTCAAATAAGATGCGCGCATGCTCTGCACGCTCCGGGCTGATTTTTTGGAACTAGGCCAGACCAAGGCCCTGATGTAACACTTGAAAAATTGGCTCAAAAGTTGCGACAACCTGGAAGAATTCACTTACTCGTTGCAATGACATTGAACTGGCATTGCTTCGTCTTTTAGTAGTACACGGTAAGTTTGGTGAGACCAGCAGTGGCAGCAACCCGAAGCGACTGCAGAAGCGACTCGTCTGCGGCATGCCCTCGGAGGGAGGCCATCATCGTAGTTACTAAGGGGATCCCACCCAACCGCCGCGTCCAAAGCCACTTTTTGAGCTATTCTGTAGAGATGGTGCCAGTCAGGGACTAACCGAAGATGCGGGACACAGAAAGCCCGAGTTGTGGTCAATGAAACCTCGTGGGTGATCCGGTCGGACAAGACACTAAACCTAACCACTGGTAAAACCTCGCCGGCCCGCGGCCATATAGCCGTGACGAGGCGCCAAGCCGCGGGGTAGCTATAAATACTATAGCGCCACCTTACTGATGCTCCCCGTGGCTGTGTAGGGATCGGCACGAGGTGGGTACGGCCCGTCACAACGACGGCCGTTTCTTTCTCTCTCGCTGTGTGCGGACGGTACGGGACGGCAAAAAAACACGGTGACGGACCGCAAAATTGCGGGACGGCTCTTGGGTATTTTGTTATCCAGGATTTCGACTGCATTTCAAGTGAGTGGGAGATCCTGAACACATTTGAGAGGTATGGCTTCCGGAGCATTGTTCTTCAACTGGCAGAACTCATTTTGGGACAGAAAAATGTTGAATTTCGATGACCACCCCGAAATTGAACATCTGCCTCAACACTGCCACTGACTTGATTTATACGACTCTGGCTCGCGGGAATTAAGCCGAGCGTATAGATATCCTCATTGCACATCCCTGCATATTTAATGAGTAAAATATTCCAGATACTGCCCAACAAACCAACCTTTGACGGCAAAAAATATCGAAACCCTCGGACGGCCGTCAAAAAATCCAAATAGACGGGTCCGGGCAGAAGACAGGTCAGCCGCACCCGTCCCGCAAACTGGTATCTGGATGTTCGCGACGGTACGGAATGGCGACCCGTAAACGGCACCCGTCACGCCCGTAAAGACGGTGACGGTGTGCAGCCCTGATCCTGGTGCTCAGGAGAGATAACTGTGAGCTATGGCATGAGATTCGTCGGGTACGCTCCAAACTTCCAGCTTACAGCTGCTTGCGGAACTTAGGGCGTGGCTGATTTTTCATCAAATTTTGATGTTTTCACGAGAACCGCTGTTACGGGCTCAATTGTCTTCCGATTTCCTTGAAAGTGGAATCATTCGATTCGTATTTTCATTCCGAAGGACTCTGCACCCCAGAACTAGAAGGTAGCGTGGGGATTGCCTTTTTCGGCGAAATTCAAGGCTTCCACGCAGAACCGCTCCAGTGATAGATACACTTGTTCAACTGACCTGCTTTTTGGATATGGTATGCTCACACGTATCCCAGAGTGCATGTCATTTTCTGATAGTGATTTCACGTCACGCCTCGCATTTAGCATGTATCGAGAAAGTGGTTACAATTAGATCCTGAATTAGATTTGAACCCTGGCATATATGGGCAGTCAGATTATGTGGAGCCCTCAGGGAGACATAGATACATATCATATCCAAAAAGCAGGTCAATTGAACAAGTGTCTCTATCACTAGAGCGGTTCTGCGTGGAAGCCTTGAATTTTGCCGAAAAAGGCAATTCCCACGCTCCCCTCTAGTTCTGAGGTCCAGAGCCCTCTGGAATGAAAATACGAATCGAATGATTCCACTTTCAAGGAAATCGGAAGACAATTGAGCCCGTAACAGCGGTTCTCGTGAAAACATCAAAATTTGATGAAAAATCGGCCGCACCCTAAGTTCCGCAAGCAGCTGTAAGCGGTGGATGACTGACTGGGACGAAAAAAATAGCTCAAAGGACCTCGCTTCCCCTTCGAGATATTCTCATCCATCATTCTTTCGATAGGAGAGGAGAAGGCACTCATAACTTTTTCTTTGGTCTCCCGTGGCTGGATGTCCGTCGCCAGGCGGATTTTGGTCCGAGTCGCACAAGCTCTCTTTTAGTCTGCTTTTCGAAGGTCAGTCCCGGGGGCTTTCCCGACGCAATATCAGGTGCCTGTAATAAAGAACTAACCCAATGCTGGAAGTTTTCGTCGTTCACTTAGACCTTGCGGACTTTAGATCACTGGATAGACCTTCACGTGGACCTGGCGTGCATTCTCCAGTGTGCACACACGGCGGGCAATCAGCTGTCATGTTCCGTTTGGGACGCGTCAGTCATCGGCCGCGTCACCGCGCAGTCACTTGCGCTGTCATGCTCTTTTCGATGCTCGTTTGATCGCCGGGGCAGTCTGCTTGTGACAAGCGATTTTTGGTTGAATATTTCACTGTCTGCCCATATTTCTCATCCCCGAGGTCTATAAAAATCCAGCGAGTCATTCAGAGTGTGTATTGATATATCTTGGAACTTATTTCACTGTTTGCGGCTATGGACCGTTCACTGGACCGTTCACATTTCGCCGTCAAACAGTGCCGAAGGTCACCGTGGGGAAGCTGTCACATAGCTGTCACCTCTGCAACTTTCATCCCGGAGGAACGAGACATTACGCAGGGAAGACAGTAAAGATTTCCGGAGAGTAATATCTCATACAGTGAACTCTCCTTTTTTTCCTTCGATTTAAGAAGCAGTATAGCGCCAACAGGGTGGGTAACCGTGTGGAAATCACTCTACTTGATGGGCCGGTAACAGATTTTCAACCCTTTCTTCTCTGCGTCTAAATTGAGAATCCTTTTATCTTACATTTGGCCAACCCAAAAAGCCAAGCCGGAGACTCCGGGTTTGGTGGCCGTAGTTGGCCCAAATAGTGGTTTGAGTTTGTTTTTGACATTTCATGATAGATGATAGTGAATCCTAGGTAATCATAATGGCATGTCGTCCTGTTGGAGATATCAGCGGTTAGTCTCTGTTCTCTGCTTGCTCGTGCCCGTTATGTTGGTGATTTTATTCGAGAGCTCATTGCACGGCTCTCCCCTTCAATGGCCGGTTGCAATTGCAATGGCTGGAGTCCCGTCTACTACCAGGCATTGAATCGCCCCCTCATTAAATCGTGGGTTGCATTATATCGGCACTTGCGGCATGATGACGGGTATTTTTTTTTTTTTCTTCTTCTGTTTCTTCTGAGTTTTCACCTTGCCCCTGAGTTCTGAGGAGGTCAAAGGTAGGGAAGCTGTATTTCAAGGTTTTTGGTTCCCCAGGGGCGACCCAGAGGCCAGGGATTAAATTCAAGGTATGAATAGTTGAAATAATTGTACCGGTTACGGTCCTGCCCTTGATCGCGTCGGACATTTCAACGTCCGCACACGCCGCTCCGAGACGTCCCGTGTCTCGGAGTGGCCCGTAGACCAAGCGAGCCATCATGACAGTTCATTATGAATTGTCATGAAAGGCTATGAATCATTATGAAGTTCTATGAGGATGTGTGAATGCCTATGAAGGTCATAATGAATGTCTGTGAATGGCTGTGAACAGCAATGAAAGCCAATGAAAGCCTGTGATTGTCTATGAAATCACAAACAGTATTTTTGTCCAATGGCGGCCTTCATACTCCGGGCCTCGGGGGATGGATTTTACGGAGAGGAAATCGAAGTTTCAACGTAGGTTGCGCCCTCGGCTTCTCCACGGCAATGATTTTCTATCAACGTGTGGCGCGGATCAGTTTTCTCCTGCCGTGAACAGTTGCGAGTGAGTCCTGGCCGGTTTACAGTAGCTGGCTACAGAAGAATAGTACTTTTAATCTCCAAATTCTGCGCGGTGACGCGGCCGATGACTGACGCGTCCCAAACGGAACATGACAGCCGATTGCCCGCCGTGTAAGATCCCCCTCAGCAACCACCATATCCATTCAGCAATGGTTGATCTACCCGATTCTAACTGGCATTCCGCAGTCGTCTTTCCGCTGATTACTCACTGAGGGATGGTAGTAGGGATAATAGAGCCATTAAGCGAAACAGACATTGACGGTTGCTGGTGCTCGGGTTAATCCATTAATCCTTCGTGACAGACGTTGAAGAAAATGAGCACACCACAAACCCCTAAGTTCATGTCAATGACGCCACCGCCAGACCTATCGCCGTCGCAAGCGGCTGGAATGCTATTTTCCCGTTTGTACGAATGGTGAACATGGGGATAAAGCCGCATATACTCAGCTTTACTGTGTAGGTAACTGCATGCGACAAGTAAATTGTGTATAGATTCCTACACCCGCAGAGCCCTTGGGCTTGCAGTGCAAGTTAGGATGCGGCACAAACGAACTGAATGGTCGATGGCATACCATCCACTGATCATTCAGGTGCACTCAGATTCCCAAAGATCCAACTTGAATTAAAGTCTATCTGGGTGGGACGAGTGAAAGCGGGCCGTTCACTGCGAATGGACCACTGCGACATTGGCAGGATGTGTCAATTTCGTGAACAAAGTTCGGCACGTCAACGTACCATAAGACAAAGCTGTCGTTCTCACCACGGCGGCAGAGCAGGTTAACAGGTTACCTTCAAGAAACCGCTGGGAAAAGAGCGTGAGACATCTCCATTGAATTTACGAGGACCGAGTTACAAAGAGGGGAGAAGTTAGAGGGGCCAATGGAGTACACACGCCAGTTGACCATACATCTACTAACCACATTATATGCCCGCTGATAGGGGTCTAGATGAGGGTGAGAGAAAAGGACCCACGCGTGAAAGCCGACGACGAGGTAATATTTCCCCGCGACCGACAATTGGCTAGCCTATATATATTGAATTTAGTCGAGGGACTAAATGCGCTCACGGGGAATTATCCCACTCGGGAGCAACGGCGTGGCCGAGAAAGGTACGCAAGAATAATTTATTAACCAAGCTGCACTTCAATATTCTCCTTTGGATTGTCTCCTTTTGTCGAGATGAATAATTATCTGTCTGATGGGATCTCCAAACGGGATTAAGACACCCACAGCGAATACGATCTCCGAACAAAGTGGGCTCGAGGCCCGGCGACCTTGCCAAATGTGGAAGTTCCAGGGTTGTGTTGTTATTACAGTACTCAGTGCTCATTTTTTTTAGAAGTAACGTCACTGGCCAGTCGCCGTCGCCGAGTCGAGCCCTCCGCTGCCTTCCTCAATAAATTCTGTCAGCCGCGTTTCTAAGCGGATTCTACAGAGTTTGGACTCTGAGCTCGAGTAATTTGCATCCGAGGCGGAGCCTAATCACGATATGCAGGGTCGCCCTCGCAGTGCACGGCTGTACTGCTGTCGCAGAGATAAACAGCCCCTCTCACTCGACTTTTATATGTAATTCAGGTGATGGTCGACTCTGTGTGCGGGCTCTTCACAACCCTTCCCATCCCTAAAAAGTGGAACCTCCCATACAATGCCTGCTCTCGATGTCCTCCCCGATGAAGCCCTAGCAGGATTGCTTAATCCGCGCCTGTTGAGACATGAATCCTGGATTAAATCACGGATTTGAGAGGTTGCTTAATCGGGTGCCGTGTTGTATGAATGAATTAAGCCGGTTAAATGAGGTTTAAACAGATGACAGAGTGGGATTCGAACCCTGGACCTCTGAGTTTTCCGTGTTCCAGACAACATAACCACTAGACCAAGAGACCAATATGAACAGTAATGTCCAAGTATATACATAGGCGGGAACCATCCGCAACCAGTCCATCTATGCGGTGAGGATCCAAAGCCACACCGACTGCAGCACCCTTAGCTGGGCATATTCAGGACTATTTCAGGAATCTCCTGTCACAAACCCCAATAGTGGGACCTTTCATAACAATTGAAGGTGATACAACATTTTGTACCCGAAGCAATTAGTCTTAGCAATGATCAATGTTAACCGATAATCGGGCTCAATGCTGATTAATTACCACCGATTAATTCATTAATCGGGATCAATGCCGAGAGACTGAACAGTGATTCAAATCATTCAATAAACATTGCTGAACAAAAATCTCAACTTGGGCCAGCGAGTGGGGGATATTGAGGCTTGAGCATAAACAGAGGTACATAAAGTATTCAGGGATGTCATATAGGATGGATTCCAGCCTCATGTTTCACTCATATAACAGTGGCACGACAGATGGATCGACTTGATGAAAAAGAACGGAAGTCGGTTGGGTTATGTACATAGCCACCGAACCATACTATATCGCCATCAAAACCTACATCCAACACAGCACTTTAGTCTAACGGTTAACGACGTGGCTATCACCTGGTCGAGGGTTCGAACCACGCTATAGTCTCAGTTTTTGCTGCTTCGCTAACTACAGCTCAGCCACCTATTAAACAATTTCATAAATCTGTGCTTTAATCCAGGATTTCTGTCTCAACAGCCCCGGATTAAGCAATCCTGCTAGAGTTACTGCTCCCCGCTATCACTCCCGAAGACCCTCTCTTTCGACTGATCTACTATGTTTTGGGCGGATGGGTATGCAACTTGTGACCAGGCATCCTCGTCAGTTAATTTTGTTGATTAGTTCATTGGTTCAAGTCTCTGCCTCCTGCTCGAGGGAATCGTGATCTGCCAGGTCCGTGCTCTCTACTATTTGTCTGAAGGATGCGTCTCACAATCCACGTACCTTAGGTCAACAATTACTACTCCTGGTATCCTCAAGATAGCATAGCCCTCAAACTCTCGGTCGCTGGTCTGTTCATTCTAACACTCCTGAAAACCATCCAAGCATTGCAAGTCGAGTTGCATCATGGCAACATCTTCTGAATTAACCTCTGTTATAGCGCAATTACATGGATCAACAGTGTCTCGTACATGCGAGACCCTGACGGCACGACCGCTCTCCAGCGCGAATGGTATCAACTGGTCAATATTCCTTTGGTGCGTGCATCAGCTATTGAACCATTTAGCATTCTTAATGCCCTCCATACGCAGGGTGCTGTAATCGCGGCCTATGTTCAAAGCTAAGTACTACTGTTACCGACTGTGCGTACCATGATCCCTATTCTCACGCGGTACCTACCGTATTTCAGCTGGAAGTTGAGCGGGAAGTGGTGGTTAATCGTGCCTCTCATCTTGGTCATGACATTGGGCCTGATCTCAGCAATTATCAGGAAACCGTCATTGGCAAAACCAGTGGCCATGGTTCAACCAATTGGTGTACGTCGTCACCGCGCGCGTACTCGCAGAAGCATCGTAACTTAAAATCCCCCACAGTCACCATCCATGTCTTTGTGCTCATTCAGTCAGTCCTCTATTTCAGCCATAATCATCAACTGTTGATTTGGAAACTTCATAGCAACGGACATCCTCATCAATCTCTCCTCGACGTATTTCCTGGCTAAGGCCCGGAAGGATGCTGTGTCCCACATGCGACGAATGCTCGGTCGCCTGATCAAAATATGCTGCCAGACTGCGTTGCCAGCGACCACTGCGTGTGTTTTCTTGGGTCACGCTCATTACAATTACTTCTAGAGCCCTGCTCGAATTGATCTGTTCACGAATCGGGTCAGGGGCTAAATCTTGAAGCCACAGGCCACTAACACGATCATTCTCGTCCTCTTGGACATTGTGCCCATAATTTATGCATGAGTCAGCGTCATACCAACCATCCTAATGAGTGGCGTGACTGTCAACTAGAATCTGCCTGATGTACATGCTCAACACCCAGCGCTCTTTGCGGCTCTTTCAAGAAACTGGGAAACATGGCTAAATTGAACAGCGTGAGTCAGAAAAGCCATAGCTGGGATAGCAAGCAGGCGAGCTGGCGCACGCCAGTCGAATCCAACTAAATTGAGTTGAGCTCGCTTGGGGGTGTCTAGTCGCAGACGCAGATCGAAAGAGTTGGCAACGATGTAAGTCATCCTCACTACTCCTCCGGCGGCGGGTCTGACCATGGCAGTTTCTGTATCACTCGAAGCGAGAGGTGCTGGAGGAGCGCCTTGAGCAAACCGAACACATTGGATGCCCGGATGCAGTGTCTGGTTTGATTCCAGAACACGGCGCGATGCAATAGACGAGCCAGAAGCAAGTGTGTTGTATAGATGCCTGAGATCTACCTAAGACATATGATCTCCAATAAATTACTGAGTAAGGTAGAGAATAATGTCTCCAAAGTATATTTAACACCATTTGTGCCCTACAAGCACGGATTGCATTTTATAGTCTGATTCCGGCTGGGGGTATATAAGCCAGAAGTAATTATATTCCACACATCGCTGGGAGATTGGCGTGAAACTAATTAAAGAATAAGTAACAGGGTGTAGAGGAAGACAATGTAGGAAATCGTTTACACAGGAGGCAAAAGCTGGGGCACTTACTGAGTAAGTGCTGTACGGGCAGTTTGCGGGCACGTACCCAGGCACGTACCACCGCATGTTGTCCATGCCCTGCCATTTTCGGACCATTTACCAAGATTTCGGGTGGATAAATATACCAGTGATGCCTCGTGCTCAAATCACGGTCACCTGCTTGCCTCGACAATATGTTTGAGCAAGCCAATATTCCTCTGTGTCTCTTAAACTGGAACAGTGCATCCAGTTTTATAGCAGTTTTGGAATATACATCCCCCATACTTATCACAATTTTTATTTTGGGCTTTGAAACATGCTGCGAGCGCGAGGCTATCATGACATTCTGAGATCTGATCTGCCTTCTCAAGTTCAATGGTTAAGCGCGTCTTTGTCTATTTCAGCTCGTTTGCCGGTTGATGATGAATTTATATTTAGCAACTAGCTCCGGGCTGAACGTACATCAAATATCAAAGATTGATTAATTTATTGTGACATATATCAAAGGTAGAACTCTCTTTGTGTACCGGGTAACACCGGTGGAGAGTGCCTGGTGAAGTGCCTGGGCAAGTGCCCGTACGGCACTTACAATGTAAGTGCCGTGGGTTTTGCCCCCTGTGTTAGTCAATGATTTAAGACCGTGAGTTCTTCCGAGTCCAGGTGCCGAAGTCCACAGCGGGCAGCGCTAAAGACCGTAAACTTCAAGGAAACGAGGAAAGGGATTACATTTGTGTGCAGCTCTGAACGAGATGGGAGTTGTAAACAAAAGCTTTACCTCATCCATCGCCACTCCGCCGATTGAATTCTGGGCAGCTCAAAAAAACGATCTCAATCCAATAGAAAGGTGGTCCATTTTTAGGGTGAAACACAATAAAATGCACAACGCATGGGACAGCACACTGGCAATGAAATGTGAATCGCATCGAGTCCAGATTAGGGTGCCAATGAACTCAACCTTCCGAATACAGGGTCAAGTTGAAGAGTAGCGTGAATACGACGGGGGCACATCAGGCTGGGAGGTAGTAGCGGCGTTCTGGACGGACGTATGCCGAGGCCGCTGACTGTCGTGCCCCACAAGACGTCCTATCGGACGACCGATTTGTTGGTAGCTCGAAGGACCCTGCTGCTCCGACGTGAAGCCAGGAGACAGTTGCAGCCCCTCCGGAGTGTGCACGAGCACGTCGCTTGCTGTGTGCTGTGCCCCATAGTGGTGAGCTGCGGCATTCTGTTCGCCCTTCATGTCCGACAGCGAAGGAGGTAGCGTCGGGGAGTATGTGGCCTGAGTGAAGTTCTTCGACGGGGAGTATTCGCTCATGGGAGGGGTGGTAGGCTCCGAGCTGAATGATGAGTGGGTTTCTCGACGGCGGAATGTTGTGTCGGCCTCCGCGTCAGACGCACGACGGATCTCTTGAATTTCATTCCTGCTTGGAAGGCTGCTTGCCGGCGGGTGCTGCTCAAAGCCCGAAGCTGGGTACGATGTTTCGGAAGACTGAAAATGGATATTCTCCGCCTGCGGATACGTCAGAGTGGAAGAATAATAGCCTGCGTGGGGTGATGAGCCATCCGGAGCAGCACTACTCGGCCACGGGCCCCGTTGCTGAGGCACGAAACCAGAGGCGGGATGCAACGGATTGAGAGGCGGCGAAGTAACCGTCGACGGAGCTTGGAAATAAACACCCGCTGCAACCGGGTTCGGGGATGATCCAAGGGGAGGTGATTCCACGCGAGAATAGATCATACTCGCAGGCGCAAATTCTTTGCCGGGTGAACTGGGGGAAGAGAGTTGGGTGGTAGCGAGCATGAGGATCTCTGGATGGTTTTTAGGCATTGCGCTCTGTACTGGGTTCTTTCGTGCGTTGCGGATGGCCACCCTCCACCACAAGATTGCGATGAAAACTACAACCGAAAAGCCGCCAACACCTCCTGCGATGGGCGCAGGGGAGATCGAGGATCCTGACTTTTGTGAATTGGATGGAGCGCTTGTCGGAAGGGAACCAGTCGGGAGGGAACCAGTCGGGAGGGAACCAGTCGGACTTTCGCCCAGGGCTTGACTAGATAATTCTGCGAATCCGACCGAGTACGGATTTGCTCTGAAAACAGTATATACATTAGTCTGTTGTAGTCCCTCGATCAGTGACGTCGACTTTTTCTGCACCAGAACGACGGCACCTACCAAGAAGGCTGCGCCGAAATCCCAGCTGGGGGAGTTCTGGCTCACGGTTGCGTTGAGCTGGAAGATTGCTCCCAAGCATTGCGAGCTATCGGTAGAGATGGGTCCGAGATTAAGGTCTTTCGAGTTGATAGGCCATGAGCGGCTTCCGAACGATACGGACATGTTTATATTGGTGCTACAAGCTAAATGGAATGAATCCAGGCATCTCGAGACAATTGTAAAATCGCTCACGGAATTCATAAAACCCAGAGTCGGTAGTGCTTCGGACGGCGCCTAGGACGGCGGCCCAGATGGCAGAGACGTCAGCGGCGGGGCCCCCAATCAGTCCAGAGGCGGTATTAAATGTGGCTAGTGCGGATGCCCCAGCCGTGACTGGCACTGATTTCCCCTGGACAGTAATCGCTGGCACAGGAGTGAGCTCCCTCATCGAGGAGATTAAATGTAATGTAAACATACAGGATAGGTGAATCATCCAGTACGTCGGCGCCGATGACGGTTCGACGACAGCCACGAAATCTATTGCGCCGGAGTATAAGGTCGCATTTGAGCCGCCCAAAGTGAACACGCCGCCGTTGGCCTCCTCTTCTTGCGCGCTGGCTATCCCAGCGAAACGATTCAGCTGGAAAGACATCACCTCAGTAGGGAAAAGATCGAGATTCGGGAAGACAGGAGTCCCGAATATCGTTGTGCTTTGCAATGCGAGACCTAGAATCCCAGAAACAGATCCTGTTATGAAGGTGGCAGGAAATGCAGTCGCTCCTACTGAAAACCTCATTCAGCACCCCGGCGCTGGATCATGAAGATAACCTCACGAAAGTTTTGCGAAATTGCAAAGGATAGTCCAAGTTCTAGCGTATCAGTCATGACCGTGCCGGAGACGGTCACGGATCCGTAAGTGAGCGTTGCAGATGTCCCTTCAATGGAAAGTTCAGAGGTACTGGGATCGTAGAGTTGCATGGAATCGGGACATCCGGAGCATGATGTGTCCGCAACCCACGTATACGGTGACGCTGTATCGACCAGCAAATTGAATGATTGGACGCTGCAGGGCCGTTGCTGTAAATACTGGGCAACGAAGGGGATTGCACTTACGGAATTCCAATGGAAATCGTGCAATAGTATCCAGA
Source organism: Mycena vulgaris (assembly GCA_029204335.1). Taxonomy (NCBI): domain Eukaryota; kingdom Fungi; phylum Basidiomycota; class Agaricomycetes; order Agaricales; family Mycenaceae; genus Mycena; species Mycena vulgaris. Next base: position 329,229 of record JARGYA010000040.1, on the reverse strand, counting down.
GTCGGCTCCCTGGTAGATATGGTCGGTTTCGCTGAAATCGTGAACACATGCAATCTACCTGATCCGCCAGAGGGAAGTCTTGGGTTCGTATGTTAATGCCGTTGAAGTTGTCGGAGCTCCGAAAGGAGTATCGCCTTCGCGTCCTTTCTGCCTCGGCAATGTGGTCATTTGTGGTGCGCGGTCGACGAGTTGAACGGGAGATAGGGATGTGTATAGGATTCGCAGCCGTCAGGGCGGCCAGGACCGACGGCAAGCAAATAACCAGCAGCAGGAGAGCCATGTAGGACCAGAGCAAGGGGTGATAGGTACTACTCAAACAGTTGACCTCGTGGAACCTGCAGGACGGGAGAAGACGCTGTTGGTGGTGATTGGTGTCCCCAGATTTCCGGTCATCCTATTTACGGCTTGAAGGGTTGAAGGCTCGCTATCAGTCATTCGCGGAGCTTGAGGGAAGTTTGCGTGTGATGTGGGAGACTCTCCAACACAGCCGCCAACCCAGGAAACTGGAGTCTGCGTGGACCTTCTCCTCCTGCCGTTCGGAACGGTGGTAAACATCTGTGCCGATTCCTGAAATAAGCCAGTGCCAGAGCACACTGGGAATCGAGTTGTAAGTTTGGAGAGCCACAGCGACGGCGGGCCTGCTGACCTCCGAGTTGCTTCCGACCGCACTTTAAGCGTATTCAGACTCCAGCCGAGCATCTCTTCTCATCGGCGGCCGGTATCTAACCCCCCGCTGTCGAGCCCAGGTCGGAGCTTCCAATGAGAGAACAGTCCATCTGGGAAACGCACATGGCTACATCAGCAAAACAGAACACATCTGGCTGGTCTGGCACCAGACCAACCAAGCGCGCCATACCGCCAGAATTGCATCTGGCAGCATAATGACACGCCTGACGCCAGAATCGGTTCTGGCGCCAGATCTGCGTCAGAAGATGATTCTGGCAGCATAATTTTATCTCATTCCCGTGATGTGGGCAAGAATTCTATTCAGATGTACTGAATTACAATGTGGGGACTACAAATAAGGGCGGTCGGATGTAGTTGTTGTATCCTACATAAGGCCAATCAGCCGTTGCACGGAACTTAAGGACTGGGGACGCACCTGTGGAAACTGATGGTGATCACGGTGCGCGGGCTTATGCTTCGACGAGGACGATAAGAGGGGGTAAAAACTGTTGACTCGAATCATTAGGAAATTCTGTGATCGTCGACGAGCACTCACAATCGTGACTCTGACGGATGGCTTGATGTTCGGGACCTGTAAGTGTTAGTAGATGAGTAGGCACAGCCAGTGCGATTGAGGTAGAGCCAGAATAAGTTTGATGGACTTGAGAAAGTACCGGGAGGAGCAGAACCGCAGACAGGAACAACTTGAGACGACTTGCTAGCCAGAGCAGGAAGCACGCAAACCAAGCCCACGAGAACAATTGAAGGTAGTACATCTTGTCCAGGGACTCCAAGAAGGGTAGGTTGACGCCTTGAGGGTATTGAGAGAGACAGACCCGAGAACTTGCGAGAAGGCGACCGACACAGGGGGAGAGAAGATGGGAGAAAGGAAGAAAGAGAATCGACGATCATCAACTAACTGATCTGTAGTTTGATGTCAGACTTCATCACTTTCCATCTGCTTTCCTGGCTTCTCAGTGTGTACCCGGCGAAATGCTGAAGATCAATACACCTCCAAGAAAGAAATTGTCAGTGATGTATTTTTAAAAAACAATCCATCTGAGTTTTCGCAAAATGGCGGGTGTGGCACACAAAAAATTCTGGCGCGGTCTGGTTGGTGTGGCTGCCATACCAGCCATACCCATCAGACACAATCAGACACTGCCATGCCTGTCAGAGAAATTCTGTTTTGCTGATGTACACAGTGCTATATGACGGTCAGTAGAGCAGTAGATCTGTAGCCATGTCCCCTATATAATAGAGCTTATAGACAGAATTGTGGTAGAGTGGTAGAGCGACATAGGGCTATGTAGTGCGCCTGTAGGTTTGGATCAAGCCTGCCGTCCATTGTTTGTTGATGCGGTCATTAGTTTGGGGTCAAACAACGGAAGACTATTCAGAGTCCTAGCACGGTGTTTGCCGAGGAGACAAGGTATAATTTTCTCACCCGAGTCAGCCGCGGCCCAAATGAACCTGTCAGCACCTATGGGAGGCCTCCGTTGGTTCAATTATTGCACCAATGTGGGTACCTATCGCTGCCTAAAGATACTGACAAAGGAGCGCCCATTTCAGACAAGTACTTGCGAAGTTTCAGAGCAGAAATCCTTCATATGGCTCCTGATTTCAGTGGTTAATGTGGCAAACGGAGGCCTCCGGTCGCGGTTGCAGGCCCAAAATATTCGCTTTCCTGCATTTAAATGCATGTAGCTTTGGAAGAGTTAATTCGATGATATATCAAAAGCTGAATGCAAGCATGGACGTCCGGATTGTAATGCAGCAGGTGAGCACGAAGGAGGCCCGCAGAAAGCACATGCGTGGGAACATACCGGGAGATGCCAGGCCATCGGCTCGTTCGCCCGGCCCAGGCTTTACCTAAAAGAAGCTCCTAGCCTCCCTCACCTCCGACTTTAATGAACCTCTTAGGTATGTTACGCTGCTACAAAAGAAGGGACCTAAGAGGTCCATTAGTCATAAAAACCGCGGTCCCTTAGGTGGATTTCGTGTAGCAAATGGTTGATGACTCTTCCTCGAGGACGCTCCAAAACTTTCCAATTGTCTGTGCACACAAGGAAAAATCTCAATCCTATCTTTCTACGTGTACTGATTCGATCTGTAGCTCCAGGCATTACAGTCTCACGACGCTTAACGTGTACCCGGCATCCACTACTCGTCATCACCAAAAGTAACCGGTAATTACTGTATTACAGCGAAACTTTGTTGAATATTCTTAGTGCAATTCCCTAGGGATGTTCATCTGGATATATTCCTCCCCTCCAGAATGAATTTGGTATCAAAAATCATGTGCACACTTTATGGAGATCAATTGTTTAAGGCCTGCTCATTTTCGTTACTTGTGTCAAAAATTGAGATGTAGGGCTTGGTGTGGAAGTAGGTATGTAGTTTTCAGTGGTCAGCACCATGCCTTAGGATATGCTTCACATGCCTCATGACTTAGAACTCAAGTAAAGTGAATCAATGCTTATAAGCAACACATTTTTCAGGGCAAGTCATGTCTGCATGGATCTTGCGCAAGCTGTTATCCAGTAAACCCCCCAAAAATGGAACTGTGAACAACTCAACTTTGTGCAAGACCTGACTGGAGCACTCCAGAATAATCGTTCTATACATCTATCATGTTCTACATGACCAATTACCATCTGAATCACTCATTCAACAAATAATTCTAGAATATAACAGATAATGCTACAGCACAATTTGCCGCAGGAATATGGGACATGATCACAAACTTAACCATTCCATAATCCACCAGAGATGGCTATCCATCGATTGCAAGGTAACTCACTTTGCCTTCAGGCTCCTGGTAATTTCCTTGCAAGGTTTCTTTTGACTGCTGGATAAAATGGCATAGTTCGAAGATGGGTCACTAATCTTTTCTGGTCCCTATGGATCGATACTGGGGCAATTCTCCCCAAACAAATTATGCGGTTCGCCGCTAATATCAGTAGGTATCTGGTGGCAAGGTAGGGCTGAACCCAGTCCACGTGATCTGTCACAATCGATCAATTACCGGTTACTTCCGGTGATGACGAGTAGTCCCAACAACGCGGCGCGGGAAAGCAATTGTGACCCTGGTTACCCGCTGCCTCCCACTTTTCTGCACACAAGGATGACGATACGTGCCACAGTGGCCGCATCGAGCCGCCCATGCACTCTAGCTTCGGGTAGCTCCGCTGTCCAGCCCCAGTTTCCACCATAGGGGTTAGGGATCCCGAGATTAAGGCTGTGGGATTGGGCTGGAGGAGTGAGCGGAGACGAGAAGCGTGGCATGGCTGTGTTGATCACACCGCTTAAATTGCTCTTCCACCACATTGCTTGCGTTCAGCACGTATGAGGTGTTACACCGGCGCTTCATATCTTCTTTTGCGTAAAATCCTAGAAGGCACAGGCAGATGCAGCATTTAGACCCCAAGAAGAGTAAAGCAAGGGCCTTACGAACGACCCCTTCTCCCCCTACCCCAACGCAATGCCTGAGCTTCAAGCACGGCTGAGATTCTTGAGATTGAACTCTCCATCCTTCCAAAACCTCGTCTGCAGCATAGTTCTGGGACTTTCACCCGGAATCTTCACCGCTCTTGCAGGTGAGTAAAGGTCGTCTAAAAATCCATTGACGCTTTTGCTGACGTTCTCGGAAGCGGTGGTGGAAAAGCCCCTTCCACCCATGTCGCCTCAGTAGGGAATAGGTCTTCCGTTCCAGTCATAGCGATCAATTTTCTCCGTTAGGATCCTGTCGTCACTGTCGAACTCTCCCACAACCTTGGCAAGATATGGGGGGATTTTTAAAGGAACGGTCGCCGCAGGTATGAGGTAATTTGTCTTGTATAGCTCGACCAAGAACAAGGAGCTTATTCACACTGAGTAGAGAGGTTGCGCACGGCCATTCGAGCCCTTGAATGGCTTCTGAATTCCTTCTATATGGGTAATTCAATCCGGGTCTCTGTCAGGATCAATAGAGAGCCCCTCTGGCATCATTGGTATGTACTAAAAGTTGGGAAAATGTATGGAGACTGTATCGGAAATCACAATTTTTGTTAGCCATCAGCCATTGAATGGCTTCTGCGCAACCTCTCTAGTGTCGTCTTCGTGGTGGACCCCATCCTGCCTCCCTTCTACCCGGTATGTTCCACGCAAATTTTGCAGCCCACTTCTCTGAAGTATCACAGGAATATTACGCTTCCGGATTGCAAGGTAACTGATAAGTCAGCTTCGATGGCTGTGATGGGTGCTGACGGGATTGACGCAGCCCTCGGACTCGCGATCATGGCCTTCCTCTGTCTCACCCAAGTCAGCGATTCAAATTACTTCAAGGAGACCAAGGGGGACTCGGGATTCGAAAAACGGATATAGGGTCGAAAAGTTTTTTTCGACCCTCGGCCAGACCCCCCCCCCCCCCCCTCCCCCCCCCATATAAGGAAGGAGGTTCCCACCCCTAGCGGCGGGCCGCGCTTCCGAGTCATGTGTGGGCTCACAGCCACCACATTGACAGCAGCAAATCCAAACCAAAGATGTTGCGGCCCATCTCTGTGGACTCAACTGTGACTAAGAAGGCCTTTCAGATACACATTACATCCATACCACCCCTTACACAAGTAGATTATATTTTTGGAGCTCCAAACATTCAATTTCAACATTGACTGAGGGTCTCCGGAGTGCCGCTTTGACCACATCTCTGGCCCACTCACACAGATGTTAAATAGTATATAAATATTTTCTCACATATATATCGTGAGCATGTTTTTAGCTGCTAACCACCCATAGAGGGAAACCGGGACACAACGTTCGCGCCAATTGATGGTGTGTAAGCACGACCCGCTATCCAAATCGGGATACCCACACCATATTTGAGTTCTGAGACCCAGAATTCATCTTCCTGGCATCCTGTGGTGTTCCAGGAGGTATATATTGCAGATTTAGAACTCCCTCATACTACATGATAAAAGTTTTTTTCAGCCCTCCCCGGGACCCCCCCCCCCCCCCCCCTATATCCGAAATTTTAATCCCGAAACCCCCTTGAAGGAGGCCGACGTGTACGCTCCTATCTGGAATCCCTCCGGGTCTCGCTGACTGCCATTCCTAAGCATCGTCCCTCTCGAATTCAGGGATCAAGTTACCGAACTAACGGATATTGCTCTCACAGCAGTTCAGTCTCAGGATCCAGGGTCGGCGAAAGAAAAGGGAGAATTCCGCGCTGTAGACCTTGAGTAGATACTTGGACGAGTAGCTCTTATAGAGAGGATTTGATTCACACGAGTATGGCCGACACTTTTGATTTGCGTTCTGTTCTCTTCAATCAGATCTGCTTAGCCCTGTGCGATGCCGTTCTCTTCCTAAGCACAGGGCGGATACCTCCTGTCACGACCGGACCTCTGCAATCCAGAAATCCGCGGGACAAGGTCGCCTGGTCTCTCCTCGGATCCAGAACTGCTGCCGGTTTGTGCGAGGGAAAGTGGCATCACATTCGATGAACTCGCCCCGGAGATTGTACAAGGCGAAGCTGACTTGGTTGCTTTATGAAAGAATCCATGGCTTGGCTTCTCACGACGTTCCCGACGTAACATTATTCATTTCAGGATTTTTTTTTAGGTCTTCTAATTTTGTTTCTCTTCAAATCTCGGAATAACTCCATACTACATGAGTATATACTAGGTAGGTGTAAGATGAGTATCCTCAAAGGAATTGGACTAAATCCAACCAGAACTGGTGCAAAAAGCCAAACAACGGGCCGGTTCACATCCATCACGTCAGCCTCGCCTTGTCATTCCCAAATATGGTTGCGCATTGACATCTGCCTGCGACCTGACCTTTCGCCCACATCCGCACCTCATTTGCCTCCCTGCACGCTATTCCTTCTCCGATAAAAAACTTCCACAGTTTCATTGCCAGACGCCAATGCACTTCCCTCGACATCGCTGACTGGGCCAGATCGTCGCAGTGTCTAGGACCTCCCCAGTGAGGGCACCAACGCTCAGGTCTATGTGGGGTTCCGATACATCATATCTTCTCTCGCGAGAGCAACGCCATGATGTATCAGAAGCTCTCGCGAGAGACGCACCTAATGCCGTCATCCGCAGTGATGAAGCCCCCGGGTAATTTCTTGCAGCCGCTGCCCGCTCGTTGCTGCCCCGCCACCTGCTCGCGCACGGCGCCGCTGCACCCGCCCTGCCTTAAATGGAAATATTGCCGATTGACATATTTATGAGTTTGACCGTGGGGGATGATAAATGATGTATGGACTCGGTACTGACAAAAGTGACCACTAATCGGCTCAGCTAGGTCAAAATTTGCAGTATTTAAATAGACTAAGTACATTTAAATGTTCAATAGCCTGTATGCCCGCCGTCTACATCAATGAGAATATCAACAATCTTCGGCATCCGGTCTACAAAATGATCAATTTGTTGGATCGTGATTTGATCCCAAACAGCATGAATGGCTTCGCAAAGCGCTTCATACGAGGTCAGCCGCGGTTTATAGGCACGAATACCATTCTTCAGAACCTGCCACAGAGGTTCGATGGGCGAAACATCCGGGGAAGAGGGCGGGTGAAAAATGGGGACGCGATGTTCCTTGAGCCATTTGTGCGTGGCTTTGGCTCGGTGTCCTGGTGCGCCGTCCTGCTGAAACTTGAAATTGGGCCGGGACCTCTTCATTTTGTTGAAAAATGGGAGGAGGGGACCCTCTAGCACCTGTTTGATGTATCTCTTCGAATTCATACCCCCACCCTTCCCTCCTGGATACTCGAGAACAATAAGTGGCCCTTTTGCCCCTTTTGCGATGATCCCCCACACCATGACGCGAATTGGGTTCTGTGAAACAGTGCCCACACGGCACTCCTCCAGCAGCTCTTCGTCTGGCCTGCGGCTGACGAAAACTCGGCCTTTTTTGTCATCAAGACAGATGTATGTCTCATCTGACCACCCCACATCCGACCATTCAGCTGTGCTCATCGCCTTCCTGTCCTTTGCCCAAGCCTTTCGTTTTGCTTTGGTGGTGTCTGAGAGGTAGGGGACCCTCCTGGAAACACGGCGGTGGTAGCCCTTTTCCCCTGTGATGTGTCAGATGGTTGCTTCGCTGACAGTTGGTCCAGGTGTGAGTTCGTTTGCGATCTCGGTGAATGGTTTTCGACGGTTATTGCGAACAATTGCCACAATATTCTCCTTCTCTGGCTTGGACAAGATGCTAGGGCGTCCCAAGCATGGGTGGTTTGCAGTGGAACCGGTGTCCTGGAATTTATTCCAAAGATCACGGCCCGTTGAGTATGGGATGCTATGATCACGGCAGGCACGACTGATATTGTTATGGACTTGAACAGCCCCAATGAATCGATTTTTTCTGGGAGAATCAAGCTGGTGTTGAGTAGGATCCTTGAGCATATTGTGGTAGGTGGAGGTTCGGAATAAGTCACGTGGTCGCGATACAATGATGTCATTAACGGTTACTTATGTCAACATCGAGTACTAAGCCTCGGCCTCCTTCGGTCCTTCCGCCCTCGTTTTTTCACCTCCAACATCATGTCTATCCTCATCAACAGCCACTCTGTTTCCTCTGTTTCCTACTCGCACTCCACCGCCCGCACTACGCTGTCTATCAATCTGGCCTTGTCTCTGGGGCCCGCTTGCGACTCGGTCTTCCTACTCACCAGCTGTACTGCGCGCTTCGGAAACTTCTCTGCTTCTATCGTCTGCGATGTTTCTCCCCACACCCCGCCCGCTCTAGTCCTCGGCAGGGACTGGGCATCCCTCCTACGAGACAGCCTCCTGTCTTCTGGCGTCCGTGTCGGAGATACCTTCGATGTGTGGCACTTCTTGGTCGACCCTGCTCACCCTCACACCAGTGAGCTCCGCATGCATCTATCTTTTCGTCGCAGTCCTAATCCACACCCAAGCGGAGCCCCTCTCCGACCCCCCTCTGCGCTGGTCACCTGTGATCTGTTCGTGATTCCTTTTCACTTTATTCACCCCAGTCTTACACGTCGAAGTTCCAGACCGCATCGTTCCTCCCTTCAATTTCGACGCTGCGCCCTTGCACGGCGACCCGTCCTCAGGTGAGAGCCCCCATATCTTCTGCATCCCCTACTCACACCTTCCTCTCACTCGCAACCTTGCCTTCACTCTTGTGCATTCACGTTCCTGTACACACACCGCCCTTTGTTGGTTGTTACAATTCTTGTGTGTAGGTATCAATGGAAATACAACTTCGTTCCATGCGATGGTGGCTACCCCTGACGAAGACCTGCGTGTACTCAGCAGTGTAACTTGCGCGTATTCCCAAACCCTGCTGTTTCTCGGTCACACGTCTTCAATCGCAGTGGCCTCAGCTAGTTCCAGATAAGCTCAAGAGACGACTGTTGCTTATGTTCGACGTCAAAATTTGCTGATGTGGTATTGTCGCATTACTATTCCCAAATTCGCGCGCCGACGATGGCAAATGAGATATTTATTCCTTGCTCAACTCTGCGATCAGAGGAGGTCCAAGTTTTTCAAATCAATAGCGAGTTTTGGGAAATCAGGTCAACCTTGCAAGCATTATATCAGGGTAAGAAATACCGAGAGTCGCCGTCAGCGAAAGCCGGTTCCGCGAACCCGAATAACGACCCTACTCCACGGCGGGCAAACTGTTGGTGTATCACCAGAGGGGTGGAAATTCGCCTTCCATTTGGGCGGCGACCATGTCTGTGGCATGGATCTGGCATCCCCTGCTTCTGTACGCACGACTATTGACGAAGGCTGTCTTTACCTTGCATTCCCTGGGGACCCTTGTGGCGTCGCGCCGCTCGCCGGTGATAAGCCGTGTACAAACCACAGGTGTATTTTCGCATTTCGCGTCTTTATACTTATAAAGCACGCTCTCTCTATTCTATAAGAGGCTATCGGGAGCTCCGAACGAGTAGCTTAACAGTCACATAGCTTAGGTTCTCTATTGGCATGATCCTATGGCGGTACCTCGACTTGGGGCCAAAGTACGACTTACCGAGAACAGGACTAACTACCTTATATCAGTACCCATGTGCGTGCAGATGAGCTGGGTGCTAGACTAGTATCAAGGAGATGGGAAGGAATACATGACATTGCATGCAGGCGACTGGGGCCTTCCAAAGCGGCCGACTTCGAGATTGTTTACCATTGTGTCTCTTATCGAGAACAGCGCGACAAGTCACATGATGGGTCCAGACCCTTGGATGGGGCGAGACTTCTGTAAATAGACACGGACGAAGTGAGTTGCCGACGGCCGAGCGTGCCTACGCATCAGAATAGCTGTGCCGGTTAAACATCAAGTCGCGATGGCACCGGCACTTACCGAGACAAGTGGAACTTTGCTCTATCACAACAACCAGACTAGCTACGGACACGGGGAAGGTGTCCACAGGTAGCCATATCATAGACGATGAAGACTGACGCTCGGGACGAGCACTAGACGAAGAAGACGCCAGCTTGGAAGCTTCCGTTCGATTAACCAATAACTCTCAAACCGATCGAGTACCAAGGAGAGCTCTGACTCATAGAGCCGGCGCGTGGCCAATAGGAGTCAGGGGATTCCCTAAGATCGTCCCGCGGCTCCACGCCGGGACGGAGTGCTTTCCGAGGTGTAGTAATAGATGTGTTGTAAAGTCGAGATCCCAGTAGTATAAAAGCACGTAGTTTAGAGAGGTTCTGGAGCAGACTGCCCGACGGTTTTGTGTACAACTCGCGTGCACAACATCGTTTGGTTTATCTTGTTCACAGGCACATCGGTGCTGTGGCTAGGATTAGTCTTTGACTCTTCTAGAGCAGACTGCCTTGGGGTTTCGCGCACAACGGTGCAGTGACATCACTCGGTTTACCTTGTTCACATACGCAACGGCGTTGTGGCTCGGAGTTGTCGTTTAGCTCTAAGACCCAAGTGACCGTTATCTCGAACCGAGTACTGTACCTTTGGCAACGATTGGATTGGATTGGATTGTATCTGTGATTGACTGTGTGACTGAATTGTGAATTGTGTGGGCTCTGTCCAGCACTGCGGGTCGTATTGTGTGTGTTTTGTGTTCTGTGATTTGTGTTCTGTGTTGTGTTATATACTGCGGTCCTGCAGGAGTGTATCGTGTCCCAAACCTGGAGAAATCCAACAAACCCGTCTTAATTGACATAAACTCGCCGGCTACTGGCCGTTATTGCCTTAAAAACCCACGAACCCACCGCTTGTACGAAGTCTCGAACATAGCGCGTATTGCTCGACTTTGGTTTCACAACCCTTGTCTATCCCACTCCCCTGTTCTCTGAACAGTAAGCGATCTATTGACCTAATACTTGGTCTTTACCCCCGAACACCCGCGATTATCATTACTCATAAGGAGGAGAAGTTGTTGTTTGATTGATTGTTTAGTTGGTTATATTGGTTTAGACCTTTATCTCGGCTTCATAGTTATCGTTCCACCGCACCCCGAGTACCATCGTATCACCGGGAATGTTTACCCAGTATCCCACGCCATCTCTTGGTCCTTAGGAGCGTCGCCGTACACTCTGACGGCAATTTCTGGTCGGGGAAACATCCCAGTCATCCCGCGGGTCGATCGCGCTTGTAAGTGGTTATCGTCGTGTCAGAGTGCATCTACTGAATGTCATCACACAGATTGTCTGTGGTGCAACACGGTTGCTGGCGTTATAGCCGACATAACGGCGTGATTTGGGCTGATCGATGATGAGGAGATTTGAGCGCATAAGTGGGCTCTCCGAAATCCACATAGGTTGCATGTTCACTGACGAGAGCAGCATCTCTTGGTGGAGAAATGGGAATGCGTACTGGCTACGTGATTCATGCCTTCATTGCAGTTGTGTTGTTGGATTTTGTGTCCCTCAGTTCTTTGCATTAGTGTCTCAACTGACTGTATCTGGTTTTAATTTGTGTCGAGTCCTTTTGGCTGCACACGTTTGAGTTGAGCCCTTGTGGCTACGCGTGTTTCATTATCGCTCGTCACGGTCGTTGTATGTCTTATGCGCTCGGCCGCGCCCCTGTGCTCTCCCTCTTTCTACCATGCTGACTCTCTTGGAGGGCTGGAGTCTTGACAAGACCCTTGCATTAGCAACTGCTGTCTACGGCGTTGACTTCGCCCCGACCAGAGTGAAACAAATACTTTCGTGCGAAATGTTTTCACCTTCATTGATTGTCCTTGTGAGCACATCACGACGGGCAATGCGAGAGGTCGGCTGGAAGGCTACACGGGTGCAGTATTTGGCAGGGTAGAGGCCATACATTGCATGGTGAGTCTCCTCTTTTGGTTCCTTATCTGAATGTACCAGTCTGACTAATCACCTGGCTCAGGGTCCCAAGCGAGGGCTCCTGGTTCGGCTAGGAAGGCCCGTAGATGTCAGCTGCGGTGCGCATATGCATCTGATGTTTGAAAAGCAGATGGAAGTTTTGACGGGCCTTGTTGTAGATCAACGCTACTTGTGTCTATAGTCGTTAGCAATCATTAATATATTTATAGTTCAAGAATTCTTGTGCCAAGCTCCGCTTGGAAACTCACCGATGTTGAGGGACTGCCGAAGCGCGAGTAATTCAATATGTCGAACAACACACAAGCAGGCAAGATGTCTTGCTTACTTAGGACAATCACAAATAGCTAGCTTCTTCTGAGCACTCGCATCGGGATGGACTTAGCTTAGTACACACAGGAGAATTGCAGAGAAGATGGTAATTCAGATTGAAGTAAAGAGTACCCCCTTGCAAGGGTTTACAGGTTTATATATACTGTATCTACGGTGAGTCATCTATGCTCCCATGCCTGAGTACAATTGACTCATTCGGGGGCGCGTTGAGTATTACAGACGCATCTCGGAGTCAAGGGCCCGCGATCCGGTAACCCGAAGTCACAGGGACCATGGCAATCACATGCTTGTTGTGGTCACGAGATGATCTCGATAGAATGACAAGCAAGAAACGATTCGTACGTGAGCAGCCTTTGCACCTCACGTGCAGGGGCTCGGCAACTCTCAAGCTACAAAGGCTTTCCCGCAATCCATCGCTTAACCATCTCGAGCGACTCTTTCGGTTTATCATACGGCACCTGGAAACATTAGGAATCCAATTGGCCGACAGGTAAGTTGGAACTTACCATATGTCCAGCACCATCTACAGTAGTGAACGTGAACGCCCTCGCACTCCTCGTTTTTCCCGCGCGCTTGCCATCGACGGTCCACTCCCTCAGCGGCTGAGCAGCGAACTCCGCATGCCCGCTCCATTCCAGCGCTAGCGTCCACGCCTCGTTCCCGATCCAGTTGCACACCCAGTCGTACGAGCCGACGTAGACAAGCACCCGGATGTCGCGCTCCAGAAGGGCCGCGACGTACTCCGTGGAGCCGTGGAGGAGGTCGTTCTGCAGGCGCCCGAACGCGAGAGCCACGGTGCTCGAACACGACTCGTATTGTGTTACGTCGACTCCGATGCTGAGCTGCACGTCTTTGCGGTTAAGGAACTTGAGGATCTCTCTGGACAGTGTTTGCAAGAGACAGATTTAAGGGGTTGCTCAACACACTCACTCCATGACGGTGTAGCAATGGTTATTGCCCTCGCATTTTTTCGAAAGATCGTAATTGTTTAGACCTGACGACGAAGTTGGATGAAGATGGTGCTGTTTCACGGACTTGGGTTGCACGCACCCAAAGCGACGTAGGGCTCCATTAAGGACGCCTGGCAGAATGCCATAGCCGTAGAACAGTTGATGAGATCGAAGACATCTTGGCACGATTCTTTGAGCCATTTTATGCAGCGGGGAAGCTGAAATATTGGTGAGAAAGAACAGAGTCAACCGACTGATCTCCTACCCTTGCTTTCATTTGAATACAGGTCCTGTATCACTTATTCAGAAGACACTCTCGCAGGATGTATTATCACTCACTGAATGTCTTGGACCGGAGGAATCGATGCTGAAGTACACTGCATCTCATACCTGTGTCGGTTGAATGAACGAGCTCGGGCGGTTAGCTTTGCGCGCATACCAGCCTGGCATCATGGTTGGCACATCTGTCATCCCATTTCCTGCGTACAGCTCGTAAATAAAATAGCTGGTGAGGTTTTGAAGCACGAAAGAATACCAATCATCACGGACGAGAGATTGATTGGCGGCATGCCAGTTTCGACGAGGTATGCATTTTGGTCGTAGACGGCAGCTGCGAAGGCGGGTAGATATCGTCCCTGTGGACAGCAAACGGTCAGATAAATCCTGCCTGATAGAAGTTGAAAAGTCATACACCGTAGGATTCCCCAGCCATATGGAAACCCCGTCCTTGAAATTTGCTAAAATGCGAGAAGAATATTGCCACGAATGCTGCGATGTCCTGGGCGGCTCCTTCCGTTGTGCTCTACAACAGTCAAACAATTGCTTTCATCGTAATTGGGTTAAGCGCATACCACGTATTCTCCGTAGTCAGCATATGAGAACCCGACGCCGATTGGCTGGTCGATGAAGAAGATATTGGCATTGGAGTTCCAAGATTCGGGATGAAAAACAGTTCCGTTCTCCGCGTTGTGAACCCGACAAGGACCTGTTTGGTGCCTCAATTAGAAAAGGGAGAGCAAAAATAAAATGAATGCTCCCCGAGCTCCATAAATAAGCCGACTCCAGACGAGCACCCGGGTCCTGGGATTTTAAGCTTCAGAAATATTCCGAATTGATTGTTGGTGACGATTGCAGACCTCCGTTCGTCCAGAAGATCACATCATCCGTATCGGGGTCGTTCCTACTCTCGAAGAAGTAGAAAAAAAGGTGGCGCGCTTCGATGTCGATGTAGCCGGTGTACGCACTGCTCCAGTCAGCTTCCGAAATCAAGGTAGGAGTATGAGCCACATACTTCACACCCCCATCGCAGAACTGGCTCTTCTTGAGCCGGACGCCGTAGGCCGGAAACGCGGGATGTGCAAGGGCCGTGAATGCTGACTCTGAGAGAACTTCGAGTGTTCCCACCGGCGTAAAGGTCGAATTCTCCCGGATGTGTGTACTGTTGCTGAAGAAGGCTTGGGTCGCACCAGCCAATGTCCAGGCATAGATAATGAGTATGGCGAGTGCTGCAGCTCGGTGGGCCATCTCTTAGGTCGACAATGCGATGAGAGCAGGACGAGAGAGGACGTTATCCGGTGCGAGTTGGCCCGGGACAACCACTGATCCGGTTTACGTATGGGTTAAAAATAGAGAGATTTGCAAGAGATTTGTCGCAAGACACTTGAAGGAGAAAAACAAGCTCCATATAGCTGCCAGAAATAATTTTGAATCGAAAATTCTTTGCAAATGCAGATATATACTAGTCGAGGTTACTTATAGAAAGACATTGGGTGACTTCCCGTAAGATAAAAAAACTCCTGGGGAATATTTTTACAATTTCCGCCGCGATGCCGAGACACCATCAGGACCCCATCGGGTTCAGATCTCGCTTAGACCCCCGAATAAACCAGTAGATATTGCGAATCTGGTTAGGTTACTACGGCACGAGCGGTTTTCACCGGAGGGCCTGAAGCTTGTGCGTGTCCTTTTCTTTTCTTTTCGCTTCGGCTCTTACAGTCAGTGGGGTCTAGTCTTATTCCATGGATGTCCGCAACATGGCGAGCATGGAGGAGATGGGCCTCCGAGTCGGCGACAGAGCTCAGGCCTACCACTGCGATGTTTCAGCACTGGGCTGCTCCGGTTGTCTTCCTGTCGGGTAGATATTGTGAAAGATATAAGGAGACTCTAGTTGTTATGCCGAACTTAAGGTCAAAAATAGATAGCGGGCCATGCCGCGCAGCGGGCTACCCAGTTTATCATTTCAGGCGACGAGGGTGCAGGTACGCATTAAATCCAGTAAACCTCCGATCTCCTCATTTTTGTCTAGTTCAATTTCTCCGCTCAGGATACTGTGTGGCATTGCCCCAGCTCAAGTCCATCCAGCTCGACTTTTGGCAGCAGACCTTCTCATATAGCTATTTCGACAAGGCATTCCTGTCGACAATTGAGTGGCTACCGAAGATCTTGGCACTTCTGCCGCCATCCATCGAGGAGATCATTCTCTTGGTGGAGTTATTGCCTGTGTCCCCGCAGAGAGAGCGCTGCTCCCGAGCACAAGCTCGGTACCATTAACTGGTCTCCACTCAACAAATCACTGACTGGGTCGCAATATCCATCGCTCCGCATCTTGAAAATCCGGATGTCGCGCTACCACACGAAGGAGATGAACCAGGAACTGCAGGAGATGTGGCCGAAGCTGCTACCAATTTGTGCGAGGAAGGGAATTCTGGCACCCTTAATTACTACCAATTAGCAGCATGGAAAACCGCAGAACATACCAAGCTTTTGCCCCTCGTAGGTGTCGGAGGTATGCACAAAAATGAGCGGCACGGACGAAGTCAGCACGGTTCTCACCGCAGCCGATTTATCAACTTTCTTCTCGTCGGTCCGAGTCGCACAAGCCCTCTTTTGGTCTGCTTTTCGAAGGTCAGTCCCGAGGCTTTCCCGACGCAATATCAGGTGCCTGTAATAAGAACTAACCCAATGCTGAAAGTTTTCGTCGTTCACTTAGACCTTGCGGACTTTAGACCACTGGATAGACCTTCACGTGGACCTGGCGTGGATTCTTCGGTGTGCACACAGACAGTAACATACCACCACTTTTGGCTGCTAGCGCTTTGGCCGCTTTGGCCCGCGGCCCGTGAACATGATGCCCTGTGGTTTTATGCAGGCCACCCGACCTTTGATTCTACCATATAACTAGCAGTTACCCGTGCTACGCCACGGAAGGATTCATCTATTTGCCCACAAACACCCTCAGACTATACACCTTCTTCTGGGTCTCATTTGTATCATTCTCGCTTGGCTACGACCCACTTTCGTGCAAGCCCATCGTTCCCAGTCTCCAGACTCTCTTCTGGACCTGCCAGCAATATATATCATGTTCTTCCTCTTTCGGTTGCCTTCGGTAGCCCTGCCTTCATCTTCACCTGAATTGAGTAGAGATTGCGTCTGGTCAGCATATTGCAAACCCTGAGATCCACTGGTCGCTTTCCATGAACTCAATTGTGATTTGATTTGTACGCCGAACTCACAGTCAGACCAATGTCGACAACTTCACCAGATCACCTATTTTTGCACATACTACTGCAGTGTAACCGGACTCAAGAAGCCGGAAGTTGCCTGGGTCTGTTCCTTTGCCTATGGATACAACCACAGAGAACTCAGTCTTCACGTAGCTTCTCAATCATCACTCCTGAATTGAATATCCCGCCTTCATCCCCGAATGTTTCAAAATCAAAAATCTATTGCCTTCATTTTTCGGTCTGCTCCCCAGTTGTTCGATCAATCGAAAATCCGGCTCTCATCTTCGAATTGTTACCGTCACTTGAAAACCTTCATTTCACCCATTGGCTCGGTTTGCACAGCAAATTTGCTCTCGCGACATTCTTTAGCAACTCTCACTTTTCTCGCCGAAATCTTCCTCGAGCAACCTTTCATTCCGACTCTCCGTCATGATCCTGCCCTCTTTGTTGCCTTGATACAGTACCCTTTTCTCTGAATCCTGTTTGCAAAGCCCAGGCCGTCCCCTGCTTTAATGTTTCGGAGCAGCCTCCTACATAATCAGGATCTCATTTTATTTGTTCTTCTCGGAAAAATATCTGACTGAGCTTTGAATGCGCAAAGACTTGTTTCTTTCATCTCGCTGGCGCTGCCTCCATGGGGGGCATGAACCCGGACCAATGCTCCCTGAGCATGCTCTATCGCTCGACAGGTCTGCACCAATTGGCGTTCATGCGCTGGCACAGACAGATTGCCTGTGGCTTTATTCAAACCTCGCCTCAGTTACAGTACAGTGAACATCAAAGCTCATACCTCCACGCCTCAGCCGCACTAACTTCGGCGGAGCCATTTGGTTGACCCGTTTTATTACCATCCATAGTTCTGATCTCGCTCAATACTCTGTACCATTTGTCACCGGATGAACGGTGAGCCTCGTGAATAAACGAAAGCCGTGAGAACTGAACATCTCAACATCGTTGTGGAGCCAGAGAAAGAACTCAACATTGCAGTGGAGCCGGATTCAACATCTCAACAAACCGCGGAGCCGATGCCGTCTACCGCTCCCACAGGCGCCACTTTTGTCTAGACAAACCACGGCTTTTCTTATATAGATGATAAACCAACCTCTGCTGCGTTGATCGAACAAAGGTAGCGCCAAGGCAAGCCGCAAAGCGGCCCCCAATATATTTTATGGTGACGAGCGCGTGGGCTGCTAATTACTGTATATACCGTGCATATGGCAATTTTAACTCGTAAGTGACCGTTCTAAGAATTAAAAGAAAAAAGGGAGTGGTGGGTGGGTGAAAAGAGAAAATGCGAGCGGAGCTCGAGGATGTTTAGGGCGGAGCGGTGCTCGTAGTGGAAGGAAGAGCGAAGCTCCAGACGGCCAATTAATCCGGCATTAAGTTTTCCCCTCCTGACTCAGCCTCCGCTACAACTGTAGCACCGAGTCAGGAGCTCAATGCCGAGCTAACGAAAGAGGGTCGAGCGGAGCTCAGTGGGAATGAGCGAGCGGCGCTCAAGGAAGGGAAGAAGGATCGGCGGTGCCGAATGGGGTAGGTCCCGACTGAGCGCAGAGGCCGCTGAAAAACCTCCTTACCCTTGGAACCCGCTTTTACTCCAATCCCTCGAGCCGTGTCGGAGGAAGAGTGCTACACTTATATCTCGTGCGGGCGCTGCACCACTAGTACTCCACAGGGAAGAAATCACACGTAAGCCCAAGCAGTCTGGCGCAGTTGAGGCGAGGCAAGTTTTCCCAAGGTTGTCGGCGAGCCCGAGGCAGGAGAGCGCATACACCAGTGCATCACATTTGTGACCTTCGCAGGTGAGGTCCATTTCCCGGTCTATCGTTAGGTCTATCTCAACTGTATTAAGTAAGGGGTCTACGCTACGGTCCACGGTCCAGGGTCTACAAACAGGTATATAGACCACATTTTCGGTGGATCCGACACCACGACCACCCCTCATTTGCTTCGCGACTGAAATCCTCAAGATTCTTTGGGGCGGGTTTCCTTAATTTTCAACCGGTGGCATCATGTCATGGCCATCAGTCTGCCGCTGATACCATCACCCATCCAAGGGTCTGTCGGCTCACCAAGGCATCGGCAACTGCTTGCACCATCAGATACCTCTGATCCGGATTATCTGCGGGCCTCCCATGGCCAGCGAATCCCTTGAGGGCGAGGTGCACATGAGCGCAACTCTCTGATATGGTTCAAAGACCCACGCGAAAGGAGTCGATTACGAGCGACGCCGACCAAAGGCTCGAAAGCGCTGTACCGTAATGCTTGATCGAGAGCCAATGGTACCGTTTGAGCTTCCCATTACCGATAATCCGTCCTCTCCGTCGCTTTGACTTCTTAACGTACGCTACGACACTTTGTTGACTGAAACAAAGGACAAGAGCATTCATTATTCCCTAAAGGGGAAGCGGGCGTTGAGCGCCCAAACAAGTACAACGCCACCACCATTGTCCCTCGTTGTCCCCTCACACCGGTGATTGCCAAATTTCAGCATAGCCGAGGTGGAACTTGAAACGTAATGCTAGGGTTAGGGTTAGTCTTATAAGGAAATAGATAAGATTAGATATACCATATAAGGTTAACCCTAACCCTAGCCTTAAGTTTCGAGTTACACCTCGGCTGTGCCGAAATTTGGCAGTCGCCGGTGTGCCTTCTATCCATTGTGGCCACCACTGTTGTGGGCGCACTGGTGCGCCACTATAAAGCCATGCCTCGCGCTATTCCAGACCTCACTTCCCCGTCACTCCCACTCCACCACTCCTAGGACCGGTTCCTTCCTGCCTCTTCTTTTCCTTCTTTCAGTTTCCGAGCTCACGACCGACGCACGACCACTCTCATTCACCCCATTCCTCTCGACGTTACCCACCCCACGATGTTCCCCTCCTTCACCCTCACGTCCGCCCTCCTCCTCCTGGCGCTGGCGCTCCGCACCCACGCACACGCCATGCCCTCGCCAGCCCTCGGCGTCGCGGGCCTCCCCGCACGCAGCGACACGCAGCGCCCCTCCTCCAACTCCCCCCTGCGGCAGCGTCAACATCGCCGCGAGCCTCGACAAGGCGACTGCCGTCCCCGCGCAGGCGGACGGCACCGTCCTGCTCAACATTACGAACTACAACGCTGGTGGCGACGGCTCGCGCTCCGTCTCGGTCATGGTCGACCCCACGGGCACGGGGAAGAAGTTCGTCGCGGCGAAAATGATTACGAACGGCGATGCGGTGCGTCTCCCCTCCCTGCCTGGCTTCGACACTGCGTACTGATTCTTCACGCGCTCGCAGAATCCGAAAGGCACCGGAACGGAACAGGTGAAGGTCGCCCTCCCCGCGGGCACGCAGTGCACCGGCGGCAAGGCCGGGAACCTCTGCCTCCTCGTGCGTCCCCCCTCTTCCTCTGCCTCTACTATATCTCATACCCTCCCAGAGCGTCAAATCCACTGCAGGCTTCGGCGGCTGCACCGTCGCCAGTCAGCTCTCCTCCTCCCCCGCCTCTTCAGCCGCCCCGCCCGCCAAGAGCGCCAAGCCCTGCAAGAAGAGCAAGCGCACTGGTTACGGCACGCGTGCCCCGCGCGCCCTGCGCCGCAGCCTGCACGAGAACCCCGTCTTTGCAAATGCGTACTAGACCACGCTACTATCAGCTGTATTTTTAGCATCTGTATCGATTATTCTTTTCTTTCTTTCTTGCTTCCGTGGAATACCAACCGAATGAGTCCTAGGCTTAGGCTACATCTTACATGCAAGTGATTCAACACAGTCCTACGTGTAAGTGATTCAGCCAGATGTTTCGTTGCATCATACATACCGATTGAGTGACTGGATATTACTGCGTGGAGTAATTGTTCATTGTATGAACAAGGATTGAGGAGCATCAAGCTCAATTATTACTCACAGCCCGCAAGCTACGAGCACCTGATCGTCCGCGTTGGACCCCATTGGTAGTGCGCCGGTCGAAACTGAAAGGCGGCGCACTCGTGGGCGTGGACGCTGGGAGTACAATGCGAGCCACGCATGGTGGAATTTTGGACCGGCGGGCAGCGTGTGGGGAAAGGCGACGCGTAGCAATGAGCTGGTGCCGTCGGGGTTGGTGAGAACATAATGGTGAGGAGAAAATAATGGATGTTGGGGCTGGCACCCTTTATTTGTCGGGATTCCTCGAACCAAAAGCCGAAAACAAATTTCTTGAGGCAAGATTTGTATTTTCGAGATCCCGAGAGATCTTCAGACACTCTGGACACATTTCTCAGGACTTGGAACAAAGTCAGCTGTTTCAATAATTCGTGGACATCGAGATCTCAATCACGGCCAAGAGTGCCGCAGCCGGCCGTACGTGCCGTGCGTTGCCGGCACCTGAACGTAAAAGAGGTCTGGCAGGCCCACGGCTATCACACTGCATCCGGCTCTCGGCCTTTGCGGCAGCCGTATTGCCGGCTTGAAGTACAGACGACGAGAGACACGAGGAAATAAAGAATCAACACACCTCGAGATCTCGACGAGGCCAAGATCTAGAAAAAATATCCAGAGATATCCAGAGCTCTCGAACAAATCAACAAATTGACGTAGATATCTCGAGATCTCGACGACAAAACATTGAGATCTATAGAGATCTCGAAGAAATATGGAAATATACGAGAATCACCAAGGATCTCGACGAATTCTGCCCTACCTGGAAAATTCATTCACTTTTGTTCAGTAAGGGCAGTGTGAAATTCTGCAGCGTCAGTCTGCGTCACTTGCAACGTTACAATATCACTTTCCCCCTGCCCAAAACATCGGACCATCCCCTGTACTGATCCGCATCGTGCTCAGATGACTTACTCTGTGTTCCTAGCGCGGCGAAACAAACGAGTTCCCCCGTGCACCATGGAAACATACGAGAATCACCAAGGATCTCGACGAATTCTGCCCTACCTGGAAAATTCATTCACTTTTGTTCAGTAAAGGGCAGTGTGAAATTCTGTAGCGTCAGTCTGCGTCACTTGCAGGTCACATGATAGCTCGTCCCTCCTTGATGGCCTCCCGCTAAGTCGCCCTCCGCCAAGTCTCCTGCCCGGAGCCACAACCTCTCAACTATATACATTTCTGTGTGCGCACGGACCTCGAGATCCAAATAGAGCATGCGGGGTCACGGGAAAAAACACGAATTTTGGTGTTCACGAGGCCGTTTTTCCGCTACTATACGGGTACAATAGTAATCTAATAGAGTGAGTAATAATCTAACGAATTTGGGGTGTCTGTCAGTTAAATCTAACAAATTTGGGGTGTCTTTGAGGCTCTCCAAGTCAGTGTGAGGAATTGAACAGCTTGGAATTTGAACTCACTAAATCAGACAGTGCCGCGCAGCGGAAGAAAAATCACCCAACCTCCCTTGCGCCCGATCGAGTGGATTTGCAAAAACGCAGCGTGCTGAATAAAAAAAGGACAGAGAAATTGTGAGAGCATGCAAGATGAATCGAACACGACACGAAACGACACACCTTGGGCCCGCGCAGCGGGATTTCTGCGATTTTGAGGTGTGGGAAGGACAGGAGTGGATGTGCTTGCGGGGAGGATATATGGTGTGTGCGGGACCTCCAGCGCTTGGCGGAGGAGGGAGTTGGAAGGCTTTATAGTTATCGTGGGGGATCAACAATCTGGTTGTGACCCTATGCAGCGGGGATTTTTTTGCGAGCCTTGAGGCAGTGATTTGGGCGGTGATGGGTCGCTCGCGGGGTGCTTGCGGGAGGTCAACAAAAAAAAAAGTGCAGGGTGTTGGCGTGCGAGGGGATGGTGGAGAGAGAGTTTGCGGAAAGCCGAGGGGTTAAGAGCCGCGCAGCGAAGAAGAGATTTGGGGGAGGGGATCGACTAAGCTAGTAGTCGGTCGGGATACACCTCGAGCCCGCGTAGCGGGGATTTTTCATTTTTGAGACTTGATCACGGCGGGGATGGGCCGCTCGCAGGACAGGTGATACATCGTCTCGGCGCTCGCGGGGAGTCGAAATAATGAATATGGAATTGCGGGCCTTGGTGTATGAGGTGGTGGATGGAGAGGTCGCGGGAAGTCAATACGTCATGTGAGATAGAGGTCATGGGCCGCGCAGCGAAGAAACATTGGGACGTAATCTATAAGCATTGGATTAAATGAAAAAAATTTACACAACCATGGGATGGGAACTCAACAAAGGCCGCGCAGTGGCGATTTTGGATGTCGGGACGGCGATAGCAACGCGAAAATGTGCCATGCAGGAAGCTGCGAGCTAGATTAGTGGTGATACTGATTTGAATGAGACAGTAACATACCAAATACCGCACGCCCGACCTTCAAATGAAATGTAGTGTGCATGTCGTGTTTGTGGGAATACTAAATCCTGGATTTAAATTCTGGGGAGTGGTAGGCACGCGGCGAGTTGATGGCACATTTGACGAGCAACGCGAACACGAACTGGAAGAGTAAAGAGTCAGCGATGAGATAGAGATGGAGCGAGAGTGTACATACATGTTGCCCCGCTGGCGGGAACTCGAAATCTGTAGTAAAAATACCGGGCGGCGCATTGATGGCGTGTTAACTAGCAGCGCACTGATGGCGCGAGAGGAACACTCGGTCCGGTGATGGCGCACCGAGGGCGGGCCGCCTTCGTAGCACGTTGACAACACAACCTGAACTGAGGTAGGCACTGAGATGAGGATAATGTGAGAACGAACATACATGGACCCTTGCTCACGGGAACTCGAAATCTAGAATTTGAATGTGGATGCGAAGGTGAACTGAAAGCAAAACATGAGTGCTGAGAAGAGAAGGCGCGAGAAGCGATGTGCATGTACCCTCACTCGCAGGAACGCTAAATCCAGAATTTAAATGTTGGCGCGTGTTGATGATGGCGGGCGCGCTAATGACGCGACAGCAGCGGCAGGCCCAATGATTGTGTGATGGCGCCGAGCTGAAGAGAAGGTTTAGCAATGAGATGAAAATGCATAAGAATATAGACGTACGTTTGCGGGAACTTGAAATATACAATGAAATTGTTGGTGAATTGGTAGCGCGACTGCGGCGGGGCAGGAGCGCGTCGAGATGGTGAAGTGACAACAGGTGTGCGGATGGCGCGCCGAATGCGCTCGGGGGACGTATGAAATGTAATTGGAGTACAGGGTCAAGGATGGCAGCGCTGGCGTGTCCCGACGTGGCGAAGGCGTTTGCGGGAAGCTCAAATATGTAATTTAAAGTCGGGGGTGTTGATGGCGGTGCTGGCATGTCCCGATGTATTGAAGACGTTCGCGGGAAGCTCAAATATGTAATTTGGGTTCGCAGGGTGCAAGCACGTTGATTAAGCTTTGCGGAGGCGTTCTGAGCTCCGTGTGAGAGACACGACGCGCGAGAGTCAAGTAAACATACCGAAGTCGTGTCAGGTGGATCACGGGAACACCAAAAATGCAATAATAATTGGTGCGCTGCTGACGCTCTTGATGCACATCGTATTCTATGGGAGTGGGTTGAGTCAGCTATCCCTGGGCAAAATTTAATAAAAGTAGCTTACCACCACCGCATACACTACCTCCTGGGGCCTCCGAGAATTAGAGAAAGATTACAGGGGTGGCGCTACGCGCCGCCGACGCGTGGAGAGTGCTGGGACGTGTTGTTGGGCTGTGGGGAGGCCTGGTCAAGAAGTAAAAATCCAGGGTGGCGCTACGCGCCGCCACCACGCGATATTGAAGGGAGGGCGAAATTCTAGCAAGTCGTTTGAGTTAGAGATCCTGGGACAAAAAATGATGGATGGAACGGACCAAAGACGTGTCTAGTGGTCCGCTGGGGCTCCAAAAATGGAATTAAAAAGTTCGGTGGCGGTGCTGGTGCCGCAGACGCGTGGAGGTCGCGGGGACGCGTTGATATGCTCGCGGGAGGCTTGCATAACAAATGCAAACGAAGGGCGTCGCTGCGTGCCACCACCACGCGCAAGAGGAAGAGTCCAATTCTGCGGAAATAGGTCGAGTTTGAGAGATCCCTGGGCAGCGTAGGATGAAGGAAGCATACCAATGACGTGTAGAGTGGTTCGTGGGAACGCCCAAAATCCAATAAAAAGCTCGAGGGGTGGCGCGAACGCTGCCTACACGTAGAGAGGGCTGGGGCGCTTGCAGGAGGCTTGGATAACAATACATAGCCACTGCGCGCCACCGCCGAGCGTTATTGAAGGGAGGGTGCGAGTCTATGGGATTAGGTTTAGCTGCTGTTGCAAGGACAAGAGAGAATGAATGAAACTTACCCACGACACGTCGACGCGGTCCGCGGGACCTCCAACAATGGAGTCAAAAACTTGGGGCCGCCGCTGCGTGTCGCCGACACGTCTTTGCTCTTGTGGGACGCTCGAACATTGAATAAAAAAATTAGAGGTGGCGACTGCGCATCATGGGTGCAGCGGAACTCTAGGGGAGGAGTATTAGTTGAAGAGTCCTTAGACACGGTAAAAGGAGGGCAATTGACACCTCTAGCGGTCCGCAGGTCCTCCAAAAATTGAACAGAAATTCGGGGGCAACAACGTGTGTGTGGATCATAACTTGAGGTGGTGGGAGGCGTGCAGACTTGGCGTGGCGGTTGTAGCGCATCGAGGATTTGCACAGCGCTGGAATTGGAGTTTGAGTTGGATGAGATGAAAGAGATTGAAAAGGTCCGTACCAGGGTATTGAATAGCGCGGCGCTAGCGCATTGAAGGCGCGGCGAGATGTGTGCCGTGGTCACGTGGATGTGTTGACTGTGGAATTTGTTGAGGAAAATTCGCATTGATGAGCTCACCAGCCAACAAGAGCGCAGAAGACAATGATCCGTTGCTCAATCTGATGGTGTGTGGCATGTCAGAGGCGGCCGGCGCGATGGTGAGCAGAATTGAATTTGGTGGAAAGTGCTGGGGCGTTGAGCCGTTGACGTGTTCGAGGGTCCAGCAGGAGGCCCAGCTGAAGGGCTGGTGAGCTGCGTGTGCTGAAGTAGAGCGCGTGAGTAGGGAACGAAATTGAGTGAGCGTGGAGGTGGTGGTATAAGACAAGAGGCAACATGTTGTGTGTTTGGTTTCTCGGCTAACACTTCACACAAGCACGACGCGACATTCAACAAAGGTAATTTCTGATTTTCCGCCTCAACTCCACCTCGCCGCTGATGGTTACTTCTGATGCACTGCCTGCGCATAGCGATGACTCACTGCACTGTATTCTTGCCGTCGTCACTGCACTTTATTCCCGCCGTCGCCGCCTTCCCTCTACCCTGATTCTCCTTACCCTTGGATCCAGTGCACGCATGCCCCAGCATCTGGCATGGATGTCCTTACGCTGCTCTATCTGTCATGTCTTCAACTGCGTGGGATTCGGACCCATGAGCTGAGGGTTATTAATTAGCCCACCGCCAATGGAATGCCAGTGCGCACAGCGAGCCCTTGATAGTTTCATGGTTCTGGATTGTGTGAATCGACGGGATAAGGAAGCATACAATGCAAATGAACCAAATCTGCTCTGAAGTCAATTCAAGATCTTATCAGAATTAACCCGCAACGGCGCGCGATAGCGCCCATAGCATTACCATTCTCCTGTGATTAATTCCCGAGCGCGGCTCGGGACCAGTTCGCGACATGAAGTCTGCAAGTCAGGGAAATTGAAATACACCATCTTGTAGCAATGCAAGGGACCAAAAGAGTGTTTATTGAGCCTCGCATGTAGTTGTATTATGGTTGGCTCGGGCTTCAAGACGGTGTCGCGTTGCATCAATTGTTGAGCATGCTTTGAATCCTGAGCTCAGGAACTTTTAATGTTGAGATGTTGAAATGGGTGCCCCGAGATCCTTCGAGGCAGTTCAACAGTTTAATTGGCGAAGGAAGCGGTGGGCATGTTAAGATGTTGAGATTAACGGGATGGAGCCGGGGCGGACATAAGGCCACACTTAGTACCAAAATGGAATTCATGCAGGGGACTGCAAGTGCAGCCTGAGGGAAATTTTGAGACAAGAATACTGGGGTGGAGACCTCGGGGGTACGTGCGCCGGTCCGCCGTCAACAACAAAGCTAATGTCTGATTATCCGCCTCAGCTCCACTTCCGCCGCCACTGGATAGCCGAAGCGTTCTGATGCACCGCCTGCGCGTAGCGATTACTCACCGCTTTACCCCCCTCCGCAGCCGCCTTCTCAAGCACAGGACCGATGTTTATCCCTTTGTAGGTCGGATCCGGAGTTCGGACAAAATTTGAAATTTCGTTGACCGAGGTTGGGTCCAGATTCGGACAAATATGAGTGGGCGCCGGCAGGTCAGGTCGCGAGTTCGGACAGTGGTGATGGCTGTGCGCAAAGTCAGGTCCGCGTTCGGACATCTGATCGAAGCGCTGGAAAACTTGCCTCATCTGGCCAGTGGACAATTTACACTTGCCTCATCAGGCCAGTGGACAATGTACAATATGCAGTTGCCAATAAATTTTGTTCCGAGTGGCATTCTCAGTGGATTCACGGTTTTATTATCCTGCATCACTCCGGTTCTGTCCTGTTCCACCCATTCTATATCGCATTCAACTATGGACACAGTCGAGATACCTAGCGATGGAGAGGAAAATCTCATCATTGTGCTTGCCCGAGGCAAGCTCTTGCCTTTTGTCAATAAATGTGATACTGAATTTTCCTTGCAGTTATTACCATGTACTCGAAAAATGGCGGCAAGGCAGGAGCGCACTCCTTGGCTCACAGCTGTGAGAGCATCGGTGCCCTTTCCTATTCGTTTGTACAAACCTACGAGCACTCGTATCGACGGCAATTCAAGAACACCCGACGTGCCGATCTGCCTCTGGGCGCGATAGAGCGATTTGCTCACCTTCCCTCGAATTCTTTCTTGGCCATCCTCCCCATGGAAGCGAACGAAGGGGAAAGCGTGAGGATATACGCAAACCATGTGGAGATTGGATTGCGGGCTTATGCAATGTTTGAATCATTGGTGGCGGAGAAGGAGCTGTTATGCGAGGTGGTTGCAACCCTCAACACAGTGTGGCGCAAGGGTAGAGTAGATATAAGTCTTGCAGAGTTTCCTGAGGACGACTGGGTAGCAGAATGATTCAAATCACATTTTTATACCACATTTTTGAGCCCCTGTGAGCTGTGGAAGCAAAAAATTAAGTTAGAGGCAGAGTTCAGACAAATTTTGAGTTGGAGGTCGGCCAGGAGCATAGTTCGGACAAATATATAGGCCCGTCCGAAGCCAGGAGTTCGGACAAAAAAAAATTAGGGCCGGATTCGTGACACGACCTCCCAACCGATAAACATCGGTCCTTCAAGCACCGAGCCATCCACCTCATCGAGGCAACCACTCTGTGCTTCCTAAGTTTGGATTCCACGTGACAGCGGAACCTCAAGGTCTAGCGCGCTGGAGTGTGCCACTCCGATCTAGCTGGGAGCGCCTGCTGATGGTGGTTGCTAGCTAAGACACGAAGTGATGCTATCTACAGGTCCCTGCCAAGCACAACCAAACCCCCTACCACAGCGCACACACTCTTAGCAATAGGGGCAGTCAGAGTAGCAGATTATGGAGGGATTCAAGAGGGATTATCAGAAGGATTATGGCATGATTATGTGATTTTTTGCCGCGATTAATCAGCCATAATCCTGTCATAATCGCGCTCAATCCTGACCGCCCCAAATGCAATTTGGATTATGCTGTGATTAAGGACCCGGGATTATCGACCTCAGGCTGCCGTGCGCGAGCTCTGGTGGCTGTCCGCTGTCACCCGCCTCCTGCCGCATCAACCAGACCTGGATGCCGCGAGACAACCGACGCACAAGTCACAGATGTCCTCCTCAATGCCTATGTTCGCTACAACGAACGTCGAAGCTCGACAGTGTCGCGCCCTCTTCCGCCGACGTGTAGCAGCCCACATTCGACGCGAAAATCCGGCGGAGGTCCCAGCTGCATAGACGACGACCGAGGGTGGCCACTTGCTTGGCCTTCTTGGTCGTCGTTCCTTTCCTCGCCGATTTAGTACGGTCGGCCACAAGTCGGCCATGATCGACGCAAACAAAAAAATTAATCAATTTGGTTGGTCGGCATAGGTCAGCATAGTAGTCGAAAAACGAATGTAGTGTTGTTAAGAGATGAAGAGAGTGATAATCGTGAATCCTTTCTTAATCGCCTCCAGAGGAGATTCGACGATTATGAGGGATTATGGATTTGATGGGATTATCCCACGCTCTAATAAATCCAGAATCCGCCCTTAATCGCGAAGCATAATCCTTCCATAATCTGCTACTCTGACTGCCCCTAATGACTCGCTGCTCTATTTTCCGCCGCTGCTCGCCGCCCTTGCATCCATTTCATTCTACGCAACACCAGCCTGTGCTTTCTATCCCCGGACTTCTTCACAGCTTTGACGCCTCACGCCGCGGTGCATGCACCGCCAAACTTCTTGTGCAGATGTTATTTACTCCACGCACATCACATGTCGCTCGGGATCTGGGAGACTTTCTGTGGGATTATTACTACATTGGTGCGTCTGGATTGACCTAGTTTCTTCGTGAATAACATACACTATTCCCCAGGCCCCAGCAATCCCATTACTCACTCGATCTCAATTTATCCATAATTCTTTTCACCCAAGATATTAGACCCATGACCCCAGCATTTTCCCACTGCCAGTGTAACACTAGTGCGCAATGGGACCTTGATCCAATTCGATTTACGCTATCATCTTGTGTGAATCGGCGGGATAAGGGCATGTAGAAGCCAATTGAACCAAATGTCCTTCGACACCAAATTCAAGATCTAATCGGACTTTAACGGATTAGACGGGACCGCAAAAGTGCGCGATAGCACCGATGAGAATCATATTCATTCACGTTGGATTGATATCCCAAGCCTGGCTCCAGACAAGTGCACATCAACTCCGCAGGTTGTTATCAGAGCCCCGAGATAAGTAGATCACATTCAGCACTCAAAGAGAAAGGCAGGACAGTGGTACATATTAATTAGATCCGCATTTCGTAGGATTATTACTGGCGTCAAGAGCGCGTAGCATCGCGTCGGCCATTCAACGTGTTTCAAACAGGGTTTGAATGTTGACATGTTGGAATGTGCCTCGAGAGCCTTTCGGTCCGTTCATGAGTTTAATTAAAGGAACAATACGTAGGAGCAGAAGGGAGGGAGAGCGGGAATTCGGTGTTTCCGTGCTCCGTGGGACTCACATCATGAGCGCACAGCGCCCGTGCCCGTTGTTGAACATCCCTTGAGCCCTGAGTTCACGGCCATCAATATAGAGAAGTTGAAAAACTAGCCGCCCCGAGTCTTCGAGGCAGTTCAAGTGCTTAAGTGGCGATAGAAGCAGCGGGCATGTTCAGATGTTGCGATTAACGGGATGGAGCCGGAGCGGACATAAGGCCGCGCTTACCAAAATAGAACTCATGAAGGGGACTGCAAGTGCGGCCTGAGGGCAAATTTGAAACAAGAATACTGCAGTGGAGACCTCGGGGGTAAGCGCACCGGCCCACCGCAGTGCCGGCACGAGGGCGGGAGACGGGTGCGATTTTTTTTGGAGAAATTGGCTCACTCCGAGGCAGGCGATCCGTGGTTCACCGCCACCTGTCAATGGAAGGATCGGACCGGATTCAACGCCGCCTAATTGGGAAGCCGTCACTTGCGCATGACCACCAACACCGACTTTCTCGCTCCTCGGCATCCGCCCGCTTAACCCCCTTGGAACTTACCAAATCTATTCCTGGGTATCCTAGCATTGCTTCGTGCTCTTCATCTCCGCTCTCCAACGCCTTAAATCGCAACAAAAACAAGCATAGTGAAAACTCTACATCCGCCCATACACTGGTTTCAGAGCACCGGTAAGCTTGCTTTACATGCTACATCAGCTTCCATGACAACTCCGCAGCGCCTCCGACTTACCCTGCCTGTTCGAATCATCCAGGGCAACGGCAAACTCACAAACTTAACTCACGCCGCATATTCAAGCTTCTGGCTAAACAGGGCACGGAGGCCCTTGATGGAAAGATCTTAACCGATGGAATGATGTGGGATTAGAGTGGAGAGCTCAGGTGCGTCGCCAGTTCGCCGTCCTTGGTTGAAAACCAATTTTGTACCACCTTACCATGTTAACCTCGCTGTGGACGGCACATTGCGCCCAAGGCCCGATATCGTGTACCTACCCCTCGATCTACCTCGAACACCTCCTCCGCCCAAAAAATCCGCTCTACGTCGTCGCAAAAGTCGCCCACGGCGTATGGTTCGTTTTCAGGAACCGCCAAAATATTCACCACACACCCTTCTTGCGCCGGCCCCCGCCGAGACTTCAACCACGCGTACCAGCTGGGTGGCGCATTTCAGTGGTAGAGCCCTTTAGGCATCTGGCGGTGCTTCGCTTCCCAAGGGCAGATTCAGGGTCTAGCGGCGAACTTAGGTTTTGAGCTTATTCTTGCGCGGAAGGTGTGTTGCTTATTGCTCCACTCTACTCCCATCTCCAGTTTGATTCAGGGATGACAGCCCGCCCGAGTTTCTGGGTCCCCGTTCGTCTATAAGAACTAGTGCACATCAAGCCTATCCTTCACTCAACCACCCACCGCCCACTTCGCTTCACCTCCCTCACTTACTAGCCACCCCTCTCACACCTCACCCCCAAGCCTCCTCATCACCTCGGTGCGCTTGCGCATTGTTGTCGTTACGGAGAATGAGCCCGTCGTCATTGAGCCACTCGATGCCGAGTAGTGCGCGTACGCCGTCGCAGCACCACAGGTGCTGACTACGGGCTAATTGGAGTGTCCCAGTACGTCCTAGACCACTGGTACCCCCTATACTAACTCATTTCAGATGTTTTCGTCGCTGCTCGCACCGCCGCGCAACCTCCGCCGCCACCGCCGCCGCCAGCGAAGTCGACCTTGCCCTCGCCCAAGCGCAGCTCAACATCGCCCGCGGAGTCTGTTCAGTTGTCCCAATCGTTTTTCGCCACCGCCAGCTTCAAATCAAGCCCAAGAATCGCTCGGCATCGACTACGCGTCCCGCCGCATTTGCGACCACTGACACACCTCCCGCCCTCGCGGCGGAGCCTCCGGTATGTGATCTGACGACCGTACTCTTTGTCTCACCGCCATTCGTAGTCGCAACCCTTGGTTCAATGTCGCGCCATCCCGCCGCCGCCGCCCCCGACTTGCAGCGCCGAGGCTTCATTCCGCGTGGTTCTGCCATGCTGAACCGCCTTTACCCGATTCAACCGCACGCTGAATCCATTGCCATTTAATATTTCGACGCCGTCGTTTCAGCACGCCATTCAAACTATCGCTAGTCGGCTCAATGTATGTTTCCTGTGCTCTATTCATTCCTGCACTTACTTTTTTACTAGATCTTGACCGTCGCATTAATTTGGTCATCTCGCCTGGTATAAGGTCAGCACCAGCCTGACCCTTCTCAAGTCCCAGACCGACTAACCTTTGCAGGTTCTGTACCCGCGCTATTGACTCCAAACTCACCTACTCAACCACACACCCGAAGCTATCGTTGGTGGATCGAGGTATGTTTCCTGTAGTCTATTCATCCTCGTACTGACTCTTTTACTTAGATCTTGGCCATCGCATCCGACACACAATTGCTAGCCTCCCAAAAAGTAAGCATTGAACTCCATTCACAGATGAGCTGACCTTTTCAGATTCTGTACTGATTCCAAACTCAGCACGTCACCATCGGCGAAACTATTGCTCCTCAGCTGAAGGTCTGTTTTCTCTGTTCTATTCATTTCCTCCGTACTTACACCGTTACTTATCTTGACCGTTGGATGCCCAAGCCCAGCTATACGAGGTCAGTATTAATTTCCTCCATTCGCAGATTGGCTGACCTTTGCAGGTTCCATGCCCGCCTCAATACTCCAACTATCGCTAAATCCCGCGAGGTATGCCTACTCGAGTTGATTATTGTATCACTTGCTAACTCTTGCACCTCAGATTTTCGAGACCTTTGATTTTGAAATCGGCCAGCATTAACCTTCTCGGTTCACAGATTGACTGACCGTTGCGGATTCCGGCCGATTGACTTCAATACTGAAACCATCGCAAACTTTCGCCAGGTATGCCCACTCGAGTCGATTGTTGTATCACTTACGGACTCTTCCATTGTAGAAATGGGTGATCTGTGTTCTCAACTATCGCCAATCGCGAGTGGATCGCCCGCAAGTCGGTGGTCTGACTTGCTGGACTACAAAAGTAAGTCTTCACTTCATATTTAGTACTGCAAATTGACTGACCTGTCAGGACGCGTCGGACTATATTCAACGCGAGTTCACACCAAGCCTCGGATGCCTTTATCTTCGAGGTATGGTTCTTCACTCTTCTCCTGAGTCTGTCACTCAACTAGACCCAGTGACATGTCTAATGAAGGTATACCCGTGATTCCATTACGATACGCGCTAGTCATCCTGATCTCATCCAGCAATATTTCTATTCAAGTATCCCTGAACGTATGCTTATATGTCTCCAACCGATGGAATTCTTATGCTGGCTACTTGACTAGACCCAACACTTGTCAAGGTTTACCTCGACGCGACCCATGTGTGCAAGGTATACTTGCAAACTCCTTAGGACCTGATTCCAATTATCCCTATTTCACGCAGCAACACCCTGCAAGATGTTTTTCTTTCGGTCGGCCCCAACCCGTGATCAACACGGCTTTCGAGGGTATTCTCACACGCATTTATTCTTGTCCATATACTCATGTTCATGGCCGGCCGTTTGACTTCTAGATACTCCCACCGATGGTTTGGGTCGAGTACAGGTAAGCGTTACAAGTGATTCGATGATATCTTTCCGCATACTAACGATATTGACTCTCTAGTCAAACACTAGTCCCACTTCTTTGTGAACTTCCGACTCGTGGGCGAAGGGACGAGTTTCAAATGGGATTTGATTCGTTGAATGTACGTCAATTCAATCTGATATCTGCCTTGGTTCAAATACTCATCGCGCTATTACGAGTTGCCCTTGATTCAAGCTCAAGACTGTAATGTATTTCATGCTTCAACGGTGCGTTCTAGCTTATATTATAATGCTAATACTGACACAGTATGGCTCCATTCTCCAGGAATCTCCCGGAATGGCCGCTCGAGACTTTGCGCGGTCTATTTTGGGCATCTCGGGCAACTCGGGCATGTGTCAGCAAGCGCCGACCTGCGCCGACTCTTCATGCTGAGTCTTCGGCGCTCTATTTCACTTCCTTCCCTTCACTAATTCGTTCCCAAGTATGCCATTTCTCCCACAAGAAGTCCCTGCATGGATCTCAAGTAAGTTTTCAAGCGCTGTGCGTCGTGACTCATCTTGACCTCTAATTTGACCTTACCCTCACTGCGCGTGGAATTTTGACTCGGAGGGACTTTCGGCATCATATGCGGTTATTAGATGATTCAATTCAGGTGTGAAAATGTTCATGTTGATCCAAGACTTCCTACTAACGTTGCATTTTCAGTCTAACCTTGCCAGCAAGCCGTCAAATCGAAATACTCCCCTGGTCAAGAATACTCGAAGGTATGTCCATTTCTTACTTGTTTGTATCAGTGCTGGCGAATATCAATATTTCCGAGGTACTCAAGGCCCCAGAACGCACACTATCCATCAATTCCACGAAATCAGCCAAAATGCCGACTCGACTTGGTGAGTCCCCATTCAAGTATTTCGTCCCAATTCTTGTACTAACCTCTTCCGGCACCGCAGATTCAATCTTACAGCGCTCTGTATTCGTAGCAGAGGTCAGTATTCTGCCATTATCCGGCCTTATTCCCAAACTGACTATTTTTGACCTCTAGCACTATTTCGTCCTCGGGCTGAGTCTCATCTCTCAGCCAGTCTCGGGCTTGCTCTGAAACGATGTGTACGATGTGTACGATAATTTCCCCCGCGTCCACCGCCGCCATACCGGCCAATCCGGCCGTACTTGGGGTACTTTTTGATTGACTGATCCCTTTGACCCCGACCATGATTTCGTGCTCAAGAGATAACCTATGGTCTTTCCGCTCTCGGAGAGGTTACAGTTGTACGTAGTCATTATATACCTTTTGGCATTATCTGGGCCACGTTACAGGTCAGTTGTAGTGCCCTTACCCCGCATTTCCGATTGGCTGACTATATGATATTTCTTCATCAGGGCCGATCCGACTTGCTCAGCGCTTGCGGACCGGCTGTATACAAGGTATAAAAATGTTCACGAGCTATGCGCGCCGCTCTCCAAGTAAGCAGTCCCGCCCTGAGTGTCCTTTTTCGATTTACTGACCGTTTTCAGAAAGCGGTATCTCGTCTCCAAGAGACGACCTATTGCCTATCCGTTCTCCCAGCGGCTCCACGAAGTCAATATAGACCGTGGGGCATCATTTGGGCCGCGGTACGGTATGTTGTTGTGTCACTACCTCAACTTTTCGATTTACTGACTATATGATATTTCTTCATCAGGACCAGTACGGCTTGCCTATGGCTATCTCAGCGGCTGTGTTAAAGGTATTCTTATTTTCTAGAGCTATGCGCGCCGCTCTCCGAGTGAGCAGTCCCGCCCTGAGTGTCCTTTTTCGATTCACTTACCATTTTCAGAAAGTGATATCTCGTCTCCAAGAGACGACCTATTGCCTATCTGTTCTCCCAGCGGCTCTATGAAGTCAATGTAGACCTTTGGGTATCATTCGGGCCGCGGTACGATATGTTGTTGTGTCACTACCTCGACTTTTCGATTTACTGACTATATGATATTTCTTCATCAGGGCTGATCCGACTTGCTCAGCGCTCGCGGACCGGCTGTGTTAAAGGTATTCTGATTTTATACAGCTATGCGCGCCGCTCTTCGAGTGAGCAGTCCCGCCCTGAGTGTCCTTTTTCGATTTACTGACCATTTTCAGAAAGCGGTATCTCGTCTCCAAGAAACGCCCTATCGCCCTTCCACTCTCACAGCGTCTTTATTCAGTCAATATGACCCTTGGAGTACAATTTGAGGCGCAGTACAGTATGTTATTGTGTCCCCACCTCGACTTTTCGATTTACTGACTATCTCATATTTCTGCATCAAGACCAGTACATCTTGCCTATGACGATCGGAGCGGCTGTGTTAAAGGTATCGTGATTTCCTGAACCTATGCGTGCCGCGCTCCCGGTAAGTATTCCCGCCCTGCGTGCTCTTTTTCGATTCACTTACCATTTACAGAAATCAACATTATGTCTTCAAGAAACACCCTATCGCCTTTCCGCTCTCGCCGAAGCTCCTCACATCCAACGCCAGCCTGTGGGTCCGCTTCGAGCTGTGGGAAGGCCAGCTCTCGTGTCCCTGCCCCCGAATTTCGATTTACTCACTGTCCTCCTCAGGACCACTCTGACTTGCCCGTGACTCTCGGCACATCTGTGTGCAATGTATCGGAATTCCCTGCATTTAATTGCGCCGCCATTCCGGTACGTGCCCTGCTCCCCACGCATTTTCTATGATTTACTGACTATTTTATCGTCGGCACTGTTCCAGCCCGAGACGAGTGCTGTGCATCTATCGCGCTCGGAGGCGATGCATGCAAGCGTTACACACACGCTCGAGGTTAACTCTACTTTTTAGCGCGTCCTTTCCCTTCCCAATTACTGACCGCTGTGACCGTTTAGGAAATTCTGCCTCGCGGCGCAGTCTCGCCGCACTCATTCATACTAACCTATGGTGCACATCCCAAGGTGAGTTTTTCCCGCGGCCGTACCGCTTTGACTTGCAAACAGCATTGTATTATCTGCGAGATCCTACATACAACTGGAAGCAACTGAAGGCGCGGTACGATGCCCGGTATTGCATGAGCCCTCGCACGGCGGAATCTTACAGGGCCGCGGGCGGCACTCGAGCGCAGGGGCGCGTGTGCACCGGAGGAGACTAGGAGCACCAGGTGTTTGGCAGCTGCGCGCACTCCCCGCGCGGGCCGCGTTCGCTGCGGCGCCGCATCTCCTCGTTTGTGCGAGTGAGGCATCGCGTGCTCACCTCGCCGCCTTCCGCACCTGCCCCGCCGTATCCCCTCGCCCACGTGTGTGAGCTCGTCGTTGACGGCTCCTCGCGCTCGAGACTGTGTAGCAAGGTAGCGACCCTGCGTGCCACGTACGCACAGCGACCCGTGGATTCGCGGGCGTGTCTGCGGGCGCGGCATGCATTCGTCCGTTGTTAGTGCTGCGAGTACAGTGAGTAAAATGATAAGAGTGAGAGATCAGCATTGCGCACCGTAGAGTCACGCTGCGGTACGGAGACTTGTAAGGATGTGCAAGGATGTAAGAAAGCGGACGGGGCTGCGAGTATGAGCGAGTAGGCGATGAGGGAGCGGCGGAGTCCGAGTCGTCATGGTTGGTTAATGGAACATGGCGCATCAAATGCGCCTAAACAAGTACAATGCCACTCCATTGTCCCTCGTTGTCCCCTTTTATCCATTGACTGTTGTGGCGCACTGGTGCGGCACTATAAAGCCATGCCTCGCTCTATCCCAGACCTCACTTCCCCGTCACTCCCACTCCACCACTCCTAGGACCGGTTCCTTTCTGCCTCTTCTTTTCCTTCTTTCAGTTTCCGAGCTCACGACCGACGCACGACCACTCTCATTCACCCCATTCCTCTCGACGTTACCCACCCCACGATGTTGCCCTCCTTCACCCTCACGTCCGCCCTCCTCCTCCTGGCGCTGGCGCTCCGCACCGACGCACACGCCATGCCCTCGCCAGCCCTCGGCGTCGCGGGCCTCCCCGCACGCAGCGACACGCAGCGGCCCTCCTCCAACTCCCCCTGCGGCAGCGTCAACATCGCCGCGAGCCTCGACGAGGCGACTGCCGTCCCCGCGCAGGCGGACGGCACCGTCCTGCTCAACATTACGAACTACAACGCTGGTGGCGACGGCTCGCGCTCCGTCTCGGTCATGGTCGACCCCACGGGCACGGGGAAGAAGTTCGTCGCGGCGAAAATGATTACGAACGGCGATGCGGTGCGTCTCCCCTCCCTGCCTGGCTTCGACACGCGTACTGATTCTTCACGCGCCCGCAGAATCCGAAAGGCACCGGAATGGAACAGGTGAAGGTCGCCCTCCCCGCGGGCACGCAGTGCACCGGCGGCAAGGCCGGGAACCTCTGCCTCCTCGTGCGTCCCCCCTCTTCTCTGCCTCTACTATATCTCATACCCTCCCAGAGCGTCAAATCCACTGCAGGCTTCGGCGGCTGCACCGTCGCCAGTCAGCTCTCCTCCTCCCCCGCCTCTTCGGCCGCCCCGCCCGCCAAGAGCGCCAAGCCCTGCAAGAAGAGCAAGCGCACTGGTTACGGCACGCGTGCCCCGCGCGCCCTGCGCCGCAGCCTGCACGAGAACCCCGTCTTTGCGAATGCGTACTAGACCGCGCTACTATCAGCTGTATTTTTAGCACCTGTATCGATTATTCTTTTCTTTCTTTCTTGCTTTCCGTGGAACACCAACCGAATGAGTCCTAGGCTTAGGCTAGATCTTACATGCAAGTAATTCAACAAGTCCTACGTGTAAGTGATTCAGCCAGATGTTTCGTTGCATCATACATACCGATTGAGTGACTGGATATTACTGCGTGGAGTAATTGTTCATTGTATGAACAAGGATTGAGGAGCATCAAGCTCAATTATTACTCACAGCCCGCAAGCTACGAGCACCTGATCGTCCGCGTTGGACCCCATTGGTAGTGCGCCGGTCGAAACTGAAAGGCGGCGCACTCGTGGGCGTGGACGCTGGGAGTACAATGCGAGCCACGCATGGTGGAATTTTGGACCGGCGGGCAGCGTGTGGGGAAAGGCGACGCGTAGCAATGAGCTGGTGCCGTCGGGGTTGGTGAGAACATAATGGTGAGGAGAAAATAATGGATGTTGGGGCTGGCACCCTTTATTTGTCGGGATTCCTCGAACCAAAAGCCGAAAACAAATTTCTTGAGGCAAGATTTGTATTTTCGAGATCCCGAGAGATCTTCAGACACTCTGGACACATTTCTCAGGACTTGGAACAAAGTCAGCTGTTTCAATAATTCGTGGACATCGAGATCTCAACCACGGCCAAGAGTGCCGCAGCCGGCCGCACGTGCCGTGCGTTGCCGGCACCTGAACGTAAAAGAGGTTTGGCAGGCCCACGGCCATCACACTGCATCCGGCTCTCGGCCTTTGCGGCAGCCGTATTGCCGGTTTGAAGTACAGACGACGAGAGACACGAGGAAATAAAGAATCAACACACCTCGAGATCTCGACGAGGCCAAGATCTAGAAAAATATCCAGAGATATCCAGAGCTCTCGAACAAATCAACAAATTGACGTAGATATCTCGAGATCTCGACGACAAAACATTGAGATCTATAGAGATCTCGAAGAAATATGGAAACATACGAGAATCACCAAGGATCTTGACGAATTCTGTCCTACCTGGAAAATTCATTCACTTTTGTTCAGTAAGGGCAGTGTGAAATTCTGCAGCGTCAGTCTGCGTCACTTGCAACGTTACAATATCACTTTCCCCCTGCCCAAAACATCGGACCATCCCCTGTACTGATCCGCATCGTGCTCAGATGACTTACTCTGTGTTCCTAGCGCGGCGAAACAAACGAGTTCCCCCGTGCACGGTGCACCACTGCATGGCACCAGAAGGCACGTGAGCGAAGTGATCGGAGCCTGCCGCTGAGAAGCCATCGGCGTGATAAAAAGCCACAACCAAATCGGACAAATACGGCCGAATCCCTGCCCCTCAAAGCTCGAAGGATCACATGAGGTCCCGACAAAAAATATTTCACCGCACAAGTGAGCACCATGACGCCAGCACACATCCTGAATAGATGCCCCTGGTCGGCCCATTGACGAGTCG
This sequence comes from Mycena vulgaris, assembly GCA_029204335.1. Taxonomy (NCBI): domain Eukaryota; kingdom Fungi; phylum Basidiomycota; class Agaricomycetes; order Agaricales; family Mycenaceae; genus Mycena; species Mycena vulgaris. The sequence continues at coordinate 289,720 of JARGYA010000040.1, read as the reverse complement.
CTGATGGCAATGAAGATGTTATTTCGGATGCTGTCCACGCACCGCATCGAGCACGACGGACGAAGGCAGAATATAGGCTCAAGCGCTCAAATCTCATCCGGCCAATCAAAACGCCGGTTCAACCGGCGTGCCGACTCCTAGTCCCATTTTAACTCGGTGCTGAACTAAGCGCCCGACCTTGTTCTCGTCGCCATGAAACTCACAACCAACGTACTTCATCGGTGTTGAAGCTGAAGGCTAGCACTGTGATGCCAAACTAAACCTGGCCCACAGGGACGAAATATGCAGTGCGAGAGCTCCACTTCCTCCGGCAACTTCTTTGCCATAATTTTGAAAGAGCCTATATTATCTGGAGGCAGGCAACTGTGTTCTGCACTTCCCTCACATTCCTTATATTCTTCACCCCGCAACCCTTCCAAGTTAAAACCTTCCCATGGCAGAGCAGTGGCGTAACATCGAGCTATCGGTTCTCATGCCCAGACTTTCTCAATCCAAGGACAATTTGAAATGGTAGGTTTATCGTCGACAAATTTACTTTACACGACGCTGACGAACTTGATATTCTCGGCAGGTCCCTTCGAAACCAGCCTATCTACGTGGCGGAGTGCAACCGAGGCGTTGAGGAGCTCGAGGAATATATCAACGCCACGACAGAGGCTTTCGCAGTATGTTCTTTCTCTTCTGTCATACACTGACCCGATAACTGAGCACCATTTATAGCGCGGACACTTCGACTACAACTCCCATATACGGAGTCGTCTCCTCTTAATAAACAACTCCTGGAGGATGCGCGTCGTACCCTCTGGGACACAATTCCTGTCTATGCAATTGCAAACGCGCACAAGGAGAGAGCCGAAGCTCTAATGTCCCAAGGTAACATTGAAGGAGATCCTGCTCACCTCTTCAGGGTCTACATCGAATATGCCAAATACCTGATGTTGCACCCGCCAAGCTACAACCCCGAATACGTGAGTGATCCCTCAGGACTTGACAGTGGAGCTTACTTTAACTGTGTTTTAGACAGGGACGTGCCACAAAGTGGCTGTATTGGAAGCGACCATGGCTCGGATGTTCAACGCTCGGACGTTCAATCCTGCCCACGGCCGTGAGTTCCACTCCATGTTTAGTTTTCTCCAGCTTAGCGTTATTCACAGGGTTCTCGTGAACTGACCCTGTTCATCCGACGCCTAGAGTCTACTGAAAAGCTACCCCTCCTCACTTAGATCCACTTTCCAAGATACCTACCTACATACATCACGGGCAAATCCCGGGGCATGTGAACTTTAACTGGCATGTGAACTATAAGTGCCCTCATGGCACTTGAAGTTCACAGGCCCCGGCTTTTGCCCGCTGTGATACCTACAGTTTAAGAGAGGAATGTCATCATTCGACTTAGTTATTATGCCGATATTTGTTCAAATAAACTCTCCTTAGTCCTTACACTGGTCTGTTGAGACGAACTTGGAAGGTCTTACGGTAATCAATGTTACAGCGGGACCCAGAAATATGCTCAAGGCGTACGAGTATTAATTAGAAAGGATACAAGATTCGCATATGAAAGATTTAGACATGTGCACCACGCAACCACTCCCGTCAAGCCAAACCGGGGACGCATCATATCGGCCCATCCAAATCCATAGCCAATAGTTCGCGGTGTTTTGCTTGGTAGGTCGATAACAAATTTGACCACTGCCCTTCTTCGTCATCAATTCTCTGGCAAAGGGAAGTAAGAAGTGGGCGTTAAGAGTTCCTACTCTGTCGAGACTTACTGCCAACCAGGTAATAATCTTGGCCAAATCGTCGGGAAAGTCGGACACCAAAGGGGTTTCGGAATTCGTGAGGGCATCGCGAAGTTCCAACGATGGTTTAGAACGACAGACATGGTGAACCCAAAAATCGGAGGCATAGAAAACCTCGCTGCGATCAATTATGTGAAGAGGTGGTTGCAAGAGATTGGTGACGTACCTGGCACAGAGCTTCGAGCCCCCTCTCCGCAGCATGTAGGGACGCGCGGCTGGCAGCTGCGCGCACTCTCCGCGAGCCTCGCGGGGATCCCCATCCGCTCGCGCCCCGTCACCGCGCCGAGGAAGAGGAAGCCTACTCACGCCCGCCTCGTGCAGCGCGCACTTCGTAACCGGCGTACTCGCAACGCACGCACCGCGGTCTTGCACCACAGCATCGCCAGCCTCTCCGCAGAGTGCAGGCACTCGCAGCTGGCAGCTGCGCGCACTCCCCGCGCGCGCCGTATTCGCTGCGGCGCCGCGTCTGCGCGCGAGTACGGAATGGTGGCGTGCTCACCTCGTTCAGCCCGGACTTGGGGTCCTCGCGCGCCGCGATCGCGTTCTGGCGCCGCCACCGCATCTGCGCGCGCTCGCGGACACTACTGGTTCGAGCGAGTGCGGCCTGCGCTCTGCCGCTGTGCCGTTGTATCGGAAGGCACGGTGGTCTCTCTCGCTCGCAGCGCCGCGTCGACCTCACCCCTCGTGGCGTGAGTACGGGGTCGTACTTCCCGTGGTTCGCTTCGGTCATGATGTTTCGATTACATACATGGGCGGTTGTTTAAACAACATGCAGCGCAAGGAGTGGGCTTCCCGGTGAGATACCTTTCCGGACAAGTACGAGAGTGAGGCTGAGGGAGTAGCTAAATGATTTGAATCCTCCCCCACATGTTTCTCAAGTAGTCCAACGCTCTTAAGCTCTGTACTGGGGATATCCGAAGCAGCCATAATTCAAAAAGTCAATTTTGCGCTTGAAAGATGTGAAGAAAATCCAGATTGTCCTAAAATAATGCTCCAACTACGCCGGGTTTCTCCACCAGATATTCTACTTTGGGGCGTAAACCGCAACACACAAGGAAACCAAGAGAATGCAAGGAACGGCCAACCTAATCGCTGTCCTACGAAAAATGCGTGCCGTCCAGGTATCAACCGTCTGTAGGATAGCCTTCGTATCGTTGACACGCGGGAAATCGGTATTCGGGACATCGTCGCCCAGGAATGCACACAACCTATCCCATCCCTCCCCGACTTCGTATTCCAACACTCTCTCTTGTGGAGCCGTCCACATATCCGCCTCTGGGGGATTGCTGATCACTGCCATCCCATGGTGCGTATCTTTATATCCCAGGGTCTTCAATGCTTCCCGCATCGCTGGCAATGGTCCGATGTAAGCATGCCGCCAAATAAAATGGGTGGGGACATCCTCACATGACGTTCCTGTGCGGCAGAAGCCCAGCACCAGGACTCTCATGGGAACGGTGCGCGAAGCACCCCTACGGTCTACCCAGTTGTTGTTCGACACCATTTTCTGCAGGGCTTTCCTTGCGAGGACGATGGATTACAAGCGAAGCAGAAGAGTTATCTCCGCGCTGGCATGGTCACGTTCCCTGTGCCGATGTATCTGCGCTGCGCCGCAAACGTAAACGCTCATCCATCCCACGTAAACGCGTAAATGCCCTTCCCAGTTGAACGGACCGAAGGATTTAGACTGGGCAGGGGTCCAGCCGTAATGCATTTATTCATTATATCAACGGGTGAGTCCCCTCAACTCGGCTATTATATTTATGTCTGGGATAGAGGGAAATTGGAGTCTGCATGCCATTCTCCAAAGCAGGCCGTGGCCGATGTGCCCCACAATGCACCGCCAAGGCCTCTGAATGTATTTTCGTGTGACCAGATCCCTAAGCCGTCCCGCTTCGGGGATGTGGATGAACACGTTGTGTGGTCGTGTTGTGGTCAAGATTTGCACGCGCCAGGTCACATGTCGGCGACTCCTTCAGCCGCACCACCACGTCGGTCACCCTTATCATCCCGAAAGTAACACGTCAGTACCTTAAAAGTCTCTCTTTGTCCAGCCTAGCTCATATGTGTGCTTTCCTCCACTGCCTCGAGCGCTTTCCTCGCCTGCAGACCCTCTCTTTCCCCTGATCCCGTGCACCGGTCACCTTGCACCTCCTGGAGGCGATCCTGTTCCTCGTCGGCCGGCTGGAGTACTGGGGCCACATAAGGGCCTGATCGGGTGGCCGGTCTTGTGAAGCCGGCCCTGCCAAAAAATAGCCAGATGGCTCCTTGAGGCTGTGCTCCGGTTTCAGCGTGATTCGGCCTCCGTCACTTCGGTCTGGGCTCAGAATTTTCACACGCTTCACGCGACCCATCAACAGACTTCCTGCATCGTCCCCGGCCACCGCCCGCCTCTCCCGCCACTTCCCGCCCTCCTATAGCACCTCAACAAGTCTGGTACCATTGAGAATTTTTTTAAAAGGAAGTCATGAAAGTAGATTGTATAATACATGCAATGATACTACTCAAAAGCGGGCAGAATAGGTTCATCTTCAAAATGGGCGGGACACCGTCGCGGACGCGGACGATGAGCAAAGACATGTCGTCGTTGGCAGCCGAGTGATCCATCAGCAACCGGAGATCATCGGGACAGGTCGGATCAGAGTTACTGATGTGACGGATACAAGCCTTAGCCAGAAGGCTTCATGAGACCGGCCACCCAATCAGGCCCTAAACCTGTTGCTGGCACTAGCTTTCGAAGAAGTCGCTGCCGCCTTGGACACGACAGACACCCGTACGCTTGGGCTCCTTTGGCTGGGAAATCACGAGTTCATGAAGCCCTAGCAGAATTGCTTAATCCGCGCCTGTTGAGACATGAATCCTGGATTAAATCACGGATTTGAGAGGTTGCTTAAGGCTCATGTACTATGTCTGGGGAGAAAGCGGCGAATTCAAGTTATTCAAGTTGAGAAAAGAGAGAGAGGAAAGAGAAAAGAGGGAGAGCGTCAGAGAATCAAAGACATTACATACCTGCAAAATGGAGCTTCTAAACGGCCCGTAGACTGTTCTAGACAACTTGCAAAACTTGAATTATCTTGAATATCGGCTATGCGTGGATTGTTCCGTTGATTCAAGTCTTAAGTCCCAGCGGCCCGGATGGCTTAAGTCCCAGCCAATCAAATTCAAGATCCTTTCGGCACCTTTCTCGGCATCTACAAACAAGCGCTGTCTCACTACCGCTTCGCTCTGCTCGCGTCCTCCGGCCCAGACTCGTTTCCCTCCCTAACCCATCCTTCCCGACGAATACCGGCCATCACGCCGCTGACGCGTTCCCGCCAACACCGCTGACAGGACCCCCACCAACCTCTTTTGGCAGTGACGACGCGCAACGCGTGTCGAGGCCTCCGACACCTTCTGTGTACAGAGCACGTGCTGCAGCACCTTCTTCCACCCGGAACCTATCCCATATCGCTTCAAGGGAGCGTTGGACGTCCTCCTTCAAGGTCAAATTTGTGAGTTTGACTCTACTCCCGGCGAAACACTTGGCGGTGAATCTAGTGCGTAGCTCGCTGCTCTGTGCCTGAAATAAACCAACTTCTGCTATTTTTTTGGGGCCCAAAACGTTCTCAATCGCTCTAGACCAACCGATTAGCTTCTTCAATGTGAGAACTCCGTTTCGAAAGCTGTACACGTACCGTGCGACGCAAGTTTGCATCGTCCACTACATGTGCAGCTATGCCATGGAGCTCACATCTTGGGTGCTTCTCCTGGAGGTCTACATCGCGCTAAAGCTCAACGTTCAATTCCTTGGAGTTGGCTCTTCAATTACTGATCTGCAAGTCCAACGGCATGTACAACATTTTATTAAATAAATCACTTTCAAATGATTAACTGCCGTGTCCCCCTGCCTCATTCTCCCGTTGTAAAGTACGTCCCTCCCTCCGGTCGCGTGCCCGTTTATTCGTCAAAGGAGGGTGCCCACACATGCACCATTTCTTGCCCCCCGAGCCCTTGCAGTTGTGGCGCCTCGGACAAACGGCCTCAACGCACAAAGCACAGCGTCTCGTCGCTTTAACCTTTCGAGTCACAGGACCGGGTGTGAGCGTGGAAGCGCCAGGTAACAGTGCCTGCTGCACAGCGACTGGCCGGATTATTGCAGGTGCCGTCGACTGCGAAGGCTGCGGGGGCGCAGGCTGTGGTGTTATTTGGACCAGCGACTCCGAGTCCCCAGTTTCCGTCGACTCCCCCACCTGCAATGTGGTTACCTGCTCACCAGAACCTATTCCAAGGAGCTGAGAGTCGACTACGTCACCAATATCCTCTGCCTCAGCCATAAGATTGAAAGATATTGGAACATCGTCCCCTGGAATAATGAAGTCAGTGCGGGTTCTGCAGAATACGATAAGACTAGTCAAACCTGGAATAGAGAGATCCAGTTCTCCATCAGGAACAGCCTCAGGTAGCGGAATTGCAGGAAGTGCGTGAGTATAATTGTCATCCGAATTCAGGACGTCGAGAAGGGGTTTCCGTGCGGTAAAATTGGCGCCAGTCGTGAGTGTAGAACGCTCTGATTTCCAGAGAATCGTTTTTTTGTGGTGCGCCTCAAGTTGTTGAGGTAGTTTGTAGTAAAGTCGGAGATTGGAGTCGGCTACAGAGCGTGACTGGCCGTCCACAAGTTCGTTCCAGAACTGCGTAAACTTGAGGAAGTCGATGTTCTTCCAGTGCTCGTGGGGCGGATAAACTTTGTTTCCCTTCCTGAATTTCGGGTGATTAATATGTGCCTTGAACGTGAGATATTCTTGGTGAGTATGCACTGGAACCACTGCCGCAAGAGTTCGTTGACGGAGTTGGAGGTAACGGTACCGGTTTACGGACTTGGTAGAGAGCCGTGTTAGAGCATGGACCGGCGTATCGTGATGGTGCGGTAGACCGGTGATATGCGGGCGAGGAAGTGTAGTGATTTTGAGGTTTTCGGCAAGCGATTTGGCTATAGGGAGGATGCCGATAGTTTCAGAGGTGGCTATCCGAGTGGGAAGTACGCGGGGGCGAGGGAACGAAGTCTCACAGCCGACTGCAATGGCAAGTTCGACAATCTCGTCTCTGATCCAGAGTGCATAGTGTCCGCGATATTTTTTGCCTGTACGATTATGAAACCCGACCTGGTAATATAAACAGGATCAGAACCAAAAATATAAGAGAAGAAAAAATAAGCAGATACCCTCACGTTCCGGCGTAGGATCCAATTAATCAGAATGCACTCCGCCAATTCAGGAGAAGCTCTCAGTGAGCCAAAGATGCGACGAACAACCATGTGAAATCCACCCTCGAGCGAGTTCGTCCCTCGAACGGTACGGTAGATGCTCAGTCCATCGCGGTCCTTTCCCATTAAATAGTAAAGCGGGACGCCAGGAGGATCTGAGAGGTAACCCTCTCGCGCGGTTTGAAGGAGATGCTGTACCATCTCCTTTGCGTCATCTGAGAAGAAGGGGCCGTCACTTTTTTTGGTAGAACACTGGATGTCTTGGTAAGCCTTGAACAATTTATCGAGTCGACCCAATAGAACAGCACGTTGCGGAATATAGCGGCGGATACGGCGATTAAGGGCCGAGGATTTTGCGCGCTTGTAATATTCCCAGTCGCCGCCATTTTTTTCAACCACGGCTCGAACAGCGCACACGTCCGACTGGTCTCGAACAAATATTGCCTCGCTGAAGTCGTGAGCAAAGGCTTTGAATGCTGAATGTTTTTTCGACAAGAGGCGGAGGAGTCGGTCCATATAATGAAATGCGTCATCGAGGACGCGGCTAGGGAGCTTCTCCGATTGTTGTATTAGCGTGAAGGTGCGTTCGATGCCTTCCATCAGTGTAGCCGCGGAAGTGTCCTACATAGGGTATGGATGAACTTGGATTCAATTCAAGAACAACAGTGCGCACCTCGTCGATGGTGTCATCAAATAAGGTGTTGTTGAAAAAGCTGCTGTCAATTCCAGGTATCTCGTCGTTGTCCTGTTTAAGCTGTCAATGAATCCGGCGGTAAACAGGACTGTTAAACAAGTACCTGACTGGTTGCAAACTCGGCGTCGTCATCATCAAAGTCAAAACTAAAAGCCCCATCTTCGTCCTCGTCTGAATCCTCGGCTGCAAACACATCTGCGTCCTTCTCCGTCAAATTCTCGAACTCGATGGTGGCCAGTGGTATTGACGGGGAGAACTCGGGGATATTTTGGGAGACGTCGGGCGGAGCGGGGACAGAGAATGCACGGGAGATGATGCGAGATGGAACTGGAGGATTCTGGCCACGGGAAAGAAGCTGAGAGGTGCTAACAACCGCTTTTTGGTCATGCGCAAAGATCCATTCAATTGTTTGATTGTGCAACTTGTGGATCGAACCTGGAACAAGAACCTACGGAACACTGTAAGAAAATCGGGACAAAGAGATTGATAGGGCCAACCTTCGTAATCTCAACCAAAGAACGGGACGCACTCACGTTGATGCGCTTCGTGAGTCCATCATTATCCATAGTTGCATTGAGGTAGCCCGGATGGTGCCCAACGATTGTGCCTTCCGCCACGGGCTTGCACGCTTGGATGAGTGTTACGCACTGCCCATGAGTTACAGCTTGCGTGGGCTGTAACGGCAAGCCGAGAGAATCGAGACGGCTGAGGGCAAGATAAACCTGCCACTCGCAGTCGATCTCTCGAAACAACAGAGTGTTCCGCTCTGGGGGTGCGAGTGCCCAAGGATATGAAAGATGGTATGGAAGTGAGAAGGATTTTTGCAGAACCAGACCCGAGAGTGCAGAAAGCGATACTGACGGATCATCGATTACTCCTTTGAGTTTCGCATATTTCCCCAAGTCGAGGATCGGTGCATTCTTTGCCTTTGCGAGAGTCGCAATCTCAGGGAGTGAGAATGCATCCGAAATTGTTTGGAGGCTCTCGCGAATAGAATGCCCGATTTTGATGATTGCCGGGCTGGTGAGAATTGCTCGCAAGGACGGAAGAATATCACTTCGCGACGTCAGAGCCGAAACCTAGATATTAAATTATCACTAATGATTTCCGATAGAGATTGAAAAAAAAAACCTCGAAGACAACAATCTTATCTTGTGTTCGAAGCTGGATGATGTCTAGGCGAGGCGGGCCTTCGTCCCGTTGACAGGTCTTGATTGCAAGGGCGATCAAAGAAAGCGAGGAGGTTGGAGCAAGAATATCAGCAAGAATATCATTTGCTTCGTCCTCGATATCCATGGAATCAGCGACAATGGTGGTTGAGATTCCAGGGGTGATCTCGAGAAGAGGAAGGTCAGTCCACTGGGATCGGTTCAACATCCTTGATCAAAGAGCTATTGAGAGACTCGTGAAAAGACCGTTCCACTGAACACCATAAGTTTAGGTGCGTGGAAGAGAAAATGGCCAGCTCACGTTGCGGTGAATCGGTATAGAATATTTCAGTGGGTGGGTGACCAGCTTTTTTCAAGCCTTCTTGAATACGCTCGAATAATTCCTTGACGAATGCCAATGACTTTGTTTGAGTGAGTGAATGTGCTCGAACTTCTTCAAACTCATTCAAAAGTGTATACGCGGCGATGAAGAGCTGTTCTCCCTTCAAATCCCCCATATACTTGAGGAGCTACAATAAAATGAGGGTCAGAGAGGTCTTCACAATATTTATCGGCCAAAACTAACCTGGAATGTATGGTCTCCGGCGGCCACGGTCAATGATAACGATGCAATAAATCGCTCGATGAAGATTCGATATGCAGAAACATTATCTGTGAAGAGTCCTTTCAGATATGGGACCGACGGAAGAGACCCAGCATATCCTCGCGGATCATCGAATGCAGAAAATGATTGAACTTTGGTCCGTCCGTGAAATTCGGCAGCAGAGAGATACATCAGCTCGCCGTCAGCGTGAAACCGGTGCTGGATTTCAGAAACAAGTTCTGAGAATGGGGCAGGACCAAAGCGTGCAGCAAACATGTTTGACATCTGTGCCATCATGAGTTTCGAAACGGCACCGCGTGCAGATATATATGCTACAATAAACCTGAGCAACTCAGTAAATAGCAGAGGAGGAAAGGGTACCTGGAAAGGCGACCTGAACAAAGCGCGGAAGCTGTGCAATGATGTGGGGATCGGTGCCCTGGTGGTTGGTTCCGCAGCCCGGCGAATCTTTCCGTCGGTCATCGCAGACGAACCGATCAGTCAGAAGAAAGAAGTCTGTGGGCATCGCACGAACACGCCGTGCAATAGGATTGTCATTAAAGCCTTTTAAAGCGAATAAGAAGAACGGTGTCAAAACGAGAGATGTGACAGACCTTTGCGAGATAGTGGCTGACCACAAGTACACTTGAAGCGTTCGGGATGCCCAGGAAGGAAGTTTGGCAACCACACAAAAACCTCGCGGTGATATACAGCAATCGGATCAAGACCGCGACCAAGTGCAAAGACGGGATGCTGCGGCCTCTCGTAAAAATCGCCTCGTTGATAACAGAGAGGCTGTCCATGGGCTTTAATTTCGTCTGCAATTTTCTTCTTCACATCCCGCAATTGCTTCGAAATTTCTGATGCCGCATCGGAAAAGGCGGCCTCTTCCGAGTCTAAATCTTCCTCGTCGTTATCTGGGGAATCTTCAATAAGGCTCTCGTCGATTAAGCGATCTCCTGCGGCAATATCCGCATACTCATCGTTGTCCTCGGTGTACGCAAGGTCGTTATTGAGCCGTGCAAGATCCCTTTCCGAAATTGATTGCGCGCGGGTTACTGTTTTAATCAGAATGCATCCCATTATAAGTGAGATGACATACCAGGAACTGTGGAATCAATAGATACAGCTGCTGCCTGTACACGGGGAGGTCCGAGAGCTGCCCAAGTCGATGTCCTTGCTGAAGCGGAAGACAGTGGTTGGTTCCCGAGAGGAACAGCCGCATGAGTGTTGCGAGGCAGGAAGAATGGTGCAATTGGCAGGCGAGAGCTGCTGGCCCGATTTGAAGTAGAAGTCCTGGCTAGGGCCCGCTGTGGAGAGGTAGGTGGATGGCCAAGAACCTGTAATTTGGCCGCTTTAGAAGGTCTTCCGGCACGCGCCCGAGAACCGCCCCATCCATTAGAGGACTCTGAGTCTTTAGGCTTCTTAGTCTTCTTTGGACCCTTTTTTTCTCGAGGTACTTTGGGAGGCATTGAAGTGACGCGAGAGAGATTCGGCGGGTAGGGAAACTTAAAGCGAGGGTTCTGAGGTGAGGGAAACAGATGGCACGATAGGCAGGATGTAGCGCGGAAGAGGGAAAAGCTTAAGAAAAAGAAATTCAGGGCCACAGTACTGCCATCGGACATAACCCCTATTCTGTGGCGTGTGCCCCGTCGTCCCTGCGTTTGTCAGGGTTAGGACATGAAAAAAAAAAACACGGATGGCACACTCATACCTCACAGAGACCACTGAAACTCATTCATGGACTCAGGCTTGTGTATCCCGAGAACGGACATTTGATTCACTCGGAAAGGAAGTTGTTAAAGTAGATACAAGTGTGCGGAGTCACGACTTACGCGCCTCATGCCATAACGACGCGGTTACGGACCGAATTCCCAACCGGATCACCTCTGCGATCAGTCGCATCACAGCCATCAGTCACGTGGGGTGGCTTAAGTACTTAAGCCTCCCCTGACATCTTTCATGAGCCGGAAGTTTGAGCTCGGAATAACTGTTTTCGACGGCTTGATGGACTCTGACAACTTGAATGTTACCACGAACCGCAAGTGCCAAGACGCCGGTCTGCCGTAAATCGTGCCGTAAGTGTCGCACACGTATAGACCGAGCGGCAGCTCGCTCGACTCGTTTCCTCACTCCGCACTATCACCTCTACACCAATCGCCGGTAATGGTTCTCCAAAGTTCCGACGACCCTGCTAATAATAATTCGGAAGACATAAACCGGGATGCTTCTTGCATTATCTCTCGTCCAGTGTTCTCCCTTAAGGCCTTATTAAGGGTAGAAATTTTTGTTAAGGCCTTAGGTCTTAATTAAGGCCTACTTAAGGGTGCATATTAAGGCCATATTAAGGCCTTAAATCATATTTTCCGCCGCAATTTTAGCAGCTACAACAAACGAGGGAGCATGGTAAACTAGGGTCTTCGTCAGAGTGTCCTGCCCCTAGCAACTCCATACCGCTCCTCCTCCTGCGTAAACGGGGTTGGGGTGTCTTGTCAATCTTCCGCTCTGGTTAATGTCGATTATGTAGCAAATTGGTTCTACGTCGCCAGCAGTCTGGAGATTCTTCCAGAAGGACAGGTCGTCCAAAAGATCGCGGGATTTGTTGGCCTCATCCTCCATTTTCTTGCACCTTTTGCCTGTTCTTCTCTGCATCGACTTGAGCTTCAATAATTTCGTCCCGGTGCAGAATCACCGCCTAGAGGAAACTCTGCTGGAGCAGGCGCCGAATCATCCTCATTGACATTGATTGTGTCGGCGTTGGCCAGACAGTGAGCGTTAGGCAGCCCAAAAAGTAAGCCGTGGAGTGGGACTTTTTCTAATTTTCTCCTTCATGGAAGAAGTTCCACAATCTGCCTTTCGGAGCCATGGCGCGACGACGAGCGGAGACGAGCAAAGTTGCAATCACATTATGTAATGCGATCACATAACCCTTAATTAAGGCTTAAGAAAATTCCTCCATACTGTTAAGCCCTTAAGTTAAGTACGACTTAAGCCTTAATTTCACTTAACCCTTAGGTCTTAGGTAGAACACTGCTCTCGTCTACATGCTCTCCAAAAAAATTACTGCTGCACAGACCCTTGACCCCCGCGTGCCAATCGTCTCCTGTGACGACATCGACAGCAGGAGGCTGTGCAACCTCATCTGGGGCTGCCTCACCACCATATTTGCGTGCACTTGGGTTTCAATTCACCCCAATGTCCCTCCGCCCAACCAGGGTTGGCTAGTGCTTCTGCGGCGAAGGCTAGGGATGATGCTGGTCGCGGTTATCGCTCCGGAGTTGATGGTGGGGTTTGCAGCCCGACAATTACTTGTCGCTCGGAGGTTCTCGAGAAGTACATATGGTCCTTCTCCTTCAACTCTATACAATCCTAACTAATTCCACACAGAGTTCAAGGTCACACTTGCTCACAGATTCTTCTTTTCCATGGGTGGGTTTGTTTCCCAGGGAGGACACCCAATTACAACTATGAAGCAACTTGATGGCCCAATTGGAAAGCAATATCAAGAAGCAATCTGTGCTGTGAAAGCGGATTACATCATGGGACGAGGAAAATCAGACCCTCTAGCCAAAGGCGTGGCCCTTACCCAGGGACTGTGGTTCATTACTCAATACCTGGCCCGCATCCACCAGCACCTTCCTGTCACCAAGCTCGAAGTCGCCACATTGGCGTTTGCTGCAGTCAACATCTTCATCTGGGTGATTTGGTGGCAGAAACCTCTTAATGTTGAGCAGCCCATCCAGATAGGGCCTGTGGAGGAGGGACCAGAGCCAGACTCGACAACTCAACACTTAGGCTTGTGGGACAGATATGGTGGTGCAGTGACGGGGGATTATTCTGACCCAGACTATAATCCTATGGTATCCACTTCGGTACCATCATCTGGTCCACAGACGGTGGATTTGATGACTATACTGCCCGGTATGCATTCACCGTGGAATGTTTCATCGGCAGCATTTTTGGCGCCATCCATTGTGCTGCTTGGAGCGCAGAGTTCCCCACGGTCGACGAAATGTGGATGTGGATAGCATGCTCGCTAATGGTCACAGCAACTCCTGTGCTCCTAGCAGCACTCTTTATCCTGTATATGACAACAGAGAATGATGTGATTTACATCATTTCTTTAGCTGTATTCATAGGTGCAATTCCGAGCTACACCATTGCTCGCTTCTTCCTCATCATCCTCCCCTTCACCACCTTACGCTCACTTCCTCCTGACACATTCACAGACGTGAATTGGAGCATCTACATCCCACACCTCTAGCCCTGGACTCGATGGCACACCAACATAGTCATTATTCTACCTTGTATAGACACTTTACCAGACGATTTCTTTCCAGAGTCTTTTGCAGTCGTATCCAAATTGACCGGATTACACCGTCCCAGAGCGTTGAAGGCGGGCATCGTCCCCTGCCTGGCAGCCTGCAGATCGGCTTGGCCTTTGGCAAATTGGTCGACATCAGTCGCAAAACATGTCTCGGTTTCCTCTTTGAAGGTCGCGGCCGGAGTACACCCAGCCGGGTGCATCAATCAGCAGAAGCGCGCTGCCGCCTGCAGCTCGTGAGGGAGATAAGATGCATTCTTACAATAGCGGCGTGATCGCGAAGTACGTTACTTAGACATCGTACCATTAAAGTATTGCGAGCTCAGGTCAGGTGAGCTTGCGAGCCGACCTGAGTGGGAGGCAAGGCAGTGATGGACGAGATAGGACTAGCACATCATATCTGCGTAGATTAGATTGGACCAATCTAATCTACACTGCCACCTGTCTTCGGCTCTGCTCTGCACGTCGACACTCTCGTCCTCAAAGCTCTTCAAGCTTTCATCGTCCTCACCTCAGCCTTTTCTTTTGCCCACCCTCCCATCCCTGTTTTCTCGCTCACGCTCAGGTTGCTTTGGGTCTCGTTCTTCTCAGACCCTCGGTGGCCTTTGCGTACGGGATCGGCCGTGCCCGCGTTCCGTCCCCCTCCGACCCGGACTTCCTCGCTGCCTTTACCGCTGCGCCGTGAATTCCTGTCGGCCGGGACGGCCGATCCCCCCGCACATCCACCATACTCATCCTTCCCATCTCACGATTTCCGTGCACAGCACGGCCTCGGTGCGAAGCACCGTTTCCCACATCCACATCTCATCACGCGTCCCACTCGAGGACATCACCTACCTTGCCGCGTCAACGGGCTGCAGAAGCGCAACCCCCCCTGAAGCGTTGATTCAGACTGCTTACTCCCTATTTTTGGCTACATTTCTTCCGTCTAGCGAGCATGCTTGTTTTCCGTTCAGATTCGCCTCCAGACAGCACCTCATTTGCTTCGCTCTTCCCCATCACAGACTCTAGTACCCGACGAACGCGAAAACGGATCTTGCAAAGGTTAGCCTCGGCATTTTCCCCTCAAAAATAAATACTGTGGCTCATCGAAAATACCTACAGACAGAATATTTATATTCGAAGCCCAGTGGCCCCATAGACAAGATGATGGAATGGGGAGGTCCCTAATAAATCTCCTCATTCATCCCTTCCGAGTTGATTTGTTCGCCAGTCTGCAAATACCACGGTATATGCGCTTTAGCGGCAATTGACCTATTTCTCTGAAAGATGTCGCTAAGTTCCATGGTAGGAACGGTGGTGTCGTTGACTTCAGTTCCAAGGTTTTTAATGTTGAGGAGGATCCTCGCCCCGACGACAGCGTGTAGCCTGAAAGAAATAGGAAATTAAGTAAAAAATGTATGCTCAGAGGAAAGTTCTAACACCGTTGCAGGTCTGAATATAGATAAATAAGACCGGGCCGGAGAAGTGCAGTTAATGACTTACATGTTTGGGAGCTCGACGAGGCTAGGGCGTCCTGTGGTCCAGATTATGATTTCCGCAATCGTATATACTGTGCACCATCCAGCATTGAATTAAGCCGTCCGCGCACAAAGGGAATTTATCTCACGCAGAATTGTAAAGAACAGAAAAACACCGTCGCGAAGGAATAACGTGATCACGGGCATGCGAGCGGTAAATCTGACTGCGAGTAGATGTTGACAGCCCTTGTACAGGGTCATCGAGAACATCAAAACTGCAATCACCAATAAGGGGACCGCATAGAAGGCGAACAATCGAGGAACGGCTTTATAATGATGAGATGAGACCAATTGTTTCGTGCGGGATGGACCACATACTCGCAGCGTAACACCCGTTTAGAATGGGCCTTCGACGACATTAGAGTTTGGCTGAATAATTAGCAGACGTGAGAGCTTGCCCAAGGTGCAACCATACTGTTTCAACTCAGACATCAATCAAGATATGGATCGAAGTCCGAAAGCTCACCTTTCGCAGGAAGGATGGTCAATATACCAATAGTGAGCCTGAGCATGAAATGAGCATGGCTCTGCAACACTGCATAGGTTCATACAGGGCAATAATTTCCACTGCACGCTGGGGTTAGAAGGTTCCGAAAAGACGTTGGAGAAAAGAGATAAGAACCGATCATTAGGGAAACCAAGAAATATATCAGCCTTCGCGATTTGCCGTATAATATCCAAACCCTAAGCAAAAATGAAACAAAATCTAAATGGGAAAAGGCCGAGCAGAAGGGGCTGGTGATCAACGTACCGTAAAAAAAGGATGCAGTCCACAATAACAGCTTCTACAGTGATGATAATCATTTCCGCCTGTAGAATCAGTTAGTGCTTGCGCTTCATGGGCCGGGATGTGAACAATACCAATAGAAAGTTGTGGCAACTGAGACCGAAGACTCAGTGAGCACATTAGGTCAAATATATATTCAAATACTAACACCTGTCGTCAACAAGAACATCAGATACCGGGGGTTGGCAGGAGTCATCTACATACACTGGATGATTTGATTTCCCTAAACATGACTAGAGCCCGGGGCACTTCAGAAGAAGAAACAGGTTGGACGGAGTAATTGCACGTACAGCTGACATCGACACTTGAGCCGGAAAAAACCAAGGTCGATCACGGAAAATAGTCTAAGATTGATTTCCTTACGCTAAAGCAACCAGAGTGAAATAACGGATCTGTTGACATGCGCTGAGTTGTGTCCAACGGGGAAGAAACAGCCGCATACCCAGACCTAGTGGACGCAGTTAATGCCGCGATGGAGGACGATTGTAATGATTTCTTACATATAGCACGCTCCATAGGCTAATGCGGTTTTTCCAAACGTATCTAACCTACTAAGAATGAATTCGGGCACTGTGCGACCCAAGAGATCGGCGAACCTCTTCGGGGAACGTCGAAATGTGCTCGAAGCTGGAATCTACTGTCAGAATGTACGTTTTGTCGGGATGCGCGACAAACACAAGGACAGTAATTCCGGCCGCTGCGTGAGAGGGATCATCGTTAGCTATGAAAGTACTTTGGGGATTTCTGAGGTCTCACCGGCCAAATAATTGGTTGTTTGTGCATCAGCGATTAGTTGAAGGAGCTCGCGCTCCTCAGCGGGAGAGACGAAAGCCATCAAAACAAGCTGCGCTCTCGAGTACCGTTTTCAGTTGCCAATAAGGCCGAGGAAGTTTCGAGATGAGGCCCTTTAAACGATCCCTGTCGGCTCTGAACTTCCCCGGTTAAAAAAAACATACACATTTATATCCGTATACCCCACTCGAATATATATACGCGTGATCGTTTCCAAGGCCAACCATCTGCCGAAGAATCGCATCCAGTTCCCGCCACAGCCAGCCACAGCCTCATAGAACCCTGCCACCCACCTCAAACCTGGATGTGAAGTTGAAAAATTCGAGTCCAAAGATGTGGACAAAGGGGTACGACGGCTGCCAGTAATTGGAGGCCAACCTAGACAGCTTAAAAAGCAGAATAGCAGGACCCTGACTCATAGCGCATAGCAGGACCCTGACTCATAGCGCCTAACAGGAACTAGCTCAGAGAATTCAAGTAATTTTAGAAACCTTCCGGAGCTCATCCGCGCTGAACCCGTGGCCGAAGCGAGGGCAATGGCAGCAATTGAACATCGCGACAGTACTTGAAGAAGTTGACCATTATAGAGACTTACGTTTTGGAATTCCGTTTCTTCGGCGCCGCCGCCACCTCTTCAGCACCCGTAGTTTATGTTGATGGTATCGCACCCGCTCACAAAAGTCATGAATGGGGAGACGGACGTTGGTCCAGAATGCTCGGTGCTGAATATTGGCGGATTTTAGTTTTTTGCTGGATGAAGGTCGTCAGAATACTCCGGCTGCCATTCTTCAGAGATGCCCTCACAATTCAACCTGCCGATGCCAGTGGCGCATGAGGTCCGTGTCCAGGCCAACAAGGGTGTTAATGATGACCAGTCTTCCCGCAGCGCGATGAGTGGCAGCCTGAATTTGGCACGTCATTCTGACATGGAAGTGAATCGCTGATTCGCTACCAGCATTTCGGGTGTTCACCGCAATTGCTGAGGTCTACACTAACGGTATACCGATAGGTATTTCGTAAACCCGCGCTTGGCCTGGAATGCTCTGCAGAAGCGATATAAGCCCAGTGTCAATGCAGACGTTGCCAACCTGAACTGAGCTGAATTTGAGAAGCCTCGATAGGGTGGCGAAAAGATATGCTTGATCCTAAAGATGGAGCGAGTGATTGGTGCCACAATGGCGTCGGAATTTGATCCACATGGATGCAGTTGCTTCAACTTCAGTGCGTACTCCAACGGAAAGAATTGGCGTGCTTCGACATTTTGGGAGACGGGCAGCTCGAAAGCTGCCGGTCTTTGTCGTCGAACTGACTCGAACGTACAGGGTTGTCCCGTTTCACCTTCCTTAAAAGTTGAGGGACTTGCATAGCCACGTGACTGCACAGAAAATTGACAGTGTAGTATCCCAAAATTCAAATCCCGCAACATATAAAGGTACAAGAGCTACCTCACACTATCACTGACTGCCTACCTGGCCAGACGGGGTACCTGGCCACTTGCGAAATACAACCGCTAATATCGTGGAATGAACAGTGGCTGGATTTGGGGGAGGGACTATGACCTCCCGCGCGGGTCTGTAAGGGTCTGTACCAAATTTAGGGGTAAATTGATGAGCTGATCGATTCCGAGCGGCCATTCGACCCGTTTCTGCACCAATTCTTTGCCAATCGACGACTTCCAGGGCTCGTTCTTCATAATCTCGGGCTTTTCCCCAGTCATACATCTGCTTCCAAAAGTTCACTCCTGCTGTCATGCAGCCCCATAAATGATTGCAGAGCGACTTGGATGACTACAATGCGGCAGGCCGTCTAGCAAGCGACCCTTTGAAGTTAGATGTCTAGCACTTAGCATGGACCTTGGTCATTCATGGAGTCTTATTTTGGATGTGGTTCGTCATTTTATTTCTTCGATGTCTCTCTGATCGGCATCCAATGCACCCAATCACCCGATTTTCAGTGGTAACAATGTCTAAATGTCGGGTTCTCAACAACGCGACCCAAGAGTGGAACCGCCCAGCCAAGTACGTTCATACACTTCCTGTGGACCATCCTGTAACTTATTTGGGCCAACCTCGGCCTCTACCTCGCGCGCGACCCTCGTTCAATGAAGGATGTGGGTCCCGCCGCTCGTGCATCTCATCGGAAGCGCCAACTTCTTATATTTGTATCGTCCGATGTCATGTTTAGACATCTAAAATAGAGCATTTAGGTTCCCAGAACATATCCTACCTCACAGAGGCATCATTTGAGCCAGCACTACTGAAATTTCATGGGTACCCCATCAATCACTGCGTTCAGCCCGGACCTAGACATCAATTGTCTAGCCGGACGGAGGCCGGGCTAAGCGACTAGACACGCTGATGGGACGTGTCTAGCCCGTGGTCTAGTCGCTTAGGCAGGCCTCCGTCCGGCTAGACAATCGATGTCTAGGTCCGGGCTGAACGCAGTGAATTGCCTTTTCGGGAGTTCCGACGGAAAGGAATTCGCCAAGCACTCAAAACCTCACCAAAATTGGCCCAATTGGGCTCTGCTTGTTCACAGGATGTATGCCGTCCATTTAAAACTCTCAGGCTGTAGGAAAGGTGTCGTATGAATCTGCTAATCGGCCAAAAACGTTAAGGTGGCCAGATTCCCAGCGCGTGATAGTATTCGATCTAGGAAGCTGTCAGTTATACTGCGAATTAGGGTATAGAGCTGCAAAGCCTCTGCTCATTCGGTCGCAACACCTTTCTTGACTGCCACAATCAAATGAAACGTCTCGTCAAACCTCCCCATCATCTCGACATCGACTTTATCTACAATGAGTATAAACGCCGGGATCTGCTTGCGAAATATATCTTTTGTGCCCTCAACTCCGAGCCCACCGGAAAACATCTTGACTTCGGGACTCGGAACACCCCTCCCGCGTAAAATCACCCTCGTCGAAGTGAAAGTTACAGAGCAACCATCCTCCAGGCTTCAGCCATCCTTTGGTCTTCTCGATCATCAGTGTCTGCTCCTTGGACAGATGGAAGATGGAATAGAAGCCCAGCACTGCATCAAAACTCTCCGGTACGAAGTCGAGGGTAAGCATGTCTCCTTGGATGAACGTGGGACGTGCACACGAGGGAGTGTAATCTGTGCCGCAGATATGTCGTTCCCAGTGACGTTCAAGTCGTGCTCGATAAGCACCTGCGTTGCCGGAACACCCGCACCACAGCGAAGTTCCAAAAGATCTGCTCCTGCGGGCAGCTTCTTGACGAGGTCTGCAATGTACCCCATCCGCGTTGTTGTAGGGCGAGGGCCAGACCTAGAAAAGCACGATTCAACACGAAGAACACATTGGATCGAAAACAAACTACCAAGCCAAGTATTTGTCGACCACGGCGCGTTCAACGTGCAATTTCGGGTTGTCGAGTTTGGTGGTCATAATACTTGGGTCGCGATTCTTGTCTTATGGCACTCTGCTCTCGACGGTGTAAGCAAGTGCAAATATTATCGGCAACTGGCTAGTGGGCACCTTGCCATTTTTATCCTCGAGGCCGTACAGAGCGATGAATTAATACTGGTCTATGGACTCAGAAACGAAGGTATACATCCTGTGTATGGACTGAGATAGTCTTCAGGAATTTACGTTTGTATTTCATGGCCCGCCGAATTTTATTTCCCGCCGTATGCCAAAAGGGGAATAAACGGCTTAGTGGGTCACCCGGCCAAATCGTTCGTGCGCATCGATACAATTGACTCCAGTGCATTCCAAATCATTCAGTAGATAGATCCACAGGAGTTGGTACGCTTAACCTGCGAATCCGACATGTATTGGGGGCCATAGCTGTTTGCCTTTCCAGTTATCTGTGATGGGTGAGATTGCTATCCGGAAAGAATAGCCTGCCTTCTGAGGAATAGAGTGCAAGGGAGCCCAAAATTAAGACATAAACCGCTTCAAGGGAAGTAGTGGACATACTTAAGTGCAAAGGACGACCTCTAAATACCCTTAACCCTCCCAAAAAAATCCATCTTTATGTGCAACCGAAATTCGGTGGTTTAAAGTGGTAGCCCAGCGTGAACGGAAAGTTGGCCAGTGAAGATCCAAAGTGACGTTAGAAGATGGCATATTAGTGGTGTCAAATGCACTGACGCAGTCCCAAGTCATCAGCGAAGACGGGTGGATCACTATAGAGGTGGCTGGAGTGTGCCGCTCGAGATCAGGTGGAGATGATCTTGAAGGGTCCAAGAGGCGAGAAAACTTTGCTTTCCCAATCGTTATGGCTTTCAGTCATTGATTCGAGTCAAGGGATTCGAACGAGCCCAAAAACTTGTGAATTGGCGAAGAATTAGTCAAGAAACAAGCCAAAGACGATCGCTCGAGCCGTTCGGAGATAAGAAATGATGATCAGACACCGGCATCTTGATCAAGAACCGCCAACAACTTTTGATCCCCGCATCACTCTGGCTCAAATTTTGACATACAGTGTCGCGACAGGTCATATTCCGTCCTGATGATGATGATGATGATGATATTTCATTAACGTTGCTGTAAGTGGTCGGGAGCGACTAAGACAGCTGTACATACATGGGTAAAAGAAGGTAGCGCTAATGGGGCGGGCTGAGTAATAGAATAAGTAAACGTGTCTCAGAAGCAAGCACCAAATCCCAGGTTCTATATCACAGTGCCTTTTATTACGCAAACGGCCCACTAACTAGTGCGGCCCACTAAGCAGTCGCTGAGAATGATAATCCTAGTTCCTGGAACTAACTAGAGTTGTCTTGATTGATGCAAAATATGTTCTCCACTATCCTCTCAGTCCAAGTCTAGCTTCAGCACTTCTGGGCGGGCTTCCCAGGTACTGTCTGGATATTCGAGAGACTTTCCTGGATAGCGTCGGACTCCATACTTTACCAGCAGTGTTATCTCGGATATCTCGGAAAGTCAATCTATGCTATATGTACGTTGTACGCCTGTCTCGGTAACCCAGACGTTCTGGTGACAGCATACGCCCCGCCCCCGGACCGCTTGATCCGTGATTGACATGTCGGAGTTTGAAATAAAAAGTGCAGAACTGTCACCAGAACGTCTGGGGCATTTGGTGGAGCAGGCCCCCCATCGAGTCACATTGACTTCTCCCTCGCCTTTCCGCTCCTTTCCGAGCCTCGGGGCTCTTTCTAGTGACTCATGGGCATCCTGGGATGGACTCCTCGCTTTCCCCCTTTTCTCCGCTCACTTTCTGGCTCTTCTCAGAGCATTCAAAAGAAACCCTCCATTTAATCAATTGAGGCTGCGTCTGCCTCTCTGGCACCCGGGAAAAAACTGAAGTCTGGTGCCATGCATCCAATATGTATGGTAGAGCACTAGATAGGCAGAAACAGGAATTCAGGACCTTGTCCAGCACGATATCGCTCCCAGCGTGACATTCAGGTGTGACTCGATGGGGGGTCGGCTCCACCAAATGCCCCAGACGTTCCGGTGTGATCTCTGCGCTTTTTCTTTCGATCTCCGACATGTCAATCACGGATCACACCGGAGCGTCTGGGTTACCGAGACAGGTTGTACGCAAGTTGTAAGTTATGAACAAAACATTTCTTTGATCGCATCACAGCGTTGATCGGCGAGTTGAAAACGCTGTTTGGCTTACGTAACGGCATACTTTCGGTAATTTCCTGAGAATTTAACGAACGTTAGGAGTTTCTGAAGGTGCTGAGCGGGGGTAGGGTCATGAAAAGTTGCATACATAGCATATGCTTCGGTCTCAGAAGGAACGGAAACTAAATTTAAATTTTTGGTGGTGCTGTTGCAGTGGACGCCTTGGACCCAATTACATTCAATGTTAGACATTTGCTATTGATCGTCAGAGACCGCCGGTCCCCGCGTTCAAGTGAGCCAATCTCTGAAGTCAACTACAGTAACGCCGGTTAATCCAACTCTTGCAGTCCGCCCTCCAGTGACATCTTCGACAATTGCCTAACCAATGCGCGCTGTTTCTTTGTTAGAGGGTAGTCGAGCGTGTACTGATTAACGTATTTGAGTTGGCTCAACGCTATCGTCATGTTAGATTCAACGTTCCACTACTCGAGGAGTGGCGGCTTGCCTGTGTTGGTGACCAGTACGACCTGCTCGAACGGCGGTTTAATTGGAGGCAGCCCCATGTTCACGGCCCTGTTCATGCCGGCTTGCTGACCTGGGTTCAGTGGGACGGCCGTGGTGACGACGTCGTACGGCGCCAAGGCGTCATACGCCGCCCACATAGCGCTTGAGATGCCGGTCGATGCGTCCCTCTTAAGGACTGCTATCTGTTCCGCGGTCGGTGGTACAGGTCCCGTTGGTTTCGAGGTTCGATTATCAGCCAAGTCGAGGCCGTCGTCAGTCGGCGGGGACCACAATAGGGTTGGAGGCGGTGGTGTGTCTGTGAGATGTGCTCGGAGAGCTTGCCCAAAAGCCTTCTGTGTGTTCCAGAACTTGGGGAGGGGTTCGGTCAATATGGAATCTTGATTTAATAAGCGGAGGGACGCACGTTCTGGGGCGCACTGCCGCTATCACCCAAGGGGTTTACTCTGATAGCAGCATCAGAGACTCGATACACTGGGCACATATCATGAAACTTACTTCACTTTGGACAAGTCCAAACTGAACTCTGCAATGACACCCGGGGATTAGAATATGTATGTGATTAAACTGAACGAGATTTAAACGAACCCATAGTCACGAGCCGCCCTTTCCCGAGCAATCTTTGAACGCAATGCCGAAGGCTTCGGCATTGTCTCGATTGGGCGTGACATAGAAACCGCCTGGCCCGAGTGAGCTAGTGCACAGATTTATGAGTTGGCAGGGCAGCTTCACCAGACCAAGTAAACTCATCAGGCCACTCCCTCCCGGGACCCAATCGCAAGGTTTTGCCCTTGATTTGGTTTTCGATGGATGCAGCAGCGGTGCGGCAGGTTACATGATATTGCGTCGGGGGGGCTCTCGAGTTGATGGGGCCCGCATACGATTCTGTTAGCAGAGCTGCCAAGACAATGACAGAGACTGAATGGCGCATGGCAGAGGTGATCGTTGATTTCGAACTTGTGAGGATTGCGAGGGGCGGACGATCAACGCGCCACGTGAAGGTGAAGAGGAGATAGAAGTGTCCAGCACTGGAGAATGAGGGATTCTGAACGGAGGCTTTTATATGGTCCCAGGTCACAGATGGTAGCACGGACTTGTGTAAGTTCGTTACAGCCCGGGTTGCGTTATCGACAATTCATCTACGGCCAACCCTTAACCTGGCGCGTGGTACAACCTCGGTGGGAGAGTACTATGATACACGCACCGTAAGGGATACCGATATCGGCCGCGGAAGCAGCCCCATGGCTCAAAGAAGCTTCAACGTCTAGTATCGGATAAACGGAGGCCGTTGAGCGCTGGATACAAATTCGGCGACGAATGGGTAACCAGGAGCGACATGGTAACCAAGATCGTATATCTCCGGCGTTCTCGCCAGCATCGGATGTTTCAAAGCGGACCTGTATAAGATGCAACAGCGAAGCGAAACAGAAGCTTCACACCGTAACTCGCTTGTGTTTTCCTAGTATCGCGGGTTGAATCTAACGGGGACACGACACATCAAACTCCCTTCCTCTTGGAACCGATGCCTTCCCGAAAGGCCCGTTGCACTCGGAGGCGCTGTGACGCACCCGAATCCGTTCTGTTCAGCAGGTCGCATCATGGTCTGTATATTCGATGGGTACCCGCAGGTTAATAATCTGCCAGAGAACGAGAATTCTGTTCAACGGAGAGAGAGGAGGAAAATGTCGAGTATGATTTGAGGCTCATCAGAAGTTGACCGGCCTTGTTGGTTGAGACTCGAATGACGGTAACAGAACAGATGGACCTGATCTGTACTGTCGCGTTACGCCCACTTATCTCCTGATTTCTCCGTCTCCCCACCACCTGGCTTTCTACGCAAGTAGACAATCTGACTCTGCACTCTTGAGTAATTCATTCTCCCCAGGCTCGCCATTCGGTCCTCAGCACCAAATAGGATTAAGTTCCTTATCTTACGGACCTATAACACAAAATCGTACGACATGGCAGCCAGCCTGATTCTCGCAGCTCCTCCACAACCCATCTTTCCGGAAGACATTGAACGAAATATAAACGAGGTACTCTTGAGCGATACTCGGGATATGTGTGCCACCATGAGGTTGGTGGCTCCACGATTCGAAACCTGGTGTGTCAGAATATTAGCTTCTCCTCATCTCTAATGTGACAGCGCTCTTGCAGGACGAGGCCGGTGATGTTTCACACCGCCGTCGTTCGCCGACACGATAACTGGATGCAGCGAGTGGGCGAATGCTTGCTGCCGAACGGGAGCTTGATCCAAATACTGGTGCTCGATCTTCCCCTCAGGGATGGTCGATCCCGGGAAAAGTCCTCGGATGAGGAGTTGTCTCTTCTTCGGCGACTCCTGGAGGCGTGCGGACGAGTGAACCACCTCGCGATTACGTGGAACATCTGGGACCAGCTTCAGAGCGAATGTGGTGCCCTACCGTTCGAGAGCCTCTATCTCATATGGGATGGAGCGTTCGGAAATGATGCTCCATCCTTGGACCACCTTCAGCATCCGGCAGTTCTCGAGGACCTCACCGTCTCGGCGCCTGGTGATCTCCGCAACCCGTCGTGGCGCCAGTGGAGTGCCCTTTCCCTCCCGCCGAGAGCGCAGACAATGACGCAGTGCTCCAACCTCGCCTATGTGACCTACGCCAGCGACCGCATCCCAGGTATAAGTGTCGCTTCCTTCAAGGTTAAATGGACCATTCTCGTTCTTACCGAGAGGAGCGAGCCATACGAGGACGAAGAGAGGTGGTTGCAGGATGACAGAGACAAATATCCCAATTATTCGATTGTGTGTATGCAGGAGTGGGTTCAGGTCTTGGAGGAGTGGGTGGCCAAAATGGAAGGACGGGCGAGCCTCTTGAGCCAACCTATGGCGACTGCGCATGCGGTGCCGGAGAACGCCTGAGATGTGAAGGCATACGGGAGCATTATAAATAACCACAGCATTTACTCTGTACTGACTATTTAACCGTGATATTCACGACCAAGCGCGCGTATCACTTGAATGAGTGCGCCATGCAATCTACAGAATAGAATTTAAATCGAGATCCAGTGCCTTCGGGTGAACTGGTTTTCGATGATATAAATTTTTCACCTAGATTTCGTGGACTCTGCTTTCCGCAGTGAAAAACAGGTCCCCATCGAGGTCCAGCGCGCCAGTGGAGGAACAGAAAGCAAATGGTGGCTTGGTTGTGCGAGTTAGGTGCAAGGGCGAACTTGCAGTGTATGATATGACACGGTATCCACTATCGCTTGACTATCACTCAGGTGATTCCGCCGCCTCAATCATGCTGCAAGTTCTTAGCTAATGCGAGTTCATCAGGAAAACACTGTTTGCTATGAATCTACAGAGTGCTCTGTAGCTCTGGTAGACCGGTAGCAGAGGGCATCTACACTGCTACTGAATGCTACGGAATGCTATGGGGACTATGGGAACTATGTAGCTCTGTCGTTACCCTCCAGGGTTTTTCCTGATGACTCTTTTCAATATCGCATTTAAATCGGCTTCTCACCTCCGTCCACTTTCAATCTGAGAGTCTGGTGTGGTCAGGTTAGGCAGTAGCCTCCTTACGTAGGCATCACAGCTTGTCCTTAGCCACCGCTATCAGTGGGGACGGGCATCAGCCGATCAGAAAGCAGCAGCTTTATATGTGTTTGGTTCATAGAAGCGTTCGGTTCCAGTTAAGGCTCCAACCGTTTTTGTTTTCAAACGTTTGTAAACAGATTAATAATCCTTTTAGTTTACGGGCCTCGTTAAACGTTTTGCAAACAGTTTACAAACGGTTTAAACGGTAATATTTGCAGGCATTTTCAACTGACTATGTACATTGATTCACTGTTCAGTTTCACTCAGAAACTATGTACCTATGCCTGGGACTTCAATTTGAACACAAATCCAAGCTGGTTCTGTGCCGCACATGGTCTCACGCTCGGTTCAATAGCAACTCCGGTCATCTCTGACTTCGGTTTCCCGAAGGCAGTACATCTACATTGGGAGAGCCCGCTGATCTGTACAGGCCAACATGCTGCTGAACTTATGCGTGGAATTCGCAAATGGTGAGGGGCCCCCAGTTTCTTCATTGAAGTCAGAACTGCGGTCTTCCACACCCAATAAATATATCTTGTTGAATATTTGTTTTCAAATGGTTTACAAACGTTTGTAAACGTTTTGGATTTTTTAACCGTTTAGTTTACGGGCCTTCGTAAACGAAAACTAAAAGGTTGGAGCCTTAGAACTTCCAGTCTTGTAAATGCATCGGCCTCGTAGAAACACATTTTGGCACCTCAGTCGAAAGAGAAGTTGAGAAGTAAATCAGCGTAAAGATAAAAGTACTGTGCGGATTTTTGATTTTTGTCATCTACGTGACAATTGAATAGTAGCCCGCTTCGCGGCAGGGCCCGCTATCTATCTCCTGCCTGCTGGCCGTATTCATTTTAAACACACGAGTTACATCCTCCATCAACTACATCACATACGCAGCTCACCCCTTGCAGGGGTATCTCCCGGCAGGGAGATCAGGAAAGTAGAGCTCAGAAGGGCGTAAGACTGAAATGGGAGTCAGAAAGTTCTGTAAAGTGAAGATTGCACGTTCACCCGTTCGATCATGTTAGTAGAATGGTTTAGGATATCGGCCCGTTGTAGCGTCGCTGTGCACTGGATGATACACTCGACTTTAAAGGTCTTTGCCAGATGTTGTAGATCCCTGGCAATTGCGCCATGACATGGAGTTGGATCAGCAAGATGTAAGTAACTAATACCATTCAGAAGTTTGAACGGCGCACCCAGAAAGTATTTTCTTTTGGCTCCACCTGGGTATTAAAGGCAGATCCAAATCAGCTTTCCAAGCGCATACCGCCCTGTCGGACAGTAAATAGTTGTTAAGCAGGAGCGAGAGACTGCCCACCTTCAATTCCTCCTCTACACTTATTGTCTCGTGCAAAACCTCAATTTGGTCGACAAATAATGCCTCAGCTGAGCATGTGGCATCCCGAGGGCAACAGAGTCTGACACAGAGTCCCTTCTCGTTGTCCTGACTTAGGTGAGGGAAGGTAGCGAGTGGGATACAGATCACGTAGAGAACACCAACAAAGTTGATCTCGCCAAATAGCCAGCCTATGTATCGCCTCAAGCCCTGTGACCGATGCATAATATCCATGTTGCTCTCGTCTGCCATGTCCTTGAACGAAAACAGTGAGCTGCGCGAAAGCGACCTATCTCGAGTTGGGATGAAATCACGGAAATATTTCGCTCGGGCTAGGGAAGGAGGGGATGCGACTAGCAGCCAGTAGAGAAATTCGGTCGACATGACGAAGAGCCCTATTAATTCACCCTTCTTATACGGGCCGCTATGGCTTCTAAGGACTTGAAATGAACGCCCCAGGCTCCATTTCACGGCTGGCAGCGGAAGTACGCAACGGGGGGGTCAGCGGAGCCGTTTATTTAAATTGGCGAGTGTGATCACGGACGTCGAAAAAGAGTAATGAAATCTGAACTAATAGTTCGGATGTCCCCTCGCTCGCCTGTGACGGCACACCATACATCCTGACGCACTGACGTCGCATGTGTATCCAATCCCTCGGGCGGGCATCATATCACTCTGCAGCACCGAGTACTGCAGAGCAACCATGGTGTAGGTCTCAGAAAATATGAGGTGTGTAGGCAACGGAGCAAAAAGTACTCACCATGCACTTTTCTCCATCCTTATCCAACCACTCCATAAATGCCACAGATTGCAAGACCTGCCCAACCATCAGCTTCACTTCTCATTTCAAGGCCTTGAGACCGTGCCGGTCATTAGATGGGTACACCGACATCTGCGATCGTTCGACGTTGCGAGCCAACCATACAGGCACACACGAAGAAATAGCCCTGCCTCTTCGGATGTCTCGTTGGATCTGCCGATCTGGTGAACCAAGACTTTTGGATAACGCCGTCCTGGATATTACGAGTGAGGGCGCCTTCCGACGAATCCATGACGTGGACCTACTACGTAGGGCATCAAACCGTACATATTACGCCCACGGGCGTAAGAAATACGCCGTATTTTTCTTACGATACGGGTCAAGCCGTGTGTCTGGGTATCAATTACTGAGCCGAACGGGACGGGTCCCGTACGTACCGTGCGTTTACGCCATAACTTACGGGTTAGGCAAGTGGAAACTGAATCGGATCAAATGCACCTCATTTGGACTTTGAAAATCAAAGAGGCAAGTTGCATGGTCGTCAAATAACAAAATCTTCTCAAGAAACGCGAAACCCACTTATAATTTTATCAGATCAGTTGTAAGCACTCGGTTTGCCGGCCGGCTCGACGTCGACGTCACCGATGAAACGACGTCGGCAGTGTGTTTGTCCATTACAGATGTTCGGCGAAGAGGCTTAAGCTGATTTTGGGAGGTAAGAGCCCATCGGCATCCTCTTGGCATCGTCGGCAAGTTGACTTTGTTGCTGATCTTGGTTACCCATCTTTTACGCGTAAACGGCCGGTTACGGGACCCCGTTTACGGCTCAACCCGTACCGTTAAAGGTTGAACCAACCTCGCCAACGGCACGGGGACGTAACTGTTTTTACGGGACGTATTCCCGTAAAAATCCGGGACGGTTTGATGCCCTACTACTACGATCAAGCTGTGTGTTAAACTAGGAGCTGTGGGCTGTATGCTGGCTTACCCAAAAACTGTTTTCTCTTGGAGTGATTGGTCGGTCCAGAGTTCATTTGAACAAGACTCCCCAGGAATTCCACCCTGAGACATAGTGAGGTGTGGTTGGGCATGATCGCACTCTCTCTCGCACATCCTTTCAGTGTCAACTGTCACAACATTCTTGAGAGACGAGTCGGAAGCATACACTCTTGTTGTCGCGCTGGAAGGGGATAAGAATTTAGTCATGCGCCATGAACATACGCACCAAGTCGTCAACACAGCTAGCTCCCCGAACAACACGGCCTTGTACTATGTGAAGGTCGTAGCGGCTATGCCGTCGACGGTGAGAGACATGAGGGTCCAAGGAGAAGAGATGGGAGAAAGTAGGGATGGACACAGGGAATATAAGGGGACGCGGGTAGGGGAAGATGATCGATGAGGGTAGAGGCGGACCAGGGGCAGTGAAATGGAGAAATTTGCAATGCAGCCGAACGGCGCGAGGTCCGATTTGAAATCTGCCGAGCGGCCCGATGTCGTATTTGATTACATGCCGGAAAAGCCGGATGAGAATTATCAGATTAGGCGATGCCGAAGACGGAGGGAAGGCGATTTTGACGTAAGTTCAAACATGCCCAAGTAACCAAATATTTGTTCGTCAAAACTATATATGACCGATCCGGCCAATATTCTGATTTAATTCAAGCTTCGCAACTTGATGGTCACTGATGATGGCTGGCTATCACCGATGACCGGGATATTTCCAATACATTTTTCGGTCCCAATCCCGTCCCAAAGTCTCTCACGTGCCCAACACGCACCGGTCAACGCGACAAATATCACTTGGAATTTACGGTACAGAGTGACATATTTCAACTATGCTGGATCTATTGGACACACAAGTAATTTCCCAGAGTCGTCCGCTAAAACCACACAGATAGAGAGCGGTCAAACAGCGTGCCGAAGTGTGCCGAAACGAGCATGCCTTATTGAGCGTACAATTCGGACCAAATATTGTGATGGCAGTAAAAGCAGTGCAGGCGCATCAGCGCATCACCGATAATGACCGACAAATGAATCGATCGCTCACTAGTGAGTGTCACTGGTGATAAATCGCTCACCAATGAGGATCACTAGTGATCACCAGCCATCACTAGTGGTCACTGGTGATCATCCTAAATCATTGGTGATCATTGGTGATCATCGGTGATTTCTCGAGTTTTTCGTGGCTCAAATTGGGCTCAAATCATTCTGTCCGGATCGGCCCGTCATACAAAACGCCCGCATAGTTGATCGGAGAAAATGCTGTGGCAAACGGCCACAAAAACCCAGCTACTAAAGATAGCGGGTATCCAACTTCGTCCAAAGCCCATGCCCATGTGGATCCACATATAGTAAGCGCCCCCACGCCTCGGAGTCCTCTCCAAACGAACCGATGATCGATGATGCACCCAGTCCGCGCCTAGACTCGTAACCAGTCTCTACGTTGAGCAACAGAGCAACCTGACCGCCATTTTTTTTTTCTCTCTCAGTTTTTGTCCGATTGACTTAATTCTTTTTTTGTCTTGTTGCTCAACGTAGAGACTGATTACGAATCTAATCCGCGCCCAATCTACTCAGTCCGCCTCCGATTCTCAAGAAAACCAGTCGCACATCTCAGCAAGCCTTCGCCCGTCCTGAATCCTGATTCGACGCCGCCGCTGGCATTTTAATGTGCTAATCTATCTGGGCTCATACGCACGGCGGGCGAATCAATCTTCAGGCTTCAGATGACTCTCAAACCTGCGCTCAAACTGGTTGAAACTTGTACTCGCAACTCACAACTCGAACTCGGGCTCGAAACTCGCACCGGGCAAAAATAAAGCAGCCGCTCCCGTCGAGCGCGCGCAGTGCAAGTCTTGCTATCGCTAGCACTATCTCGACGTCAACCCCATCGCGCGCGCACCTCCCTTCGCGTCTGCGTATACGGATTCTGGAATCACCCCGCATCAAAAATCAAGCTCGGTTCCTAGCGCTCCAATCCTCGCCCTCGACCTCAAATATTCTCTTTACTTGATGGATGGAGGCATTGCATGTGCCACTTTGTGCGCAGTCGCACGCAGTGAGTGGGGATTAACATCCGGCTCCGACTCCAAATCCGCTCGACGGAGAGGAGTCAGATGCTCTCCTTCCGAATCGGCTGCCCCCCCGTGCTTGCGCTCCCTCCCTCTCAGCTCGTGGCTCACCCTCAGCCATCCAATTATCACTCCGGCGCTCTCTCCGTCCGTCCGTCAGCCAAAACCTCAGCTCCGAGTCCTCCCTCCCGCGCCCCGCCCCCGCCCGTTCTCCAAATACCCAAACCCCACCTCTAAATCCCAAACCCAGGACCCAACAACCAGCCAGTCCTCTTCTCCACGTCGCCTTCGTACCTCCCTCTCTCCTGCGGTGCTGTCCGGGCTGTAGAGCCGGTCTCAATCTCATTCCGCTTGCCGCTTATTTCTCTTGGGCATTTAGTCTGCTCTGCCCTGCCACCGCCGCGACTCGCGCACGGACCATCCTCCTACTGCTTGTGTCTACTTCACGTTGAGCTAGCGCCTTGTCGCGCTTTAACTCGTTCGCGGGACTCGCCTCGGACGCGAGTCTCTCTCGTAGCACTCCAGCCCCAATCTCTCCAGATCAGCGCGCAGTCGACCAGATTTTGCGTTGCATTCCATTGCAAGTCATCGCATCGCGTGGCGCATGGAACGGTCGAACAGACTTTGTATTGTATTCATCAGAGGTAATATATTCTTGATATATTCAGACAGCGTCGAACAGACGCGCTTCGTCGTATCATATCATCGTAAGTAGATATAGAAACATATCGCGTATCAAGTATAGAAACAATCAGGCAGGCGTGCAGCTTAGTATCAGACAGTAGGTGCTACATGGTGGTGGTGCGGACAATCAATGCGTCGATGCGTGTTGGTATGGGTATGCGGATCCAAGTGTGGAGGAAGGGTGTAGTGGGGATATAAGTATACTCGAGACCGAGACCAGGGGGATGAGGATGAGACCGAGGGGAAGGAGAATGAGAATGAGGAAGGGTGGGGAGTATAAAAAGAGGACTGTAGGTTTTGTGTCTATGCGGCGCTCGCACGGCGGGCGCGGCAAGAAGAAGTCCTCACTGCACCGCCAATTCAGCGCCCCAGGCACCACCTCCCACGCCAAATCTAGCGCATCCCACAGCTCGGGGTCGTACACGCCCAGTGTGACCATGTCCTGGAGGTGGGAGGCAAGAGCGTGCAGGGCGGGCGGGGAGGTGAGGGTCGCGGGGAGGGTGGAGTGGGTGAGCTCCTCGGCGCTACGCCCATGAGACGAGGAGGACGAGAAGAATGTGGGCGGGAGTGGGAGGAGGGCGGTGAGGGCAGGAGCGAGGCGGCGGGTGTACATGAAGACGTGGAGGAGGGCGGAGGCGTGCGGCGAGGGGAGCGTCAGCGGGAGGACGGGGAGCGTCGCGCCCGCGGTCCGAGAGTAGCCCGCGGGGGCGGAGGGCGGCAGGCGCGGGAGCTTCGCGCAATGCGCCGTCAGCACCACCGCGTGCACGGGGAAGATCGGGTGCTCGCCCCCCGCCTGCCTGCCTTTGCCTTTTGCGGCGGAAGCGATAGCGAGCGCATGCGTGGGGTACGAGACGTAGTTAGGACCCAGGAACGCGCGCAGGGGAACGCTGAACGCCGCGGGGACGTGTGACCGCGGGAGGTAGGTGGGGAGGTGCAAGGGCGCAAGGGCCGCAATTCCGCCGAGCATCTGGGGCGCAGGCCGTGGCGGATGAACTCGGCGAGGAGGCGATGTCGGTAAAGGGCGGGCGCGCGAGCGTGCACGGGAGGGAGAGCGCGCCGGGCGTCGGGGCGTCATCCCAGTCGTGGCGGAACCGCGGACGTGAGTCACGGTGACGGTGGTGGTCGTGGTGCGATGGTGCAGAGAAGGCGGGGGACTGCGGGTGCGCGGCGACCTGGGAGATTGCACTGTCGATTGAGGAGAGCCTGGATGGTTTCGGGGCTTCCCTGAGTCGTCAGAACGGCAAGCCATCCTGCCGTGGCACAGTCAACATGAAACTCAAAGAGGGAAATAACATACACGGAGACGCTCAATGTCGCTAGAACGGTATTCCAAAACAGCGCGAGGCAGGTAGCTCTTCCTCGCATTTGACGGACTCGGATAACGCACAATACTCCAGCGATAATGGCCAGAGCAGGCACGCGGGAACGCAGCGTTCTCGTTGTCGAGAGGAGTAGGGAAGCAGGGAAAAAGCCTGCAATTTCTAAGGCGATGCCACGGAATTGTCGGATACTCGGTCCGAGATTCCGGCCGAGATCCTCCGAGTGCTCTATCTCCTTACTTTCGACTTGCAAATTTCGGATTTGCTCGACCCTGGACCTTCTCTTGAGAGTTCTTACGAGATCAGTCATCTTCTACTCTCAAGCCCGATTTATATATAAATAGGATGGGATTGTTAAATAGAAACCTTCTATTCAACAACCCGGTTTGTTGCCAACAAGGGGGGTTGTTAAATAGATTTATCCCAGAACATGCACTCCATCCTTCAGAAATAGTTTACGAGGCCTCAAACGCTTTCCTGTTGACGTGCCGGGCGTTGATTCTGATAGGCTCTTCCCAACACTGATTGATGACGTGTGATAGATATGCCGTTAATTGATCCCATCTGTCCTGCCACTTTCGACTTCTCCTGTTAATCCGGGCCGCCGCCGCCGCTCCTGCTGCGTGAATTCGAACAAGACTTGCCTTCGCTTCGCTCCGGCGTATCATATGTGCTGACCTCGCTCGTTTACCGATTGTTCAATGACTAGCAGTTTGCCCGTGCTACGCCACGGAGCATTGAGAGAGAGCCGTGGGAGCTTATATCTGGAGAGATAATCACGCCGCTCGTCACCAACCTTCGGTTGGTTCCTCGCGGCTCTATCGGCGAAGCATCTGCAGCCTTCAAATGTATTAAATTTCCTGGCTTGTGTATGCCTTCAATTTTTTTACCTCGCTTTTGTCTCTGTACCTGCTCTCCAACTGTTCCCTTCACAATCACGTTGACATTAACCCGTTCATGCCAAGTTTTTTAAAATGGTCGGACTTTTCCTCGAAGCTCCTTTCCCTCTCACGCAGGGAAAACACCAATAATGTGCTTTTAACATTGAGCTTAGTGCCTGAGAACCGATCTACCTGTAGAACTCATTGAATTTTGACCGATGTTCTTCTCCGCCTTCCGCTTGCCATCCAGACTTCCTCTGAGCTCAGGTTACCGGCATCTCAACAGTTAAAATAGGAACGCGACAGTTTGGTGGAGAATTGACCATTTAGGTGGAGCGGTGGGTAAATGACATCATTCGGAGCTCGGCGCGAGGTTTGTCTTGAGACAAAGCAGCCCGAGAGCCAATCAGGTTGTGTGGTCAGACATAAACCTATGTGGATTCTTATATAGATCTCAACTGTCTGGCCTACATGAGATCGGACCGGGAACAATGTTGGCCATAATTTTAATTAGAATCGGCATACAGCTTGTGATATAACTATGTAGATCAATCGGTCCTCGTATGCTCTGTGAGGCTCACCGGTGTGAACCGGACTGTCATGCAAGCCGGACGGCTGCCGAGGAACGTGCAAAAAACAGTGGATGATTTCTGCAAGTGGAGAGTTAAGGCAGGTCAAGGATGCGTAGGAACTCACGCCCCTTTGGAAAGGTCATGCAGTCATAGATCCTGCTCAGGTTGGCTTAACCCAAATGTGTTGTATCGCAAATTGGCTTAAAGCTGCTTAAGCCGGTTAACCCTTATATTAGTACTATACCATACATATTATAATATTATAATACACTATTGGGAGCCCAACGGTATCTCTTAAGCGGTTTTAAACAGCTTGAAATGCTTCAAAAGCTGCTTAAACGGCTTGAAATACTTCAAGCCGTTCAAGCCGACTGAACCGATCGATCCCGCGCTTCACTTGAGCCGTCGCTTGGGTGTAGTAAGTGGTTTGAGGCATTTTCGGCTTTGGCTAACTCAGTTAAGCTGAATAATACTTACCAGTGTTTGGAGCGCCTAACCGGCATCGACACCGACGGGGCCGGCGTGGATTGTGGGGCACGGGGCACGGAAAGGGCAAGTGAGATGTCACTCAAGTGTCCAAACAGATTGAACTGTCATTCCTGCAAGTTGCCACTGCGTGCGGCCACCGTCCACCAACTCGGGAGTGATTATGAAGCCAAGGCCCGGAGGCCCGGATGCGGGGTAGAAGCGCTCTCAATGCGCGAGTTCTTGGCTGTGGAAGTGAGGTTTTTGGTCGGCGCCAAGTTGACATGCGTGCAACATGGTGTGTGGAGGGCAAGTGGAGAGAAATAAAGAAGACAGGGGCTGTGGAATGCGAAACCAAATAGTGCCACACAGCTCTTTCTTGTTCTCAGTGACAATGGCTTCGTTCTTCTCCTCCATCATCCTCCCCGAAGAATCTCTGGAATAAAGTCGATAACAGCCCAGCGCTCAAATTTCCTTCTGAGCCTGCCCAGACCTTGTGTACATACTACACTGGGCTCCAGCTTACCAGCTGAGTTCCTCCACAATAAGCGGCAGTACATCGTGCACACCACATCTTCAATTGTGCCGGCGAGCGGCGCCACTCACTCCATGCCCCGTGGCTGCCCGCATCGTCGGTGTCATCTGACGCCGTCGGCAGTATTGTCATCAGGAACGCCCGGTTTATTCAACTCACTGTGTATTGCCCCAACAAATTCATAGGTCATTCAAGGACCAACCCTCCAATGTCTCTGCATGCTGCGCCCCTGCCCCACGCCCATATCAATGGTGATGTCATAGGCGCTGCAAAAACTGGTAAGGATTATTCAGCTTAACCGAGTTCACTGGCTTAACGGAACCTCGACGATGGCTCAAAGCGCTTAGTCAACAAGCGGCGGCTCAGTTGGCTTGAAAATCAAGGGCGGGCTCAATCGGTTCAATCGGCTTGAACGGCTTTGAATCCTTCATACCGTTCAAGCCGTTTAAGCCGCTTAGACATAGCAATAGCTCCCAGTTACCCAATAGTTTATCACATGTATAGTAGAATACTAATGGAAGGGCTTAACCGGCTTAAGCAGCTTTAAGCCAATTTGTGATATAACGTGTTTGGGTTAACCCAACCTAAGCAGGTGACAGTGCAGTCGTAATAATTTGCCGCAGCATCTAAGGATACCGGAGTTAATCAGCCATCTCGAAAACAGAGCGAGGTTGTCGGGGTCACGTACCAACAGTTCCTTTGAGTAAATATTAGCGGCCTCTAGTCAAGTTGAACGCTGAATCGGTGTGCGGGACTCCGGAAAAGCGGAAGTATTTAGACCTGGCACCACTTTCGTCTACGTCGAACCTGTAGAAGATTCAGATCGTTTAATAGACTCATGCGCGAGTAAATGATAGCTTGGAAAGGTGAACGATTTAGGTTGGAAGCTAATGAAAGGAATGGGAGGGGCGTACCAGACAGCAGACCTGTTTGTATCCGAGATGCCATGAGGTCCAGCTTGCTGACCTCGCTAGTCGAGGTATCCGGAAGGCTTGTCGTAAGTTGAACTCGGGAAATCTCGCCAGGATTCACAGTTCCTGTTCGAGGGCTTGTATTTTTAATGAGCCACTGGCCGAAAGCCGCAAAAATCTTGCTATTAATCCCGCTCTTGAGAAATATTCCAGGCCAAGGGTAGAGCTTTGAAGCGGAGTTGCTAATGAACATTTTGTAGTCTTGCCGCGATGTCGATGCTCGTGGGTCTTGAAACTTGCCGGAATGTTGCGGAGGGTTTCATTCGTGGAGGACAGCCAGTGAACACCAGATTCAAAGAAGGGCTCGATCATCCGAGGATGGCCATTCTGTGCTGCGTCGAGGCAGGCAGGAGAGCGTCAGTATCTTGCAGAGGCTTTGATTTATTCAAGGACGGCCGTTCAGCACAGTGTTGACGAGGGCCGAACAGCGGGTGGATGGGGAGATGATGGGGGGGGGAAAGAAAGTACACTCACGTTAGACGAGTCTGTGGTCAGTTAAAAATGGGCTGCACGTCATACGCACAGCCCATCGAAGAGCCCCTGGAAGTTGAACTGTGATGTTGAAAAAATAACTGCAGGGACAAAGATGAGGCTACCCGAGATAACGGAACTGGGTGGGTAGACGGGAAAAAACGTGCAAATTAGGAAGAAGCAAAACATGTACATACGAAATCACCACATCTGCTTAAGATACGAGTAATAATAATTCCGGTACTAATAATGTTATTTTTAAGAGCACGTCAGGAACCTCGCTCATCTGCAATGAAAATAGAGGGGGAGGCGCTGAACGGCAGGAAACTTCCATTGCTCAGATGGTGAGGGACAGAAACGACCACTAAACGCACCGATTTTGGATTTCATTTGCCAGCCAACGTGCAGGGCCGGAGATATCTTTGGTTTTGAGTAAGTATACCGGACAGGCATCGAACTTGCCATGATCACATCCGTGAGCAACTCACACGAGGGATTTTGGAATCCACACTGCCCCTCTCACCTGGAGCAGATTGAAATGAAACGTTTGCTTATGCGTTAATGTCCTCAAAACGACTCACTTCTGTGATAGAAACGGAGTTTTTAGGAGCGTTGATTGTTGCGCCTTCTTAGAGCGCTTGTGATGATGAGTCCACATTTCCCCTTGTAAAGCCAGTTTTGGTGGCTCAGCAATGATGTACCACAGCCCACTTTCTGCTCATTTTGCGCCTTTATCCGCGCTGAAATGACCTGATAATTTATGACTAGCGATACCGACCAACAAGGTATCTTAGATCTTAAATATTAAATTCACCGAAAGGACTGGTGGCTATGACAACCACCAGGTTCCACGGGCCTGACGAGCAACCAGGTGGCTACCAGGGCCTCATCACAAGCTCTCTAATATAGTCATGGGTTTCATGGAAAATTTCGAACATTCAACGTGAAGAAAGTTTGACTTACCTTGGGGTTCCCGATGAGAGGGCGGATAGTACGCCGATCCTCTCCCGCTTATCTCTTCACTGGAGTCGATCAGAGATGTTTGTCAAATGTCTCTTCTATCCGCGCATGATTAACTCTTCACGATAGGGACGACCGTGCGGCAGCAGTAGCTAGGGAGCAGTTGCAAAAGAAGGAGTGTGGAGTGGAGACGGGAGATGATCAGCGAGTATGGCAGATATCTCGAA
Organism: Mycena vulgaris; assembly: GCA_029204335.1. Classification (NCBI taxonomy): domain Eukaryota; kingdom Fungi; phylum Basidiomycota; class Agaricomycetes; order Agaricales; family Mycenaceae; genus Mycena; species Mycena vulgaris. The sequence continues at coordinate 250,905 of JARGYA010000040.1, read as the reverse complement.
GGTGTCGATCTGTCGAACAAATTTTGGCGCATCTATGGGCAGAATCAGCCGAACGGTGATGGAGCGGGAAATTCAATTCCAGCGCTGAAATTTAACAATTGCGAGTGGAAAGGCATCGGATTCAACCATTAAAACCAGAACTGATAACCCTGCGTAATTTTCAGGCCAATAGTACTGTCCGGAATCCATGAAGCACAAACGCCTGTAGGAAGAGTATCGGCGGCCGCCGTCCATGCATAATTAGATTCATCAGATGCCCCAAAATGGTCGGGAGCCTTTTCACAGGAACCCTATTCTGTCGTTTCCTAGCACGGTTGAAAGAAACTTCTTGAGTGTTCCGTTCATGCCTCGGTTCCTGGGAAAGATGAGTATCACTGACGGGAACTAAAATATTATGGGAGGGCAGTGTTGAGCAATAAGGATAAAAAACGTCGGTGCAACGTTTACCTGTCCTCGCATTCCTTCCCACTTCATTTGACAACTTCATATTCATCCTAGTCCTGAACATGGACACAATCCCCGACATAAACTTTACTTTCCCTCCCGGACTCAAGGAATCATATATTGCGTACGCGTTCTATCTGTCTTCAGCGGGTCCCTTAGCCAACCAAACGAATAGTGCTTTCCTCGAATCCATCATCTATGGTAAATTTCTCCCTTTCCGCCTTTGAGTAAAACTCTGAAACGATTTAATTCTCAGGTGCCTATCTCCCCGTTTTCTTCGAGTGCATCATCGTCTTGCGAAGGAAGAAGCTTCGCAATGCAAATCACGTATACCTGGTGGCCACGACGGTCTTAATGTTCGCCCTCATCACTGCAGTAAGTTCATCCCAGTAACACACTGGATTGGACTAATATTTTTTAGCGTTGCATCTACGAAGTGCACGGTTGTATCACTACTTTCGGTACATAATTCCTCGCCAGAAATTTGCCAGAATCCACACTGACACCGCCTATAAGACAATCTCGCCAACCTTTTTGGGAGCGTACAATCATCTGCGTTCATGATTTCATTGGATTATGCATTGTTGACTGCAATTGCTGATGCGTTCATCGTGTGTCTCGTGCCTAGATTTCTTGGACTGAGTGTTCACTCAGCTTTCTCTATCCTAGGTTTTCCGAACGTTCATTGTCTGGAATAAGAGCTGGGTCGTTACTGCTTTACCAGCAATTTTATATCTCGCCAGCTGCGGTGTGCCTTGCGTACCAAAGATTTTCTCAAACGACTAATTGTGTGGCAACAGGAGTGAGCATATATTCACTCGTTGTCCTCAAGAGCGTGGGTCCAGAAGGCAACGTAACCGGACAAAACGTGATCAATCCAGGGGATATATTCCTTATCCTCACCCTCTGCACCAACATTGTTTGCACGGGTGAGTCCTTTCACACGACTCTTTGAAGACTTGAACTAACGTCTTATGCGAGGTCTGATCTCATTTCGAATTTTAAATTCTTATCGAAAAGTGGCTCCTGTACTCTCGGACTCGAGGCAATCCGAAAGCATGAGGATTGTTTCCGTTCTCATTGAATCCGGTTGGTGGTCTTTATCATCCAGGATAGCGATGCTGACTGTATCGTTGATTAGCGGCAATCAATACCTTACTTTTAGTAGGCTTACTTATAACTACTCGCCTCAACAGCCTTGTCAGTTACATTCTCAGCGATTGTGTGAGTTGCTTCCAGTTAATTTGCATATTCTGGCTTAGCTGTTCTGCCAGTCTTCGCCTGCGATCGTATGTAATATAGTCTGTTATCCGGGCCCATCACTGATTGAGGACCGACTTTCAACTCCATCCAGGGTCTGGTCGTGAGTCGACTTGATTGTCTGCAGTCACTTCAACTGATGCTGAGATATAATCAGTTTTCACTCATTATAGTCCGCGTAGGCCGGGGCACTTCATACGGCGAGGGTACGAAGAGTACAAGCGCAGGAACTTTCAGCACGCAGCCTCCGAATAATCCGAGTTTCGAACTCAGGTCGAGTCGCGGTCCGGGATCCGTGACCAGAAGCGAGGTTCAGATTAGACTGGACGGCGAGCTACGCCGACAGAGGGATGAAGGCGACCTCAACTCGTCGAAGTGTGGGGAAGTTTCGGTGGTGTGATTCCGAGAGATAGTTATGCTCACGATATGAACGGATTGGTTGTTTACCTGTCTCCCCGCTTATGGACCAGAATAGTTAGCAATGTAGATATAGGATCAACAGAACAATATCCTCAACATATTTTGCAACTTCACTTTTCCGTCGCTTTTTCAGCTTTTCTAAGCCGAAAAAGACGAAAAGCCGAACAAGATCTGCCTCATGGATTGCCACTCGCGAGTTTCTCGGACTCGCGTTTGCGTTCTGGATGGACCAGTGCACGCTGCGGCTAGATACGCATCGATGTGAATCCCTACCTGGTTCCTGTGGGCTCAGTTTATCGTGGTCTTAGTGTTGGCATTAAGGGTTAAGGGTTAAGTTAAGTTAAGACTTAATAAGCCCTTAATATTAAGCCTTCACATCAGTTTCGGCCGATGTTAGCCCTTAACTAAGTTTTAATGATGGCATTACATAATATTTTCGCTCTCTCATCATGCCGCCCACCAGGCCTCTCTGGTCCTTCTTGTACTCACGAAGCTAACGAAGGGCATGAGACCATCAAGTACCAAGTTTTTCCCTCGGCCGTTGTCGAAGCTCTTCGGAGGTGCAATAAAGTGCCCTTTCCAACCACCTGCACGGCGTCGGTTTACCAGGGAAGAACTGATGATGGAATTATTGGCGGCTGAACATTCTGACGAGGAGCCGGATGACGGGGAAATCGACGACAACTATGAAGACTGGTACCATAGAGTAGCGGGGGGGGGGGGGGGGGGGGGGGGGATGGAATACTTCACGGTTATCCGCACCGTCTCGTAGCATATCTATTATGTAGCAAAACCCGCTCCTCACCCTACCTCTTTCCTCACGGGCCTGCATGATTTTCCACTCGCAAACTCGAAACCAACCTAAATCCGGCCCTATCGCTAGTAACTCGTTTCTCGTTTCTTTCTCGCCTCCTTCGCACCCTGCCTCCCATGCCAATTCATCCACGCTGCGAGTCCGAAGCGCACCTGTCCGCCTCTCCGAACCAGCCCAATCCCACCATCAAAACATGCCCTACCCGCACCACACCTCGGAGTGTCACCTCCGCCGGCATGCCGATGCTGGGCTCCCTCGGAGATATCCACAGACTACGGTAGATTCCAATGCGCGGCGCCCGGGGATACAGAGCGAAGAAGCGTTCTCGGCATGATAGCCATCAACACGCCCGACCACGCCCCTGGGTTACACGGGCTGGTGACTCTCCAAACGGACCCACAACCTAACTGACGACCATCAAGCAGCTGACCTCAAACCTCAAACCCGACTTCTAGCGGGGATCTATTCACTCATATAAATTGTCCCGTCCCCATTACTGGGCTCCCGAATCCTCGCACGCCCAGCCTTTCCTCCGAAAGCCTCACCGCCGCATCTCGGTTTAATTTCTGCTTTGTTTTTGCTCGATCTACGAACTTGAACCACCGAAACTTCACTGGCTTTGACCTGGCCTCGGATTTCAGAAAGCCAAAGCCACAGCTTTCAGGCCAAGCCAAGGCCAGAAAATCACTAGCGCCGCCGCCTCCTCCTCCAACATCGCAGCGTTCACGGGGCATGCAGGCCACATGAAGGAGCTGTGGCAGGATATCGACGAGCGCATAGACCAAACCCCTGCCCATTCCCCATCCCCCCCCCCAGCTACCCTTTCTCTCCCCGTTCTTCCTCGCCATCTATCCCTGGCCCCGTCTCTCGACATCAGATCCTATACTCATATCCATACTACACCGCCCCTCCACATACTTGGATCTGCATACCCCGCATTGATTCCCCACATCCATCACCACCCGCCTGATTGTTTCTATACGCGAATGTGATACGAGAATTGTTTTGCATCTACTTACGATGATATGACGAGGGCATCTGTTCGACGCTGTTTCTATAAAATAGGGATACCGTATCCGTGCCCCATGCGACGCAAGCACTTCACAGTCTGTCCGACTGCTCGCCGGACTACGAGCCTGAGACTGGACTTCGACGCGGGAGGGACTTGCTTCCGAGGCGACTCCCGCGAAGGAATTAGAGCGCGGCGAGTCGCGAAGCAAGCGCAGAAAGGCGCCCGAAGGGGCAATTTCGAGTCCCGAGTCGCTGTGCTAGGACGCGTGGGGGCAGGGCACAGCAGACTAAATGCCTAGGCGGAATAACCGGAAAGGAAAGCGGAATAAGATTAAGATCGGCTCTACAGCCTTGGGATTTAGAGGTGGGCATTTGGAGGACGGGCGGGGGCTTTGGGGATTTGGGTACTTTTTGGCTTTGGCCTGGAAAAATCTCAGGCCAAGCCGAAAATTATCCCTTGGCCTGGCTTTGTCTTTGGTACTCAAGCCAAAAGCCATGACTTTTTGGCCTGAGGCCAGAGCCAGAAAATCACTAGGCGGCGCAGAGGTGGACAGCGAGGGCGCGCAGGGCGGGCGGGGAGGCGAGGGCTGCGAGGAGGGTTGCATGGGTGTGCGATGGGCGAAAGTTAGAATCGGAGGACGAGAGGCGGCGATGCCGGCGAGCCTTTGCGCCAAACTCGGTAGTAAACGTACGCGTCACCGTGACCGTGTCTTGCCCGATTCGGTGTTTCACTCGACCACCAACTCCAAGTGCAGCCCTCTCAGCCCGCCGTCTTCCCTCAGGCCGGCAACTCGTGCGTACTCGCACGACTCAGTCGCGGCAAGATGCACTCTATGATTGTGCGCAAGCAAGAAGTCGATGCTGTGTTGTGGTGCTTCTTTCATTCGCTGCGTCGGGGTATCGTACTTGGCGCGACTTATCATCCCGCCCTTGCTAAGCACGTCTCCGTCACGGTTGCTGCGTTGCGGTTACTTGTCCGGCGTCGCATGCTTCTTACGGCTCTGACTTCTTTCGCTATTGCATCCCACTGACTTATTTAGCCATACAGACTCGGAGGAATGCTCGATCATCAGCGGTCAAATGCGCCGCCGCTTTAGATTGCACTCACGGCAACATACTGAAGTCGAGAACCACGGGTCTGAGTCTGAGTCTGACGCGGGGACGCGTGTATGTAGCATAGATTGTGATGACGAAATGCTTCTTCGATCCTCTCCCAGAGGGGCGTATCAAACAGCATTGTCTTCTTTGTGTTTCGGGTGCGCACTCATACTTCTTCGTGCTGACCTTTCACTCATTGCTCCGTCGTAGTGCTGACGGTACGGTATCTTTCGGGAATGTCGAATGCCGTGTAGGCGTTGTTGGGCACGTACAGATGCACCACATATCACCCCGTCCCAGTGCGAAAAATTATGCCGCCGTGCGGACTCGGGAATACTCTTGCCCATCGGGTGACATCTTTGGGAGGCGGGACGGGGAATGCGATATCAACGCAATTGTTCACGGAGATGCTGCGACCAGAATGTACAAACATACAGACGCCCATCTGTTAGTATGTGCGATTCTTGTTCACTACTAGAGTCTGCAACCGCTTCAATGAGCTATTCATTATCTGATAAAGGCAATGTACTTATAGGCTCCAAGTTGAGATCGACGTACTCGGGCAATGGCCCGAGTTTACAGAGGGAATGGTTTGCTCTCAGCTGAGGCCAGGCTCGGTGGCTCCCGCAAAAATCGATTCGACAAGGGCAAGAAGGGGGACAACAAAAAAGAGTCTAATTTTCTGGTCTAATTATAATATGGCGGTATGTACGGAGGCATTGCAACCGCGGGTTCTCCGCGTGGGCATGTCATCCAGACCAGTGGGACGTGTAAGCCGTGTATGGCTGAAGTGTCCCTGATTGGTGGAGAGCACAAGGGCTCCGAGTCTCGTTATATTGACATTGAGGCGCTGATGTCCCACATCTTTAGAATTTCTCCCACCGAGACCTCAAATAAAAGACCGGTCAGCTCGATTGCATCCTGGACCCCACCAACATGCCCCGCCCGACTATCACTCAAATTCGGTCGAATAACATTCTGGAATGCTTGACTACTGCCGTAGCTACCATGGAAATGCTTTCGGTTGGCCTTGACACACCATTCTTGCTCGCCATTTCAAGCACTACTCGATCTATGTTGATATGCATTGAGGTAAATTTCTAGCAAAAACTATTCTTGTGATCACTCAGTTGTCGACAGAGGGTCAGACGAAACAAGAATAATTGTACACAATTGATGGAACAAATTCACAAGTTACTGTATGCAATCATCAGTCTTCACATCAAGTCGGATACTGGTGGAATGCTGTCGCCAGGCATGTTATATAACATTGGGAGATTTTCAGAGTGAATCTCTACTGTCTTCCGGGTATTATTTATTATTTACCCCGATGTAGAACACTCCACAAGGTTCATACTTTCATTGAGGCCCAACAGGATAGAAGTGGAATCAAGCAGTTCTTGCGTCAGAGTGAACTCAGGACCTTACTTCGGGATTGCAACATGGGATTGCAACAAGCACTTGATGCATTTGAGGTAATCCATTTGTCGTGCATTGTTTCGGAGCAAGATTATTGAAAGTTACAGGTCACTAGTGTTAATTTGTCAACCGACATTAGAGAGATGCAAAAATATTCACAGAAGATGCACCAAGAGGTGCTTGAGTTGATTGAATCTCTTTCCGATTCAGATGGAGCATCATCTGTATGTCATCTCCTGTACTTTGAAAGGACCAGGGCTCATACTATTCCACAGATAAGTCGAGTTTTTTCGATGACCCACAACAGGTAATTCAAGTTGACGCCTAATGCTAGGGAAGCTTACAGTACAATTCTTCAGCTCAAACTCGTTTTCAATGCTGCCATCGGAGCCCAAAATATTTCATGGTCGTGATTCTGAGTTGGAAAATATTGTCAAGGCTTTTGCAATTGAAACACCTAGAATTGCAATTCTAGGAGCAGGCGGAATGGGTAAAACTAGCCTCGCAAGAGCAGTGCTGCACCATTCTCAAATCACAGCAATATATGGGCAACATCGCATTTTTGTTGCTTGCGATACTGTAGCAACCAAGGCCGAACTTGTAGCACATATTGGGGCCCATCTAGGACTGAAGCCAGGCAAGGACCTTACCCAACCGGTTTTCCGCCATTTGTCAAGTAGCCCACCCTCCCTCTTGGTTTTGGATAATTTGGAGACAGTGTGGGATCCCCCAGAGCATCGTAGAGACATCGAGGAGGTCTTGTCCCTCCTTACAGATGTAAAACACATGGCATTACTTGTGAGTCCTGCAGTTCCATTCCTGGCCATGATCCATATATAACAACATTATGTTAGATTACAATGCGGGGAGCAGAAAGGCCAGCCAAAGTCCAATGGAGTCATCCATTTCTCCATCCTTTAAAGCCCTTGACACAAGATGCTGCTCGGCAAACTTTTATTGATATTGCAGAGGATGCACATGAAACCGACGACATCGACAAAGTACTCCTGCTGACGGATTGCATGCCACTAGCAATCAATCTTCTAGCTCATCTGGTGGACTCGGAAGGCTGTTCCACAGTGCTATCCCGTTGGGAAAATGAGAAAACATCACTAATTTCTGAAGGATATGACAGAAGAAATAATTTGGATCTATCTATTTCCCTGTCCTTCACAAGTCCTCGGATTGCTGCCTTCCCGCATTCACAAGATCTTCTCAGTCTTTTAGCAATATTGCCTGATGGGCTGTCAGATGTTGATCTTCTACAAAGCAAACTTCCACTTGATGATCTCCTTCATTGCAAGGCTGCTTTACTTCGAACTGCTCTAGCCTATACAGATAACCAAAGAAGGCTCAAAGTTTTGATACCTATTCAAGAATACATGCAAAAATTCTATCCACCTGCAGATCATGTTTTTCAGCCCCTTCTTAGTCATTTCCACAATCTGCTAGAGGTTCACAATACTCACCATGGAACGATCTCAGCACCTGGTATAGTTGCTTGGGTATCATCAAATTTGGGGAACATCCAGAATATGCTTATGAATGGCTTACGGTTGAATGAACCCGACCTGGCTAATAACATCTATTGCATAATAGCATTGAATTCTTTCAGTCAACGTACTGGTCGCGGAGGAATTCAACTGATGAATCACATTCCTAATGTACTACCCACACTGAGTGATCTCAGACTCAAGGGCGCCTGTATTACAGAGCTGCTTAATTCATGGAGATACAGATCAATCCCAAATCCTGAAATGCTTGTTCAACAGGCTCTCAAACTTTTTCAGCACTTTGATGATTCAGACCTCCTCTGTAAGTTCTCAGATTGATATTCAAGTACTCTAACTAATGACTCCGAACAGGCAGATTCCATAACATTGTTGGAGATTATTACCTCCATCACAACAATGATATATCGGCTGCTTTGAATGTCTATCAAACTGGTCTTTCCTTATCAATTTCAACTGGGAGTACAAAAAGACATTGTGAAACAATGTACCGCTTGGCACGAGCCAATGTGCACAGGGGCAATTATCTTCTAGGCCAAAAGCAGGCATATGAATCATGGAAACTAGCGAAGATTGCAGGAGATCTATATCGAGAAGCGAATGCTCTGAGGGTAGAGGTGATGTGCTGGGGTGAGCTTGGCCGTTACAAACACAGCATCTCTCTATCCAAGAAGGCAAGAGATCTACTGGCTCTTTGTGGTATGTCTGGTAGTGATTTAGACCACGCTATCATGAACTCTCAAGCAGAGGTTCACAAACTTAAATCAGAGTATGTTGAAGCCCGCAACATTCACTCTCAGATCCTCCATCAAGTTACTCCCGCAGAAGATCCAGGTAATCATGCATTGGCTTTACTCAGCATTGCAGACATCGATGTGTTAATCGGTGCATCTGAACATGATGTACAGAGCAATACTAATATTGCAAAGAAATTGTTCACCACTATGGGAGAATCCCGCTTGATAGCACACTGTGACATTGTCGTTTTGGATCTCCATCTGAGAGGAGGAAATCAACTACCTGTTGTGGCATCTTTTTCGAAATTTGCGAGATTAAATTGGGGCAAGAATGATGATATTGTCACACACTGTCTAGAGAGACTGGCAAATGTTCAGCGTTGGAGTCCTATTGCTCAAACATGCACCTGGAAAATATTATTCCTTATCCATTCAATGAAATCAAAACAGAGCCTAGGAGTTTATAAAGCTCTTCAATCTCTTGGAGATGTGTTTTTGGAGAATGATTCAGATACGGCAACAAGTCTATTCAATGTTGCCTTGGATGGATTCACCCAACTGGATGTCCATCGCAGCAGAGCAGAATGCATGCTCCAGCTTGGAGACATGTCCAGAGGGCATGGTGACTTGCAGAAGGCGGTGGAGCTTTGGGAAACAGCCAGACCACTGTTTGAACGATCATCACAGACCAAACAAGTTGAAAAGATTGATAAAAGGCTAGCTGGTGTTCTAGATACCTTCAAAGAACCCACAGTAGATCCTATGCTGTTCGCCACATCTTCTAAAACTATGGATGAGGCAGATAGTCTATCTACAATCGAGGACATGAAGAATAAAGTCTGATTTTGGCAGCACTGTGCAGTGTTCATGTAATTTTGATATATGTAGTGTACTTGTGTTACTGAATTTTTCTTTCTGTTTTCCGTAACACAGGAAATATAACCCGAAATCCCCTGCCAAAACATTGAACAAATACAGAGAAAATATTTACAGTAACTTTTTCATATTCTGCACTCAAGAATTGTTGTTTTCTTTAGAATAACTTTCTCATAAGCAGTGGGATCTGAAAGACATCCAAAACACAACGAAAATATACAAAGCTGTTTTGAGTACGTTGTGTATCTTCAATCTATGAATATGAAAAAATTATTCCTGGTATGTACTAGTCTCCCGTAGTCAGACCATGAATCAAATAAGTTTTTTTTTTTTGGAGCGGGTGGGAAAGAAATCTTGATTATGTACCCTTTACGTCAAACATGAATTGTGATCGGGTAGACTGGCACCTTATGGATGTCTCCCCCCATGCACGCTCATCCTCCATGTGTCACGAGTCCTTCCCAAATCCAAATCCGAATTCGTCCGACGCTCATGTCTAATGGCTATACGTTTCCGGGTCCTCCTCTCCCTGACGCAGCCAGTCCGCATCTCAACCCAGAACACTCCAACCGAGCATCCCAGCAAGCCTTCATCTGCCCTGGATCCTCATTCCGACGCACCCATCCTCACATTAATCTATCTGGGTCCATAGGCATGCACGTATGCGCAATTCATACTCGCCCTCAACTCGAGCTCGGTCTCGACCTCCGGCCCGAACTGGTCGAAACTTGATCTCAAACTCGAAACTCGCACTGAAAAAAAAGGCAGCCGCTTCAATCTATCGCGCGCAGTCCAACTTCCCTCCTACCTCCCGTGCTCCCGAAATGCCTACGCCTCGGAACTACTACTGCTACAGCTTGACTAGCACCAGCTCGATGCCAACCTCAACAACTGTGGCCCCTCCCTTCGCGTCTCAACATACGGAATCACCCCGCCCCAAAAACCAAGCTCGGTTCCTAGCGCTCCAATATTAATTGCCCAAACCCTCCGATATTAATTATCCAACCCTCGCTGCAGCCTCGAACTTGGACTCAAATATCCGTGCTGACTCAAATATCAACGTGCCCTCGCCCTTCGAGCGGCCCTCGCCCAAATATAATACTCGGTCCAGGATGAAGGGAGGGCACTCCTCTTCCTCCGCGGCCGCGGTGAGACCGTTCTGGCTTCAAGTCCCGCCTCGGGCCCGGGCTCGACTCTGAGATCAAAGCGTGAAACGCTCTCCAACCCTCCCTCGATCGGACTCGCGTGTGGTTGGGTTCCTTTCCTTGCGTCCCTCTTCCATCTTTCCTTGGACCTTACGCTCCCTTCCCCTCACCCTCTACCCGTCCGCAAGCCAAAAACCTGAGCTTCCTGGCGCTAGTTCTCATACCACCCTCCCGCCCGCCGCCCGTCTGTACGTCATGCTCGTAGAGCCGATGACATCTCTTTCTACTTATTCCGCGTCTACGCAGGCTGCTCTGCTGCACCGCCCTTCGCCCGCACCTTGCACTTTGTATGCGACTCGCCGCGCCCCAACTCGTTCGCGACTCACTGCGCTTCGCAACGCAAATCTCCTCAGGTAGCAGTCTAAGTACACGCATGTAGCCCGAAGTACAAGAAGAATGCCAGATGAGTTGGAAGACTTTGCAGGTCATCGCGTCGCACATGAACAGTCGAACAGACATTGTATTGCATATCATAGTATAGAAACATTTATTGTGTGATCATAGTCGAGTATAAAAACAAATCGTCGTATAGAAACAAGCAGGCAGTAGTAATAGGTGCTACATGATGGACAATCAATGCGGAGTAAGGTGGAGAGCGTGGGAACCCAGCACCCTTACATAACCCATTGTGTGACACTCTTATAACTATATAAGGAACTTTCAAAGAAATATTATGGCTGCTAGGAAATGTGCTAATTGACCATGTTAACACTTCCTAGGAACCAGAATCTTCAAAAAGAGATCTGTTCCAGAGTTATAAGCACTTTTTTTCCCCCCTTTTTTGGAAACTGTGTTCCTATGGCCTTTCCCGTGCATTTAGCGCGGTTTCGCAAAACGAAACTCGAATATTTGGAACCATTATGTAATCAATCACGTGATCGGTCCGGACATCTGAAAACTCTTGACTACAGATTTGGCAGAAGGAAAAATGGAATGTATGTGGATGGCCATGAGCGCGATGATGTTGTTAAATATCACATGGCATTTGTGAAAAGATGGATTGAAGAATACGAACCAAGAATTGCCAAGTTCAATACTGATGGTGTTTGTATTGGTCTGCCCGGTGGTACTTGTCCAGATGGGAAACCATATCGTCTGATTGTGGCCACTCACGATGAATCTACGTTTTTTGGAAACGATCGAAATAAGATCGGATGGATTCATGTCTCATTCAAAGCAAAACCAGAAGCCAAAGGCCGAGGCCAATCTATCATGGTTTCCGACTTTCTGACACCTGAATGGGGACGACTTGTTCATGGCGAAGAAGAGGCTCAGCTTCTTTTCCATGCTGGAAAAAATCGAGATGGATATTTTACCAACAAGGAACTGTTGCCACATGTTTCACATGCAATTGACATTTTTGAAGCCAGAGTGGCAAACGAAATACCAGGAGGAGCAGTCGGTCTATTTCCCTTTGATAATGCTCCTAGTCATCAGAAGCGTGCAGCAGATGCACTCTCAGCTAGAAAGATGCCCAAGGGACCAAGTAAGACATGGGGCCAATCACCCAGAATGCGACCAGGAACATTACCTGGAGGAGCTCGTCAGGAATTCTATTATCCTGACAATCATCCAGAGATGCCTGGATGGTTCAAGGGCATGCAGCAAATTTTAGAAGAGTGGGGGGCTGTTTCATACTGGCTTGTTAGCTCAGTGTCCAGGTTTCAAATGTGAAGCAGAAGCAACCAACTATTGCTGCCGTAGAATTCTATTCAATCAGCCAGACTTTATCAATCAGAAATCTGCACTTCAGGAACTTGTTGAAAGCAGTGGTCATATTTGTGACTTCTATCCTAAATACCACTGCGAACTCAATTTTATTGAAATGTACTGGGGTGCAGCAAAATTCAAGTATCGAAAGTCCCCCAGCACCAAGAATATTGAGGAAATGGAAACAAATGTCAAAAGATGTCCGGATGAAGTCCCTCAATTGTTTATTCTTCGGTTTTCCAACAGAGCAGCCCGATTTGTATCAGCTTATTATCTTGGCTGTACTGGGAAGGATTTAGGTTATCTACAGAAGACATACAAGAGCCATAGGATGCTGCCCTATAATGCAGTAACATTGATGAGACAGTCTGTAAATATGTAGTTTTTTTTTCTTCTATGAAATACAATTTTTTGCACCGATTTATTCAATTTTTTTTTCTCCGGCCCAAGATTTGGAACATCACGTCACGCATTGTCACAGCTTATATAAGGGTGCTGGGTTCCCACGCTCTCCACCTTATACGGATCCAAGTGAGTAAACGTGTGGAGAGGAGAGGGGAGGGGTGTAGTGGCGATATAAGTATAGTCGCCAGACCAGGAAGATGGAAGGGCAGATGGGTGGGGATGAGAGGAAGAGGGATGCGGGCTTTGGGTCTACGCGGCGCACGCACGGCGGGCGCTGCAGAAAGATGTCGTCACTCACGATTCATCACTCCCTCGCCTACTGCGCCGCCAAATTCAACGCCTCCAACACCACCTCCCGCGCCAAATCCAGTATGTCCCACAGCTCTGAATCGGGATGGTACACGCCCAGCGCGACCATTTCCGGCCACAGCTTCTTCACGTGGCGCGCGTGAACCATGAGCGCGCTTAGGTTGGAGGAGGAGGAGGTGCAGAGGTCGACGGCGAGGACGTACAGCATGTCGGGCGGGGAGGCGAGCCTGGTCGCGAGGAGGGTTGTGCGTGAGCTCCTTACCCACCCATGAGACGAGGAGGAGGAGTGCTGCGAGGGCAGGTGTGAGGGCGGCGATGCCGGGGCGAGCGAGCATCTGGAGCGCCTTTGCGGTAAACGTGCGCGTGACCGTGCCATCTTGCCCGATTCGGTCTTTCAGTCACACCAGCTCCCGCCGTCTTTCCCTCATGCCGGCAACTCGTGCGCACTCGCACGTAGTGTTGTCAAAGTTCGGTTCGGTTCAGGTTCGGGGGGTCTTTCTCCGAACGCCGAACCTGAACTTTTCGTTCGGTTCAGGGAGTCTCCGAACTTCGAACCTGAACCCGCGTTCAGGTTCGGTTCAGGTTCGAACGCGGTTCGAACCTAATAAATTTAAATGTCCCGAGGTATGCAGATTTTGGGTTATAAAATTGCTCACGATGCTCAAGTTATTTCTCGAGTTTTTAACCTTGTTCTAATGACCATCTGAGGCCTCCGAGCGGACCTGCAGAGGAATCCAGGAATATTTTGTTGATGAAAGAAAATCACGTGATATTCACTTCGCTTCCAGACTTCACCGCGTTCTCTGAATTCTGGTCCACTGGTATACCAGAACAGAGCTATTGAGTATTTTTAAGTGCACAGAGATATTTCTCTCACTCAAACACCCATTATTGCCGTCAAAACATTGAAATTTCGGGCATTTGATTAAAATTCCGGTTCGGGGTTCGAACGCCATTGCTCCTCCCCGAACGCTGAACCGAACTTCTGGTTCAGGTTCAGATATTTGCTGAACCTGAACCTGAACTTCGCGTTCAGTTCGGTTCGGTTCAGGTTCGAACCGAAATCCTGAACCGAACGTTGACATCACTACTCGCACGACTCAGTCACGGCAAGATTTCGCCCTACATCAGCAACGGCCGCCTTAATGCGCTCTGAACGACGCACCCCGAGGAAGACCTGCAAGCACAAAACATGAATCGAAGGGAAGCCCCGTACTCGCCTGCTCTCTCTCTCCGTGCGCAACCAACCTCACTCATTCAGTCAACTCACTCAATTCCTCACTCGGCCTTTCAAACAAGAACGTTACCACTGCACAATGCGCACGATCCCCGTGTCGAAATCCCCACCCGGTGCGTCCCTTCCTCCCTCGTTCTCATCTCCACCCGCGCTGCTCGCGCGGGTGCACCGCGGTGTCCGGCGCGGAATCAGCTGCGCAGCGAGCCGTTGCGCGCCCTCACGTGTCCCACGACGCGTGGGCGTGCAGCACCGGGGTCCAGTACTGCTACGCGACTCGCCATGCGCTCGCGAGACGAGGTGCGCGCAGCGCGAGTGTAGCCCACAGGGCGCCGCTGGCGAGCAGACGCGGGGTGCAGCCCTGGGCTGCGCGAGACGAGGCGTGCGGAGATCCGCCGCGCTCGCTCTTCCCATCCCAGTCCCTCGTGCGCAGCGCTGGGGAGGAGGCCCGAGCGGCGCGGACGCCCCCGACGCGGCGGCGCTCGAGGGACGAGCTGCGCGGGACTTCGCATTCGAGGCTGCGCAGCGCGCGCCGCATTTGAGGCTGCACGCTGTGCTTCCCCCGCGCCTCCGGTCTCGCGGCTCAATACGCGCGACTCGATTCCGGCGCGCGAGCTCCAAAATCCCAGGATCCGACTCTTCGCACGTCCCTCCCGCGCGCTGCCCGTCTGCAGGCTGATGTCAATCTTATTCCGCTTTCCGGTTATTCCGCCTGGAAATCTAATCTGCTCTGCCCTGCTCCCACGAGTGGCCCGCAGCGACTACCCCTTCGCGCGCCTCTCGCTTGTGCTCGCGCTTCGCTCGCGGCTCCCGCGCTCTCATTTCTTTGCGACTAGCCGCGTTTCATGGGTCGAGTCGACGCAAGTCTCTTCAGGTAGCAGGATGAGCACGAAGAGTCGGGAGTATTGCTTTGCGTCGTGCTAGCAAAACCACTGGTAGCATGGGACAGTCGAACAGACTTTGTATTGCATAGTATAGAAACAATTCTTGTATCACAGTCACGTATAGAAACAGGGGACAGTAGGTGCTACATGGTGTGGGTGGACAATCAATGCGGGGTATGCGGATCCGGTGGATATGTAGAGGCGTAGTGTGAGTAGATGGGGAGAGGGGAGGTGTAGTGGGGATATAATTATAGGATACGTTGTCGAGGCGCGGAAATGAGAAATGAGAAGAGGAAGGGTAGGAGGATAAGGAGAAGGGTAGGGATGCGGTTTGGGGTCTATGCGCGCGTCGAGCGCTACATGAAGAGTCGCGGGTCGCGGCTGGTTGCCTCCTTCGCCGTCACTCGCACCTCGCGGGTCGCTCCTCCCCGCCTCGCCTACTGCGCCGCCAAATCCAGCGCCCCCAACACAACCTCCCACGCCAGATCGAGCCTGTCCCACAGCTCGGGGTCGTACACGCCCAGCCCTGCCACAGCTCCTTCACGTGGCCTGCATGTCCCATCAGCGTGCTGAGGTTGGAGGAGGCAGGGGGGCAGAGGTGCGAGGCGAGGGCGTGCAGGGCGGGCGGGGAGGCGAGGAGGCGAGGAGGCGAGGAGGCGAAGGTCGCCAGGAGGGTTGCGTGGGTGAGCTCCTCTCCGTGTGAGCGAGAGCCGGAGTGCGAGTGCGAGGAGGAGCGAGAGGCAGAAGAGGAGGAGGAGAGGAAGGCGGAGGTGAGGCGGTGGGTGTACATGAAGGCGTGAAGGAGGGGCGAGGACAGGGAGCGTCGCGCTCGCGGTCCGGGAGGAGCCCGCAGGCGCAGACGGGGGCAGGCGCGTGGAGCTTTGCGCAGTGCGCGGCCAGCACCACCGCATGCACCGCGAAGATCGCGTGCGCCACGTCGCGCTCCCTTCTTTTGCCTTTTGAGGCCGGCGCGATAGCGAGCGCGTGTGTGGGGTACGAGACGGGGTTAGGGCCCGGTGAGGGGAAGGTGAGCGCGGCAGGGAGGTGCATGCGCGGGAGCGAAGTGAGGAGGTGGGAGGGCGCGTGGACTGCGATGCCGGCGAGCATCTGCGGGGCCTTGGCGCGCAGGCCGTGGCGGATGAGCTCGGCGGGGACGGCCACGAGCTCGGGGGCCGCAGCGAGAAGGGCGTCGCGCGCGATGTCGGTGAAGGGCGGACGCCCGAGCGTGCGCGGCAAGGAGAGCGCACCGGGCGTGCTCAAGGGGCGGCGCGGTCGTCGCAGTACCGCAGACGCGAGCCACGGTGCTCGCGGTGGGACAGCGCGGAGAAGGCGGGGACTGTGGGTGGGACGCGACCTGGAACATTGCAATCGTCATGTCGATTAAAGACTGCACAGCAACAGCGGAACGAGGAGAGTCTCAATATGCTAGATGGAAGATGGTCGTCTCAGAGTGTGCTGATAAAGCAGTTTTGAGGAGTACTTAGAGGATCGGGGACGGGATCGTTTCCATTCCGTGGACTCCATTGACAGGGCCGGGGAAGCAGCGTTCTTGTCAAGAGGAGTAGGGGAAGCAGGAGGAAAAAAGGCTGCAATTTGCATCGACGGTGAGAGCGATGCAAGAAGGCGGATTTTGGTCCGAGATTCCGGCCGGGAAACTCCGAGTTCTTTCTTGGTCTCCCCTCTTGTGGGCTCTCTGGCTTTCAACTTGTAACCTTCGGGTTTATTTGACCCTGGAAATACTCTCGAGGATCCCTCCAAGATTAGAAGGCTTCTATCTCTAAACCCTTGATTAATTCTCCCTCGCTGGCGCCTAAGTCTGGCAGCGCTGTAATTAGAATGGCATGCTGTATCCGCACCTCATGACGACACATTCTCAAAGCTGCGACTCGCCGGCTAGTCTGCGTCGACGAGAATGATGACTAAATTATGGTACCTCGCTCTCAGTTCCAAGAGGTTCGAGCTCAGAATAAACTGCTTTCTTCAACTGTTTAATTTGCTCTGGCGACTTGAACGTTACCCCGAACCGCTCACGGCAAGCGCCAAGACGTTTCGCTCTGCTGCTGTGCACCGGGCCGCAAGTATCGCACACGTGTGGACCGTGCGGCAGCTGGCTGGCAGACGACGACTTGTTTCCTCACTCCTCACCACCACTTCTAATCACAGGTAAGTAATCGACCTTCAAAGTTCCGATAAACCTGCTAATAACTCGTAAGATAAATCGGGATGCTTTTCATATTCCTTCTCGTCCACATGCTCTTCAAGAAATCTATCGCTGCGCAGACCCTGGACCCCCGCGCGTCGGTCGACTCTTGCGATGATATTAACAATTGCCGCCGGCTGTTTGACATCGTCTGGGGATGCCTGGCCACCATCTTCGCATGTACCTGGGTGTCTGTGCACCCGAATGTGCCTCCGCCCGACCAGGGTTGGCTGGCACTTCTGTGGCGAAGGCTGCGGATGATGCTCATGGCAGTTATTGCGCCGGAAGTGATGGTGGGCTTCGCTGTCCGACAAATTTTTGTTGCGCGAAAGTTTTCAAAGGGTAAGCATACTAACATGCGGCTAATATGGTTCTAAGGAATGCCCACAGAATTCGACCTCAGCTTCACTCACGGGTTCTTTTTCTCCATGGGCGGATTTGTGTCACAGATTGGACATCCTATTGCCACATTCAAACAGCTCAAGGACTCTGTGCTCGGTCCAGAATATCTTTCCGCAATACGTCAAGTCAAAGTGGCAGATATCATGGACAAAAGCAAAGGGGACACACTGTCCAAAGGCGTGGCCCTTATGCAGGGTCTGTGGTTCATCACCCAATGTCTTGCCCGGGTTCACCAACACCTTGCAGTAACAAAACTCCTCGTGATGTCGAGCAGCCCATCCGGATAGGGCCTGTCGAGGAACCATCACAGCCCCACACGACAACTCTATGCCTAGACTGGTTGGACAGAATGGGTGGTGCAGTGACCGGGGATTATTCCCAAACGGCCTATGATCCTATGGTATCCACCTCCGTACCATCATTCTGGTCCGTGGAGAGGTCACTTGATAACGGTACCCATGCTGCTTTCATCATGGAGTGTGTCATCGGCATCATTTTTGGCATCATCCACTATGCAGCGTAGAACACAGACTTCCCCTCAACTGATGAAATGTGGATGTGGAAGGCCTGCTCGCTAGTGGTTGTAGAAATTCCCGTGCTTGCAGCAGCACTCTTTATGCTGCATTGGATCATGAACAATGACATAACTACCAAACTTCTTACAGCCATGCTCATAACTGCGGTGCCGTTCTACTTCATTATCCGCCTATTCCTCGTCATCCTCCCTTTCACCACCTTACGTGCCCTCCCACCGGGGGCGTTCACAGATGTGAACTGGAGCATCTATAACCCACATTTTTAACTCCGGCCTTGGCGGCGCACCCACAAGCCTATTCTTCTGTCTTGGATACGGACACTTTTCGAGTTTTTTTTAGTTGTATCTAGCACCGATTTCTTTTTCCTTCGAATACCTTTTAGATTTACTTTTTAGAATTAAATCAGCTTTGACACACTTTGAATAATGAACGAGTTAGTATATAATAGATCCATGAAGCGTCGATGTTGAACCCAACTGATTCAATCTCCGCCGGCAAATGCCGACCTCCTTCGTCCCAACTCTCATGGCAATTTCTTCGTTTGCCAAACGCGCGCTCCTCCAAGGCTCCAGCACTCAGTGAATGATCACATGGATTCTAGCCGTTCCTATCATGGATCCTACACGAATGCATACAAGCTGCCACACTCACTGGCCGTCCGTCACCGCTCCAGTCTGCCACCTACCGATTCCAGGCTACAACTTGAAGCTCCAAATTGCCCGCATCCTCCCCGGCAGATGCACCCATACTTTATTCTGAGCCCATCCCCGCATTCTACGGCAATGCATTGCAAACCTCGGCCCCTGGCTGGTCTGCCTCGGCGTGCGGCGCACCATGACGTGTCTCCTCGCATATCCCCTGTCGGATTTAAAGCCACTCTCCTGCCTCTGTTTCTCGACGCCGGACCAGAGCGTACTGTAAACCCACGCCCGGGTGGATGCACATCCGTTACCCGTACCTGGTGGGCTCACTTGGTGGTCCCGACTGTCCCGTGACCTCTACGGCTGGATCCTGCACATTCATTAGCAAAACCCCCTGGCGCACGCTACTGTGGCCTCTTTCCTCATGGGCCTGCGTGCTTCTACCCGCGAACTCGAAACCAAATCTAAATCCCCAACGTTAATTCGTTTCTCGTTATCTGCTCTCTCGGTTTCACACTGCCTCCCATGCCGATTCATCCATGGTGTGAATCCGAAGTGCACCCGGCTTCTGAGCCTCTCCCAGCCAACCCAGTACTCACTCCACGTATCTCCCATTTCAAGACAACCCAGTCTCCCTCGACACACCTCCGCCAGCAGGCCCATACTAGGCTCCTTCGGAGATATCTACAGACTATGGTGGATCCCACTGCACGCCGTCTTCGGATACAGAGCAGAGAACGTCACTTCTCGGCCTGCGCATTCAACACATCTGAGGTTACACGGGCTGGTGACTCTGGATGCGGACCATCAAACCCAACGGACCACCTTCAAATCAACTATCCTGGAACCTGAAACATCCCGACTTCTACTGGAGATCTATCTATTACCCCCCGAAAGTGCCTGGATCCAATCCCGGCACGCTCGTCTTTCCTCCGAATGTCTCATCACTGCATCTCGCTTCAATTCTGTTTTGTTTTGTTCCATCTATGTACGAACTTGAAGCACGCACCGAGCGAACTGGCTCCGAGCGAACAGGCCTTGCAGCGAATCTCCCATCGATCGTGCGGATCCCAGCGCTCTTTCCGCTCTTCTCACTCACTCGAACTCAGAACTCGTTTTTCCCTCGAGGACACCGCAGCCCTACCTCGATTCGTTCAATTACGCGGACTATTGACTGTCCCGGACTTTTATACCCAAATACTCAACACTCTGACTTCAACCGGGATCTATTTGCGCGTAGAAAGTACCTGCGTCCCCATTATTGGACGCATCCGAATCCCCGCACGCCTCATCGCTGCATCTCGGTTTAATTTTTGTTTTGTTCTTGTTCTACCTACGAGATATACAACAAGCGAATGGCCTTGTAGCGAATCTCCCCCCGATGGTACGGACGCCGGCGTCCCAGCGCGTTTTCCCCTCACTCGGCACCTCCGAGCTCAAAACAATGTGTAACTTGTTCTTCACCTCGGAGCCACCGCAACATCCCCCCTGGCACACATATAAGCGCAGCGGGCCAAATCGAATCGAACGAATCCGAATCCTCAGACCTCGAAACTCACACAAGACATTCAACAGCCGTCACTCCCACCCACATATATCTCCTCCGCCACGCGCTCCTATCATCTCGCGTGTTTAACAACCTGTATTCATTCACGCGCTAATCCAGGGAGGCTTTCTACTTATCCCAGTCGCCGATGTACTTATCCCGCCGCGATTCAGGTAACCCCCAGCACTCGGAACTAAACAACCGCAATATTCCCTCCCCTCCCACCAGTAATGCGGCGCGCAGAATCACAACCAAGGTTCTCCGCGCCGCCTTAATTCGAGGGAGATCCATCTCCTGAACCTCACACCGTACTCTGGGGCCATTCACAAGGACACACGAATAAGCGTGCGCACTGGCAGCGCAGTGCACGATTCCTTGTATTCCTCCACGAGTCCTCAAGTTTATCCGAACCGCAAGTTGTATCGAGGCCCGTTCCTATGCGCCTCCGAGTCCTCTCCATGCTGCACCCACTCCGCGTCTTATTCTCAAAACAATCCACTCAGTCTGCCTTTGATTCTCAACTCAACCGGCAACCGCGCATCTCGATACTACACTTACGCCTTTGCCTTCGCCTTCTCCGGGCCTGCGAGTCTGACGCCCACTAATTTATCTGGGTCCCGCATCCATGCACATATACAGAATCCAGATCTAGGCGGCGGGGTAAATCCCCAGATGACAGCCAAACTTCAAACCCGAAACTCGAACTCGAACTGGTCAAAACTCGCTCTCAACCTCGCACTCACTCGAAACTCACCCTAAAAAGAAAGCAGCCGCTCCAGTCAATTTCGATTGCGCGCAGTCCATGTCTGGACGTCGAGTCCTCCCGCGCGCGCCCCGAAACTCGTTACGAGCTCGACATCAACCCCATTGCCCGCACGCGCCCTTCCTCGAGTCTGCATATCCGGAATCGCCCCACCCCAAAAGATCAAGCTCCGCGGGCACTCCCAGCGATAGAGAATCAGGCTAGGTCCTCATGGAACGAGCGAACCAACGAAATTCGACTTGAATGACAATGCCACAGCCAAAGCCAACGAATACGAATATAATTGAACACCGCTGTAATTGGCATCGCTATTGTCATCCGACATCGTCCGACTGCTTCCCGCCAGACGTCTCACCAAAAATCAACGAGGATTCGCGAACTCGCGGGCTTGGACTCGAATACTTGCATATCAGCTCGGACGCAACCTTGAATACCACCTCGCCCTCGCCCTCGCCTTGGCTCTCAACTTCAAATATTCTACGTACTGGATGGATGGAGAGTTAGCGCTCGCCTCATCCTCGTACACTCCTCCTCGTACGCCTCCGCACCCGGCATCCGAAACTCGTGCAAGTTTTGTGCGCTGACTTCAATTTCTCGGTTCGACTCAGAGATCCGAGCGTGAATCGAAGCCAGACGTGTTCATTCTCTCCTTCCCTCGACCGGAGTCGTCGCCCTCCCTTCCCTTGCTTGAAGTCCCTTCCCTTCACTCCTCCACTCCCTCAATGCACCCGTTGTTCCCCCTGCCCGTCCTCAAGCCGAATCTAAGTCTCTGACCCTCTCGCGCGCTGCCCGGCTGCATGCCGCCGTCTGCACGCTGCCTGGTCGCGCACCGCCGTACACGTTGGACCCATGGTACTTAATCTCATGATCTTATTCCGCTTTCCGTCTACGCAGTCTGCTCTGGTTCGCGACTGGCGCTGCCCTCGTTGCACGCATCCCAATGTCCCTTTAATCTTAAATTGTATCTGCGCCTGCGCTCCAACTATTTCGCGCCGACTCTCCTTGCGCCTGCGTTTTGCAGGGAGCCGAGTAGACGCAAAGCACTAGATCACGCAAGTCTCGACTCGAAGCACGAAGCGGGCGAGGAACGAAGAGTCGACCTAATTGTTTTTCATTGCATTGCATCGCGCCGGGCTAGCCAATTTGCAGTATAGTCGAACAGACTGTGTATTCATCAGGTACCGGCAGGGAATTTGAAACAGCGTCGGATAGACGCAGCGTATGGAAACAATTGCCCTATCATCGTATCATTAAGCAGTATAGAAACAATCAGGCGGGACAGTAGGTGCTACATGGTGTGGAAAATCAATACGGGGTATGTGGGTAGAGGGGAGGTGTAGTGGGGATATACGTATTGTCGAGACCGAAGGAGGAGTATTAGACCAAGCGGAATAGGTGGGGAGGAGAATAAGGAGGACGTGGAAGAGAGGAGGAGAAGGGTGGAAAGATGCGGTTTTAGGTCTATGCGGCGCGCGCACAGCGGGCACTACAAGAAGATGTCGTCACTCACGACTCGTCGCTTCCCGGCGCCTACTGCGCCGCCAAATTCAGCGCCAAGTACCACCTCCCACGCCAGATCGAGCGCGTCGCACAGCTCGGGGTCTTACGTGACTATATCCAGCCACAGCTCCTTCACGTGGCCCGCGTGGCCAATGGCCATGAGCGCGTTGAGGTTGGAGGAGGAGGCGGCGCACCGGCAGAGGTGGGCGGCGAGGGCGTGCAGGGCGGGCGTGGAGGCGAGGGTGCGAGGGAGGTTGCGTGGGTGAGTTTCCTCTCCGCGCGATGAGCGAGAGTTAGAAGAGGAGGAGAGGAAGGCGGCGATGCCGGCGAGCCGTTGCGCCAAACTCGGGTAAACGTGCGCGTCACAGACTCACCGTGACCGTGTCTTACCTGATTCGGTCTTTCACTCAACCCACTAGTGCGGCCCTCTCATCGATCTCATCTCACCGTCTTTCCCTCAGGCCGGCAACTGGTGCGCACTCGCATGACTCAGTCACCGCAAGATGCTCTCGCGGGAATACACTCGCCCTACACCAGCACCGGCCGCTTTACTGCGCTCTGAACTAGGGTCTTGTATATTATTCCAGAGGAGTTATAAACCGGTTTGTAATTCTGGTTTATAAACAAGCCGTTTATAAACCGGTTTATAAACCACCGGCTAAAAACAGCCTAAATTTGATTTTCTGCGCCGCCCCGTCCCAAATTTTCTTCCCAGCCACAGTCACGCTCTTTCCGACCACTCTGCGAGGCTCAGAATTGTATCAGCACCTGGTATTGGTTTTTCGGCAAGTAAATCTCTGAAAGATGCCACAAAACGGTAAACCGACGTCGACACCAGCATGAAAAACTGCCAATATCGTGTCGACGGAAGTTCCGGCGGCAAAGTCATCAGCCTCGGCCCCAGCATTAAGCGCCTCCGGCCTTCCGAAGGGCTGGAGGCCCTCGCGAAAAAAATTGATTCGCGGCTCTTATGTAATAACAAACTGGCCATTTGGGCCTGACCATTTAAAAACCGGTTTATAAACGGCTGTTTATAAACCAGTTTATAAACAGCCTTAATATACAAGACCCTACTCTGAACGACGCACGCCGAGGAAGACTCGCAAGCACGAAGTACGAATCGAGGAGGAGCCCCGTACTCGCCCGCTTTCTCTCTCCGTGCGCAACCAACCGTGCTTACTCATTCACTCACTCACTCACTTCCTCACTCGGCCTTTCAACAAACAAGAATGCTACCACTCCACACTGTGCACGATCCCCGCGTCGAAATCCCCACCTGGTGCGTCTCTTCCTCCCTCAGTCTTATCTCCACCCGCGCTGCCCGCGCGGGTGTACCGCGAGCGCAGAGCGTGACGTGGGTGTCTGGGGCGGGATCGGCTGCGCAGCGAGCCGTCGCGCGCCCACACGTGTCCCGCGACGCGCGGTGTGGCGCCCAGACGCAGGGTGCAGCGCCGACTCGATATGTGCGGTGCAGGCTGCGTGCACTCGGAGCGACCAGCGCGGGCGCACCGGAGCACGAGGCTCGCGGGCGTTGCGAGCAGCGTGGAGGCAGAGGGCGGTGCTCGCGGGGCGGGACGACCGTCCGCCGACCAGTGCCGCATGCGGCGAGGTACGCAGCGCAGTACCGGATGCGCCGGGAGTCACCGTGCACCCACACTAGTCCCGCGGCGCGTGGGCGTGCAGCACCGGGGTCCAGTACTGATGCGGGACTCGGCATGCGCTCGTGCGCGTGCGTTGCGAGCAGTGCGAGTGCAGAGCGCAGCGCTCGCGGGGCGCAGGGAGCCGCCGCTGGAGCACAGACGCGGGGTGCAGTGGGCAGACGCGGGGAGCTGTGCTGGGTGCGCGAGACGAGGTGTGCGAAGATCCGCCGCGCCCGCTCTTCCCATTCGACTCCCCCTCGAGTCCCGTCGGATGTGGCGCGCAGATGCGCGTGCAGCGCTGGGTGCGCGAGACGAGGCGTACGGAGATCCGCCGCGCTCGCTCTTCCCATCCCAGTCCCTCGTGCGCAGCGCTGGGGAGGAGGCCCGAGCGGCGCGGACGCACCCGACGCGGCGGCGCTCGAGGGACGAGTTGCGCGGGACTCCGCACTCGAGGCTGCGCAGCGCGCGCCGCATTTGAGGCTGCACGCCGTGCTTTCCCCGCGCCTCCGGTTGCGGGGCTCAATGCGTGCGATTTGATTCCGGCGCGCCAGCTCCAAAATCCCAGGACCCGGCTAGTCGTCTGACTCTTCGCACGTCCCTCCCGCGCGCTGCCTGTCTGTTAATCCTATTCCGCTTTCCGGTTATTTCGCCTGGAAATTTATTCTGCTCTGCCCTGCTCCCGCGAGTGGCCTGCAGCGACCCCTTCGCGCACCTCTCGCTTGTGTTTGCGCTTCATTCGCGGCTCCCGCACTCTCATTTCTTCGCGACTAGCCGCGCTTCACGGGAGTCGAGTCGACGCAAGTCTCTTCAGGTAGTAATCGGAGCACGAAGAGTCGGAAGGACTTTGCATTGCATCGCGCCGGGCTATCAAAATCATTAGTATAGGACACTTTGTATTGCGTATAGAAACAGCATCGACTAGACACTCTCGTCGTATCATCGTACCGAAACATTCATCGTGGTATAGAAACAGTTCTCGTATCATCGTATAGAAACAGGGGACAGTAGGTGCTACATGGTGTGGTGCGGACAATCAATGCGAGGTATGCGGATCCGGTGGAGGCGTAATGGAAGTGGTGTGGGTAGAGGGGAGGTGTAGTGGATACGTTGTCGAGGTCGCAGAAATGAGAAATGAGAGGAAGGGTAGGAGGATGAGGAGAGGAGAAGGGTAGGGATGCGGTTTGGGGTCTATGCGCGCGTCGAGCGCTACATGACGAGTCGCGGGTGGTGGCTGATCGCCTCCTTCGCCGCGCCTCGCACCTCGGGGGTCGCATTACTCCCCGCCCCGCCCCTGCCTACGGCGCCGCCAAATCCAGCGCCCCCAACACGACCTCCCACGCCAAATCCAGCGCGTCCCACAGCTCGGGATCGTACACGCCCAGCGCGACCATGTCCTGCCACAGCTCCTTCAGGTGGCCTGAGCGCGCTGAGGTTGGAGGTGGGCGGCGAGGGCGTGCAGGGCGGTCAGGGAGGACAAGGTCGCGAGGAGGACTGCGTAGATGAGCTCCTCACCGCTACGCCCATGAGATGAGGCAGAGCTGATGAAGGCTGGAGGGAGGGGGAGGAGTGCTGCGAGCGCGGGGGCGAGGCGGTGGATGTACATGAAGGCATGGAGGATGGCGAAGTCGTGCGGCGAGGGGAGGGTGAGCAGGAGGACGGCGAGCGTCGCGCTCGCGGTCCGGGAGGAGCCCGCGGGGGCGCAGGGCGGGAGGCGTAGGAGCTTTGCGCAGTGGGCCGCTAGCACCACCGCCGCACCGCGCGCACCAGGAAGATCGCGGGCGCCGCGTCGCGCTCTTCCCCGCCCTTGCCTTTTGCGGCGGCCGCAATGGCGAGCGCGTGCGTGGGTACGAGACCGGGGCCGCGCCCGGGGGCACGCGCAGGGGGACGCTGAGCGCGGCGGAGACGCTGAGCGTGGCAAGGAGGTGCGACCGCGGGATCCGGGAGGGAGGTGGGAGGTGGGAGGCCACGAGGGCGGCGATGCCGGCGAGCATCTGGGGGGCCTTTGCGCGCATGCAGTGGCGGATGAACTCGGCGGGCATGCCCGACAGCTCGGGGGCCACGGCGAGGAGGGCGTCGCGACGTCCGTGAAGGGAGAGCGCCCCGGGCGTGGGCGTGGCGTCGTCGCGGTACCGGCTCAGGCGCAGCGCCGTGGTACTCGCAGTGGGACGGCGCGGAGAAGGCAGGGGACTGCGGGTAGGACGCGACCTAGAGTATTGCAGTGTCGATTAGGGAAAGAGGGCGTGGTTTCGGGGTTTCGCTGACGGCGCGGCGAGCCTCAGTGCCGGTCAGCATGAAACTCAAGGAGGAAAGAAGGTACATACGCGGAGACTCTAAACATCGCTGCCTTTCCCCTCGAGATAGCCGTGTAAAAGCCTGCAATTTCCAAAAGTCCACATTGACGGCGATCAAATGGCGAGAGAAGAGGACTTGTCGGAATTGTCGGGTGCTCGGTCCGAGATCCCGAGCGAGAAACTCCGAGTTCTGCATTCGACTTGTTAATTTGCTCGGCTCTCGAGTATTTTTTCAAGATCCGTCGGCTACTATGCATCTCCAAAAGCATTAAATTGGCCTCGCTCGTGCCTAAGTCTGGCAGCAATCTGGCAGCGCCGTAATTAATTAGAATGGCATGCTCGTGCACTGAGAACACAGCTTTCCAACAGCTTTTCATCTTTGCTTCCGGATACCACTGCGCAAGGACAGACAATGCTTTTCCTCCTCCTCATCTACCTACGCTCCCAAAGATCGACCGCCGCGCAGACCCTGGACTCCCGCGCGTTGGTCGACTCCTGCAACGACATCAATGATTGCCGCCGGCTGTTCGACATCATCTGGGGCTGCCTTACCACCGTTTTCGCGTGTACCTGGGTCTCGGTGCATCCAAATGTACCTCCGCCAGACCAGAATTGGCTGGCACGTCTGCGGCGAAGGCTGGGGATGATGCTCATGGCAGTTATTGCCCCCGAAGTGATGGTGGGATTCGCAGCCCGACAATTATTTGTCGCTTGGAAGTTCTCAAGAAGTATGTATGGTCCTTTGGCTCTATGCAGTCCTAACTAATTCCACGCAGAGTTCAAGGTCGCACTTGCTCACGGATTCTTCTTTTCCATGGGTGGATTTGTCTCGCGAGCTGGACACCCAATTACGACTATGAAGCAACTTGATGGCCCGATCGGCCGGCAATATCAAGATGAGATCTGTGCTGTGAAAGCAGATTATATCATGGGACGGGGAAAAGGAGACACGCTGTCTAAAGGCATAGCCCTTACACAGGGGCTATGGTTCATCACTCAATCCCTGGCCCGCGTCCACCAACACCTTCCTGTCACCGAGCTCGAAGTCACCACATTGGCATTTGCCATCGTCAATGTCTTCATCTGGGTGATTTAGTGGAAAAAACCACTTGATGTGGAGCAGCCCATCTGGGTAGGACCAGTGGAGGCACCAGAGCCTGGCCCAGCACCTCCACTAGTACATTTTGGCTGGGTAGACAGATTCACTGGTGCAGTGACAGGGGATTATTCCGAGCCGGACTATGATCCTATGGTATCCACCTCTGTACCATCATTCTGGGCCATGGAGGGGAATCCAACCGATACTATCATTCCTGCTTTTGCCATGGAGTGTTTTGTGGGCAGCATTTTTGGTGCCATCCACTGTGCAGCTTGGAACACAGACTTCCCCTCAACTATCGAAATGTGGATGTGGAGGGCATGCTCACTAATGGTTACAGTGATTCCCCTGCACATAGCAGCACTCTTTATCCTGGGTTGGACTGTGAAGAATGATGTGATTGGCACAATTCTTTCAGTCATATTGATAGCTGCAGTCCCGTGCTACATCATTGTCCGCCTCTTCCTCATCACCCTACCATTTATTGCCTTGCGCGCCCTCCCTCCCAGCATATTCACTGACGTGAACTGGAGTGTCTATATTCCACACCTCTGACTCGGGCCTTGGCGGCGCACCCACATGGTCATTATTCTATCTTGTCTAGACCCTTTACCAGATAATTTATTTCCAGAGTCTTTTGCAGTCGTACCTAGCACCAGTTTTTTTCTCTTCAGCTCCCGTTCAAATTTACTTTGTAGAATGTATGTAACCAGCTTCGACACATTTTGTTAGATAATCATTATGTATTGAAGTGTCGATGTTGAACCCATCTAATTTAATTTAATCTCTGCTGGCAATTGCTGACCTCCTTCGTCCCAACTCTCATGTCGGTTTCTTTGTCTATATCCCGCACCTATAGCCCTGGACTCTACGGCGCACCCACGTGGTCATTATTCTGTCTTGCATAGCAAAGTTCTATCTAGCACCGAGATTTTTCTTCAACTTTACTTTGTAGAATGTAACCAGCTTCGGCACACATGAGCTTGATCAATTAGATAGTGCATAGATCCATTCAAGTGTCGATGTTGAAACCAACTATTTCAATTCAATCTCCGCCGGCAAGTGCCAGCTCCTTCGTCCCAACTGTCATGTCGGTTTTGTCGCTCGCCAAATCCGCGCTGCTCCATGGACTCAGGACTGAGTGAGTTCCCACATGGATCAAAGCCGCACTTTCGCCATGGATCCTACATGGATTCGTACAACCTGCCGCACTCAGGCTGTTCACCGCCTCCAGTCTGCCACCTACCAATTCCGGCTAGAACCTCAAACACCCACATCTTACACTGTACAGACGAATCCACGCACAGTGTATCTTGTACCCATCCGCACCTCATGGCGACGAATGGTAAAACCTCACCCGCTGGCTGGTATGCGTCGACGTGGCTTCCCGAGCATCACCTTTGTCCGCTTAGTCCCTCGCCTTCCTGTCTGCTCACGACCCTTCATCTCTGACCTTCTGGCACTGCTGACTGTATACCCCAAAGGGGGCCCATTCTCCAAACCCACTCCGTCCTGGCTCGCATTTTCAGGATCCAACATCCGGCTGTTGCTACGCGACTCTCCTGCTCAGGATGGTATCCCATAACCTCTGCACTCGTCAACGATGGAAGACCTTCAGAGGGACAGATATACCATTCCCAGTAACCTACTAGCAACCTACTCCCAACGGCTCTACGTACTAACCTGGATGGCCTCGACCGCAACCCTAACCTCGGTTCGACGTCAGACACTCTGTGTGCCTCCGTTATCACAAGACAGCCATATCCTCGGACGCAGATATCTCTAGACCAAGCAATCCGCTATCTACCTCGAGGCGAGGTTACCCTTCCATCCTCGAGGCTCGAATAACCAACAGCCCACTTGAATTTAAACTCGAGTCTCTTCGCTTGGACACGCATCCTCGACACTTCAACACAGTGCGCGCTCAGCTTCCTCCCAGCTGCGTATTTTCTTCCTCGTCCCGCTGTCTCCACTCGTTCCCCTTCCATCGCACCGGACTCTTTGCTCTGCACAGACAACTCTCCCGTTAATTCTGTTTGTATCAAGCACCGACCTTCGCCTGTCCATCAGCAAAATATCCGCCCCCTGCTCGGACAGAAGATGATATCCATATGATTCCCAGCTCCAACCATACTGCCAGGCAGTCTGCCGAGATTCAAATTCCACCCGCGGCTATTATCCTCTCCGCTTATCTTCCCCGCTATTATTCCGCCTCGCTTGAGCTCAACAGCCATTCTTACCAGCAACTTGGATGCATTTACGCGCTAAACCGGAAAGTTGGGCCTCGAAAATCTTGCTCCGCCAAGGTGATTTTGGGCCGCGGCGCCGCTATGTAACTGTTTCCCGTGAATCGCCGCCGTATTTGTTCCGCCGCCTGCAGGCAACCCCCAACATTCAAAACTAAACAACTGCCACATCCCCTCCCTCCCGTTCCCTCCCCACCAGGAACATGAAGTATTGCGACTCGCGGAATCACAAGTGACTCACGATTCAAAAGAAGTCCATCTCCTCCAACTTCCACCGCATTTTGAATCGATTCCTCCCCTTCCCCTTTTGACCCCGCGGATGCGCGCTCCTCCTGCCCGAGGCCTTCTCAAATTATCCATCTCCAAATCCCAAGTCGTCCGACGCTCATGCCGATGCGCCTCCAATTCTCAACACAACCCAAAGGTAATGTGCATCTCAAGACGACACCTAATCGCCCGCCTGAATCTATTCCTGATTCCGACGCCGCATCCTAAATTACTAATCTATCTAGGTCCACACGCATTTATGAATATACGCGCAACTCGAGCTTGCACTCAACCTCGCACTCACACACGAACCTCACCCTGAAACAAAAACAAAAAAGGCAACCGATCTCGTCGGGATTTGAAACTATACAACCGCAGCATCCTCTCCCCTCCCCTGACCATGAAGTAATCGGACTCGCGGAACCACAGCCGAGGTTCTCCGCGCCGCGTTAACTCGCTCTCTTCAGCCTCACACCTGGCACCGTACTCCGGGGCCGTTCATGATAATGAGTACACACGAAATCCTTAATACCGCCTGCCATGCATCAGCAATTTGACAAGTTCACTTTTCGTCGCTTCTCGCGTCTTTTCTAAGAGATAAAAGATGAATAAGAGAGAAAAGAGAAAAAAAGCTCATCACTTTTCTAAGCCAGGTGCCGCTTGGGAAAAAGAGGAAAAAAGGGAGAAAAGCCGCCATAAAAGTCGATGAAAAAGGGTCTTCTTGAGCGCATATTTGAGGGTGCAATTCATATATATTGCCTGGCTACGGACACGGAATGGTAGGTAGTATTATAA
The DNA here is from genome assembly GCA_029204335.1 of Mycena vulgaris. NCBI lineage: Eukaryota > Fungi > Basidiomycota > Agaricomycetes > Agaricales > Mycenaceae > Mycena > Mycena vulgaris. The sequence goes on along the minus strand of JARGYA010000040.1, from coordinate 219,642 downwards.
GTAACTATGAAGAGCTCCAAAATAACCACTTGTTAGCTGAATATAGCACGTAAGGGCTAGTGGGACTTACCAATGCATACTGGGAGCGTGTTTGATCAGTAGTGGTCGACTTGGCAAACAATGCGCGGGGGTGATGACGAAAAGAGCGCTGGAACCAAAACAATAAGTCAGCACCCGGGATGCGAATGATGTGGAGGGGACTTACCAACAATTTTTACATCTGTCGCAGTGCCTGCTATGGGCAGTGCTCACTCAGGTCCGCACCCGATCTGCAGTGTGCAGCTATGAGCAGAGTACAAATAAGAAGGGCCGTGCACACCTGATACGGAGCCCACTGGGAGGCGATGGCGTACGGGGGAAGGATCCTGCTTGGATGTTGTCAACTGGTGCCACATGCGGCCTGGCAATCACGACGCAGTGCAGATCCAAACACAGCCACATATGGCAAAGGAGCCACGCAGGGCAGGAAAGGGAAGTACCACAGATCGCGGAAATTCGACGCAGCGCAGGAAGGGGAGCCACGGCGAAGAGTGAGATAGGTCTTGAGATAGGTCTTGAGGTATTGCAAGGAGAGCTAGCTTGACGAAGATGGCAGGAGGATTGATTGGCTTGATCCAAGGGACGAGCAACGGACCAGAGGTCTAGAGGAGGGCAGGGGAGAACGGGGAAAAGAGAGGAAGATGGAGAATACTGGGAAGATGGCGGTCAACATCAACATCCATCAGTATCAATCGCTGCCGATTGGCCAATCAAATCGACCACGTGTGTCGGACTTGTAATGACTTGTCACTTGGCTACAATTTCTGTGTTGGACTCCGAGTGGACTCAGGCTGAAGATCTCACTAAAGCAACTTGAAGACTGGAGTTTCAACCCGTTCTTATTCATCTGTGAAGTTCCTCCGACTCCGAATCCGAGTCCTCCGAATCCCGACTGCCTTCAATCCAATTCAAGCTGCTCCGGTCGGCGGTGGCCGCGGTGACTACTCTTTACCTAGGTCCAGTGTGCTGCATTGAAGCAGACACTTACCGCACACCATTGTATGATTTCGGTAAGATATAGGATCCACAGGAAGTCTTCTAAGATATGAAAATAGAAAAGGCATAATAAGCGGCTCAAGATCTTTAAGAGACGCCAAGTGGACAAAAAAAGGCCGCTAAAAAGGGAAAAAAGAGGTCGGTCCAAAAAAGCGATGAAAAGTGATGAAAAGGGCCCAAAAAGAGGTTGTCAATTTGCTGATGTGAAATACCCTTCGATGCAGGTACCGCTGAGTGCACGGTTCCTTCCCCCCCTTCCGACAGTCCTTCTCAAATTTAAATCCAAATCCAAATCCGTCTGAGGCGCCTCCAAGCCTCCCTCTCCAAAGTACAACCCAACCACCCCTCTGATTACCAAAACAGTCAGTCTGCCTCTGATTACAGCAATATTCTCAACACGTTACACACCCCAATCAATCGTGCATCCCAGCAGGCTTCGCCGGGCGCCCGCCCTGGATCCTGATTCAGATTCAGACGCGCTCAATCTAATCCAATGTACATCTGCGTCGGAGGTCCGCGCGCATCCGATTCATAACTGGGCCGTGGGGACTCGGGACTCGGGAACGATCCTCAGATCACGCTCAGATAACCTTAAACAAACTCGAACTCGAACAACTCGCACTCAACCGCGCACCCACAGTCGCATTCACTCACCCATACTCGTTTCAATCGCACCCTCAAAACAAATAAAAACTCCCCCTCGAAAAAAAGAGAGCCGCCCGCCGTCCGCGTCTGGGCCTACCTCGCGCGCGCCCCGAAATATCCCGCTCCCCTCCATATACATTACGCACCCGCGCCGCCTCAACGCACTCACGCAACGCCCCCGGACATCGCACGCACGCACCCGCTCGCCACACCCGGGCGACGATTCAGAGCACTCCACTCCAATCACCCAACGGCTATTTTTTTTTTTTGCAGCCTCGAACTCGAATGAATATTCACTCGCCCTCACCCTCGCTCTTGCCTTCGAATATTCTACGGACTTCATGGGGGGAGAGACGTAGTGTGGGTAGAGGAGAGGTTTAATGGGGATATAAGTATAGTGGAGACCGAGATCAGGAAGATGGAAAGAGGAAGATGAAAGGGTAGATGGGATGAGAGGAAGGACGGTTTTGGGCTATGCGCCCTTCGAGCGCTGCACGAAGAGGCTGTCGTCGCTCCCCGCCAAATTCAGCGCCCCACCACGACCTCCCAGGCCAAATCCAGTGCGTCCCACAGCTCGGGATCGTACACGCCAGCGCGACCATATCCTGCCCCAGCTCCTTCATGTGACCTGCATGCCCCATGAGCGTCGCGAGGTTGGAGGAGGAAGAGGCGCAGAGGTGCGAGGCGAGTGCGTGCAGCGCGGGCGGGGAGACGAGGGTCGCGAGGAGGGTTGCGTGCGTGACTTCACCGCTACGCCGATGAGACGAGGAAGAGGAGAGGAAGGCAGGAGGGCGGTGAGGACGGGCGCGAGGGCGGCGATTCCGGCGAGCATCTGGGCGCCTTTAGGCGATTGGCATATTCCTTTGGAGGTCCGATCCCCGCGCTGACGGATTTGGCCGAAAAATGGCCTCTATGGTCAACGTACGCGTGACCGTCTCGCCCGATTCGTTCTTCACTCCAGTGACTAGTGACTCCACCCAAACTCCACCAGCTCGAAGTGCGGCCCTCTCAGCCCGCCGTCTTTCTCTCAGGCCGGCAACTGGTGCGCACTCGCACGACTCAGTCACGGCAAGATTGTTAAGGAAACCGGTATTTTGACGAAATCAACACGTAAATACCCTTGATGTAACTGTAGTTACAAAATGAACTGCGCTGCAGCTCGGATGATCTCTGTCGAAGAGTTCAATGGAATCCCCGTAAGAGGACCTTGGTTCAACTGGTTTGGGTAGGTATCGAGTATGCAAGACGCCGGTACTCGATTCAAACCAACCTGACAGCAACTATAAATGAACCTGCAAGACGCGAGGGTTCACTGATAGATTGCACAAAAGGCTACAATACGTGGGCCTTTCAGAGGGCGATGAACATGCAAGACGCTGGTGTTCGAGGCGAGAGATTGCTAGACGCGGAACTCTCAAGAGACTTAATTCAGACAGAAATGGGGCGAGATGAGAGTTGTATTCAAGATTGAGTGTCTGGCTACATGGTTTCTCAGTCACTTATATACTAATTCTAGGCCATGAGTCACTCTGACTCATTACTCTGTCGCCGCTCGGAGTTGCGGGAAGGCAACGACGAGTCAGTAGCTCTTGACTCAGATTCTGAACCGTGGGAATGGACTCGAAATCGGTACAAATGATAGCCGGTATGTACGTAGAAACTAATACTAAGTAAAATGTACTAATATCCATAACAAAGATGCTCTCGCGGGAATACATTCGCCCTCAGCCGCCAAGGAAGACCCGCAAGCACAACGCACGAATCGGGGAGCAGCCCCGTACTCCCCCGCTCTCTCTCTCCGTGCGCAAACAATCTCACTCATTCACTCACTCACTCACTCACTTCCTCACTCGGCCTTTCATGACAAGAATGTTACTACTCTGTGCACGATCCCCGTGTCGAAATCCCACCCGGTGCGTCCCTTCCTCCCTCGTTCTCATCTCCACCCGCGCTGCTCGCACGGGTGTACCGCGCGCGCCGAGCGTGACGTGGGTGTCCGGGGCGGGATCGGCTGCGCAGCGAGCCGTCGAGCGCCCACACGTATCCCGCGACGTGTGGTGTGGCGCCCAGACGCGGGGTGCAGCGCCGACTCGACATGTGCGGTGCGGCACTGCAGACGCGGGCCCGGGCGCGAGAGGAGCGAGCAGCGCTGATGTACCACCAGCGCAGGGGTCGCGGACGTTGCGCGCGCAGAGCGCGACGCTCGCGGGGCGGGACCAGATGCGCCGAGAGTCGCCGCGCGCCCACACGAGTCCTGCGGCGCATGGGTGTGCAGCGTTGGAGTGCAGCGCCGACTCGACATGTGCGGTGCGGGCTACATACACTGCAGGCGCGGGCCCGGGTGCGCGAGGAGCGAGTAGCACTGGTGTACCGCCAGCGCAGGGGTCGCGGGCGTTGTGAGCGCAGAGCGTGACGCTCGCGGGGCGGGATGAGGTGCGCCGGGAGTCGCGGCGCGCCCACACGAGTCCCACGACGCGCAGGTGTGGCGCGCAGAGGCAGATTGCAGTACTCAAGCGCGAGGCGGGGTGCGCTCGCGAGGTGTGCGGAGATCCGCCGCGCTCGCTCCTCCCATCCCAGTCCCTCGTGCGCAGCGCTGGGGAGGAGGCCCGAGCCGCGCAGACGCACCCGACGCGGCGGCGCTCGAGGGACGAGCTCCGCGGGACTCCACATTCGAGGCTGCGCAGCGCGCGCCGCATTTGAGGCTGCACGCCGTGGTTCCCCCGCGACTCCGCTCGCGGGGCTCAATACGCGCGATTCGATTCCGGCGCGTGAGCTCCAAAATCCCAGGACCCGGCTAGTCGTCTGACTCTTCGCACGTCCCTCCCGCGCGCTGCCCGTCTGCAGGCTGCTGTTAATCTTATTCCGCTTTCCGGTTATTCCGCCTGGAAATTTATTCTGCTCTGCCCTGCCACCACGCGTCGTAGCACAGTGACCCGCAGCGAATACCCCTCCGCCCGCCTCTCGCTTGTGCTCGCGCTTCGTTCGCGACTCGCTCATTTCTTCGCGACTAGCTGTGCTTCACGCGAGTCGAGTCGACGCAAGTCTCTTCAGGTCGCAGTCGGAGCACGAAGAATCGGGAGGACTTTGCATTGCATCGCGCCGGGCTACCAAAACCACCAGTAGCATGGGACATTTTGTATTGCGTATCATCATCATCGTATAAACACAATTCTCGTATCGCAGCCACGTATAGAAACAGGTGCTACATGGTGTGGTGCGGACAATCAATGCGGGGTATGCGGATCGGGTGGATGTGTAGAGGGGTAAAGATGTAGTGTGAGTAGAGGGGAGGTGTAGTGGGGATACAAGTATAGGATACGTTGTCGAGGCCGCGGAAATGAGAAATGAGAAGTGGAAGGGCGGTTTGGGGTCTATGCCAACGCGTCGAGCGCTACATGTACATGAAGAATCGCGGGCCGCGGCTGGTCGCCTCCTTCACCGCGCCTCGCACCTCGCGGGTCGCATTACTCCCCGCCCCTCCCTACTGCGCCGTCAAATCCAGCGCCCCAAGCACGACCTCCCACGCCAGATCCAATACGTCCCACAGTTCCGCATCGTACCCGCCCAGCGCCACCATGTCCTGCCACAGCTCCTTCACGTGGCCCGCATGCCCCATCAGCGCGTTAGGTTGGAGGAGGAGGAGGCGCAGAGGTGGAGGGCGAGGGCGTGCAGGGCGGGCGGGGAGGCGAGGGTGGCGAGGAGGGTTGCGTGGGTGAGCTCTTCTCCGCTACGCCCATGAGATGAGGCGGACGAGAGGAAGGCGGGGGGGAGGGGAAGGAGTGCGGCGAGGGCGGGGGCGAGGCGGGGGGTGTACGTGAAGGTGTGGAGGATGGCGAAGGCGTGCGGGGAGGAGCGTCGCGCTCGCCATGCACGAAGAGCCCGCGCGCACGGAGGGCGGAGCTTCGCACAGTGCGCGCCCAGCACGACCGCGTGCACGGGAAAGGTGACGTGCGCCGCGTCGCAGCTCCCCTCCCTCGCCCTTGCATTTTGAGGCAGCGCGTGCGTGGGGTACGACACGGGCTGAGCGCTGCAGGGAGGTGCGAGGGCGCCAGGGCGGCGATGCCGGCGAGCATCTGGGGCCTTGGCGCGCAGGCCGTGGCGGATGAACTCGGCGTAGATGTCCGACAGCTCGGAGGCGGCGGCGAAGAGGGCGTACGCGATATCGGTGAAAGGCTTGCGCGGGAGGAGAGCGCGCCGGGCGTGCCGGTGCTCGAGGGGACGTCGCGGTCGTCGCGGTACCAACTTGGGCGCGACTGGTGCTGGTCGCGGTGGGACGGGGAGAAGGCGGGGACTGCGGGTGGGACGCGACCTGGAGTATTGCAGTGTCAATTAAGGAAAGAGGGTGTGGTTTCGGGGCTTCGTTGACGGCGCGGCGAGCCTCAGTGGCGGTCACAAGGCGGTCAGCATGAAACTCAAAGAGGAAAGAGGATAGTACATACGCGGAGACTCTCAATATCACTGGAACAGCATCTAAACCAACGTCAGGCAGGTAGCGCCAGCGCTGCATCGCATCAATTTTTAGTAAAAGGGTCTGGGATGGACTTTGGACGCACTATGACAAGGCAGATACTCGGGCAACAATTGAGAGCGCAGGCCCGCGTGAAGGCAGCGTTCTCGTTTTCGATGGGAGTGGGGAGGTAAGAGGCATTTCCCCTCGAGGAGCCGTGCAAAAGCCTGCAATTTCCAAAGTCCACATCGACGGCGAGTCACTTGGAAGAGGACGTGTCGGAATTGTCGGGTGCTTGGTCCGAGATCCCGGCCGAGAAACTCCGAGTTCTCTCTCTCTCTCTCTGCTTTCGACTTGGTAGGGAGGGTTATGGCATGAGCCTATGCACCATTTTGCCGTAGTCCTCGACGCTGGAAACCGTCGGATTTGCTTGACACTGGTCCTTCTCTCGAGAGATTCCTCCGAGTCGGCTGCTATCTCTAAAAGCATTAATTCGCTTTCACTGGCGCCTAAGTCTGGCAGCAGTCTGGCAGCACCGTAATTAGAATGACATGCTGTGGTCGTTGCAACCACAGCTCTTCAACAGCTTTCCATCTTTGCTCCGAACACTACTGCTCAGAACGCCATGCTCTTCCTGCTCCTCCTCTACACACTCTCCCAAAGATCGACTGCTGCGCAGACCCTGGACCCCCGTGCGTCGGTCGACTCCTGCGACGACATCAACAATTGGCGCCGGCAGTTCGATATCATCTGGGGTTGCCTCACCACGATCTTCGCGTGCACCTGGGTCTCGGTACACCCGAATGTGCCTCCACCCGATCAGAGCTGGCTGGCGCATCTGTGGCGAAGGCTGCAGATGATGTTCATGGCGGTTATTGCTCCGGAATTGATGGTGGGGTTCGCCGCCCGACAGCTCTTTGTTGCACGGAGATTTTCAAAGGGTAAGTGCATCTGTCATTTGGCTTATATGGTCCTAAGAAATCCTGCTCAGAATTTGACCTCACCTTTACTCACGGCTTCTTTTTCTCCATGGGCGGATTTGTGTCGCAGATTGGACATCCTATCACCACGTTTAAACAACTTGAGGACCCTCTCCTCGGCCCGGAATATCTTTCCGCAATACGTAAAGTCAAAGTGGCATATATCACAGCCAGAAGCAAAGGAGATGCACTGTCCAAAGGTGTAGCCCTTATGCAGGGACTATGGTTCATCACTCAGTACATCGCCCGCATTCACCAGCACCTTCCTGTCACCGAGCTTGAAGTTGCCACGTTGGCATTTGCCGTCGTCAATGTCTTCATCTGGTTGATTTGGTGGAAGAAACCTCTTGATGTCGAGCAGCCCATCCCAATTGGGCCAGTGGAGGAGCCATCAGACCCTGGCTCAGCACCTCTCCTAGTATATCCCAACTGGTTGGACAGACTAGCTGGTGCACTGACCGGGAATTACTCCAAACCGGGATATAATCCTGTGGCATCCACCTCGATCCCATCATTCTGGTCCGTGGAGTGGGAGAGCACAGCAGATAATCACAATGTTGCTCTCATCATAGAGTCTTTCGTCGGCACCATTTTTGGCACCATCCACTGTGCAGCCTGGAATGCAGACTTCCCCTCAACTGATGAAATGTGGATGTGGAGGACATGCTCACTAATGGTTACAGCGACTCCCATGCTCGTAGCAGCAACCACTATCTTCTTCAAGCCTCGCGAGAATTTCATCATTGATGACATAATCCTTGTAGCCATATTCCTGGCTACAGTCCCGACCTACCCCATCGCCCGCCTCTTCCTCATCATCCTCCCCTTCACCGCCTTACGTGCCCTCCCTCCTGGCGTGTTCATGGATGTGAACTGGAGTGTCTACATCCCGCACCTCTAACTCGGGCCTCGGCGGTGCATCCATATCACCCACATCACCATTATTTTTGTCTTGGACACTTTACTATAGTGAACACTTTTCCGAGTTTTTTTCCAGTTGTATCTTGCACCCCCATTTTTCTTCTTCAGAATTCACTTTGCACATAATATATAAACAGCTTCAATACAAAATGCCCAATGAACAAGTTAGATATAGATCCATCCATTGATGCATAGATGTTGACAGAACTCAACTAATTAATTTCAATCTCCGCCGGCAAGTGCCGAACTCCTTCGTCCCAACTCTCATGTCGCTTTCTCCTTTTGCCAAAAACACTGCTCCAAGTCCCAATGATGTAAATTCCTCCATGGATCCTAGTCGGACCTTTGTTATGAATCTTACACAAGTGCACACGCACTCAGTCCGTCACCGCTCCCGCCGTCTGCCACCTAGTACCGATTCCGGCTATAACCTCAAACACCCCGCATCTTACAGGCGAATCTACGCCCACTTTATCTTGTACACATCCGCATGCCATGGCGACGAATTGTAAAAGCTGTGACTCGCCAGCTGGTCGGCGTCGGCGTGCATGATGACGTGGCTTCTCGGGCATTACCTCTGTGCCCTCAAAGTCTCGCGCGCCTTCATTTCTGCTCAAGAATTCTCGTCTCTCAATTTCTGGAACTCCTGTCCGCACCCCTACCAAATTGACTCCACTGCGTCCTGGCTTGTATTCTCTGGACACGTTCGGTATTGTTTTCTTCTTCTTTTGGTGTCTGCGCCGTCATCGGACTGCAAGTCTAAATAAATCATCTGACGTCAACGATGAAGGGCCTTCAGAGCTGCAGATGGACCATTCCCCATACCTGCGACATAACCCCAACGGCTCTACTAACCTGGATGGCCTCGGCCGCACCCAACCTCGGTTTGACGTGGCGTTCCGCACGCCTCTTGTACCCAAAGGTCACCCACTGGATCCTCGCTATCTCTCAGCTGTTGATCCAGAAATCACCCATCTGCATCGAGCGAGACTCCCTTCCATCCTCGAATCACTAACACCCCCTCTCGAATTCATACTCGAGTTTTGACACACATCCTTGACGGCTCCAACACAGCGGCCTAATTGCGCGCGCAGTTTCCTCCCAGCTGCGGCTTGTTCTTCGTTCGCTTGCCTTCTATCGCACCGGAACCACTACTCTGCACAGACAACCGTGGCTTGAATTATGATTTCATCACACTGGGGTCTCTCTGCAAACAGTCGCCTGCTCGGACGCAATATACCATCCATATTCTTCCATGTTCCAACCATACTGCCAGGCAGTCCGCCGGGATTCAAAGTCCACGCGCAGGCTAAATTTCAAGCCCATCCGCGGCTATTATCCGCTCTGCCTATCCTCGCCGCTATTATTCCGCCTTCCTTCTTGACCTCAACAGTCATCCCCCTGTCTCGTTCAGACCAACAACTTAGACACATTTACGCGCCCAAACCGTGAAGTCGTGCCTCCCACATTTCAAATCCACCAAGCTGATTTTGGGCTCGGCACCCCGTGAATCGGTGCCGTACTTGTCCCGCCGCGATTACGAGGTATGTAATTTAATCCACGCTTCCGGGATTCGCTGAAGCAGCGAGGAGCTTCACGGACAGGATAGATGACTTTGAATACTGCTAACCACAGACGGGATACATGAGAAATTCATCTCCTACAATTTTCACCGCACTCTGAATCGGGGCCATTCATTCATGAGTGCACACAAAAGCAAAATTCTTATTAGCGTGCGGCACGGGATGAGCGTGCGCAGCCTAAGCGCAGTGCACAATTCCCCGCGGTGGTATCCTTCGATGCGCGGTCCTCCTTCACGAGTCTGTCTCAATTCAAATCCGAATTCGTCTCAAATTTATCCAAGATCCAAGTGGTCTGACGCACCCGGCTGCCGATGCACCTCCGAGTCCTCCTCTCCAGCTAACCCCAACGCACCACGTCCGCATCTGATTGTCAACACAACTCAACGGTAATCGCGCATCTCAACAAGCATCTCAAAGCCGTCGCCCTGCCCTGATTCCGATATCCTGAGGATCCACACGCATTTTACGCGGCGGGCTCAATCGAACGATCCTCTCAGAACTCAACCTCAACCTCAATCCCCAACCCGAACCGGGTGAAACCAAACCCAAACTCGACTCCGAACTCGAACTCGTTCAAACTCACCTTCTAACAAAAAAAAGGTAGCCGCTCTCCGAACTTCGTCCGTCCGGTTCAGCACTAGCTCCAGCTCGATATCAACCTCACCGCCCGCGCCCCCTCCCTTCGCATCTGAGTCACCCCGTATCACTCAGGCTGCCGCACGCCGCGGGTCTGTTTAGAGCGCACAACTCCTGATACGAACTCGCCTAGCAATGAAGTTCGAAATTCGATTCAACCCCTAAAGCCAAAGCAACGCCACCGAATACCACGAACACCACTGTAATTGACGAAACTGTAATTTAAATTGCCATCGCCATCTGACTGGCGCCCGCCCGGAGTCATAAAAAATCAACGAGGACTCGCGGGCTGGGACCTCGCGTATTCACTCGGACTGGAATATCAACTGGGACTCAGTCCCGCTCGAATGAATACTCATTGACCCGAGATATTAACCATGATGCCGATGAAGATTAACGCTCATCACCTTCTCGTACGCGCGTCCTCCGCACGGAGATCCGAAACACGTTCTGGCTTCAAGTCCGCTCGACTCTAAGCGTAAATTGAAACCATACACGTTCTCTCCTTCCCCCGGGCCCCTCTGGATCGTGTATGCTTCCCTCCCATGCTTGCGCTCCCTTCCCTCTTACCTCGCCCTCTTCCCTCCACTTATCACCCCGGTGCTCTCTCCGCCCGCACTCAAGCCTAAATCTGACCCTCCCGCTCGCTCCCTAGTCCTCGCGCCATCCTCCCACTCGCGCGCGGCATTCGTACCCCCTTACATATGTGGCTGTAGGACCCGTGTTAACCTTTCGCCGCTCTCTGTCTTTACTTCAAGTTACTTACTCTGCTGTGTCTGCCGTGCTCTGCCCCATTGAACTCACATCGCGCGTCCGTGACTCCGTGCAACCAATACCGCCATGCAAGTCCGACCACCGCCACGACTACCGCCGAGCCCCGATACCCCCGTCGCGCTCGCCTTGCGCCTGCGCCTGCGCCTGCGCTTCGTTCGCGACTGGCAATCGACGCAAAGGTCCTAGTCTGCGCAAGTCTCTCAGAGTCCAAGCACACACGTAGCGCGTAGCACGAAGCATAAGAGGAACGCCGGTGAAGAGTTGGATGTCTGGAATCGCCCCGGGCCCCCGCCCAAAAATCAAAAATCGAGTTGGCGCCGCCCGCGCGCTCCAGGTCTTACCGAGCACAAACTCAACTCCGAGCTCCCCTCGGTCGTACCACGAAGGAACGAACAAACAAACGAACGAGATTCGACTTCAAAGCCACAACCACAGCCAACGAATACGAATATAATTGACACGAGTGTAACTGCCATTGAAACTGTAATTGTCATGGCCCAATCATGGCCGCTCGGGAAAATCAGCCGCGCTCGTGGACTCGCGGGCTCGGACTCAGACCCTCGCCCTCGCTCTCAAATGTTCTACTTAATGGATGGAGGGATGGAGGATTAGCAAGGCTCAACGTTGGATATCCTCCTCCTCTACCTGCCTCGTCGTGTGCAGCCGCACGCAGTGAGCGCTGATTTAACGCCCAGCTCTGGCTTCAAGTCCGCTCGACTCTGAGAGGAGTCAGATCTGTAAACACCCTCCTTCCAGATCGTCTGCCTCCCTCCCCGTGCTTGCGTTCGGAGTTCCCTCCCTCTCAGCTCGTGCCTCACCCTCGACCCTCCAATCATCACCCCGGCGTTCTCTCCGTCCGTTCGTCAACCAAAACCTGAGTTCCGAGTCCTCCCTCACACTTCCTCCCTCCCGTGCCCGCCTCCGCCCGACCTCCAAAAGCCAAGCCCCACCTCTAAATCCCAAACCCGGACCCGGACCCCGAGACCCAGCCAGTCCTCTTCACCGCGTGTACCTCCCTCCCTCCCTCCCTCCCGCGGTGCTGTCCGTCTGCGAGCTGTAGAGCCGATCTTAATCTTATTCCGCTTTCCTTTCCGGTTATTCCGCCTAGGCATTTAGTCTGCTCTACCCTGCCCCCACGCGTCCTAGCACAACGACTCGGGTCTCGAAACTGCCCCTTCGGGCGCCTCTCTGCGCTTTCTTCGCGACTCGCCGCGCTCTAATTCCTTCGTGGGAGTCGCCTCGGAAGCAAGTCTCTCCCGCGTCGAAGTCCAACCTCAGCCTCAGGCTCGTAGTCCGGCGATCAGTCGAACAGACTGTGAAGTGCTTGCGTCGCATGGGGCACGGATACGGTGTCCCTACTTTAGAGAAACAGCGTCGAACAGACGCCCTCGTCATATCATCGGAAGTAGATATAAAACAATTCTCGTATCACATTCGCGTATAGAAACAATCAGGCGGGTGGTGATGGGTGTGGGGAATCAATGCGGGGTATGCGGATCCAAGTATGTGGAGGGGCGGTGTAGTATGGATATAAGTATAGGATCTGGTGTCGAGAGACGGGGCCAGGGATAGATGGGGAGGAAGAACGGGAAGAGAAGGGGTAGCTGGGTGGGGATGAGGAATGGGAAGGGTTTTGGTCTATGCGCGCGTCGATATCCTGTCACAGCTTCTTCATGTGGCCTGCATGCCCCGTGAGCGCGGCGAGGTTGGAGGAGGAGGCGGCGCAGAGGTGGACGGCGAGGGCGTGCAGGGCGGGCGGGGAGGCGAGGGGTTGCGAGGAGGGTTACGTAGGTGTGCGATGAGCGAGAGTTGGAATAGGAGGACAAGAGAAAGGCGGGGGGGAGGGGAAGAGTGCGGCGAGAGCGGGGGCGAGGCGGTGGGTGTACATGAAGGCGTGAAGGAGGGCTAAGGTGTGCGGGGAGGGGAGCGTCAGCGGTAGGACGGGCAGCGTCGCGCTCGCCGCGCGCGAGGAGCCCGCGGGCGGCGGGCGCAGAGGGCGGCAGGCGCGCCGCGCAGGAGCTTTGCGCAGTGCGCCAGGTGCACCGGGAAGATCGCGTGCTCTCCACAAAACGCTCACGTTACCCGTAACAACCTCAATTGGATCGACTGAGAAAATGCCTGCGACGGCGATGCAAGAGGACCGGAATTGTCGGATATTCGGTCCGAGATTCCGGCCGAGGACCTCCGAGTCCTGTCACCTGCTAGAGAAAAAATACTCGAACTCAACTTGAACTCAACCGGAACTTGACCAAAACTTGCCCTCTTCTCTCTCCAATACAATCACCTCAAGTACAAAAGCATCCGGCTTCTGGCCGCGGTATAATTAGAACGGCATGCTGCCTTGACGACTATACAGCTTGCGGTCTTGCGCGTCTCACTGCCTCGCGAAGACTCCTGCTGCGGCTTACCACGATGCTCCTCCTAGTTCTCATTGCACACCTACTCCCTAGAAACCCGACCGCTGCCCAGGAGCATTTTCTGGACCCACGCGCCTCGGTCGACTCCTGCGATGACATCAATAATTGCCGCCGGCTGTTCGACATCATCTGGGGCTGCCTCACCACCATTTTCGCGTGCACCTGGGTCTCGGTGCATCCAAATGTGCCTCCACCCAACCAGGGTTGGCTGGTGCATCTGCGGCAAAGACTTCGGATGATGCTCATGGCAGTTATCGCTCCCGAAGTGATGGTGGGGTTTGCAGCCCGACAATTCTTTGTTGCTTGGAGGTTCTCGAGAAGTATGTATGGTCCTTCGACTTTATGCAGTCCGGAGTAATTCCACACAGAGTTCAAGGTCACACTCGCTCACGGATTCTTCTTCTCCATGGGTGGATTTGTGTCGCAGAACGGCCATCCTATTGCAACTTTCACCCAACTCGAAGGCCTGATCGGTAAACAGTATCAGGAGGAAATTTGTGCCGTGAAAGCGGAGTATATCATGGGACGAGGAAAAGGAGATGCCCTCTCCAAAGGCATCGCTCTCACGCAGGGGTTATGGTTCATCACTCAATGCATCGCCCGCGTCCACCAGCACCTTCCTGTGACGGAACTTGAGGTCGCCACATTGGCTTTTGCCGTTGTCAACATCTTCATCTGGTCAATTTGGTGGAGGAAACCTCTGGATGTGGAACAGCCTATCTGGATAGGGCCTGTTGGGGAGCCATCAGAGCCAGGCTCAATAAGTCAATACAGCTTAGGCTGGTGGGATAGATTTTATGGTGCAGTGACCGGGAAGTATTCCAACCCGGACTATAATCCTATGGTATCCACCTCGGTACCATCATTCTGGTCCATGGAGAACAGTTTGCATGATAGGCGCCATCATGCTGGGTTCATGGAGTGTCTCGTTGGCAGCATTTTTGGTGCCATCCACTGTGCATCATGGAACACAGACTTCTCCTCAACTGGATGTGGAGGACATGCTCACTAATGGTTACAGGAATTTCTGTGCTTCTATCAGCACTCTTTATCCTGGCTTGGATTAAGGAGAATGATGTGGTTGGACCAATTTTTTCAGCCATATTCATAGCTGGGGCTCCAACCTACATCATTGCCCGCCTCTTCCTCATCATCCTCCCCTTCACTGCTTTGCGTGCCCTCCCAACTGGGGCCTTCGCGGATGTGAACTGGAGTATCTATATCCCACACCTCTAACTCAGGCCTCGGCAGCAAACCACATCACCATTATTTTTGTCTTGGACACTTTGCTATAGTGGATGCTTTTTCAATTTTCTTTTTGAGTTATTTTGCACCCACGTTTTCTTCTTTGAATACCTATCAAATTTCCTTTGTAAATATAATATAAACAGCTTCGACACAAAATGCCCAATGAACGAGTTAGATATAGATCCATCCATCGAAGCGTAGATTTTGAATGAATTCAACTAATTCATTTCAATCTCCGCCGGCAAGTGCCGGATCCTTTGTCTCAACTCTCATGTCGCTAATTCTTTGTTTGCCAAAGAACACTGCTCCAAGTCCCAATGATGCAAATCCCCCCACGGATCCTAGTCGGACCCTTGCTATGGATCTTACACGAGTGCACACGCACTCAGTCCGTCACCGTTCCCGCCGTCTGCCACCTACCGATTCCGGCTATAACCTCAAACACCCCGCATCTTACAGGCGAATCCGACATACACATTTTGTTCTCTACAATTTCGCACCTCATTGCACATTGTAAAGGCTATCACTCACTGGCTGGTCTGCATCGCGGCACATGATGACGTGTCTTCTCAGCATTATGTACCCCTTTGCACCTTCCCTCCCAAGTCTCCCCCGCCTTCATTTTTGCTCAAGACTCTTCCTCTCTGACCTTCCCCTACTATTGACTGCATCCCACCGAAGCGACCCATCCTCTAAACCTACTTCATCCTGGCTTGCATTCTCTGGATCCGACATCCTGTTGTTCCTATGCGACTCTCCCTGCTCAGGTGGGTCTCACATAACTTCTGCGCTCGTCAACGATGGAAGACATTCAGAGCTGCAGATGGTATATTCCTCATATCGACCCCCAACTCTGCGTACTAACTCGAATGACCTCGGCCGCACCCAACCTCGGTTTGATGTGACGTTCCGCGCGCCTCTTGTACCCAAAGGTCACCCGCTGGATCCTCGCTATCTCTCAGCTGTTGATCCAGAAATCACCCATCTACATCGACGCGAGACTCACTTCCATCCTCGAATCACCAACGCCCCCTCTCGAGTTCAAACTCGAGAGTCTTTCCGCTTCGACCCACATTCTCGACGTTCCAACACAGCAGTCTAATTGCGCGCGCACGTTTCTCCATGCTGCGAATTGTTCGTCGTCCCGCCGCCTCCACCCGCTTGTGTTTTATCGCACCGGACTCTCTGTTTGTATCAAGCACCGGCCTTCGCTGGTCCATCAGCAAAATATCCCCCTCCTGCTCGGACGCAACATTTCATCCTTATCAACCCTTCCTTATTCCAACCACACTGCCAGGCAGTCTACCGGGATTCAAAGTCCATGCGTGGGTTATTATCCTCTCGGCTATTATTCCGCCGTCTTGAGCTCAAGATTTCTTCCTTTCTGGTCAGTAACTTGGATGCAACTACGCGCTGAATCAGGGACGTCGGTACTCCCCACATTTTACCCCCAAGTTGAACTGTGGACCTCGGCGCTGCTGTCCCAATGCGCTCGCGCAAATACGAATTCGTCTCAAATTTATCCAAGTGGTCTGATGCACCTGCCGATGCACCTCCGAGTCCTCCTCTCCAACCAACCCCGACGCACCACGTCCACATCTGATTCTCAACACAAACCAACGGGAACTGCACATCTCAGCAATATCTCAAAGCCGTCACCCTGCCCTGATATTCTGACGTACTACTTCAACCGGATCCACACGCATTCTACGCGGCGAACCCAATTGAACGATCCTCTCAGAACTCGACCTCAACATTAGCCTTTAACCCGAACTGGTCGAAACCAAACCCAAACTCGACTCCGAACTTCAACTCGTTCAAACTCAGTGCCCACCTTCCAAAAAAAAAGGGAGCCGCTCCCCGAACTTCGTTCGCCCGGTTCAGCACTAGCTCCAGCTCGATATCAACCTCACTGCCCGCTCCCTCTCCCTCCCTTCGCGTCTGAATCGCCCCACATCACTCAGGCTGCCGCACGCTGCGAGTCTATTAGAGCGCGCAGCTCCTGATCCGAACTCGCCTAGCAGCGAAGTTCAAAATTCGACCCACCCGCTAAAGCCAAAGCAACGCCACCGAATACGAACGAAGACCACTGTAATTGACGAAACTGTAATTTAAATTGCCATCGCCATCCGACTGGCGCCCGCCCGGACTCACAAAAAATCAACGAGGGCTCGCGGGCTGGGACTTTGCATATTGACTCGGACTGGAATATCAACTTGGACTTGGTCCCGCTCGAATGAATACTCACTGACTATCTCGCCCTGAAATATTAGCCATGATGCAAATGAAGGTTAACGCTCATCACCTCCTCGTGCATGCCTCCAGCGGAGACCCGAAGCGCGTTCTGGCTTCAATTTCTGTGATCTGAACTTGCTTGGATCGAAGCCAGACGCGTACCCTCCCTCCCTCGACCGGAGTCGCCTCCCTGTACTTGCGTTCCCGTTCCTCTTGGCTCGTTCTTTATTCCTCAACCTCTCTACCCGCCCCTCAAGGCAAAAACGGGGCTCGTCGATGCGTAGTTGCGTGCACGCCCCTCCCTCCCTCCCACGTGTAGCCCTCGTACCTCCCCCGTGCACTGCCGCCGCCCTGTATTCTCTCCGCCCAATACCTATGCACGCCTCTACTTCAAGTTACTCAGTCTTCTCAGAGTCTACTCTGCTCTAGTCTTCTGCCCTGGCCCCACGCGTCGTGGCCCCGGCCCCGGCCCCGAGTCACCGTCGCGAGTGACTCGCCGCAGATATCCGCTTGCCCCGTGCTCCTTGCGCCGCGTACTTCAAGCTGAAGCCTTGCGCTTCGCAGGGACTCCGGCGATTCGAAGTGGCGGTCTCAGTCTCTTCAGACTTGACATTGCTTTGCAGGTCATCGCATCGCGTCGCATGGAACGATCGAACAGACTTTGTATTGTTTTATCATGAAGATAATATATTCAGACAGTGTCGAACAAACGCGCTTCGTCGTATCATCACATCGTAAGTAGATATAGAAACACATCGCGCATCAAGTATAGAAACCGTCAGGCAGGCTCGCAGCCCGGTATTAGACAGTAGGTGCTACATAGTGGTGGTGCAGATAATCAATGCGTGTGGGTGTGTCATAGTGGAAGTGGTGTGCGTAGATGAGGAGAGGGTGTAGTGGGGATATCAGTATAGTCGAGACCAGGGATGGAAAGAGGAATGAGAACAGGATGAGGGGAAGGGGAAGGATGGATAGATGCGGGTTTGGGGTCTATGCAGCGCGAACGGCGGGCGTTGCAAGAACGGTGTCGTCGTCACTCCCCGCTTACTGCGCCGCCAAGTTCAGCGCCCCAAGCACCACCTCCCACGCCAGATCCAGCGCATTCCACAGCTCGGCGTCGTACACGCCCAGCGCCACCATTTCCTGCCACAGCTCCTTCACATGCCCGGCATGCCCCATCAGCGCGCTGGGGTTGGAGGCGGAGGCAGCGCAGAGGTGCGAGGCGAGGGCGTGCAGGGCGGGCGGGGAGGCGAGGGTCGCGAGGAGAGTGGGTCGCGAGGAGAGTGGTGTGGGTGAACTCTTCCCCGTGCGATGAGCGAGAAAAGGGCGGCAGACGCGGGAGCTTCGCGCAGTGCGCGGCCAGCAGCACCGCGTGCACCGGGAAGATCGCGTGCCCCGCGTCGCTTTCCTCCCTCGCCCTTGCCTGTTGAGGCAGCGCGTGCGTAGAGTACGAGACCGGCGCTGGGTCCGGGGACGCGCGTAGGGGGACGGCGAGCGCCCCGGGGAGGGGCGAGCGCGGGAGGGAGGTGGGGAGGGGCGAGCGCGGGAGGGAGGTGGGGAGGTGCGAGGGCGCGAGGGTGCCGATGCCGGCGAGCATCTGGGGGGCCATGGCGCGCAGGCCGTGGCGAATGAACTCGGCGGGGACGCCTGAGAGCCCGGGGGCGGCGGCGAGGAGGGTGTCACGCGCGATGTCGGTGAAGGGCGGGCGTGCCGGCGAGTGTGCGCGGGAGAGAGAGCCCGCCGGGCGTGCCGGAGATAGCGTCGCCGTCGTCGCGGTACCGGCTCGGGCGCAGCGCCGTGGTGCTCGCGGTGGGACAGCACGGAGAAGGCGGGGGACTGCGGGTGGGACGCGACCTGGAATATTGCAGTGTCGATCAAGGAAAGACTGCGTGGTTTCGGGGTTTCGATGACGGCGCGGCGAGCCTCAGTGGCAGTCAGCATGAAACTCAAAGAGGAAAGAAGATACTGTACATACACAAAGACTCTGAGTATCGCTGGAACAGCATCCAAATCGGCGCCAGGCAGGTACCGCTAGGGCTGCATCGCATCAGTTTTGAGTAAAGGCTCTGGGATGGACTTTGGAGTCTGGACGTTCAATGCAGATACGCCGGCAACATGGCAAGCGCAGGCCCGCGGGAAGGCAGCGTTCTCGTTGTTGATGGGAGTGGGGAGGTAAGAGGCATTTCCCCTCGAGATAGCCGTGCAAAAGCCTGCAATTTCTAAAGTCCACATTGACGGAGGACGTATCGGAATTGTCGGGTGCTCGGTCCGAGATCCCGGCCGAGAAACTCCGAGTTCTCACCGCGGACCTTCTCCCGAGATTTTTTTCGAGATCCGTCGGCTGCTATCTCCAAAAGCCTGAATTGTTCCTCGCTGGCGCCTAAGTCTGGCAGCAGTCTGGCAGCGCGTAATTAAAATGGCATGCTGTGGCGTGCACTGCTGCAACCACTCTCCAACAGTTTTTCATCTTGCTTCCAGACGCTACTGCTCGGGACGACAATGTTCCTCCTACTCCTCATCTACACGCTCTCCCAAAGACCGACCGCTGCGCAGACCCTGGACCCCCGCACATCGGTCGGCTCCTGCGATGACATTAACAATTGCCGCCGGCTGTTCGACATCATCTGGGGCTGTCTCACCACAATTTTCGCGTGCACTTGGGTCTCGGTGCACCCAAATGTGCCTCCACCAGACCAGAGTTGGCTGTTGCGTCTGTGGCGAAGGCTGGGGATGATGCTGGTTGCAGTCATCGCTCCGGAGTTGATGGTGGGATTTGCAGCCCGACAATTATTTGTAGCTTGGAGGTTCTCAAAGAGTGTGTCTGTCTGCTTTGTGCCTTTCTATGATGCTAATTCTACACAGAATTTGAAGTCCCCCTCGCTCACGGATTCTTTTTCTCAATGGGTGGATTTGTTTCCCAGGGTGGACACCCAATTACGACCATGGCCCAACTCGAGGACCCGGTCTTGGGCGAACAGTATCAAAAAGCGATCTGTGCTGTGAAAGCGGATTATATCATGGGACGAGGAAAAGGCGATGCACTGTCCAAAGGCGTAGCCCTTACACAGGGGCTATGGTTCATCACTCAATGCCTTGCCCGTGTCCACCAGCACCTTCATGTGACGGAACTCGAGGTCGCCACATTGGCGTTTGCCATCATCAACATCTTCATCTGGTTGATTTGGTGGAAGAAACCTCTTGATGTGGAGCAGCCCATCCATATCGGGCCAGTGGAGGAGCCATCAGAGCCTGTCTTGGCACCCCAACCAGTAAATTTAGACTGGGAGGACAGGCTCGGAGTCACTGGTGCAGTGGTCGGGGATTATTCTGGCTGCAACTATGACCCTATGGAATCCACCTCCGTACCAGCATTCTGGTCCATGGAGAAGCATGGGCATAATGGTACCGGTCGTGCATTCCTCACAGAATGTTTTGTTGGCAGCATTTTTGGCGCCATCCACTGTGCAGCCTGGAACTCAGACTTCCCCTCAACTGATGAAATGTGGATGTGGAGGGCATGCTCACTAATGGTTACAGTATATCCTTTGATCTTCCCAGTGGCATTGTTTACCCTGGTTGTGATTTTCGAGAGTGATCTTTCTGGAACCATATCCTCACTAGCTCTGATTTCAATCTACATCATCGCCCGCATCTTCCTTATCATCCTCCCTTTCATCGCTTTGCGTGCCCTCCCACCCGGCGCCTTTGCGGATGTGAACTGGAGTGTCTATATCCCGCATCTCTAGCCCTGGACTCAGCGGCGAACCCACACGGCCGTTGTTCTTTCTTGTACACGGACACTTTAGCAAACAATTTTTCGAGGCTTTTGCAGTTGTACTTATCTTGCCCCGATGTTTTTTTCCTTCAAATACCTTTCAAATTTACTTTTTAGAATGTAGCCAGCTTTGACACACCTTGAATAATGACGAGTTAGATAATAATTATGATCCATTGAAGCGTCGATGGTTGAATCCAACTAATTCAATCTCCGCGGGCAAGTGCCGACCTCCTTCGTGATGACTCTCAGGTCGGTTTCTTCATTCGCCAAAGATGTGCTGCTCAAAGGCCCAAGGACTGAGTGAATCCCCTCAGGATTCTAGGTGCACCTTCGCTATGGATCCCACATACAAGCTGCCACACTCACTGGCCGTCCGTCACCGCTCCCGCCGTCTGCCACCTACCGATTCTGGCTATAACCTCAAACACCCCGCATCTCACAGGTGAATCCGACACACACACTTTATCCTCTACCAATTCGCACCTCATTGCACATTGTAAAAGCTGCGACTCGCTGGCCGGTCTGTGTTGACGCGCATGATGACATGTCTTCTCCGATCAGGCATTATGTACCTCTTTGCGCCTTCCCTTCCAAGTCTCGCTCGCCTTCATTTTTGCTCAAGACTCTTTGTCTCCGACCTTCCGCTAATATCGACCGTATCCCACCGAAGTAACCCATCCTCTAAACTTACTCCATCCTGGCTTGCATTCTCTGACTATCCTGCCGTTCCTACGTGACTCCCCCGCTCGGCGGCGCTCATTTGTGTATCTTAGAACCTCTACACTCGTCAACGATGGATCTCTAGAGCTGCAGATGGTACATTCCTCGTACCAATCCCCGGCTATATGGACTTACATGACCTCGACCGCTCCCCAACCTCGGTTCGACATGGCTCCGCGTGCCTCTTGTAACCACAGGACAGCCAGATCCTCGCACACTATTTCTCAGCCCGTGTTGATCCAGAAATCCACTATCTGCATTGAGCCGAGACTCTGCCTCCATCCTCGAATCACCAACGCCCCCTCTCAAATTCAAACTCGAGAGTCTTTCCGCTTCAACACATATCCTCGACGCTCTAACACGGCGGCCTGATTAACATCGCGCGCAGTTTCCTCCCAGCTGCCGATTGTTCTCGTCCCGCTGCCTCGACTAGTTTGCCTTCTATTACACCGGAATCTCTGCTCTGTACAGACGCCCCTCGCGCTAATTCTGTTTGTATCACGCACCGGCCTTCGCCGGTTCACATTCCCCCTGCTCAGACGCAATATGTCATCCATATTCTTCTAACCTCCAACCCTACTGCCAGGCAGTCTTCCGGGATTCCAAGACTCCCCGCGGCGAATCTCCCCTCCGCTTGTCCTCGCCGCTATCATTTCTCCTTCGTTCTTGAGTCCAACAGTCATCATGTTTCGTTCTGATCAACAACTTGGATACATTTACGCGCCAAACCAGGGACGTCGGCCTTCCCAGATTTAGATCCGCCAAGCTGATTTTGGGCTCGGCGCCGTCCAAATGCGCTCGCATGGACCGCCTTGAAATCGCTGCTGCACTTGTCGCGTCGCGACTCAGGCAACGCAGTACTCAAAACTAAACAACCGCCACATCCCCTTCCCTCCCCTCCCCACCAGGAGCATAAAGTAATGCGCTCGCGGAATCGCAAGCGATTCATCATTCAAAAGAAGTCCATCTCCTCCAACTTCCACCGCATCTAGATCAAGGCCATTGATTCATAGGTACGCACAAATCTTAATCGAAATTCATATCAGCGCACGGCGTGTGCAGCACAGTAAACGATTCCTCCTCTTCCCCATCCGACCCCGCGGATGCGCGCTCTCCACGAGGCCTTCTCGAATTTATCCAAATCCAAATCCTAAGTCGTCCGACGCTCATGCTGATGCACCTAATTCTCAACACAACCCCAAGGCAACTGCACATCTCAAGACGACACTTAATCGTCCGCCCTGAATCTATTCCGGATTCCGACGCCGCATCCTAACTAACTGATTTATCTGGATCCACGCGCATTATGAATATACGCGCAACTCGAACTTACACTCAACCTCGCATTCATACTCGAAACTCCCCCTGAAAAAAAAACAAAAAACGGCGACCGTTCTAGTCGGGATTCAAAACTATACAACCGGAACACCCGTCCCTCCCAATGAGACTCGCGGAACCACAGCCGAGGTTCTCCGCGCCGCGTTAACTCGCTCTCTTCAGCCTCACACTCGGCGCCGTACTCCGGAGCCGTTCATGGTCACGAGTACGTACGAAATCCTTGACAGCGCGCGCCATGAAATACCCTTCGATGCGCAGCGCAGTGCACGATTCCTTTCCCCCCCCTTCCCACCTTCCTTCTCAAATCCAAATTCCAATCCCAATCCATCCGATACGTTGCCGATGCGCCTCCAAGCCTCCCTCCCCAAAGTACGAGCTATGCCGTTCGGACGGTTGCCAAGATGGTCCTGTGGCAAGCGCGACGGATGGAGAGAGCGATGCACATGCAGACAGGGATGCCGCAAGTACGGAGGAGTCTCCAGAAGACGACTTGGATGAAGAGGAGGAGGAAGGTGACCGTGACAATCGCGTGAGTCTTCGAAGACTCGACAGCATTGATTATGTTTTTGATGTGCTTCCCACGACAGGTCATGTTCTCTGACGGACAGAAAATCCACTTGAAACGCTTTTGGGAAGATATGATGGGTGTTATAGACAATCCACGCGGAGTTCACCCAAAACTGGCCGCAGTTCTTGAAGGTGCATTCGCAAAAATTGAAAGGATCGGCGGGGACATCGGAAGGGACAAGCGGAGGAGGAAAAACCCTCGGACATGGGATGATAATAACGCAAACACAATGTACTTAGACTAATTCAAGTAAAAAACGCGTCTCAACGCGTCGAAATGCCACCCGACGCGTCCTGACACGTGAAGTAGCACGAGACTTAAAAGCACGTGCTCTGTCTTTTAGAAGGGGTCGATTGCGGCTGTAGGTAAGAGTTTACTGATGCACTCCAGGAATGGTCTGTAGCGGTAGAACTAAAGGGGCCCGCCCATGCTTTTGTACGTCGGAGGATAATCATCCGACAGCACGCTCCGCCGACTCGATTCACCTCCTGCATCGGGGCGCGGGTTGGTGACGACCCACGCTCTCACGTCCTCTGCCGTCCCTCCCGCGAATGCTGTAGTGGGTTGGCGTGCGAAACTGCCTTCATAAGCCGAAATGTGTCCAGCCTCTACCATCTTGTGACCGGCGCCTATGAGCGTGTTGCAGAGCGAGGAACAGAACACGAAAAATACCTGCTCTTCAGCTGCTGCCGAGGTTGTTCCGATCGATCTCGCTGGCCCGGATATTGAAAGAAGCTCAGCTGCGCCGGACGAGGAGCGTTGGAAGGTTCGAGAGTTGATGTCCAGGTGAAAACTGAGAATGGCCGGTTGGTATCATTCGATGGAAGAGGGAATAGCTTACTTTGTGACGACCGCATTGCTGCAAAATCCTCCCAATGCAAAGTGCAAAGCCTAGGTACGTGCGTGTCGGAGGTGTCTCTGGATTTTCATTCTGAGGAATTGTACGCACCAGCCAGGCCAGTGAACTTGAACTTGCCGCAAACTGGGTTTCGATATCATGTCAATAAATTTACCGCAGAATATGGCACTCCAGGTCTCACCGCGGCGACACACGCCAAAGCTACGACGCTATCAGGCTCTTTAGTCCTCGGAAAGCTTGGTGGCGATGGACGAATATACCTCGTGGCGAGACCGCTCGCAAAGATCACCGCAAGGTAACGTGTGAGTGCAAGGTTTGTTCTGCCATGACGCATTAGACGCTCAGACCCCCTCGAGAGCCATCAGGTAGCGTACTGTGGCTTCAACTCGCCCAGAAGAAGCATGGACACCACGGCATCCACTTTACACGGAGGTGAGCGCCGATTGTTAATCTGGGCGGAGGCGATTGGCTGGCGCACCTGCGGCTCGTAAAGCGAGAGATGCAAGGAATTCCCCGCCGGAGTGAAGCATCGAATAGCCCGTTGTTTCGCGCGCGCGGAGCTGGATTGACGCAACTGTATTTAAAACAAAGGCAGCGACGCTTGCGAGACCCATAGCACCACAAAGCGGGAGCTGTTTTCTGACCACTCTACACCGGATCAACGGTAAGCTCGTAAAACGGCGCAACCAATCGAAAAGCCGACCGGTACAGGAGGAGCCCTTGACAGAGCAAGGTTTGGGCTCCCGAAAATCCGAGGTACAATATAAGTGGCTCCGGGGTGCCCACGATGGAGAGGACGTCTCCCCAATTGACGACAAACATTTGATATGCCATTTGGCATATAAAGATGATGCGGATGAAATCGAGGGCCCTGACGGATGGAGAGATATCGCTCAGTCGAATCCCGACCCAAATCCTCCTAGGGTACTAACCAAGTTATCCCTGCCTGAACGCGGGCTGCTGTCAAATGGCTTGTATCGTTGGAAGAAGAGGAAGACCCACAAGAGCTTTCCATGGCTGGTGTACCGCGGGAGCCCTCTCATACAATGCATACGACTGTACAATCAGAGTTGCATGCGACCTGCGTTTCCAAGTAAGTGTAATTGAGGACACCTCTCTAGATCTTACACGACTGCGAAGAACGCTACAGAGATCCAGGCACGGAGTTCAGAAGACGGAACGCGTGGGTAACATGGGGACGCACCTCCGACCAATATTGGTCCAAAGAATGACTCCAAAGTTAGATTCAGCGACTCTGCAGACATGAAGGTCGAAGGGACTTCAGAAAAGACAGGCGGGGTGTGGGTGTACAACTTCCGGGAAGGAGGACGACAGTGCGCGATGCCGCTGGCCGCGTGGCTGAGCTCTCTTATGCCATTTCTTTGCTGGGATTTCGGCATACACAGCGTGCAGATGCTCGGCATCAGAGTCGGCTTCAAAAATGGAGAGTCCAAAACAAGGCATTTTCGTGACAGAACCAGCGCGAAGACACCAGGTTAGGCGCAAGAAAGCGTAAGAAATGCCATATTTGGAATATTTGCAGCCCAAAGCTGCAGTTGTTCACCAAATTTTTGGCGTTTAGACAACGATCTGGGGCCGGAAAGCATCACGGTTCGCGATGTGATACGCTGACGACCGACAGAAGTTCGCAGTATCCAATATCATCGCTTCATCATCTGTCCCACGGTTGGTAGGGAGCTAGTTAGCATTGCACGCCAGGATCTGACGGACAAACGCCAGGTCTAGGGCACACATGGGCACACACGCACTTTTTTATGTAAGGGCCTGATTGCGAGCGCAGCGAGCAAATCTTCTCTAACACACGTGACCAGACATAGGGCTAGCATATGCAGGAAACAAGGACAAACACGTATGTGCGTGGCTGACAGTCCTTGAAGCAGAGAAAAAATGCCTTCAAACTCATTCAATTCGTGAGATATTGCTCCACGGCTTGTTGCAATGGATGGGGCTTTCTAAGCGGGTTCGAACGGTGCCCATCTTTCCGGGCCTGCGGTGGAAATTGGAGCTGTCTGAAAAAGGAAATTGGAGGTCTAGACCGTGGCAGTGCTGGGTCTCTGCGCGAGCACCCCGCGCTTCGGCGGATCCATATTCGGGTGCTCTGATTCCGCTTCTGAAAAGCACGTGCGTAGTACGTGCGTCTGAATCCGAGTCAGCTGTCACGCTTCTTCTCAACGCGCATACTTGCTTCCTCTTCCCCGTCATCGCTCTTTGCAGCCGCTTGCAGCCCGGGCTATCGACGACAATTCTTCAACGTGTTTGGCTCGTCGACACGTCCACCTCGTTCGCTACAGTATGTCTGCACCTCCAAAGACCCGGATACTCGAGCATAACCACTCGCCTGACCACACCCCTGGCTGGTGACTCTCCAAACGGACCCATAACCTAACTGACGACCATCAAGTAACTGACCTCGAACCTCAAACCCGACTTCTAACGGGGATCTATTCGCTCATATAAATTACCCCCCGTCCCAATTACTGGGCTCCCGAATCTTCGCACGCCCAGCCTTTCCTCCGAATGCCTCGCCGCCGCATCTCGGTTTAATTTCTGCTTTGCTTTTGCTCGATCTACGAGCTTGAACCACTGCAACAAGCGAACGGTCTTTGAGCGAACGGACTTTCTACCGAATGGCTCGTCGCTCGTCCGTCTCACTCACCCGAACTCAGAACTAGAATACATAACTTGTTCTTACCCTCGAGGCCCTGAAACCCTCCCACTTCGACTCGTTCACACAAGTACTAAGCGCAGTGCATCCGGCTCAGGACATCACCCATCCAGCCTGCTATGCCTCTTCTCTCAATCGCTCAAGGAGTAATCAAATCCACAAATATACGCGCGGCCACGCGACTCCTCAGATATCCCTCAAACTCAACTCAAACTCCAACTCGAAATTCACATTCAACACTCGACAGCCGCCACCCCCACCCACATATAAATATCCTCGATCCCGCCCGTTGCGCGCTGAACAACCTGGATTTATTTACGCGCCAGCCAAGTCGGCCTTCCCACCTTTCGCTCCCCAAGTTGATTTTGGGGCTGTTCAATGGCAAATGCGCTCGCGTTAATGGCTGCGGTACTCGTCCCGCTGTGATTCAAAAGATATGTATCTAATCTACGCGTACGGGATTCGAAGCTGAAGAGGCGAGGACCTTCACAGAAAGGATATATGACTCTCACGGAAATCACAAGCGGGATGCAAGAGAAGTCCATCTCCTCAAGTTCCACCGCACTCGGGAGACATTTATAATTAGGTACATACGAAAACAAAATTCTCATTAGCACGCCGCAAGATAAGCGGGCGCACTGGTCTCAAATCCAAATCCGAATTCGACCGACGCCCGTTCCCATGCGGGTCCACATCTAAGCGCGCGCCTCCTCCTCTGCCAACCCTTGCTCAATGCACCCAGTCCGCGCCTGATTCTCTCAACACAATGCAATAGCGACTTGGGCATCTCAGCAGGCTTCGCCCGCCCTGGATCTCGATTCCGACCGCCCCTGTAGCAATTCATCTGGATCTATACGTATCTCTGCGCCGCGGGCGAATCCAACGAATCCTCAGATGACTCTCAAACTTCACACGCGAACCGGTCGAAACTCTCACTCGCAACTCCCAACTCGCACTCCCACTCGAAACGCCCTAAAAACAAAAACAAAAACAAGGGATTCGTGTAGCAGCTGCTCCCGTCGATCCGCAGACCACCAAGTCTCGCGCTCCCCTCATTCGCACGTCCCGGTACTATTACTACTAGCACTAGTACCAGATCGACGCCAATCTCATCGCGCGCGCGCGCGGCCCTCCCTTCGCGTCTACCTCGGTCCACGCAATCGCCCCGCCCCTAAAATCACGCTCGCGAGCACAGCGCAGGCACCCGCTCGCCAAAACTCAACAGAATACGACGACGCCTAGCACCGCGATATTAATCACCCAGTTTCTCGCCGCAGCCGCGAACTCGATATCCACCTGGACTCCAATATCCACTCGCCCTCGCCCACTCGTCGCGATGAGAGCGTTCTTTTTTGGGCTCGGGCTCGACTCTGGATCGACTCTGAGATCTAAATCAAACCAACTTGGACTGTGAATCGAGATTTCGAAGCTAGACTTCCATCCCTCGATCGGAGACCGGAGTCGTGTGTGCCTCCCCCTGCTTGCGTTCCCTTGCGTCCCTCTTCCATTTATTCCTCACCGCTCTACCCCGGCGTTCTCCCCACCTGTCCCTCAAGCCAAAATCTGACTCTCCCGCGCGCTGCGCACGCTGTCTGCACACCGCCCGTCTGCACGCCGTACACGTTGGAGCCCTGTTACATTTTCTTCTACTTAGTCCGCCGTCTGCCTCTACTCCGCGTCCCGCTCACCTTGCGCCGGCACCTTGCAATTGCGCTCTAACTCGTTCGCGACTAGCCGCGCTTCGCAGGGAGCCGAGTCGACGCAAAGCATTAGACCGCGCAATTCTCTCAAGCCGAAGCACGCAGCACGAAGCGGGCGAGGAATGAAGAGTCGATCAGACTATTGCTTGCATTGCGGCAGGCTAGCAACTTTGCAGTATAGTCGAACAGACTTTGTATTCATCAGGTAGTGTATCGAAACAATTCTCGTGGTACAGAAACAACTCTCGTATAGAAACGATCCTCGTATCAGCGTATGGAAACACGGCGTATAGAAACAATCAGGTGGGACAGTAGGTGCTACATAGTGGACAATCAATGCGTGTGGGTATGGTATGGGGATCCAATTGTAACTGTGTGGAGGTAGGAGGTGAGGCGAGGTGGGGATATAGGTATAGTGAGACCGAGACCAGGAAGATGGGCAGAGGAATGAAAACGGGAAGGGGAGGAGGAGGATAGTGAGGGTAGAAAGAGGAAGGGCGGTGTTGGGTCCATGCAGCTCGCGCACGGCGGGCGCCGTATGCAGATGGTATCGTCACTCACGGTTCGCACCTCAAGGCCTCACAGCTCGTCGCTCCTCCCCGCCTACTGCGCCGCCAAATTCAGCGCCCCCAACACCACCTCCCACGCCAAATCGACTATCCCACAGCTCGGGGTCGTACACGCCAGCGCCATCAAGTCCGGCCACAGTTCCTTCACGTGGCCTGCGTGCCTCATGAGCGCGCTGGGGTTGGTGGAAGACGCGAGGGCGTGCGAGGCGAGGGTGTGCAGGGCGGGCGGGGAGGCGAGAGTCGCGAGGAGGGTGGCGTGGGTGAGCTCTTCTCCGCTACGCCCATGAGACGAGGCGGAGGGGAGGAAGGCGGGGGGGAGGGGGAGGAGTGCGGCGAGCGCGGGAGGGAGGCGGTGGGTGTACATGAGGGCGTGGAGGATGGCGAAGGCGTGCGGGGAGGGGAGCGTCAGCGGGAGGACGTGGAGCGTCGCGCTTGCCGTGCGTGAGGAGTCCGCGGGCGTGCAGGGCGGCAGGCGCGGGAGGTCCGCGCAGTGCGCGGCCAGCACCAGCGCGTGCACGGGAAAGATCGCATGCGCGGCGTCGTGCTCTCCCCCGCCCTTGCCCTCCGAGGCCGGCGTGATGGCGAGCGCGTGCGTGGGGTACGACACGGGGTTAGAGCCCGGGGACGCGCGCAGGGGGACGGTGAGCGCGGCAGGGAGGTGTGACCGCGGGAGGAAAGTTGGGGAGATGCGAGGGCGCGAGGGCTGCGATGCCGTCGAGCATCTGGGGCGCAGGCAGTGGCGGATGAACTCGGCAGGGACGCCCGACAGCTCGGGGGCCGCGGCGAGGAGGGCGTCACGCGCGATGTCGGTGTAGGGCGGGCGAGCGAACGCGCGCCGGAGGGAGAGCGCGCCGGGCGTCGGGACGTCGTCGCGGTCGTCGCGGTACCGCGGACGCGAGTCACGGTGGTGGTCGCGGTGCGATGGCGCAGAGAAGGCGGGTGGGCCGCGACCTGGAAGATTGCACTGTCGATTGAGGGAGGAATGACAAGAAGTGTGGAAGTGGAACTTGAGTGGAACTCGCTTCCGGACTTGCTCCAATCAATCAATCAAATCAGACTCCGGGTATTCCGCATCACACCGATGGCTGTGTGGGCGCATCAGATCCGCTCTACGGCCGAATGTTCCCGACCTTGACCCGACCCGTAAGGCCTCTGATGCCTTGACACTTTTCATAACTTTTTCAAGGTAGTTTGACTTTTACTAATATGGCACCATAACTTGAACACGGGACATTTGAAGGCTTGTACATGTAAAGCAGTGCATGCAACCAGTATCATCTCAACTGTAACTGTAGTACAAATTTCTAATTTTTTACGGGCCACCCATATCTTGCGTTGGGCAGCGAGCTTTTTGTGTTCAGCATTGCCGTTCCATCGCTTCTGAATCATACCATCACACTCAAGGAGAGTCAGTTCCTGGGCCTTGATATTGTCGCGTTCTTGGGACCTGTTCCAAAGTTAGGAGGGAAATAAAAGGAGGAAAATACCA
This sequence comes from Mycena vulgaris, assembly GCA_029204335.1. Taxonomy (NCBI): domain Eukaryota; kingdom Fungi; phylum Basidiomycota; class Agaricomycetes; order Agaricales; family Mycenaceae; genus Mycena; species Mycena vulgaris. The sequence goes on along the minus strand of JARGYA010000040.1, from coordinate 189,014 downwards.
CTGCCTTGAGAATGCGATAATTGCATGAGATTGAGTGCCTTGCCTGCCCATATGTTGTCAGTCCTTCCAAACAACATAGAGAAGCGTGAGTGCGCCGAAATAATACACGCGATCAATGAAACACGTGACTGGCCGGGCTTTCCCGACTTTGCCGTTTCCGCTTGATCTCCCCCCATTTCGTGGGGCGCTCTGCCTCAGGGAGCTCACACCTGGTTACGATCAATCTCATTAGTTTCGAGATCAGCTGTAAGACTTAGTTAAGGCTTAACATCGGCCGAGACTGATGCTAAGACTTAATATTAAGGGCTTACTAAGTCTTAACTTAACTTAACCCTTAACCCTTAATGCCAACACTGGGTCGAAGTCCGACTCCAAGGCGATGGTCACCGCACGCAAGCTCGGTGTTGTGAGGAGGTTTATCTTTCCCAAGTCATATATAGAAGATTTCAATGTAATGGTCCGCAAGGCAGCGGCTTTCACGGCGCCGAATAGACGGAGAGCGCTGGCGGAGTTGACCGACAGTTCCACTGCGTGCCAGCGGTCGGCACGGTGTATCAATCCACCCACTACCGCCTCGACATCGTTATTAGGGGCAGTATGCTCCCATAGCTTCAGATTGGGGGGCTCCATGGTTGACAGTGAAAGAGGGTGTCCGCCTACCCGCTCCAGCCATTGGATGGCGGGGGTCTTCAAGTTTTTCTGGAATATAAATTCTAGCGGGGATGCAAGGATGCCCAAAGCGCCGGTGTCGAGAGAGCGACTGCCCGCCATCCGCTGCAGATCCGGGCAAGGATGAGCGGTGCGTCCTTGGAATTCATTACAGAGTTTCGGTGCGTCGGAAGGCACACTAGAAAGATCTCCTGGACGATGTCTGCGGGGAGGCGGCGCGCCGGGGAAATGAGGGCTTTGTGTATATAGATGTAGTGTAGGGTCTTGGTGCGCTGAGAACAGAGGTCTTGAATAAGTCCCTCAAGACGCAACAGCTCTAGACGATGAGGCATCAGGTGCTCCTCGATGCATTTTACTTCAGTGTCGGAGGGAACATAGTTAGTATGTAGATGCCGTGCAAACGGCGAGTCCATTATACGGCCATCAGAACTGAGGGATAATAAATGGTCAGTAAACCATCTCATACTTTTTCCCCGAAAAACCACGCACGTAGGACTTCTGGTAGCTCTTGTTTGATACTGCACTCTCCTGTTGTGCGACTTTTGCGAGCGGAGAAACAGGTAGAAGAAACCCAGTCACCCCGATTTTTCCCGGACGAAACTATAATCAAGCTCTCTTGCAGGTGTGCTTCGTGGTCCAAGATACAATGTCACGCATGTAACACACAGCTGTACTTAGCAGTCGCCATGTCGGAGATCAGAAATTCGGCAATCTCCATGCCATATGCCGGCATTGTGAGCAAGCTCTTCCCGAACTCTTTCCTTGCTCGAGCTTCTTCCCACTGACTGGTTAATCGCGCCTGGACAATACCAACCGTGTTGCACACAGACGTTGGGGTACGTTCCTGGCACCCGCAGGTTCCCTTTTCGCGGACAGATCTGCCCACGCCCACGGCGAGCAGTATCATTCAATTGCTTACACCGTACTGCGAGGCGCAGTTGCTTCTGAATCGAGAGCTTGCAATATCCCGATAAAATTGCGTGAGTTGCTGTACCAACTGATACCGCGGGCGCAGTCAATCCAGTTCCTCCGTGATGCGGCGCAGCCGAAATGACGTACGTCTTCCCGCTACCTTACGGGCCGCGAGGCTATATAAGAGTCAACATTGACCGCAGGCTAACCATGAAGCAGCAATCTGTATTCGTAGTCGGTGCCGGTGAGCGTGAATTTAACATGCTCTTCTGACCCCCCAGTTCTGATCAGACGGTCTGTCGCCTTTGCAGGCGTCGTAGGTCTTTCCACGGCCATCCGAGTGCTGGAGGCGGGATACGACGTAACGCTCTTCGCAGAAGTCTTTCCCACCGATCCAAAGACCGTCAAGTACACTTCGTTCTGGGCAGGCGCCGTTTGTAGACCTGGGCTAGGCAATTCACTCTCTTCTCGTGCGTCGTTCCCGACTTCGTTTGATCTCTTGCACTGTTCACACTCAACCAGGTCTGGAAAAAGAAACGATGCACATATTCGCGCAGATGGTTAAGGAAGATCCGAATGTGCCGATCGCGACACATCCTATCTTTGGATACGCAGAAGTGGTACGCATCTTGTTTCATTTCCCTTCCACTCTACTCGTAGTTATATATTTTTTCGTGGCTACAGGCAAATCCGGAAGACCGCAAACACGACGCCGAGATGAAGGAACTATTTCTCGACTTTCGTGTGCTGGATCCCAACGAGCTTCCGCACGGCGTCGCCTCCGGGGTTGCGTTCACCATCGTAAGCACTCGCTCATGCATGCCGCTTGTCCATAACGACAGAACACTCGATCCCTCGCCACAGTTCTTCATAGACGTACCACAGTATCTCGCCTACCTTTGGCACCGCTTTTTCTTCCTAGGCGGCCGCGCTTTCCGCTCCAAACTCTCCTCGCTCAGCGATCTACTTTCCCCGACAACGGGAGTCAGGCTTGGACTCGAGCACGTCGCACGCGATGGAAACATAGCTGAAACGACCTCTGACTCCCTGACATTTAATGCAAGCGCACTCGTCAACTGCACAGGCCTTGAGGCGCTCTCTTTGGGTGACGTGAACGGTACTTATGTTTTTGGTTCCTTCTTGGTGTAATTGCACGATGTCACGCGTTTTAAGACACAGCTATGTTCCCTACCCGCGGGGAGACCGTCCTCCTGCGGGCGCCATGGATCACCAGCGGGCTCCAATATGCCTGGAAGAACGGCGACGTGACTTACATTATTCCGCGCGGAAGCGGAGTGGTTGTGCTCGGGGGAACGTTCCAGGCGGATGACTGGTATGTGCCTTGCACTAGCATCAGTATAGTTGCGCAGCGAACTTGATGTGAATCAGGCACCCTTCCCCGCGCCCGGAGATGGTAAAACTCATGAAGGAACATGGGATCGCGGTGTGCCGTGAACTTCTCCCGCCATCCAAGCGCGCGGATGGAGGGATCGACGACCTCGACGTGATCGAAGAGTGTGTGGGCCTTCGGCCAACAAGAAGGGGCGGTGTGCGGGTGGAAACGTCTTGGCTTGGTGTGCTCAAGCCATCGTGAATGAATTGTTGAACTCACACTTTCTGAATATTAGACGGCGAGAAGAAGATTCCGGTGGTGCATAATTATGGGTGCGTCCTCTTCGTCTGCATGTCCTTGTTTTACTCGGTGCTGATGAAATGTTAGGCATGGTGGAGGGGGATATGAGAGTTCGTGGGCCAGTGCGCATCTCGCCGTAGAGGTCTTGCAGACAGCGCTCAAAGGTTGATCTGCAGAAGGCTTGTACATATTGATCGCCAAAATTCAATTATGTTTCCGTTCTGTTGTAAACACTCACTGCGTTCAAGGTGGACCTACACTCAGGTCTGTAGAGCTTCTCGTAATTCTGCGGAGGTAAGTGTAGCCGTCTACACAGGCCCTGTGTAGGGCAACTAGACAGAGCTAGGCACAAATCTGTCAAGCTTCTCGTAGCCATTGACTAGGTGTGTGTAGGTCACCTGGGCAGACTCTGTGTAGCTCAGAGGGCTTCCTACACTCAGCTAGACTCAATTACACTGAGCAACCTGAATGGTAAATTTGAGGATTTTAGTTGTCGGAACAGGCAGGAGGAAGGCATACACCGAGGTCTGTCTAGCCAACTACACAGACTTACACAGACCTACACTCACCTTGACAGACCTACAGACCTATGCTGACCTACATAGAGCTATACAGAACTACACAGCCTCTGTCTAGGTCTCTATGCAGAGCTGGTCTGTTTAGCTCTGTGTAGGGACCCAGACTTAGGCTGAGTGTAGGAGGCCCTTGATCGCAGTGACTGACCTGCCAAAAATTGTTTACCTTTTATATGATCACGCCCCAGGAAACAGCTAGACCCGGTGCTCGAAGATTTGGTCCACAACCATTCACTCCGTCACGCCTTTTTTCCGCACCTTTTGCGGCATTGCATTGGCATCAATCGAGATTAATTTTTCATCCTCTGCCACGGCCCCCCAGATCAGCGATTTCTTCAGTGCATTCTCAGCGGGTTATTCGCATCGGTCTCTTAGACTCACATACCTCAACCATTTGACCAGCGTTCCGAAAGATCCACTCCCCAACGAAATATTATTTCTAGCAGCGCGGTGAAAATCCTCCTGTCTGTTAAGGAAACCGGTATTATGACGAAATCAAGACGTAAATACCCTTGATGTAACTGTAGTTACAAAATGAACTGCGCTGCAGCTCGGATGATCTCTGTCGAAGAGTTCAATGGAATCCCCGTAAGAGGACCTTGGTTCAACTGGTTTTGGTAGGTATCGAGTATGCAAGACGCTGGTACTCGATTCAAACCAACCTGACAGCGACTATAAATGAACCTGCAAGACGCGAGGGTTCACTGATAGATTGCACAAAAGGCTACAAGACGTGGGCCTTTCAGAGGGCGATGAACATGCAAGACGCTGGTGTTCGAGGCGAGAGATTGCTAGACGTGGATCTCTCAAGAGACTTAATTCAGACAGAAATGGGGTGAGATGAGAGTTGTATTCAAGATTGAGTGTCCGGCTACATGGTTTCTCAGTTACTTATATACTAATTCTAGGCTATGAGTCACTCTGACTCATTACTCTGTCGCCGCTCGGAGTTGCGGGAACGCAACGACGAGTCAGTAGCTCTTGACTCAGATTCTGAACCGTGGGAATGGACTCGAAATCGGTACAAATGATAACCGGTATGTACGTAGAAACTAATACTAAGTACTAATATCCATAACACTGTCTCACCAGCCTAACATATGTGCGCATTGCATCACCGCTCGGATCTGACTTGGAAGACGCTGCAGTATTGGACATGGTCATCGCATGGCCCCATATGGGGCACGTCGAATTGTCGTCCTGTACCCGCCCATGGGGATTCGGTGTCAACTTTCACACTCTGCGCTCGTTTGCCCAGTATTTCCCCCGTCTAAATACTTTGACATCGTCTTCGATGCCTCTTCTGTCCCCGCCCCGGAGAACCGTGCAGCGGACCCCATCCCACTGTCGGCTTTTGACAAATTGGATGCTTCGTTTTTCCCCCATGACTGCATCGCTCCTATTGGCGCAGTTTCTCTATGGGCTGTCCCTGAACCTACGGTGTATATCCACTGACGTTTCGGACTGTGATGAAGAGGAGGAAGCGAAATCGTGCGACCTCGCTATTGCTTACCATGGCCTTTGGATGGAGGCTGAGGCATTCATCTCATCAAGAAGAATACTCCTAGACATATACGTCCCTTCCCATCCGAGTCCTATCTTCACATTCCCACTCTGATGATACGAAATTCGATAGATACGATTCTCTGCCTTACGCGCCGTGACCTTTTGCATCACAAATAAATGTGAAATTTTCTTCTAGGTCCTTCTGCAACGTTTAAGCCGCCCAAGTCGCGCGGCGCGGGGGCTGAAACTTCTGTGATTAATATTGAGCCTTGCAAGGATATATTTCACCTTGAAGTGCGTATTTGAACTTTCCAGGCCTCTTGGCAAGACTGGCCAACTGAAGGATCTGGTATAAAGAATGCCTTTCTGCGTGTGATGTCTATCATTATTGGGTCAACAGCGACGAACTAACACATTGCGTGCATTGATGGTAGAGACATCTTGCGCAGCGCGCATCCGGCGGCGCGGGGGCGAGGTACGAGGCCACCCCGCTGTGCACTTACAACTCGGAGATGAGGTGTGGGGTAGGTCTTACATGGTCACTCTGTTCTGCCGCGGGCGGTGCATGTCTGCGCGATTTTCGTGCCGCACAGTACAGTGTGCGTGCGCCCACGCGAGACACTCGATTGCATCGGGAGCAACGGAGCTCAAGATGTGTAGACAGCTGCCGCTCGGTTTATGCATCTGAATCCCGTGCGAACGATTCCTGGACGAGGCGTGCAGGGTGGACCAGGAGAGCGGCGGGAGGGTGGGCGTGGCGAGCGCGTGGGCCTGCGTCCGAGGTGAGGTGAGTCCCGTGAGGTACGAATCAGGGGCAGGAGCTACGAACCGGGTGAGCAGCGGCGCTCGCGGAACGAAGTAAGTGAGCACCGTCGTTCTCCGCATTTGATTCTACCGAGTGCGCACCGCAGTGACCACGCTTGAGGCACGACCCGCGAGGGTGAGCCGGGCGCCATGGCGCTCGCAGGACGAAGTACCTGCGATTTGCGAGGTGACTCGGTGCTGGGGCAGTCAGGTCACGAGTCGCGGGCGAGAGGTACCAGCAGCGGGTGTACCGGGCGCGGCAACGCTCAGGGGACGACGTGCACGGGTGCGGCCGCACTCATTCTTTGTATTCGAGTCTGCGCATCGCGCGCTGCGGTTCCCGTCCTTGGGCACGAGTCGCCCGCGGGACGAGATGCGCGCGATTCGTGCTCGGTCTGTCATGCTGCACTTCTGTTGTGCTGTTGGTATACAGAGGCTGGTCATTATCAGAGTCCACTCTGCAACCCTCTGCTTGCCTCACTTCCGTACGGAACCCCTGCGCAGTTCGACTTCACGAACATGGATCCGTGTCTGCCCACCTGCCACTCCAATCTCGGCGGGTTGTATAGTAGAGTCCTGAATCTATATACATGGTTTTGCTCAGATCTAGAGCGTGCAGGTGTGCGCTGCCTGTGTTTATCTACAAAATTTCGACTTTCAACTACCCTCAAGGCCAGTGCGCCGCAAGTTGCAACTTTTACGGTCCGATGAATGCAAAAAGTATCACAGTGCACCGCTATTCATAGAATCTTCAGAAAAACATATTAGGGGAAGTCAAAGCTGGCGGAGGCCGTCGATACACGGTCGATACTGATCTAGATACTGATTCGATACACCACGCAGAATCAATCAAGTATCGACGGCAGCTTTGACCGACCCCGTTTTGATTTGGATACAGCACTCGATTCTGTTAGAATTGAGTGTAACTTAAGTTATTCAAAATTTATTCATTAAGTTTTGCGTGCCCGCCGCTGCGGCGCGCGTGACCTTTAAAAATCACTCCTCCCATCACGACGAAGATGCCCCGCCTCTCAGCGCGCCAGGCGCGCACTCGTGAAGTGGTCAAGATCTACCTGCAGCACCACATGACACGCATCAAGAGATCCACTGGAGGTGTACGTGTACAGGTACGCACCCCACTTCGTTGTGAACGCGGCTGTCACTGACCTGTCGATCTGTGCGACATTATCTATCCCTGCACCAGTTTCGCCCATAGCGGCATCATGTTTGCATGAGATCTTGGCCATGCTGCAGAGAGATTCAGTGCGGGTTCATAGCATGCGCGGTGAGTGTCCTTACGTTCGAAGACGAGCCTTTATCTTATTTGCGCATGAAGCCCTGTCCTTTGCGCTGCCGGCGGTCGCAGCGGCAAGGGCCTCCGTGTACTTATATTTGAAAAGAAATCTTTTCAAATATTTGCCAGGACATAACACCAAAGCCACAAAGTCTTGTGTAATAGTCGGGCTGGGAGACCTTTGCAAAACAAGGTGACGTGGTAAGTAGTCCAGTGACCCTCGGGAGATCCCGAGACCTTGGGCCCAGACCATTGCCTTTTCTGGCGCCTCAGAAAGTCGATCGTGCAGTAAATCCCGAGACCGCGGGTCTAGCCCTTTCCCTTTCTGGCGTCTCAGAATGCGGTAATGTTTTCTTCGATCGTGCGGCATATCCCGCGACCGCGGGCCTGGGCCCTTTCCCTTTCTGGCCTCTTCGTGTTGTTTCGATCATGGAGCGACCGCGAGCCGAGGCCCTTTCCTTTCCTTGAATATCACCAACAGTTTTCTCCGTTCACATCTCCACAGATTTGCCACAGATCCAACTCTTCCTACTGATTGCATCTAGTCTACTTATCAACCCAGAAAATGCACCATATCTCTGTTTCAATCGCAGTGGCTAGGTGGTGGGTGTTTTGAAGGGTGCGGAGCGCGCGTTCCTATGGTAAAGTCATCCTCGTTTTTTGTGCACAAGACGAGAGGACCTTCTACTCTAGATCATTCCTAGTTAGTAGATTTTAAATATAAATTGTGCAGAAATCTTTTAAATCCCACCCACTGGTTGAGCAATTCAAGTTTTTTGGTGAAAAAATTGGTGAAAAATATCCAGGATTTTATCATACAGAAGTTTTTCACTGAAAAAGTAGGTGAAAAATTTAAAACTTTTTCAGCACTTTTTGACTTGTCACTGGTTGAACATTTCAAGTTTTTCGTTGAAAATTTTGGTGAAAAATGTTTTGAATTTTACAGCAATTTTTCGCCAAAAAAGTAGGTGAAAAACTTGAAACATTTTTGTGAACTTTTTGAACCTTGTAAAAATTTTCTGAAAAAGTGCTGAAAAAGTTTTGAGGTTCAAAAAAATCACGAAGAAGCTTCAAGTTTTTCACTTGGTTTTTCACTGAAAAATTGCTGTAAAATTCAAAACATTTTTCACTAGTATTTTCACCGAAAAACTTGAAATGTTCAACCAGTGTGTTTCACAATTTTCACCTTAAAAATGAAAAAGTAGTGAAAACATTCTAAGTTTTTCACTTATGGTTTCAGTGAAAAAAGTGTGAAAAATAATGGACATTTTTCAACAATTTTTTCACTGAAAAACTTGAAATGTTCAACCAGTGACCAGAGGTATCAGGGATGCCCGGAGGGCCTTATGAATATTGAACGAGCCCAACTAATTCATTTCAATCTCCGCCGGCAAGTCCCCTTCGTCCCAACTCTCATGTCGATTCTTTGTGCACCGAACACGTGCTGCTCCAAGTCCCAACGATCCAAATCCCCCCACGGATCTTAGTCGGACCTTTGCTATGGATCTTACACGAGTGCACACGCACTCAGTCCGTCACCGCTCTCGCCGTCTGCCACCTACTGATTCCGGCTATAACCTCAAACACCCCGCATCTTACAGGCAAATCCGACCCACACACTTTATCCTCTACCAATTCGCACCTCATTGCACATTGTAAAAGCTGTGACTCGCTGGCTGGTCTGCGTTGACGCATTATGTACCCCTTTGCGCCTTCCCTTTCAAGTCTCGCCCACCTTCATTTTTGCTGAAGACTCTTCGTCTCTGACCCTCCGCTAATATCGACCGTATCCCACCGAAGCGATCCATCCTCTAACCTCACTCCATCCTGGCTTGCATTCTCTGACTATCCTGCCGTTCCTACGCGACTCTCCGGCTCATGTGTGTATCTTAGAACCTCTACACTCGTCAACGATGGAACTCTAGAGCCGCAGATGCTACATTCTTCGTACCAACCCCCGACTATACGTATCAATTTAAATGACCTCGACCGCCCCCTAACCTCGGTTCGACATGGCTCCGCGTGTCTCTTGTATCCACAGGACAGCCAGATCATCGCACACTATTTCTCAGTCCGTCTTGATCCAGAAATCCAATATCTGCATTGAGCCTCGGCTCTGCTTCCATCCTCGAATCATCAACGCCCCCTCTCAAATTCAAACTCGAGAGTCTTTCCGCTTCAACACATATCCTCGACGCTCCAACACAGCGGCCTAATTAATATAGCGCGCAGTTTCCTCCCAGCTGCCGATTGTCCTCGTCCCGCTGCCTCCACTCGCTTGCCTTCTATCACACCGGAATCTCTGCTCTGTACAGACAACCCTCGCGCTAATTCTGCTTGCATCAAGCACCGACTTCGCCGGTTCATATTCCCTGTCTGCTCAGACGCAGTATGACATCCATATTCTTCCAAGCTCCAATCATACTGCCAAGCAGTCTGCCGGGATTCCAAGACTCCCCACGGTGATTCTCCCCTCCGCTTGTCCTCACCGCTATCATTCCTTGAGCCCAACAGTCATCCCCATGTCTCATTCTGATTAACAACTTGTACACATTTACGCGCCAAACCAGGGACGTCGGCCTTCCCACATTTAGATCCACCAAGCTGATTTTGGGCTCGGCGCCGTCCAAATGCGCTCGCATGCACCGCCTTGAAATCGCTGCTGTACTTGTCCCGTCGCGACTCAGGCAACCCAGCACTCAAAACTAAACAACCGCCACATCTCCTTCCCTCCCCTCCCCACCAGGAGCATAAAGTAATGCGCTCGCGGAATCGCAAGCGATTCATCATTCAAAAGAAGTCCATCTCCTCCAACTTCTACCGCATCTGAATCAAGGCCATTGATTCATAGGTACGCACAAATCAAAATCAAAATTCAGATCAGTGCACGGCGTGTACAGCGCAGTAAACGATTCCTCCTCTTCCCCTTCCGACCCCTCGGATGCGCGCTCCTCCACGAGGCCTTCTCGAATTTATCCAAATCCAAATCCCAAATCGTCCGACGCTCATGCCGATGCACCTTCAATTCTCAACACAATCCCAAGGCAACTGCACATATGCATCTCAAGACGACACCTATCGTCTGCCCTGAATCTATTCCTGATTCCGACGCCGCATTCTAACTAACTGATTTATCTGGATCCACGCGCATTATGAATATACGCGCAACTCGAACTTGCACTCAACCTCGCATTCACACTCGAAAGTCCCCCTGAAAACAAAACAAAAAACGGCGGCCGTTCTAGTCGGGATTCAAAACTATACAACCGGAACACCCCTCCCCCCCCCCCTCCCACAAGTAATGAGACTCGCGGAACCACAGCCGAGGTTCTCCGCGCCGCATTAACTCGCTCTCTTCAACCTCACACTCGGCGCCGTACTCCGGAGCCGTTTATGATCATGAGTACGTACGAAATCCTTGACAGCGCGCGTCATGAAATACCCTTCGATGCGCAGCGCAGTACACGAGTCCTTCCCCCCCTTCCCACCTTCCTTCTCAAATCCCAATCCCAATCCCAATCCCAATCCATCCGATACGTTGCCGACGCGCCTCCAAGCCTCCCTCCCCAAAGTACAACCCAACCACCCCTACAATTCACATTGGCATTCGATTATCAAAACGCTCAGTCTGCCTCTGGTTACAGAAATATTCTCAACACGTTGCCCACTCAATCGCGCATCCCAGCAAGCTTCGCCGGGCGCCCGCCCTGGATCATGATTCAAATTCAGACGCGCTCAATCCAATCCAATGTACATCTGCATCGGACGTCCACGCACATCCGATTCACACCAAGGCCGTGGGGACTCGGGACTCAGGAATGATCCTCCGATCACCCTCAGATAACCTCAAACAAACTCGAACTCGAACAACTCGCACTCAACCTCGCACCCACACCCGCAATCACTCACCCATATTCATTCAAATGCACCCTCAAAACAAACAAAAACTCCCCCTCGAAAAAAGAGAGCCGCCCGTCGATGGAGCCTTCCGCGTCTGGGCCTACCTCGCGCGCGCCCCGACATATTTGCTGGCTCGGTCCAGGTCCCAGGCCGACACCAACCCCCCCACCCCTCGTTCGTCTATCAGTCATTCTCGCGGTATCGCCACTCTGGCCAAGTCTACACCCGAGGGACGGTGCACATACACCATCGTCGATGGGAGGAAATTTGCATCTGCTAGTCCAGAGTGTTGTTGTCTTCGGTATGGGTTATGTATTTCGTCTGATTCTCCGCTCACCGTCTTATGTTTAGTAAAAGACGAACTAGGCCTTTCGAATTTCGGAACAAACAGCTCATCTCAAGTAATTACGCAGAACAAGGAGGTGTTTCCTACCCTTGCTAAGCCGGTGCAAAGTTCTCCATCTCTGGCTGCGATAGCTCCCAAGAACTCTATCCCTGTATTCAAATCGATGACTCCGAGTTGACTCAGTGGAGTTAACAAATGCATCGTCGGCGTCTGACAAAAACCAGTTGACCATAAATTGTTTGTGCATTACAAGAATGGCGCATGCGCGAAAGGTATCCTCCATGCAACTGCATCAAAGGCGGACAATCTAGAAGCTTCCCGGTGCATGCCCGTCGATTCCCGTGCAGTTCATTGAAGTCTCGACGATAGGTTTCTTTTTATTTTTGATCAAGATAATGTCCGCACTAGCAAGAAACCTCAGTCTCAGAAAATCGAAAGAGAGAGCGGGACGCACTAGATGGCAAGATCATCCTCGTCATCCCCGTCGTCATTTTCGGCAAGTTCAAGATCCAGGTTCTCCAATAGATCATCCATGCCGTTCGAATCCTATACAACAAGTCATGTCATGTCAAATGAAATTCAAACAATTTGCGATTTAAAAGTAGCGGTACACACCCAAACAACCAAGATGGATTGGTTACTCTTCTTTGCGTACTCTCTCAACAAGTCGCCAACGCAATCATCGTCTGCGTCGTCACCCGTTCCGCAAGAAGTATCGGGAACCAATCCTAAGGATGCAGCCAAGGGAGTGGCTGTAGTGTTTGCAGGGATGCATACATTGGTTTTGGTATCCGGTGTGCATACGACGATGAGGCCGAGGTTGAGGGCGCCAAAGACCTGTTATGTTGTATTATCAAGGTGAGACAGACAATTTGTCGTCAGTGAGGTGTTTACGAACTGAGGGAATGCAGCTATTTGCTCTTTCCATGCCGACAGGAGTTAACCCAGGCCGTCTCAAAGAACGTCTCTCAGCATTGCCGATCAGGTAGAGCGTGTTGTTGATTGAGATAGATAAAGCCGTTGAGAAATGAGCGAGGATGTACAATAACAGAATGGCGAGCATGCTGATTGGGGATGAAATTATAAGCCCGTTCGCCGCTTATAAGGTCCTGAAGAACCGGAAGGCGGGATCCGGTCATAAAACCTTGACAGTGAGCGGAACTAGACGTTTAACTTGCGAAGGACGTACGTGCGAAAGCATATGTCAATAGAGGGTGCGGACGTAAGGCGGAATCCCGTCACAACACACCTTGGTAGGCGGGAGACAGACAACCAGAGACTGTGAAGGTCCGGGGAGGCGCTGCACTGCACGCAAGCACACCCCCACAGTCTATTCGGTGTAGGGAGACCGTGACGTCACTCAGGAATGTGTAGGGATGTATACATTTTTTTTTGCAGGTATGTATCTTTCGTGGACTTACCCCTCAAAGTCCACTGCTAAAAATGTATTGTATTGTAGAACCTTGAAGGTGCATCTGAGCGATGGTCCACTGTATCCATCGATATGCCTTCTATCACCGCCCATGCCCATCACAACCCCGATACGATATCCTCATGTAGTGATTAAATCCCGAATTGGCCTTGGCCTTGGTTTTAAAGCCGCGGGAGGCGTGGGCTCGGCAGGGCTCGGCTTCAAGAAATATGCAGTACTAGTAGTTGCTACCCGTGAATAAATTCTAGGGCATCTGGATCTGGATTTCCTGTTAGACATTCCGAGTCTTGTTCCCTGTTGGTTGTTCCCAGTGAACCAGTAGTTTAGATTAATGACTCCTGTGGTGTGTTTCTTTTAGTTCTTGTTTTACTGGTCGTTCCCATTGCGCATTCTCTGTTGGTTGTTCCCGGTGGACCGGTGGTTGGTTTACAATGCCCGTGTGTTCATTTCTCTCATTTCTCCGTTCCCGTTGCGTGCACGGTGGACGGGTGGTGGAATGCTCGTGGGCTCGTATCTTCTGGTTATTCCAGGTCTGCTGCATATTTCACGGTGGACCAGTGGTTATATTCAGTTGATCGTTTGAGTTGTTTCCCATCGAAGATCGGACGTCGCCATGCCGCCCATGCCGCCGTCCCGAAAGCATTTTTTTCCTGTTCAAATGTGCCAATAGCACTCGAATGACAAAGTCTCCCTGTCTCTTGCAGCTGGTCTGAGTTATTTGTCCCAAGTTACATGTTTCGCAGGTGTTGACAGTTGTTCCATGAGCGTGGGGAAATGGAACATCAATGGAAACTTGGCCCCGCCATTCCAAGGGTGGCAAATCAGTTGGGAGACCGATTAAAACCGAACATGCCGAACGGTAAAACCCTGGCTGTTTTCGGCAAATTCCATTTCCGATTTTCGCCCTCGGATTCGGTCACCGTCTTTCACTCCGCTCGAAGCGCGGCCCTCTCATCCCGCCGTCTGTCTCTCAGGCCGGCAACTCGTGTGCACTCGCACGACTCAGTCACGGCGTGACGCTTGCCCTACACCAGCAACGGCCGCTTTACTGCCCTCTGAACGACGCACGCCGAGGAAGACCCGCAAGCACGAAGCAAGAATCGAGGAGGAGCCCGTACTCGCCCGCCCTCTCTCTCCGTGCGCAACCAACCTTACTCATTCACTCACCCACTTCCTTCCTCACTCGGCCTTTCTTACCACTCCACACTGCGCACGATCCCCGTGTAGAAATCCCCACCTGGTGCGTCCCTTCCTCCCTCGTTCTCATCTCCACCCGCGCTGCTCGTGTGGGTGTACCGCGGTATCCGGGGCGGGATCAGCTGCGCAGGGAGCCGTCGCGCGCCCACACGTGTCCCGTGACGCGCGGTTGGCGCCCAGACGCGGGGTACAGCGCCGACTCGACATGTGCGGCGCAGGTCCAGGCGCGCGAGGAGCGAGCAGTGCTGGTGTACCGCCAGCGCAGGGGTCGCGGCGTTGAGTGCGACGCTCGCGGGGCGGGACGACGTGCGCCGGGAGTCGCCGCGCGCCCACACGAGCCCCGCGACGCGCAGGTGTGGCGCGCAGACGTAGAGTGCAGTACTCAAGCGCGAGGCGGGGTGCGCTCGCGAGACGAGCTGTACGTGCGTTGCGAGCAGCGCGAGTGCAGACCGCGGCGCTCGCAGGGTGCAGGGAGCCGTCGCTGACGCGCAGACGCGGGGTGCAGCGCTGGGGCGCGACTCCGCGCTCGCTCTGCGCATCCGAGTCCCCCTCGAGTGCCGTCGGATGTGGCGCGCAGATGCGGATGCAGCGCTGGGGTGCTTGAGACGAGATGTGCGGAGATCCGCTGCGCTCGTTCTTCCCGTTCGAGTCTCCCGTGCGCAGCGCTGGGGAAGAGGCGCGAGCGGCGCAGACGCACCCGACGCGGCGGCGCTCGAGGGATGAGCTCCGCGGGACTCCGCATTTGAGGCTGCGCAGCGCACGCCGTGATGCCCGCGCGCCGCATTCGAGACTGCACCCCGTGGTTCCCGCGCGACTCCGCTCGCGGGGCTCAATTCGCACGATTCCGTCGCGCGAGATAGCGGAGACCGGGGTGTGGTCCGGACGCGGCGCTCCCATGTGGCGCGGAGGCGCGAAATCGCGGGCGCTGTGCTCGCGGGGTGGGTGCGCGGAGGCGCGAGGTACGAGGCGGGATGCACCGCGCGCAATTTCGGCGGCGCGGGTGTGATGAACGAGCCGAGGGCGCGCGGGCTGACGCGAACGGCGGGGCCTTGTAGACCGGACGAGCGCGTGCGGGGATGCGGCGTGAGACCGTGGATGGCGTTCAGGTGGGGCGAGGCGCGCGGAACGATGGGCGCGGTTCCCGTCGTCGCTGTGCTGCGCACTACTCGCACGATTTCAGGCTCAGCCCGTGTAAATGGACGACGCTGAGAGGCGCCTGCGCACTACTCGAGTCCGCCGCCAGCACCATCGCGCGTCCATGCTTGACCCTGTGTTCCAACAACTGCCTATCCTGCTCCCCCCCATTGTTCAACGGTATGTGCATGTTGCGCCGGCCGGTGCTGAATTTTCATTAGGAACGGCCTTAGTGGTTTTCTACATTGGCACGGCATCGGAAGTTTCAAGACCAAAACCACGCCCAGGAATGAATCCCGTCCGGCGTCATATAACGTGGAATTGAACTACAGATTTCTGGTTACATTACTGCAGGCCATTTCGTTTAATCCACACTTTCGTCTTCCGCCTCGTCTTTTGGCCGCGGAAGGATTACAGCCTGCCAGCAGGTCCACAGCGTCGTCCCTATGGCGGCCAAATCAAGCACTGAAAGCGTGAAACTGGGGTTTGCTTGACCGAAAAGATGGGGAGAGCCGAATCCAATTTTCAGTATGATCAAAAGAGCTTCGAAGCATACGGTTGTTTTATACATTCCAGCAAAAACCCTGGAGCGATGATTGAGCAGTAGTTGAAATATTGGACCCAAGAGCGACGCGGTTCTGCAAAAATTGCTGAGGATATGTGTACGGAAGAACGAATATTCGGTTGATGCGGGTGGTGGGAGGAGCGTTGGGGAAATAATGAAGATTTCCTGAGGTTTCAGGAACGCGCACGTCAGGAACAGTGCCATAAACACCTGGTCGTCTCTGATTGGTCAGAGGTTACGGGAAAGAAATAGTAGACCCACCCCGACGCGCCATTTCCATCCCGTCCTGGCGTCCATTCTCGCACTGGCACGTTCGAGATGGTTCGGCGGCACCAGACGAAAGCCTGGTATCCACCATAATTGAAGGATATCGACTCTCGAAACGGCCTTCAACATCAAGATTTGAGGGAGATCTGTCACCATGATTATGAAAGCGAGCGCCAATAGGGTCTTGTGCATGTTCCGGGTGATGTCGCTGAGGAGCTGAGATGCAGCAGACAGTACTGTTCCCGATAGACTGATGTTTACAGTCGAATTTCGACCGCGCCAATAGTGCGCCTCTAGAATCAACAGAATCCAGGACCCGACTAATCTAGAGGATAAATAATGTCAGAGCTTCAAATGCTGGAGAGCCTGTAACACGACTTGCATAGCATTTATGGCGAAGAATTGTCTTCTCGGATGTGCGGCCTCGGGGTGTCGTAGCCCAAACAATCCATCTGGACGGTAGGGTCATGAGAACCAGGCCCGTTGTCCACGAGGCGGGAAACTCACTCAAACCCTCGACGAACAAACGATTCTGATCGAGTGCATGATCGCTCTGCGACATGTTCCACTTGAGGTCGATTCTCGACCCGTACATTTCCCCCATGGTGAGTTTTTCAGGTGTACGGCCCGAGTATGACAAGTGCCAAGTTACGTTGAGAACATCCTGGTCTATCATTCATCACGAAACATAAGCCTTGACTAGAATGGATTTGATTAGCATTTGCTTACCAATTGGAGCCATCGTTGTGTTCAGATTTGCGCACTGTTGTCGAGTAACAGGAACTCTGAGAAGATCCTGCGAGAACGGTCACAGCTGCCACAGGGAACGAACGAACGAACGAACGAGGCATACCTTGTAGGTATCAAGACCACCCAGATTGACCAGGTATGGCACGTATGCAAACTGGTTCTGCACTGAGCCCGACTCGTCCGGTACTGCGAGTTCTAGACGAGTCTCCCAATGACCGTTTGTCGTATAATTCCGATTGCATTCAGTGAAATTCCGCGAAGTACTGCACTGTGGGTTGAGTCATAACAGGTCAGCACTGACAGGACAGCAGCGGGTGCTGTCGACACGTCTACTCACGGCAGTCATCTTCAATTTCTTGTGCGCTCGATCGTATGCTCGCCTGTTGAAGATATGTGTTTCGTCAGAAACGCGTATCTGCGTTCTGAAAGAAATATCCTCATGAGCATTCAAGTTCGACAATTGCATGCATATGAGGAGTTGAACATACCGCGTCCTTATAAAGGGATGGTCCTTCAAAACGTCCTTCGGCTTTTCCAGAGCTTCATCATCTTCCTCCTCGTCGTTAAGTTCATCGCCATCTTCGTCGTTGGATCGCTGGCATTTACTCGGGACTTCGGCGCTGGTGAGCAGAGAGACAGATATACCGAAGGAGTCTAATGCTTCATCGACCAAGGAACGTTCCGTGGAATAGTTTCTCAACGGTAGGCGGTGGAATGTTGGGGGATACCATGTCGAGTATGACTTGAGATGGTCCAACGGGGAAGGCGATGTCGGTATCAACACGAATGAGGCTCGTAGATCGGTTCCGTTAATCAACGGCCTGCGACTGGAAGTTGCTGAAGGTCAATGATAATTACAGTTCAAGAGCATTGACACGCACAACATGCTGGTGGGCACCTGGAAGTCCACGTCCACGCTCCTGAATTTCTCCTTCAGACGCAGACCGCGAAAGACGACATCCGTAAAAAGTGCCGTCTCGACGCGCTTTTCCTCGTCGGGTCCAGTCTCCTCCGCCAAAGTCCACACAGTAGCAGCTATATCGAACGTTTGGTCGTCGCCGACAAGGGGCTGTACGACCATGGACCAGTTCCGGACTTGGTCTATGGTTTGGTTCTGGTACATCCCCCGATGTGCAAACGTCGCAAGGCCATATGCGCCTTTCCCGAGCGACAATGCGGCCTTGCCCATGAAAATCAGGATGAAAGCCACGCACAGAGCCCCGATAGCGCCGAGGCAAATATTGCAACAGGAGGTAGATCTCGCTCGAGAAGTGGTAGGACCGGGGTCAAAATGTAATTGGGACCGTGACGACGCGACTGGTATGGCGAAGTCTCGAACTGGCCCGGGGCCGCTTAGTTCCTCCGACTCCAGGCTGCGTCGCTTTTCTTGGTGGGACATGGTTGGAAGGAGCAAATGGATTCGTGAGTCAGGGCATATATAGATTGCCCATCTTTTTGCCACCCTACAACCGCTACCGATGTGATCGCAACTATTCAAAAAGGCTGTATCGACGAACAGCTAGAACCTGGTATTTTTACAGGCCAAGACGTCAGTGAAGAGTGAATAGAAGCATACCGGCCAATACGAAGCTCGCTGCCCTTGAGCATCCGGCCTTGGGACTGGCTTCGTTGGATTCGGCGCTATTCCATCGCCGCGGGTTCAGATCACCTCGTTCACAGCCTTATTATTCCTATCTTCTTCTCCCGCATCTCAGAGGGACGCCTGGGTTCAGATCATCTCGTTCACAGCCTCATCATATCTACTGTATACCTGCTTCCCCCGCATCTGTTTCTGTGTTTCAGAGTCACTGCGTTGAGACCCCCTGTAGACACAGGTGAGCGGCGGTTCGTCTACGTGTGTCTACACGTGTCTACATGTGTCTACCCGCGTAGACAGGGGGGGGTCTACACCAGATCGGCACACCCTTCGCAGCGGTTCGTTTACGTTAGGGCTACGTCATGTAGACACAGCACTCCCACATTGGGCTACCTTCGGCTACCTTCGGCTACTTCCGCTACCACTGGTAGACACAAGGTAGACGCACCGGCCACCATTCTTTTGCTCCCATTTTGGCCCCAGACGTGTCCACGGAGAATTCTGCTGCTCCCCCGCCAGTACTTATGTTGGTTGAAGGTTCAAATAAGCCGAGTTTGATGCGTCTGATGCCGGAAGCACGGGCCTGCCAAACAAACCACGCAGCCAGTGCCGAGTGTGCCGAAACGTGAAAACACAATAATAGAAGTGCGAGGAAATGTTCAACTCATAATTCACGGTCAGTGGAAACCAGAAAGATGTCTAAAACATGTGTCTACATTTGGCCAGATGAGTCTACATGAGTCTACCTCAGGTAGACACAGTGTTGCACACATAAACTCAGGTAGACAACATCGACACTCTATGTCTACTCCATGTAGCCATGAGTAGACATAGATCTATGTCTACCCATGGGTCTACGTGTGTAGACACAACCTGTGTCTACGGGGGGCCTCAACGCAGTGAGTGACTGGTTGCGGTTGTCCTTTTGATTAGTAATTAGTGTTGCCGCGGCTCGACTTAAAGCCGCTAGCCGATGGCTTGAAGCCAGAAATTAGCCGAGCCGAGCTAGCCAGACTTGAGCCGCTAAGCCATCGGCTCGACCCAATTCGGAAGAACTCGAAAAATAACAAGAGATATAACCTTACCATGCTCCAAAATGAGTGTTTAGCGTGTGAATATCCTCCAGCTATACAGCGGCGGCCGCCAATCCTGTGTGTGATGGCAGTTTATGAACATGTCACATCCGTGACATTCCGTTACGCTGTGTGACAGCTGTCATCAGAAACTTGTTCGTTGGAAGACTCTACCGGTGCGGCCCACTTGGGGAGTTATAAAACACCACAGGGACTCATAGAATGCCTAACCATCCTTGAGACGGTGAATATTCCTGTTCTTTCATATGACTTCCAAATTGGGTCAAGCCGTTGACTCAGCCGTAAGCCAGCCGGGACAAGCCGGCTTTTTGCGGCTCGGCTCGGGAGTCAGCCATAGCCGAGCCGCGGCAACACTATTAGTAATGCTCCTAATAGACCAAGATCAGAGCGCAAGATCTTAACCAGTTACAAGAGCGCGCTGGGGCGCAAAGTGCCCCAGCACTTCGGCTGAACAATAAATCTGGGCATCTACGTGAAATAAGCTGCAGATAGTTCAAGTTTCCTAAACACAGAATAAATAAGTTGTCGCTGACTTTAGGGCAGGTCTCGGTCTAATCTCGGGGCGGAGTTTAAAAAGGCTTCAGACGGACGGACAGACAACGTGAAAAAGTCATTGGGGTGGCTGACCGCCCCTGTGAGAACGTCTATGGGCATTGGATACCGAATCAATCTCTGGAATGAATTTATTGGAAAGATTAGCGCGGGTGAGCAGTCTAGAAGCCTGATTGGCGCCTCACTCTAGCGCTCACGGGCCGAATTTGCCGTTTCGGCGCTATGTGGGCACTTTATATTCATGAGCAGTCCCAGTGCCCAGCATTAAAGCACAGAGTAGATTCACTTTTATTAGGAGATTAGGAGACAATGTTGAATGGACAGTTACTGATTGAGCAGAGAAACAAACATTCGGACAAAGGGATGTGCCGATATCACGGATTGATGGCGGGCTTAAAAAGCTTCAGACAGACGAGCACAGGTAATTTTATAAAGAGGGTGACAAAAGCGCACTGGGGCGCTTGGCGCCCCGGCACTTGGCCTCCATGGAGTGTTCAATCAGAACGGTTTGAACAGACGTACAAAGAAATCAATGAGTCCCCAGCTCACTCGAGGAAGTTCAACGTTGGTTCACGGCAGGCAAGAGCCAAGATGAGGGGAAAATGAGGGAGCCAAAGCAAGCTCAGGATTTAATGGAGATTAGTGCGATTCCAGGGACCTATTCAAACAGTGGTGAATGGTTAGTAATGCGGAGATCCTGAGACAAAGAATACAGGTGGCGCACGGAACGCAGCAGAATTTGTGCACTGATAGTTGAGCATCGCACATATGTATCCTGTGAGGAGATTAATAGACGGCTACATATTGAGTTAGGGCTATCGCGAGACACCGCACCGATTCTGGACTCGAGTCATCACTGCGGATGAATTTCTTTCCAGAGTCTTTGGCCGTCGTATCTAGCATCGATTTTTTTCTCTTCAACTGGGTGACTTTCCATAAGCATAGAATAGTCTGGAAGAATATTTTTCGGTCGATTCGCCGAGATGCCGAGCAGCTGTCAGGACCCCATCGGATTTGGATCTCGATTTTACCCGTTTCGACCATCACATAAACTTTAATCTATTTGAATCTGTAGGGGGGTAGGAACCCCCCCTACAGATTATGTATAAAGGATTTCTCAGGTGCACCTAAGTGACCGCCGAAGCTATTACGTTCGGACCACTTAGGTAGGTTCTTTTGTAGTGCGAAAACCCACCTAAGTGGTCCGATTAGCGTCGGAGGGGAGGGCGGCCGGTGCTTCTATTATGTCATGTATTCCTTATCTATATTGCAATTGAGGACCCCCTGTCCCCGCCAGACAAGACAAGACAAAACATCAGACTACTTGATTGGCCGCTGGGGCTCCAGGTGATGTCATTTGCTCCACAGTTCCACCAAGATGTTGAAATCTGTTCAACTGCTCCACTCGACTGTTGAGTTTCTATTTATAATCATTCAGTTGGCCACTGCAAGTGCGGTTCCAAGCTTTCTGTCTCCCCATGAATGCCAAACAAGTTCTTAATTTGCAGCCACTGCTTCCCAAGTCTCCTGCTCAGACCATTGGACCAGATCCATTTCTAATCAAGGTCACCCATGGCATCGTTGATGCAGGTGGTAGCTAACTGTTCCCAGGCTACATTGACCATGGCTCTAAATCGATAAATACTCGCCGTTCTTCTGCTCAGCGGGCACGACGGCAACGTGAACTCGCCAGCATGATCGAGGGATTATTACAAACACGAGGACCTGATAAAGTTAGATTGTGAGCCCAAACTTTATGAAGACGGGTTGAACAGGCAGGATAGTCATTGAAATCCAACCCTGATTGCGGTACATATTTTTTTTGCGAGTCACCCCGAACTGTTGAGCTCACCTTTGCTGGACCCAAGCTCTGAACCGGGCACTAGACCTCGAATACGAGGTAAATGAACCTCGGCCGCAAGACAGGTATTGGGGAGAGTTATAGGAGCCAGATGCTTAGATACATGGCTGGGCCTTGAAATCTAAACAGCTCAATCCTCTGAAAATGCCACTGATTCTTAGCATGCAAAATTGGACCTTGGTACAGCAACGAGCTCAATCAAGACTGAGTACCTGTTATTTATTGCAAATGTGTGAGGTTTCTACAGAATGTATTACATCCCCCAGGATATCTTGGTATTTTATCTGTCAATGAGGCTGCGAGGAGTGAACCGAAGGTTCGCGACGAGCGGCGTCTTCAAAGATTGAGTAAAATAAATTACCTGTTGCCAATTTTCAGGAACATCTGAAACATATATTCGACTACCTCCGTAGCGTAGCACGGGTAACTGCTAGTAGGGTTAAAATGCTCTGCGCGCGAATCCCGGCATCTCCCTTCATCTTCCCACCACCAGCGGTATTGGTGGTGAAGGCCTCCGTTGCCGGCCATACCTCTGGCGGGTCCCTCGGCCCAATCCCTCTACTAAAATGATATGTATTTCCCATTATGGCCTGTCTGTCCTCATTGTTCAACATGCATGGATTTTAAGCATCTGCATGACCAAAATTATTGCCAGGCTGGAGGCCTTCAGTGTAGATATTGGGGCACCATAAATGAATGCCATGAATCCAGCTGTTCTAAAGGAACATTGGACGAAGAATGACGAAAGCTAATCTTTGGAGTATCTGTTTGTGTGGCTTTTCTGGTACATCCAAACTGTTGGAGGCCTCCAATTTCAACTACAAAAATCAATCCCTATGAATCTACCTGTTTGTAAAGCATCAGCCATTGAATATTGGGTCTGGCAGTAGGAATTTACTGTTTATATAATTGGCGGATCAGGAGCCTCCAATCCAGCGGAGGCCTTCAGATTCGAGATCGAGCCACCATAAAATAAATCTTGGTAGTGAGTGGTTTATGAGGGAAATTACAAGCATAATACCGAGATCCAAGGAAGGACCCCATATCATCTGATGGTTGAACTGATCGGTGGCCTCCACTCCAATAGCTATAGTGGACCTGCTCGATTGAGTTGATGGATCATGAGACAGATAATCTGTCTGCCACTTACCGGTAATCAGGTGGTGATTATTAACATCCAAATAAGTATGACCCCTGGGCAGGGTCTCCGACACCTATGCTTCAACCACATCATATGCAGTTTCTCTCTGTGATTCTGCACCACCCTTCCAATTCAAATCTGGCAATGGCATGAATATTTCCTCCCATATACGAGGGCCACGGCTGCTACTGACCACAGTGTGCGAAAACAGCAGAGGCCCCATCAATGCTGTTATTTTAGTCCTAAATATTTCTATTCATTCTTCTCCCCATGAACACCCTAACTCTCAAAGATAATTTGAAGCCTACCTTGCAGAGACAATGAATTTAAATCAGAATTGGTGGCTTTCTGGACTCCTTTGTCTCCTGTGCCGGAGGTGGTGGAGGCATCCGAGGGAGGCGCTGGAGCCTCCAACATGGCTATTTGAAGGCCTCAATTTTTGAATGGATCTCATTAACTGAAGATATGATTCTGATCATCGATTGAGGTCTTACACTGCTCAGGAGGACTGAAAAGGAGGCCTCTGCTTGCCTTCTGAAGGGTCGGGTGAGGGTCGGGTGGAGACCGGGCCGGAGATTGATGGGCCAATCAGATCACAAATAGCGGTTTGTTGAATGTAAAACATTTACTATGAGCTCGATACTGGACAGAATATTATGAGACTATAGCCAAATGAAAGCTGTAAGTAGCCCGGACAATAGAAAATCAACAGATCTTAGCCTACATGAGTTAAACTTTGCGGTGCACGAATATGTACCAAAGCCAACTAAGTTGCATTGTTGAAACCTGCGTACATTGCGAGAACACCAGATTCAAGACTTTTCAAAAAACTCTAATGGCAAGATCTATTCTTGTAAGTCATGGGATACTCTTACTATGTATCAGAGCACTCTCAAGTAATTATTTAGAGGGCTGTGCCACAGGTTTAGAGGAGGGAACCTACAAAATTCAACATATGGCTCTAACATCTTGTAAATTGCTGATTATCCTATAGTTACATAGGGCATCTGATCCTACTTGATTGTTTCAAGCATGGCCAATCTATAATCAGCTGTTTACTAGGTTTAATGCACCACAATGAAGATCCAATGGAGGCCTCCAATTAGGCCTCCAATTGACAGGTGGCTTTCAAAAGGCTGAATAACATAGATCTCAAACTGGATGCTATTTCGAGGCCCCCAAATGAACTCTAAACTCCAATATAGGACCAATGTAACGAATCTTTGGTGGCAGATTATTGAAGACTCTGTCAAGTTTAATGTGTAAGGTAAACCAAGCTTCAGGTTCAATAAGCATAGGTGCCCCATATTTTCGGACTGATATATTCCCTTCAACACCATAGAGACACAGGAAAAATCACATGGTTGACTCTTGTAAATCACTGCTTCATGCTCTCGCCTACCATCCCAATTAAGCACATTGAACAATCAGAGGCCTCTAATCATTTCAAATATCAGACAAAAATGGATGTATACTCTGATTGGAGTAGTGCATTTTAATGTGATTCCTTATGAACAGTTGGGTTCATTTTACGGTGCCCCAATCTCAAAGCAGTAGGCCTCCCTCCACAGGATTTGAGGTTCCTAGTCAGCCAATCATCGTAAAACACATTCCTACAATGAGATTGTGGTACTACATGGTCAATGATTCTTGAACAGCCAGATTTTATTTTTACAGTAGAGCAAGACAAAAATTGGAGGCCTCTGACAGATTGGACGCACCAGAGAAGCCACACAAATATATTCCTGCCATTAGATTTGGTATTCTACATCCAGAATGCTCCGAACCTCCCCTCTCATGACTGGATGCATGGGCATTCATTTTACAATACCCCAATATCTAAATCGAAGGCCTTCAACCCGGCAATATTTTTGACTCAGCAGATGATGAATTCATGCATGTTGAGGAAAGACACTCCAGGATTTGATTTCTAGATACAGCCAATTTTGGTAGCAGGATGGGGCCGAGGGACCCACCGGAGGTATGGCCGGCAACGGCCTTCGCCACCAATACCCCCGGTGGTGGGAAGATGCCGGGATTCACGCGCAGGGCATTTTAACCCTATAAGGAATACATGACATAATAGAAGCACTGGCCGTCCTCCCCTCCGACGCTAATCGGACCACTTAGGTGGGTTTTCGCATTACAAAAGAACCTACCTAAGTGGTCCGAACGTAATAGCTTCGGCGGTCACTTAGGTGGATTTCTCATCGAATAAACGCGTTCGTCCGACCTCCTCCAGTCACTTCGCCTTTTTCGGCTGTGTGTCACAAAGGGTCACGACACTGACATCAAACCCTATCGTTGTGATGTACGCGCGGTCACTGCGACTCCGATAGAGGACTTGCCACGGGGTGGCGCCCCAGGGACCTCGAAGGAGCTGGGGACGGCAAAGATATAGTCTACTTGGTTGTCGTCGCTCGCGGCAGCGACGACGACGCGGCTCGGCACGCAGTCGGTGGGCCTCTATAGTTTCGAGCAAGACCACGGCTTTTGAAGTTCCTGCAAGCAGCTGTTCATCCTCCATTTCGTCTAGCTGTTGATGAAGGATGAAAGTGTCGACGTCCATTGCAGACGCGCTCGACAGGAAGGACGCGTTGATGGGTGTTGTTTGCCAAAGACAGTCAGGTACAAACATGTGTTATTCTGCTGAGTATATTACAAACCATATATTAGCTCTGCTTGTGGGAACCAGCAACGGATAGAATTCCTGAGTAAACGAGCATGCCGACATCGTTGGCACCCTTCAAATAATCTCCCCGGGCACATCAGAGTTTTGACAGATCTCTGGTGGGCCTTGTTTTACCTTGTACAAGGCCAAACAAGAGTCCAGAGTCGATTGGTAAAACTCGATGGCATCTATTTCTATTGGAGTAGCCCGGAAGATTGCCGTGAGGATGCCGTTGTTACGCCATCAGGCGCACCATGCATGACGCCGACCTCTACGTGTATCCATTGCACATTGCAGTTGCTGGAAGCCGGGAGAGGTGATCTCAACCAAATTCCAGTCAACATTTAGCGCAAGAAATTTCTCTTCTGATCACTCATGTCAATGATCATCGGGTTCCCCCAGCAGCTGAGCAGGGCCTTTCAAAAATTCCTAAAGTACAACAAATATCATGAGATGGTTCTCTTCTGCGAATATCTGAGCTCGAGACTCGTATAGAGAGTGCTTGGTTGAAATTATTATCTTACAGCATTATATGCATGCATTGATGGCTCAACTTCCATCCATAGGAACGACGTTGATAGGCCCAATTGTTTTTCATAGGGGCCAGGTACCGATTTACCCCCTTCAATCCTCGTAAACGCCTCAACGTGTCGACGCGGGCGCGGGGAAGGCAGAGGCGGTGGGTGGGACGCGACCTGAAACAGTAAGTGATGGTTTGGCTGAGGGAGCGCTAGCCTGCGGCGCGCGATCACGTCCAAACGCAGAGACTCTAAAGATCGCCGCAACAGTATCTGAACTTGCGCTGCATCGAATCAGTTTTGAGTACTTAAAGGATCTGGGACGGACTATGGACGGACGGACGGACAACGCAGATACTCCAGCAATAATGGAAAGCGCAGGCCCGCGGGAAGGCAGCGTCCTTGTTGTCGAGAGGAGAGGGAAGCAGAAGGAAAACCTGCAACGGCGGTGTAGCGAAAGACTTGTCGGATTTTCGGTCCGAGATCCCGGCCGAGATCCTCCGAGTTCTCAACTTGTAAACCTTCGGATTTGCTCGACGCTGGACCTTCTCTCGAGAATTCGTTCAAGATCCGTCGGCTAATATTATGTATCTCCAAAAGCCTTAATTACGGTTGGTGAGAAAAGGGACCGTTCCAGAACGGGTGTCGCCTTCCATCCCAGGGGAGGTACTGGCGAATCCGCGAGGCCCACGAGAAGCCTGCGAGGGAGAGACCACCCGGCTGTACAACAGTCCGGGGGAGACGGGACGCGACTTGGGTGAGCCCAAGTCAACGAGCGAACCACTCACCTCTTTACCAGAGTGGTTGCTATCGGCATCCGAACTGCGCTGCTGACGAGGTAGGGGAGGGGCACGACCTTCACGAACGGCCTTGCAAGTCGGGATGGGGAGAGTTGAGACATTTTTACGATTTTTCAGTGTTGGCGGACCAAGTGATGTCGGTAGCGTTGGTTGATCAGACCAAATTAACTAGAGCAGAGCAAAGACCAAAGTATTCGAGTCAAAAAGATGTGACGGAAGCGAGGGTTTCAAGTTCCGGCACGCAAGAGAGCAAGAGGAAATCCGGGATGAATCATGACTGTGGTAAATTGTGGATTCACTGACGAAGTGTATCTACGACAGTTAAGTATTTATACTCAGATTAGGTGGTGGTCCGTAGTAATGATGAACTAGACAGAAGAAGGAAGGAGCGTGGAGTAACGTAAGGCCAAGTCAAAGAAGTATGGGCAAAATAAAATAAGGATAGTGAGGTGAATGGTGTAGTAAGTGAAGAAAAATAAATGAATGGCTGCGTACTATTGTGACGCTCATTTCCGTTACAGTATCACAACCAGAAAAGCGTGCGCAAACATAAATTAGGGCCGGGGAACCTTGGTGGATTGAGTTACATGCTGCGCGGTAGCGCCGCGGCAATAACACAGCCACCGCCGGCTCAGTGCCAGTCCAAGTGCCTCAGCGATGCGCGGCGATGCCGCGGCGCGCGCGACACTTTTGCCCCGTCCGTTCCCGGTGCTTGCCCGTCCGTTCCCGGTGCTTGCCCGTCCGTTCCCGGTGTTTGCCCGTCCGTTCCCGGTGCTTGCCCATCCGTTCCCGGTGCTTGCCCGTCCGTTCCCGGTGCTTGCCCGTCGATTCCCGTGCAGTTCATCGAAGTCTCGACAATAGGTTTCTTGTTATTTTTGATCAAGATAATGTCCGCACTAGCAAGAAACCTCAGTCTCAGAAAATGGAAAGAGGAAGCGGGACGCACTAGATGGCGAGATCATCTTCGTCATCCTCGCCCGTCTCAATGCCGTCGTCAGTTTCGACAAGTTCAAGATTCAGGTTCTCCAATAGATCATCCATGTCGTTCGAATCCTATACCAATTGCCAGCAAGTCATGGCATGTCAAATGAAATCCAAACAATTTGCAATTTAAAAGTAGCGGTACACACCCAAACGATCAAGATGGATTGGGTACTCTTCGTTGCGTACTCTCTCAACAAGTCGCCCACGCAATCAATGTCTGCGTCGTCACCCGTTCTGCAAGAAGTATCGGGAACCAATCCTAGGGATGCAGCCAAGGGAGCGGCTGTAGTGTTTGCAGGGATGCATACATTGGTTTTGGTATCCGGTGTGCATACGACGATAAGGCCGAGGTCGAGGGCGCCAAAGACCTGTTATGTTATATTATCAAGGTGAGACAGACAATTTGTCATCAGTGAGGTGTTTACGAACTGAGGGAATGCAGCTATTTGCTCTTTCCATGCCGACAGGAGTTAACCCAGGCCGTCTCATAGAAGGTCTCTCAGCATTCCTGATCAGGTAGAGCGTGTTGTTGATTGAGATAGATAAAGCCGTTGAGAAAAGAGCGAGGGTGTACAATAAAAGAATGGCGAGCATGCTGAGCGAAGATGAAACTACAAGCCCGTTCGCTGCTTATAAGGTCCTGAAGAACCGGAAGGCGGGATCCCGTCATAAAACCTTGGCAGCAAGCGGGGAGATAACTAGACGTTCAGCTTGCGAAGAACGTACGTGCGAAAGCATATGTCGGTGGAGCGTGCGGACGTAAAGCGGAATCCCGTTTGGCAAGCGGGGAGACAGACAACCAGCGACTGTGAAGGTCCGGGGAGGCCCTGCACTGCACGCAAGCACACTTCCCACCATCTATTCGGTGTAGGAAGACCGTGACGTCGCTCAGGAATGCGTAGGGTGTATACAATTTTTTTTTTTGCGGTCATGTATCTTTCGCGGAGTTATCCCTCAAAGTCCACTTCTAAAAATGTGCATCTGAGCGATTGTCCACTATATCCGTCTATATGCCTTCTATCACCGCCCATGTGCATCACAACCCCGATACGATCTCCTCATCTAGCGATTAAATCCCGAGTTGGCCTTCGCCTTGGCTTTAAAGTCGCGGGAGGCTTGGGCTCGGCAGGGCTCGGCTTCAAAGAATATGCAGTACACTAAAGTTGCTACCCGTGAATAAATTCACGGGCCTCTGGATCTGCATTTGCTGTTAGACATTCCGAGTCCTGTTTCCTGTTGGTTGTTCCCAGTGAACCAGTGGTTAGATTAATGACCCCTGTGGTTTGTTTCTCCCAGTTCTTGTTTTACTGGTCGTTCCCATTGGTCATTCTCTGTTGGTTGTTCCCGGTGGACCGGTGGTTGGTTTACAATGCCCGTGTGTTCATTTCCCTCACTGGTTTCTCCGTTCCCGTTGATTTTTCCGGCTGCGTGCACGGTGGACGGGCGGTGAGATGCTCGTGGGCTTTTATCTTCTGGTTATTCCAGGTCTGCTGCATATTTCACGGTGGACCAGTGGTTATATTCAGTTGTTCGTTTGAGTTGTTTCCCGGCATCGAAGACCGGAAGCCGCCAATGCCACCGTCCCGAAAGCATTTTTTTCCTGTTCAAATGTGCCAATAGCACTCGCGAATAAATTTAAATCGAACGACAAAGTCTCGCTGTCTCTTGCGCCTGGTCTGAGTTATCTGTCCCAGGTTACATGTTTCGCAGGTGTTGACAGTTGTTCCATTCGTCGGTGTTTTCCGTGGAGGGAAGTGCCATCACGATGCCGAGGTGAAGTCATTACATGACCGTGTGGAAATGGAACATCATCTCGCAGCCGATTGGCACACAGCCTCAATTGGGCTCTCGGGAAGAATCTGGGGTGATTGGCAACGAGAGATGGCGAAGAAGACGAACACAAGAGGCCGAAGAAAATGAAGTAGGAGCTGATGTCGGGTTGGCGTGAAGTTCGGACGAACGGAGAGATATACAACGGGGAGAAATTGGAGAGATCTACATGGGAAAGGACACTTTAATTACTCCACACGTCCCGCCGTGGTCGGCTTCGGTCGTACCCTAGTCTTGTATTAGACAGAGGCGAGGTACTGAATCGTAAACATCGTAAACATCCATGGAAACTTCTGTAGCCTTCGCATTTCGTTATATATCAAGAATTGATGCGCCATCAAACGCATCAATAATTCGAGCGCTCGTTTGTTGCACAAAACAGAGCCCTCCCAGCCAATCAACTGAAGCTGCCTCAAGTATCTATTGAATTCCTTCCCTTCAGTGTCGGTGCAGACTCTCGAATGATTCACAGAGGGGACAGATAAAGGCGAATACAATTGGGACTTGATCGCCAGAACACTGCAACCACCCGGGCTATCTGGCCAACTCAATATTTTATCAAGTAAGTTAAGACTTCCTTGTCTCTGCACCTGTCGCTGCGGAATGGCAATCTGTATCTATTTCACAAAGATATCGATCCCCGGCTGCTGCGTCTTACAGTATAAAGCGCCTACCATTTGCATTTGAAATCCCCACAAATCCATTGCAATTGCAACTTGCCCAACGCATATAAAATGCAATTCTCCTTCAACTTCGTTCGTCTGTCGCTCATCCTCGCCGCATTGGCAGTCAGCGCCAATGCCGCCACTTTGGCTCAGCGCACACA
Source organism: Mycena vulgaris (assembly GCA_029204335.1). Lineage (NCBI taxonomy): Eukaryota > Fungi > Basidiomycota > Agaricomycetes > Agaricales > Mycenaceae > Mycena > Mycena vulgaris. The sequence goes on along the minus strand of JARGYA010000040.1, from coordinate 158,156 downwards.
CGAGGGACGGTGCATCTGTACCATCGTCGATGGAGAGGAAATTTGCATCTGCTAGCCCAGAGTGTTGTCTTCGGTATGAGTATGTATCTAAATTTGTTCTGAGTCTGCGGTCACGGTCTCATGTTTATTGAAGGCGGAAAACTACTGTAGGCCTTTGGGAACATTGACGAGGTCTTATAAACGCGTAGAGAGGATGGGTGCATATGGCTCATCTCAAGTAGTTGTGCTGAACACGTATTGAACCGATTTCATTGCTGGCAGAGAATGCCCCGTTGTCATTGCTTACCGCGGCTGAGGAGATGATATAATCCGACGCTGCGGACTCCGGCGGAGGCAGTTGTACGACAACGAACGCTACCGGATTCCCCAGCGCTCCCGGCAGTTAAATGCTTCCCACGTCTATGATGATCGGACACGTCGTGCAAACTTGTCAATTCCGTTCCACTGTTATTTTGCTACGTTTCGGCGCCCCAACTCTCGGGTGTCCTGCCAGAATCAGTACGGGGCTCCGTGGCAATGCGTGGCTAAGACAATTTATTTGAGGCTCGGATGCTGCAGCCTGCGTGGTGCATTTCCGGGTCCATGATGGCAAATCAGTCGGGAGACCGATTAAAACCGATCATGCCGAGCGGCAAAACCCTAGCCAATTTGAGGCCGCTTTCGGCAAATTCCAGCCCTTGGAATGACGATTCGGTCTTTCAGTCCACCACCAGCTCGAAGTGCGGCCTCTCTCAGCCCGCCGTCTTTCCCTCTCAGGCCGGCAACTCGTGCGCACTACTCGCGCTCCTCAGTCACGGCATGATGCTCTCGCGAGAATACATTCCCCTCAGCCGTACTCGCACCCCGAGGAAGACCCGCAAGCACAAACTTGAAACACGAATCGAGCCTCACTCACTCACTCGCTCAGCCTTTAAAACAGGAATGTTATCACTCCACACTGTGCACGATCCCCGTGTCGAAATCCCCAACCTGTGCGTCCCTTCCTCTCTCGCTCCCATCTCCATCCGCCGCCTCCGGAACTCGGCGTGTGCGGCGCGCGCTGGGTGCACTCGGGGCGAGCAGCGCGGGGCCACCAGGAGTACAAGGCCCGCGGATGTTGCGAGCGCATAGTGCGGGGCGGGCTCACGGAACGGAGCGCGCGTGCGGGCATTGCGAGCAGCGTGGATGCAGAGCGCGGTGCTCACGGGGCGGGACGACCGTCCACCGACCAGTGCCGTGTACGGCGAGGTACGCAGCGCGGGACCAGATGCGCCAGGAGTCGCCGCGCGCTCACACGAGTCCCGCGCGCTTGGGCGTGCAGCCCCGGGGTCCAGTACTGCTGCGCGACTCGGCATGCGCTCGCGAGACGAGGCGCGCGTGCGTTGCGAGGAGCACGAGTACAGACCGCGGCGCTCGCGGAGCGCAGGGAGCCGATGCTGGCGGGCAGACGCGGGGTGCAGCGCTGGGGTGCACGAGACACGGTGTGCGGAGATCCGCCGCGTTCGCTCTTCCCATTCGAGTCCCTCGTGCGCAGCGCTGGGGAGGAGGCCCGAGCGGCGCTCGAGGGATGAGCTGCGCGGGACTCCGCATTCGAGGCTGCGCAGCATGCACCGTGATGCCCGCGTGCCGCATTCGAGACTGCACACCGTGATTCCCGCGCGACTCCGCTCGCGGGGCTCAATGCGCGCGATTTCGTCGCACGAGGTGGCGCGGAGTGGATCAGACGAGCGCGTGCGGGAATGCGGCGTGAGACCGCGGATGGCGTTGAAGTGGAGCGAGGCGCGCGGAGCGATGGGCGCTGTTCCCGTCGTCGCTGTGCTGCGAACAACTCGCACAATTTTGGGCAAGTGGACGACGCGGGGAGGCGCCCGAAGACGTAGAGATTGCGCGCTGCTCGAGTCCGCCGCCAGCACCGTCGCGCGTCGATGCTTGACCCTGTTTTCCCAACGCCTGCCTATCCTGCTCCCCCCCATTGTTCAACGGCATGTGCATGTTGCGCCGGCCGGTGCTGAATTTTTATTAACAAAGGCCTTGGTGGTTTCCTACATTGGCACGGCATCGGAAGTTTAAAGACCAAAATCACGCCCGGGAATGAATTCCGTCCGGCGTCATATAACGTGGAATTGAATTACAGATTTCTGGTTACACTACTGTAGGTCATTCGTTTAATCCATGCTTTCGTCTTTCGCCTGGTCTTTCGGCCGCGGAAGGGTTACGGCCTGCCAGCAGGCCCACAGCATCGTCCCTATGGAGGCCAACCCAAGCACTGAAAGCGTGACATTAGGGTCTGCTTGACCGAAAAGATGTGCAGAGCCGAATCCGAAGTACAGTATGTTCAAAATAACTTGGAAGCATACGGTTGTTTTGTACATTCCAGCAAAAACCCTGGAGCGATGATTGAGCAGTAGTTGAAATATTGGACCCAAGAGCGACGCGGTTCTGCAAAAATTGCTGAGGATATGTGTACGGAAGAACGAATATTCGGTTGATGCGGGTGGTGGGAGGAGCGTTGGGGAAATAATGAAGATTTCCTGAGGTTTCAGGAACGCGCACGTCAGGAACAGTGCCATAAACACCTGGTCGTCTCTGATTGGTCAGAGGTTACGGGAAAGAAATAGTAGACCCACCCCGACGCGCCATTTCCATCCCGTCCTGGCGTCCATTCTCGCACTGGCACGTTCGAGATGGTTCGGGGGCACCAGACGAAAGCGTGGTATCCACCATAGTTGAAGGATATCGACTCTCGAAACGGCCTTCAACATCAAGATTTGAGGGAGACCTGTCACCATGATTATGAAAGCGAGCGCCAATGGGCTCTCGTGGATGTTCTCCGTGATGTCACTGAGGAGCTGAGATGCAGCAGACAGTACTGTTCCCGATAGACTGATGTTTACAGTCGAATTTCGACCGCACCAATAGTGCGCCTCCAGAATCAACAGAATCAAGTACACGACTGCTCTAGAGGATAAATGATGTCAGAGCTTCAAATAAATGCTGGAGAGCCTGTAACATGACTTGCATGGCAATTATGGCGAAGAATTGTCTTCTCGGATGTGCGGCCTCGGGGTGTCGTAGCCCAAACAATCCATCTGGAGGGTAGGGTCATGAGAACCAGGCCCGTTTCCACGTGGGAAACTCACTAAAACCCTCGATGAGCAAACGATTCTCCTCGAGTGCATGATCACTCTGCGACATGTTCCACTCGTGGTTGATGCTCGAGCCGTAAATTTCCCCCATGGTGAGCTTTTCAGGTGTACGGCCCGAGTATGACAAGTGCCAAGTTACGTTGAGAACATCCTGGTCTATCATTCATCATGGAACATAAGCCTTGACTGGAATGGATTTGAGGAGCATTTGCTTACCAATTGGAGCCATCGTTGTGTTCAGATTTGCGCATTGTTCTCGAGTAACAGGAACTCTGAGAAGATCCTGCGACAACGGTCAGAGCTGCCACAGGGAACGAACGAACGAAGCATGCATACCTTGTAGGTATCAATGCCACCCAGATTGACCAGGTATGGCACGTAAGCAAACTGGTTCTGCTCTGAGCCCGACTCGTCCGGTACTGCGAGTTCTAGACGAGTCTCCCAATGACCGTTTGTCGTATAATTCCGATTGCATTCAGTGAAATTCCGCGAAGTACTGCACTGTAGGTTGAATCATAACAGATCAGCACTGACAGGACAACATTGGGTGCTGTCGACCCGTCCACTCACGGCAGTCATCTTCAATTTTTTATGCGCTCGATCGTATGCTCGCCTGTTGAAGATATGTGTTTCGTCAGAGACGCGTATCTGCGTTCTGAAAGAAATATCATCATGAGCATTGAAGTTTGACAATCGCATGCATATGAGGAGTTGAACATACCGCGTCCTAATAAAGGGATGGTCCTTCAAAACGTCCTTCGGCTTTTTCAGAACTTTATCATCTTCCTCCTCGTCGTCAAGTTCATCGCCATCTTCGTCGTTGGATCGCTGACATTTACTCGAGACTTCGGCGCTGGTGAGCAGAGAGACAGATATACCGAAGGAGTCTAATGCTTCATCGACCAAGGAACGTTCCGTGGCATAGGTTCTCAACGGTAGGCGGTGGAATGTTGGGGGATACCATGTCGAGTATGCCTTGAGATAGTCCAACGGGGAAGGCGATGTCGGTATCAACACGAATGAGGCTCGTAGGTCGGTTCCGTTGATCGACGGCCTGCGACTGGAAGTTGCTGAAGGTCAATGATAATTCCAGCTCACAGAGCATTGACACGCACAACATGCTTGTGGGCACTTGGAAATCCACGTCGACGCTTCTGAATTTCTCCTTCAGACGCAGGTCGCGAAAGACGACATCCGAAAAAGTACCGTCTCGATACGCTTTTCCTCGTTGGGTCCAGTCTCCTCCGCCAAAGTCCACACAGTAGCAGCTATATCGAACGTTTGGTCGTCGCCGACAAGGGGCTGTAAGACCATGGACCAGTTCCGGACTTGGTCTATGGTTTGGTTCTGATACATCCCCCGATGTGCAAACGTCGCAAGGCCATATACGCCTTTCCCGAGCGACAATGTGGCCTTGCCCATAAAAATCAGGACGAAAGCCACGCACAGAGCCCCGATAGCGCCGAGGCAAAGATTGCAACAGGAGGTAGATCTCGCTCGAGAAGTGATAGGACCAGGGTCAAAATGTAATTGGGACCGTGACGACGCGACTGGTATGGCGAAGTCCTGGGCTGGCCCGGGGCCGCTTAGTTCCTCCGACTCCAGGCTGCGTTGCTTTTCTTGGTGGGGCATGGTTGGAAGGAACAAATGGATTCGTGAGCCAGGGCATATATAGATTGCACATCTTTTTGCCACCCTACAACCGCTACCGATGTGATCGCAACTATTCAAAAAGGCTGTATCGACGAACAGCTAGAATCTGGTATTTTTACAGGCCAAGACGTCAGTGAAGAGCGAATAGAATACGAGGCTCGCTACCCTTACGCATCCGGGCTTGGGACTGGCTTCGTTGGATTCGGCACTATTCCATCGCCGCGGGTTCAGATCACCTCGTTCCTATGGCGGTCCAAGTGCACTTTTAATCATGCGCTATACATTTTTACGTTTTTCACTTTTGCACTACTTATATCATGAAACTGACACCTTTGCGCTACTTATCGGAGTTTAAAAAGGACCAAAGTATGTAGCGCGAAAAGTGTGATTCTGCGCTACATACATTCACCCGAATAGGCTTTGCGCTACTTTATTGACCGGTTTCTGATCGCGCTACTTACAAACTTTTGTCAATCCCGCGACATATACATACTTATTTTCCAAATGCATTTTGCGCTACATATTCACTTTTTTTTTTTCGGCTCCAAGAAACCTTGTGCAATATATATATATTGAAGGTACGTGGTAACTAAGGCTAATGGCTATGTAGCATGGGCTGTGGCTGCTTCCGCCATGCATGGCCCTGGAAGGACAGGTGGGGGAAGGGCAGGAGGCAGGGTCGGGGATAAATGAGAAGGCGGGCGCGTTCGGACAAAGGCGTGGGGCACGGTACACGAAGGGAACAGAGGGCAGCGTCGGGCCACGCACCATGCCGGATGTTCTGGGCTAGGCAGGAGCGGCATGGTGACAGGCCTCCAGGCTCGGGTCTCGTGCGAGGGAGGCGGAAGCAAGAAGCACATGACCCCGTATTCCATGTGCACTGCCCACCGCTGAGCTGTTCAGCGTTAGCTACCGCGTACCTTCAATATATATATATTGCACAAGATTTCTTGGAGCCGAAAAAAAAAGTGAATATGTAGTGCAAAATGCACTTGAAAAATAAGTATGTATATATCGCGGGATTGACAAAAGTTTGTAAGTAGCGCGATCAGAAGCCGGTCAATAAAGTAGCGCAAAACCTATTCGGGTGAATGTATGTAGCGCAGAATCACACTTTTCGCGCTACATACTTTGGTCCTTTTTTAACTCCGATAAGTAGCGCAAAGGTGTCAGTTTCATGATATAAGTAGCGCAAAAGTGAAAAACATGAAAATGTATAGCGCATGATTAAAAGTGCACTTGGACCGCCATACGTTCCCAGCTTTATCACTTCCATCTCCTTCTCCCGCATCTCAGAGGGACGCGTGGGTTCGGATCATCTCGTTCACAGCCTCATCATATCTACTGTATACTTGCTTCTCCCGCATCTGTTTCTGTGTTTCAGAGGGATTGGTTGCGGTGTTGTCCTTTGATTAGTAATGCTCCTGATAGACCAAGATCAGAGCGCATGATTTTAACCAGTTACAAGAGCGCGCTGTGGAAGGGTAGGATGGACCGCTGGTCGATTTCCCCCATTTTGTATCTCCGAGCGTACTTTACGGTACATCGGTCTTCGGACCGCGTATTTGTTTTGTACGTACACATGGTCAAATATCAACTCCTTAAACCCGAACCACCACAATCGACGTGACCAGTGACCGGAGTACTCCACCGGGAGTACGTCGCCAGTGAACACTAAGCACCTTTACATCAAATTCCTTCCTGCATCAAGCTCTTACGAGCTACATAACAATTGTAGCGCGCTTTGCGGCAGAGCCCACTTACTGTTAGCCTTCACCCACAGTGGTGAACATTTTAAAAAATAGCCGACCCAGGACTGTGCAGTGGTACTTAGGCTGTGCTGATTGGCCATTGACCAAACACTTGTCCCGTGGTGTTCTCCGGGAGATCCAGAGGCATGGTGTCAGAGGGTAGGGTGGGTCGGCGGACCTCATATTTCACTTTCAGACTTTTCAGGGTGGTTTGAGAATGTTTAGAAGGATTGACAGAACAAACCTGATTCTTGAGAGCATGGTTGGCCAGCTGGAAGAGGAAAGTAAATTGGCATCAGACAACTTTTGACCATTTCCTCAAAGACTCAAGGCTGCACAGTGATTGAAACCCCGGCATCAAATCAAACTTAAGCTTGCAACTTCTCCGAGGATATTAAAACTGATCTCTGGCCCAAATCTCGCTCGGTCGACACATCGACCAGCTCGAATTGGGCCGGGAAGCCCCCAACTGTTTCGGGGGGTTTATGATTGACGGGAATATTAGGGCGGTGTGTGGACACTATCCATGGAATGCAGACTAATGCAGACAGTTGCCATGAAATGATTATCAAAGGAACATGTACATGCTTCAAATCACTGAACACATTGTCATCTATACACATACAGTGCCTCATAAATAAATATGCAGGCAAAATTGCCCTGTGACCAACTTAATGGGATTTGAAGTGGAACTAGCGGACGGCAATTCTTCGGAAAGTCGCCAAACTTATTTAGAGTTCCGTGTTCAAATTCAGTTCTTCAGAATTTGACTAGAACAGAGTAACATACATAACCAGAGACATCTGAGAATTGTCAAGGTTGAATGTCATGTAACCTGGCTGCACCCGACCGGGGATGCAGAACAAGAAGTACTTGCCGGAAGAAGCCGAGACACAGCCTCAGGATAGGATGGGCCGGTTCAACTGAGTTTCAGTACACCAACCAGAGTGTCAATGGGACCAGATGGTCCACATATTTACTTGTCCCTGCTCACTCTGAGTCTTTGATGTTCAAATTAACACCTTTTATATACATACCTAAGCCATAAGTTATATAACAGCATTGCACAACCCCGGCTTGCTGTTTGACCATTGAACATGAAATTCAAATGAAGAACCGGAAACTGAGGCGATTTGGAAGACAAGGCGTAGCTCATAAGTGGTTGGGCAACACAGAAAAAAGAAACAAAAGAAGACAAAATGAGTTTCAAGTTTTCCTGAGAGGCACGTGAGAATGAGTCAGAGGAAACACGTAATAAAAGGGAATCCAGCACTGGGAGTCGAACACACCCGCAAGAAATGCCCCCAAAACGGCACACATCACGTGCAAAATAAAAATTTGGCAGACGCTCTATGACTTTGGCTCGATACTGGTGGAAGTGTAAGAAATTATCAAATTAAAGAATAAAGATAATAAAATATTGCACCTGAGAGAGAGGGAACTTGCCGAGGTCGGCAAACATGTACAGCCACAATGTCCGATACCAAAGAAAGTCACCAAAGATATTATGACAACCTCCAATCCGAATCAGCCAAGGCTTCTATGTGACCCCAAAGCAAACATGTATGCACACAAATATTCCTGTAATTATTGAAGATGTAGGTATGGACCAGGAAAAAGCTGAAATATATTCCGATAGTTAGCGGAGTTTCCCGATAGCTCGCGGAGTTTGAACGTTGCCGAAGCCAAGCCGGCAGTGATTTCTCTCGTTCTTCCGGTGATATTCAATGGATATCAAGACAGAACATAATTTTTGACTGCTTTTTCTTCCCTCCCGCTTCCGTCCTCTGCCTTTCCTGTCTCTTGATTCAGACAGAGGGCTCAAAGCACCAAATCCGGAAGTTTCCGGAGTCAGCGGAAACACGGAAACTTATAGTTCAGCTTGTGTTCGGCTGGTCCTCTACCGTATGTAATTAGTCCCCAGCTAATGAGAGTCACACAATGGCTGGATATTCCCAGATGCACCAGACCACCTGCTCTTAAAAGCCTTTTGGCCCCCTTAAACAACACAGATTTCGTGGGATCAACTTGAAACTTTTGAGCAAGGGAGAATTCAAAATTTCATTTCCTGAAAGCTATACACGCTATTGCACTCTTGACGCTAAAGAGTGGCTTCCGAATGAATTATTATACAGGGTTGGAAAAAAAGTACACAGCCAGGGTTCGAACTCACGCGCCATCTCACACTGATGCCGACATTCAAACTCCGCTAGCTATCCGTCGAGGTATCATACACCGCCATGAGTTTCGAGCCATGACTTTAGGGCTCTTCAGGACCCACTACCTAAAGTTAGTGGGAATCCGTATTCCACGCCCACACGGCAGTTTCCCCGATTCACACTCATTTTCCATTCTACGCGTACACGACATATTCGGGACCATTCAACCATTTCCTACTTCACCCTTGCACCCCATATCCCGGACGACCGACCCATCATTCTGTCTACCAGCCCCGAACTCCGTTCTGCGACAGTGCTGGGGCGCAAAGCGCCCCAGCACTTCGGCTGAACAATAAATCTGGGCATGTACGTGGAATAAGCTGCAGATAGTTCAACTTTCCTGAACACAGAATAAATAAATCATCGCTGACTTTAGGGCAGGTCTCGGTCTAATCTCGGGGCGGAGTTTAAAAAGCCTTCAGACGGACAGACAGACACCGTGAAGAAGTCATTGGGGTGGCTGACCGCCCCCGTGGGCACCTCTACGGGCATGGATACTGAATCTCTGGAATGAGTTTATTGGAAATATTAGCGCAGGTGAACAGTCTAGAAGCCTGATCGGCGCCTCACTCTAGCGCTCACAGGCCAAATTTGCCGTTTCGGCACTATGTGGGCACTTTATATTTATGAGCAGTCCTAGTGCCCGGTTAAAGCACAGAGTAGATTCACTTTTATTAGAAGATTAGGAGACAATGTTGAATGGACAGTTACTGATTGAGCAGAGAAACAAATATTGGGACAAAGGGATGTGCCGATATTACAGATTGATGGCGGGGCTTAAAAAGTTTCAGACAGACAGACACATAATTTCATAAAGAGGGTGACAAAAGCGGACTGGGGTGTTGTGCACCCCTGGCACTTGGCCTCCATGGAGTGTTCAATCAGAATGGTTTTCCTGGTATCGATTTAAGGACCAGGTCTCTCTCAAAACTGGGATCTGCACGTCGGACCGATGATCCCTCCACTCCACAACTACTGCTTCCACTCCCGCGTTCCGCCCGCCTGACAGGTTCAGCAGAAAAAGTTGGTGTTCAGGGTGCAGCCACAAAGCTCGGCCTGCATTGGATTATCTCTGGCAAACAGCAAGGCATATGCAGTACTTCTTCCTTTGCTTCACAATCCCATGCAACAACGGGTTCAGAAAATGTATCCCTGGCAATGTGTGATTACTTCTTTCAGTTCTTAATTAAAGTTAACAACACACTTGATTGAGCCTCGGACACCCTGCATTATTTCGAGTGGCGACGCGAAGGGAGAGGTTGCAACGAAACGAACATGAAATCAATTCTCTAGTTTCGTCCTTGGCAGCACACCATTCGACATGTAGCATGAAAAATGTTTGCTCCGTTGTTGGATTTATTGCCTGATATATCGTCGATGAAGATGGCGAGTGGAATTGAATATACCATTCGCGACCCAGCTTTTTCACGAAGCAGATGTAGCATTTCTGAAGCAAACTTATCACTCACAGCTAGTTCAAAGATGAGTACAGGCCAGGGAATAGGCACAAAAATCAAGTACCAGCCAAAAGATATATCCCAGAAGTGCGGAGGAAATTCGACTCGAAACACGAAACCTCAACAACTTTGAGACTCTGGTCCTGAACCAGAAGACTGCCATCCTGGGAGATAATCCTGGTTAGCCCCCGTCAAGATAAAATGAGGTTAGACATACATCTAATTCAGCAACTTTGAAGCCGGAAGCAAGCATGAACTTTCCATTACTGCGCGTCATCCAACATTTGGGAAGGAACCACGACCTATCAGAGCACTGAATGAGCTCGTTGACATAATAAATAACACCGTTATGCCGAATCATTGGTGTGAAGCGGTCATCGGGGATGTCACGAAGCCATTTATCTCTGTGCCAAACCTCTCCGAGCTTGTTCCCCGCATCCTCCGGGTACAGAGTCATGCCCGCCCATGTGAATAGATTTGACATGTCCTGTGGAACAATAAAGGTCAATGTATGTCAATCAGAGGAAACATGTACATGTGCCTTCTTGATCGAGCTGCCAATCTCATTCAGATACCAGACATTTCCCCGACCTGATTCCTGATGCTTGGTCAGGTCACCGACTTCAGTCAAAAGCATATCTTGGGTCTGACAAAATTTGTTATAGTTGGGGACAGTTACTCCGAGATCTGAACTGAACTGAACTGAAGTTCCATTGGTTGCTGTATCTGGCCATAAGGACTACGCAGCAGTACTCTAGACTATCTAGACGAGGTAAGAGCGGTAAATACGATGGGGGTTATCGAGAGAGGCCATTTTGTACGTACTAGGTAAGAAAATAAAAGGAGAAAATGAATGGGGAAACATTTGGCGGCGAGAAAATGTAATGCGGGGCAATAGATCCTTTGCCCAAGATAGGACTGCTTTCTGCCGTACACGGAAAATCGCAGGTGGGGAGAACTAAAGAGGACATCTGTCAAAGTGATCTGATGTTTCGAGATGCCAGTGAATTGAAGATAGTACATTAGAAAGATGACTCACAGCTTTGTCTGGATACGGGAACCATTCGCTTTTGGTGTCCGGTCCGAAGAGACAATTACTCAGTTCTTGCGCCATAAGGTCTGGAGTATCCCCGCTTTGGAGAATCTCAGTAACATCAATTCATTGGATGCCATACTTACCTCTGCAAAATAGTGGATCTTCTTCCTCCAGGTCTTGCAGATAAGTTGATTCCTTAACAGAATTTTCACTGTGAGCATGCTCGCCCCGAAGGGTACGGGCAAATGATTCTGTGAGAGGATCATGGTCTGCATTTTTGTCACCCGTTGAAAAGTACATACGCTAGTCAGTGGAATCAGTCCATCCCAGACGTGAAAATTCCTGAGGCTTGTCTGGAATATTTGACTGAGGGAACTCCCAATCCTGAAAATCAGGCACGAATTCTGTCGAGATTAGGTTTGTATGTAGAATGATAACGAGATAGACGAAAATCACCCACCGACCATGGGAGCAGCAGAAATATCAGTCGTGTTGATGATTGGATGATGCTGTAAGCAATGCTGGGGCAGAGGGGATGCGGTGCCTGCCACATCAAAAGCGGGGTCGGACACCGCGGTGTCGGGATCAATGGCATCATGAACCGATTGCGACAGTTTGTGGGCCTTCTTTATGGCTATAGATTTTTATTTGTCTTCTCCTGCCCTCACGTGCTGAACAGTTTTGGCGTGGAATCCCAGCCGCTTCTTAGCAATTCAGTTGTCCTCGGGTTTGATTGGGCAGATGCAGCACTTGTACAGAGAAGTGTGGGGGTCCTGATGAAAGTCTGGACTCCCGCGCGTCAGTCGACTCCTGCGAAGACATCAACAATTGCCGCTGGATGTTTGATATCATCTGGGGCTGCCTCACCACCATCTTCATGTGCACCTGGGTCTTGGTGCACCCAAATGTGCCTCCACCCGACCCGTCGGCAGCATTTTTGGTGCCATCCACTGTGCAGCCTGGAACACAAATTTCCCCTCAACTGACGAAAAGTGGATGTGGAGGGCATGCTCACTAATGGTTACAGCAATTCCTGTGCTTGTAGCAGCATTCTTTGTCCTGGATTTCACTATGGAGAATGACATGATTACTACAATTCTTGGGGCCATATTGGCGGCTGCAATTCCGAGCTACATCATCCTCCCTTTCGCCACCTTACACACCCTCCCACCTGGCGCCTTCGCGGACGTAAACTGGAGTGTTTATATACCACACCTCTAATTCACATCTTGGCGACGCACCCACATGGTCATTATTCTGGCTTTGATACAGACACTTTAGGGGACAATTCTTCGAGTCTTTTGCAGTTGTATCTACAGTAGCACCGATGTTTTTTTTCCCTTCGAATACCGCTCAAATTCTCTTTGTAAAATGTAACCCGCTTTGGCACACATGAACTTGAACAAATACATCATCCATTGACAATTCAATCTCCGCCGGCAAGTCCCGACCTCCTTCGTCATGTCGATTTCTTCGCTCCCAAACACGCGCTGCCCCACGGCCCAAGGACCAAGGAAGTCTCCGCATTACCATAGTCGCACATTTGCTATGGATCCTACACCAATGCATACAATCTACCGCACTCACTGGCAGTCCGTCATCTGCCACGTACCCATTTCTGGCTACAACCCGCATCTCCCCTGGCAATCGGGTCGCAACTTGGCTTGTACCCAACCATCGGCCCTTCGTTCTGAAGTATTGAAAACAAATACGGTTTGCGTCGGCAAGTAGCACAAGATGACGCGTCTCCTCGTTTATTCCCAGCCATCCCATCTTGGGTCCAAAGCCCTTCCAGGTTTCGCCTCAATACCCTCTCCCTCGAATGGATTCCACTCACAAGTTTCTCGCACTCGCGTTCGCGCTCTCGACGTCACACCAAGGTGTTCTGCGGCTCCATGCGCATCCGTACCTCCTTGGGCTCACTTCCTGGTCCTACTCCTATCTGAATGTGCGGAGCCCATCTATCCTTTCCCTCCGGCTGGGTCCTGCATACCCTACCCCCGTTTCCCTCATCTCCGCATGCTCATCTCGCCTTCTATTTTGTCCTTTGTTCCCGTTACACGCAAAAGGGCTTCCCACCGAATCACTCGTCGATCGTGCGGAATGCGCACGCATCCCAGCTTGCCCGAATTCAAAAGTAGATTGCGCAATTTGTTCTTCCCTCAAGTACATCGCAGCCACTCACATCACACGAAACGCATCAAGCCATCCTGCATCCTCCCATTTCTCCTACTTCTCTTCTCCCAATTGGAACCCAATTGCTCAATGCGTCCTCAGAATCTCAGACCTCGGAATTAACTCTCGAAACTCAATAGACCTCATATATATCTCATCGAGCTCGCCCGTCGCGCGTTGAACACCTTGGACAGTCCAAATACGCTCTGCAGGCGCTTTATCGCCCGCCGCCTGCAGGCAACCCCCAGTACTCGAAACTAAACAACCGGAACCCTCCCCTCCAAGTCTTCTCCCGCGCGCGCTGCCCGAACTCCTCGCACCTTGGTCCTTTTGTACTAGCTCTAGCACCAGCTAGATGCCAACCTCACCGCCCGCGTCCCCTCCCCTCACGTCTACCACGCAATCACCCCGCGCACGCTCCGGGTCTTCGTATCGCGCACAATGTCAACTCAACCCCGCACTCACCTCGGAAGGAAGGGACGGACGGACGAAATTAGATTTGACACCAACGAATATGTATGCACACCGCATTCCCAGTGACATTGCCCCTGATTATCGGACTAGCTCCCGCCCGGGCTCACGAAAATCAACTGCGGACTTGGGCTCGCATACCAGCACTATCCTCACGCCGAGGACTCGGACTTGACTCGCATAATATCAGCTCGGACGCAATCTCAAATACCAGCTCGCCCTCGCCCTCGACTTCAAAAATCCTACGTATGTACTTGATGGAAGGAGGGTTAGCATTCAACGTTCACTGCCACCTCCGAATCCTTCTGGTGCGCGCCTTGTACGCCTCCGCACCGAGGATCCGAAGCTCCTCCCAGTTCCGAGTCCGAGTGCCGAGTACCGAGTTCTAGCTTCCGGCTTCGAATTAAATTCAAGAGGAGTGCTTTGAGATCTGAAGTTGCGTGAATCGAAGACAGACTCTGATCCCCCTCCCCCGGATCGTGCTCCTCCCTGTCCTTGCGTTCCCTCTTAGCTCCCCTCGCACTTCACCCTCCCTGCTCTAGTGTTTCCTGCCCGGTATTCTCTCCGCGTCTGGGTGTTTTCTCCGCCATCCTCCCAAATACAAACCCTGTACCCAATAGTCAGCTAGTAGTCCTCGCCCTCGCAACTCCCTCCCGCGCGCCCGTCTGCTGGCTGTCTGCGCGCCACGCGCCGCCCGTCTGCAGGCCGTAGAACTGATGTTATTTCTGCCTATGCACGTCCTGCTCTGGTCTGCGCTGCTGCACTCCCGCGCGCATCCCAATGTCCCTCGCGCCTGCGCCTGCGCTCCAAGTCGTTCGCGACGACTCGTTTTGCACTTCGCAGGGAGCCGAGTCAACGCAAAGCACTAGTCCGCGCAAGTCTCATAGAGTCGAAGCATGAAGAACGAGTGAGGATGAACGAAGAGCGAGGAGTCGACCAGACCTGATTGCTTTACATTGCTCTGCATTGCTTCAAGTTGGTTTAAGTTGCAGTATAGTCGAACAGACTTTGCATTCATCAGATAGTTTATCAAAACAGTGTCGAGCAGACGCAGCGTGTGGAAACATTCATCGTGATATAGAAACAATCAATCAGGCAGGGGATAGTACAGTAAGTGCTACAGGGTGAACAATCAATGCATGGGGGTATGCGTATCCGAGTGTAAATATGGGGAAGAGAGGGTGTATTGGGGATATAAGTATAGTCGAGACCGAGACCAGGGGAATGAGACCGAGAGATGGAGAGGAAGGGTGGTGGATGGATAGATGCGGTTTTGGGTCTATGCGGCGCGCGCACGGCGGGCGCTGCATGAAGATAGCGTCGTCATTCCTTTCCCACCTACTGCGCCGCCAAATTCAACGCCCCAAGCACCACCTCCCACGCCAGATCGAGCGCGTCCCACAGCTCGGGATCGTA
This sequence comes from Mycena vulgaris, assembly GCA_029204335.1. NCBI lineage: Eukaryota > Fungi > Basidiomycota > Agaricomycetes > Agaricales > Mycenaceae > Mycena > Mycena vulgaris. The sequence goes on along the minus strand of JARGYA010000040.1, from coordinate 142,853 downwards.
CACGCCCAGCGCGACCATGTCCTGCCACAGCTCCTTCACGTGGCCCGCGTGGCCCATGAGCGTGCTGAGGTTGGATGAGGAAGAGGCGCAGAGGTGCGAGGCGAGGGCGTGCAGGGCGGACGGAGAGGCGAGAGTCGCGAGGAGGGTGGCGTGGGTGAGCTCTTCTCCGTTACGCCCATGAGACGAGGCGGAGGGGAGGAGTTCGGCGAGCGCGGGGGGGAGGCGGTGGGTGTACATGAGGGCGTGGAGGATAACGAAGGCGTGCGGGGAGGGGAGTGTCAGCGGGAGGACGGGGAGCGTCGCGCTCGCCGTGCGTGTGGAGCCCGTGGGTGCGGATGGCTGCAGGCGCGGGACCTTCGCGCAGTGCGCGGCCAGCACCACCGCGTGCACCGGGAATATCGCGTGTGCCGCCTCGCGCTCCCCTCCCTTGCCTTTTGAGATGGCGAGCGCGTGAAGTTGGGGTACGAGACGGGGTTAGGGCCCGGGAACACGCGCAGGGGGGCGCTGAGCGCGGCGGGGAGGTGCGCACCCGGGAGGGAGTGGGGAGGGGGGAGGGCGCGAGGGCGGCGATGGCGGCGAGCCTGCCGGGCCTCGGATGAGTTCGGCGGGGACGCCCGAAAGCTCGGGGGCCGCGGCGAGGAGGGCGTTGGCGCGGTGCCGGTGAAGGGCGGGAGCATGAACGTGGGCAGGAGGGAGAGGGTGCCGGGCGTGACGGTGGGCGCGTCGCGGTCGTCGCGGTACCGACTTGGGCGCGAGTGGTGCGGGTCGGGGGGAACGGGCCCGGGACTGCGGGTGCGCAGAGTCACGGTACGGCGAGCCATCTTCCGGCGGAAAGAGGACAGAAGGTACATACGCGGAGACTCTCCATATCGCTGGAACGGTATCTCAAACGACGCGAGGCAGGTAGCGCTCCCTGCGTCGATTGACTTTGAGTAAAGGATGGACTTTGGACGGACGCGGACAACGCAAATACCGTAGTACTCCAACAATAATTTCAAGAGCAGGCTCGCGAGAACGCGACGTTCTCGTTATCGAGAGGAGTAGGGAAGCAGGAGGAAAAGCCTGCAATTTACATCGGCCGTCGGCGATGCACGGAATTGTCGGATACTCGGTCCGAGATTGATCATCTAAGTGATGTGTGCCGAGGCATGCCGGCCTCCGATCTCTCCAACCACATATACTTAGCTTCGAGCCAACGTAGAATTGTCAAGCCCCTGCTCTGAGTGAGATAGACTGAAGTTCCCTAACAAATAAAACCTTCACCCAGCTTGGGAGACAATCCCGGAGAAAGAGCTGTCCATCGGCACGTGGAAATCAAACTCCGCTTCTTGTCGTAGAATTATGCTCTGGCGGACATTTCCTGCAAAGTAATTTTCATGGGGATGAAGACCATCTAGATAGACGGGGGGGTCCCAACTAAACTCTTTCACGGAAGGAGCCTGGAAGTGTTTGTGAATTTGAATGCAGGATCCCCGTTTCATTAGTTCTCTCTCATCCAGTTCGCTCAACCGCATCTGATGTTCCCTTATATTTGATAACCTGTTGAATTTTTTTTCGCGCTAGTCTCGGAGGGAAACGGGCAAGATCCATAAGAAACAACACAAAACCAACATAATACCCACATCAGTGGACTGACTTTTGGCATGAAAAATCAGGCCCAACAGTGAACTATGGAAGAATATACGTGGTGAAATCTCGCGGCCGTGAATGCCTCCAAAGGCATTTTTTGGGCTCGGAATGTCCGGAATCTTCCCGATTTAACATGTTTCTCAATTTGTTTCTCGTGATTTACGTTGAAAATTGATGTCTTTGATTTTCTGGAATGTCTGGAGGGATAACCGCAAGTGCAACGCAGAACTGCGCGCATGAGAAACGCCCGCATTCAAACCTTGGGTGCCGCACAGTAATCCAAATGGGGCAGGATCTGGTGGGAGCTCTAACAATCGACTTCGAATTCTTTCAAGATCCGCCGACTTCAACTATCTCCAAAAACCCTCGCTGCCGCCTAAGGGCCTGATCGGGTGCATCGGAAGAAATTTTCAGGATTTCTTCAGAATCTCATACGGGGATAGAATTTGTCCCTAAACTATGCCAGAACGGGAAGTACATGTATCTTATCCAGTATTCATCAGCCGGAGCGACAGCAACATGACGAGTTCAAAATATTTCATGCATTCTGAGTTGAACTCAAAATCTTTTGGATTGTATCAGGATTGTGTCGAACACAATATTCCACTTTTTTTCTGCCACCCTCCATGCTCAGATATTCAAAGAATGGTCATATTATGGGTTCTAAGATACTTTAGGGACGAGTGGCAAATGCGTGCGAGATTCTGAGGAAATCCTGAAATTTTTTCCTGTGCACCCGATCAGGCCCTAAGTCTGGCAGCGCCGTAATTAGAATGGCATGCTGTGTTGTGCACTGCAACCGCAGCTCTCCAACAGCTTTTCATCTTGCTTCCGGACACAACTGCTCGGGACAACAATGCTCTTCTTACTATTCCTCTACACGCTCTCCCAAAGATCGACCGCCGCACAGACCCTGGACCCCCGCGTGTCGGTCGATTCCTGCGACGACATCAACAACTGCCACCGGCTGCTCGACATCATCTGGGGCTGTCTCACCACCATTTTCGCGTGTACTTGGGTCTCGGTGCACCCGAACGTCCCCCCACCTGACCAGAGCTGGCTGGCACTCCTGTGGCGAAGGCTGCAGATGATGCTCATGGCAGTTATTACTCCCGAAGTGATGGTGGGGTTCGCAGCCCGACAATTGTTTGTTGCTTGGAGGTTCTCAAGAAGTATGTATGCTCCTTTGACTCTATGCGGTCCTGAGTAATTCCACAGAGTTCAAGGTCACACTCGCTCATGGATTTTTCTTTTCCATGGGTGGATTCGTTTCGCAGAACAGCTATCCTATTACAACTATGAAGCAACTTGATGGCCCGATCGGCAAACAATATCTCGCAGTGATCTGTGCTGTCAAAACAGAGGATATCATGGACAAAAGCAAAGGAGACACACTGTCTAAAGGCATAGCCCTTGCACAGGGACTGTGGTTCATCACTCAATCCCTGGCCCGCGTCCACCAGCACCTCCCTGTCACCGAACTCGAAATTGCTACGTTGGCGTTTGCTGTCGTCAACGTCTTCATGTGGTCGATTTGGTGGAAGAAACCTCTTGATGTCGAGCAACTCATGCGGATCAGGCCAGTGGAGGAGCAATCAGATGCATCAGTGCCTGGCTCGGTAGCTCTGCCAGTCGTATCTAGCACCAATTTTTTTCTCTCAATGTGAGCCCTGGAATCCCTCGAAGATATCGGAGGCTGGGTGCAAGTCAGACCCTGGGCCGCTGACTGCCCAGAACACCGAGGTAGATCAATCCTGAGCGGCAAATCATTAAACACCAATTTCACGGACTCCTTCACATTGTTTTTCTGCTACAGGACTGTAAAGCACATTCTGAGTCCGCAGTGCTCTCCATATCACTCATAAGTATGTGCGGATGATCCATAGGTCATCCAACTCAGATTCACCTGCGCTGCACGAGATCTCAGTAAAGTGAACATAATATAGCATTACATTTTCTAGAAACATGGTACACATGAACTGAAGAGGCCATGCCCTCTGGAATCGCCGTGTGATCACGGCTATATAGCTCATAGAGGCATAGGCCCCGCACTGAGCCCACAACAGGCGATCTCCGCAAAACGGGGCTCAATTTACTTTGTGACTCCCGTCGAGATTTTATGCAAACCCCATGAGGGTTGTAGTTAATGCGGCTACCCGAGAGTAATATCATCAGCTCTTAGGTTTAGGTGGATTTTTGAACAACAATATTCACTGCGTTTAAGACAAACCTAGTCGGGGGCTGCCAAGGTCTGTGGATGTACACTAGGATACCCTGTGCCCAGGCCTGTCAATGTACACTGGGCGGGGTTAGCGAAGGTCTGTCGAGTGTATATTTTCCAACCTCGGCAGAGCCATCAGAGGTCGTCTCCGGGCATCTCGGCCGAGGGGTCTGTCGAGCCGGGCTACCCAGCAACAGCCGAGGTGTGCCGAATTCAACTGGCAGGGCTCAACAGAGCCGAGAAAAGGTCCAATCGGCGCAGCCTCTGCACAGGTATGTCTAGATAGCCTCCGCTCACCTGCACTAACTTGGTTTAGGTTTGTCTTAAACGGCCGCTCCGTGCAAAAATAGCTGGGTTTTCAACCCTTCATGGGTGGATCCGGGGCGTGGAACAAAGGAAATTATTTCTGGAACCCGACAGAAAATTATACAAACACTGTATACAAATTGAACTTCTGTCGAACCGAACTTGCCAAATAGTGCGATTCTCCCTGATACCCTCCTAAAACAACAGCACGGTTTTTATTGCGTCGCATACCCCGGCGGAGCTTCTTCCCGCGCGCCCTCCGATGCCAGCCAGCGAACTTGACGCACTTCCTCCCGCAGACTCTCGAGTGCCTGCAATATGTTTGGGTCTGAAGTGGACTGAGAAAGGTCGGGTGCTTGCGCTCCCAGCGGTAGCTGGGACGACAACACCCGACCAGTAGTCAGACCGTCATGAGCCTGCGGTTCTTGTCCCTGCTCCGAGTCGGTCTGAGGGCTGGATACGGGTGATGTGGGCGCGTCGCCGAACCGGTGCGTGATCGTCGTCTTCTCGCCCGTCTTCGGCGAGACAGTCCGCACGGTAAAGGAAGACTGGATAATAGGATATGGATCAGGTCGGACAACCATGCTTTCCTCATCACCCGAAGTTAGGGAAAACGGTGTTTTGGGCAGTTTCTTTGCGTTCCGTCGCCGGCGCCAAAGTAAAAAGCCCACCCCTGCGAGAAGCAATACGATTAAACCCGCGATCACACCACCTGCGATGGCCCCAATGTTCTTCTTTTGGCCGGGCTTTCCACCGCCCGTGTTTGAGGTCGCACTTGTACTCGGGGAACTCGAGGTGGAAGACGACGTCTGGGTGGAAGGCGACGTTGGGGTCGACGAGTTCGGTGGGCCTGAAATGAAACAAACCGATGAGTTGGTGGGATTCTATACACGTGTTCAACTAACCACTGCCTCCTGCTATGGTGGATAATTCCGCAAAACCGAGCGACGGAGGTGTTTGACGAAATACAGAATAGACGCTCGTCCAAAGTATGGGACATCAGCCGACGGCCATGTCACGGAGTCGGATAATGCTCACCAGAAATGGGACACCAAGAACCCAATCTACTTCTGGCCTTTGGTACGTATCTCTAGTATTCGCACTGGTAGCAATAGCACCGAAGCATTGTTGGCTGCCAGGCGATACGGGACCGAGGTTAAGAGCTGTCGGGCTGATCGGCCACGTTCGACCTCCGAAAGATACAGTAATATTTAAATCCGTGTCGCACGCTGCCAAGAACAACAATCAGAAAAAAAAACATCCACAATAGAGTTGAATTTTCCTGTGGATCACTCACGATATTGGTAAAAATCGGATGTGGTATCTAGGGTAGACCCCGGCACGGCCGCCCAGATAGCATCCATGTCGGCTTTGGGCGCGAAGAGAAACGCGGACGCGGTGTCAAACACGGCCAACCTGTTTTTCGAAATGCTGACGGATTTGCCTTGCACGGTAACGGCTGCAGGAAGTGAGCACGGCTGGCATCCAAAACATTCTTTTAGGCCGCACCTGAAATGTCGAGTGCCCAATATGTCGCGTTGGTTTCCACCAAATCCAGATACTCGATATCGCCAGAGAAAAGCGTGTTGTTGACTCCGCCAAATGTGAGTGCCCCCGCCATTATGCGAGAGCCATACGCTGAATTCCGGAGAAGAGATATCTTTTCCCTCCAGGATCGCTCGCCAGAAAGGCAGATTTGTCGTCTGCCCGATTGGGGCGAATCCCAACCCCATCGAACCGGAACAGGGGGGTGGAACAGGCATGATAGAATCTCCTAATGAAACTGCATAGCTCACCGAGTGATCATTACGAAGCTCTGCAGGGGAGAATCATGACGCACTCACGGAATGCTGCGTTGGATATGGATTGGGAACCCACACGAATTGTGTCGGTGAATATAAAACCCTCGAGATGTTGATCCTCGCTCAGTGAGATTTGCCCGGCGGTTTTATTGACAGCCGTCGATGACTTGCGGGAATTGTATAGCGGCATACCAGTTGGACAATCGAACACGTCGCACGGCGCTGCAACCCATATGTCCGGAAACCCGGTGTCCAGGGCCATCAGGAAATGCTGAGCTCTGCGGCAATGAATCCCATGCACGGGGGTAGAAAGAGTTTTAACTCACGGGGTCCCGATACTAACATTGGTGTAATACACTGTATCGTACACGTTGGACCCAAACGATGCTGTGACGTTAATCTCCTGTGGGGTCGCCCTGCGGTGGATGCCCCCTGATAAGGCATTGGATGCATCGGTGAAGCCGTAGCGAATTCGAGTGCGTGCTGCAGCGGCGACATAATCGCTACCAGCGGACGATGTTCGAGAAATAGTTGTGTGCTGTATTTCCCTAGCCACTCCTTCCGGAAGACCTGCTTGCACGTCGGAAACAAAGGCGCAAGTGACTGCCAGAGTCGCAAGGGCCCTGAAAACCATGTATGCTCTCAGAAAGTAAGCCTTCCTTCACGGAGGATGATGGGGGAACATACAAATTGCGCAGAGGCCTGAATGCGCAAGAGATGGGGGGAAACGCCTTCAGATGAGCCGGCTGAGGACGGGCTGAAGAGGGGAACCAGGAAGCCGAGAAGTCCGGCTATAGAGCGCGTCTCGGAAATTGCAAGCGATGAGAAACATCTTCTGATCGGCATCTTCTGATCGGCAGATGATCACGGAACAGCAATCAGTGTTGTCAAGGCGAAGTTGAGGCGAAGACGGGATTCGCCTCAAGGCTGTGACCTGGCTGTCTGGCTGTCTGAAGCATCAGTGATTTCGTGAATGCCGCTGCATCTTGCCTGGCTCTCGGGCGGTCATGCGCGTTTCGAGAGATGCTCAATCCGTACACCAGAGTCTTGCAATTGACTCTTCAATCGAGATGGAATTTTGTATGAACGTTTTTTTTCGTTGTTCATCGCTGTTCGCGCTTTGCCATAGTCTCTGCTTTCGAGAAAAGCCAGGTCTGTGGGTGCTGGTTTGGATCAAAATACAACTCCAACTTCGTTGACGTCGGCTGTGCACGGCACAGCCCGCAACATTGATCATGATTCTGCGCCTCTTCGTTCTTGATGCACCCTAACCTACCCTAACCCAATCCCACCAGACTCTCCAACACCATCCGGCATGCCTTGCGCGCACCACACCTCCGATACTAAGGCCCTCCTTCGGAGGTATCTACACTCTGGTAGGCCCTAATGAACGGCGTCCTCGGACATAAAGCCAAGAAGTAACGCCCTACTAGCATTGAACACGCCTGCACCACACCCAAGAGTGCACGGACTATTGTCTCTCGCGGAATACTCAACTGACCTCAAACCTCAACTCTGACTTGAATCGGAATTTTCTACCAATCACTCGTCGATCGTGCGACGCCTCCCGAAGTGCGCACGCTCGCCCGAACTCAAAATCAGAATGTATGCGTAAGTTTTCTCGAGTCCACCGCCACTCAACCTCGGTCGTTCACGAAGCGCATCCGGCTCCGACCATCGTTCTCTTAAGCTGCTCTCAACCATCCACTCGCTCAAGGTCTGCTAATCAAATCCCAAAACTCATCCAGAAATTCATACCCGGCGGGCCGAATCGAATCGAACCCCAATCCTCAGATGGCCCTCAATTCAGACTCAAACTCCCGATACAATGACTAACTGGACACGAGAGTCCAGACCTCGAAATTCACACTCGACACTCAATAGTTGCCACCGCCACCCCCGATCCCGCCCGCCGCGTGCTGAGCACCTTACTCATCTACCCGCCAAACTAGGGAACTCGGACCTCCCGATCCGCCAAGCTGATTTTGGGCTCGGCGCCGCTCCCTGAATGCCCTCGCGTGAGCCGGCGCCGTACTTGTCTCGCTGCGACTTGGTTAATCCCGTGGATTCGAGGCTGAAAGAGCGAGCTAGAGAACCTTCAGGAGTCTGAACAGAATATACGACTCTGAATAATGCGCCTCGCGGTACCACAAGCGGCAAGAGCAATTTCCTTCAACTTTCACCACACTCTGGATCGGGGCCATTCATGAGTACGTAAATAATTCTTAACAGCGCGCGCCACAAGATAACCGTCGATGCGCGCTCCTCCTTCACGAGTCTGTCCCTCATCCTCATTCGTCTCAAATTTATCCAAAATCCCAACTGGTCCGATGCCCGATGCGCCTCCCAATCCTCTCCTCTCTCACAGCCAACAGATGATGCAGTCCGCATCTCAATGCAACCCAATGGCAACTGCCTGATTCTGACGCCCCATCCTAACTTGCTAATTCATATGGTTTTATAGGGATAGGGATGCATATACCCGTAACTCGCACTCGCCCTCAACCTCAGCCTCCAGCCCGGACTTGGCGAAACTCGAAGCCAAACTCGAACACTCAAATTCGAAACCCAAACCGAAACTCGCACTCGATCGAGAGTCGAAACTACCTTTGAACAAAACAAAAAAGGCAGCCGCTCCCATCCATTGCGCGCCGCCCGAAATACCTACGCCCAGGCATACCTTACTAACACTAGCGCGTGCTCGATGCCAACCCCATCGCCCGCGCCCCTCCGGCTGGCTGTCTACATATCCGGAATCACTCCGCCCCAAAAATAAATAGAAAATCAAGCTAGCGCGCGCACGCTCCGCGTCTTCGTACGCGCACAACGAAATTTGCCGGTAAAGACAGCGAATATGAACTTGAATGCACACCGCTGTAATTGGAATTGCCATTCATTCCGACGGGATCCCGCGGATTCCCGCCCGGACTCGCGGACTGGGACTTCGAAGTCTGGCTCCGACTCGGACTTGTCAAACTCGAATGAACATCCACTCAGACTCGCAAACGTTACAGTAAATCCCGCCTCGCCCTCGACTTCAAACATTCTATCTACCTACCGGATAATGGAGGAGTAACGCTCACCACCTCCTCGTGCGCGTCTCCTCCTCCTCTTCGCCGTACATACACCTCTAGCGGGGTTCCGAAGTTCCTGCTAGTTGCGAGTGCGGAGTTCTGCCTCCTGGCTTCAAATTAAATTCAAGAGAAGTACTTTGAGATCTGCACTTCCTTGAATCGAAGTCAGACGCGCGCCTCCCCTCCCCATCCTTGGGTCCCCCTTTCCTCTCCTCTTGTGTTCCTACGCGTCCCTCTTGCCTGCATTCCCTTGTGTTACCTCTTAGCTCCGGCGTTCTCTCTCCATCTCTCCGCTCGTCCCTACTCCTAGCTAGTGCTCGTCGAATCTAGTCCTCGTACGTACGTACGTACATACCTCCCTCCCTCGTCACCCGCCCTCTCGCCCACGCACTACCCGTCTGCACGCCGTACGCCGTGCGTGTAATCTTATTCCGCTCATTCCGCGTCCTGCGTTCCGCGTCTACTACAAGTTACTTAGTCTGCTCTGCCCGGCCCCGAGTTCGAGGCGCGGCCGTTGCCTTGCGCTTCGTTCGCGACTCGCGCGCGGACGTCCCCGTGCCCCCGCGTACTTCACATTGAGTCCGCGACCCCCCGTGCTCTAATTCGTTCGCGCGCGCCTTGCCTTCTAGTTCGTGCGCGACTCGCAGACAGGCTCTCGTAGTAGTCGAAGCCTTAGTAGTCCCTCCAGACCAGTGCCAATGAATGTTGCCCAGACTTGCCATTACATTGCGTCGCATCGGGCTCGCAACTTTGCAGTATGGTCGAACAGACTTGTATTCATCAGGTAGTAAGTGTATTGAAACAGGGTCGAACAGACGCAGCGTATGGAAACATTCAATCAATCAAGCGGGACAGTAGGTGCTACATAGTGGGGTGTGGACAATCAATGCGTGTGGGTATGCGGATCCGGTGGATGTGTAAATGTGTGGAGGATCGCGGAGAGGAGGGTGTAGTGGGGATATAAGTATAGTCGAGACCGAGACCAGGGGAATGAGTATGAGACCGAGGGATAAAGAGGAAGGGTGGTGGCTGGATGGATGCGGTTTTGTGTCTATGCGCGCGTCGAACGCCACATGAAGAGGGTGTTGTCGTCACTCACTGCGCCGCCAAATTCAGCGCCCCCAACACTACCTCCCACGCCAAGTCCAGCGCGTCCCACAGCTCGGGGTCGTACATGCCCAACGCGACCATGTCCTGCCACAGCTCCTTGACATGCCCGGCGTGCCCCATCAGCGTGCTGAGGTTGGAGGAGGCAGAGGCGCAGAGGTGCGAGGCGAGGGCGTGGAGGGCGGGCGGGGAGGCGAGAGTCGCGAGGAGAGTTGCGTGCGTCAATTCCTCTCCGCTACGCCCACGAGATGAGGCGGAGGCGAGGAAGGCGGGGGGGAGGGGGAGGAGTGCGGTGAGAGCGGGGGCGAGGCGGTGGGTATACATGAAGGTGTGGATAATGGCGAAGGCGTGCGGCGAGGGCAGCGTCAGCGGCAGGACGGGCAGCGTCGCGCTCGCGGTCCGGCCCGACGGCGCAGAGGGCGGCAGGCGCGGGAGCTTCGCGCAGTGCGCGGCCAGCACCACCGCGTGCACCGGAAAGATCGTGTGCGCCACGTCGCGCTCCCCGCTCTTGCCTTTTGCAACGGGCGCGATGGCGAGCGCGTGCGTGGGGTACGAGACCGGCGCTGCGCCAGGGGACGCGCGCAGGGGGACGTTGAGCGCGGCAGGGAGGTGCGAGCGCGGGATCGAGGTGGGGAGGTGCGAAGGCGCCAGGGCGGTGATGCCGGCGAGCATCTGGGGGGCCTTGGCGCGCAGGCCGTGGCGGATGAACTCGGCGGGGACGTTTGAGAGGTCGGGGGCCGCGGCGAGGAGGGCGTCGCGCGCAATGTCGGTGAAGGGCGGGCGCGCGAGGGTGCGCGGGAGGGAGAGCGTGCCGGGCGTCGGGGCGTCGTCACGGTACCGCGGACGCGAGTCACGCTCGCGGTGGTGCTCGCGGTGGGACGGGGCGGAAAAGGCGGGGGACTGCGGGTAGGACGCGACCTGGTACATTTCAGGTGCTGTGGCGGTGGATGTGGATGTGGATGTGGATGGGTATGTGTGAGCGACGCATAGTAGAAATAAGCGCGGTTATATACGCGGTGCACATGAAGGGCCGGATTCGGACTATAAAGGGACCGCCTAAAACGGAACTAGGCCTTTCCTCCCGATTTGGCTTTTCTTGTCTCCGCCCGCGTGGGTGGAACATACCAGGACGTACCCTTGTCTGCGAGTGGCGAGATGCACGGTCGGTGGAGATCTGGAGATTAATGCTGACTCGTATGTAGGACGAGGGAGAGCGAGCGGGAGCGGGGCCAGCCACACCGTCGGGCCAGATATACCGCTTTCGGATAGGCGCCCGCCTTTTTCGTCGTCCCCACCGCCGCCACTATCGCCTCCCATTCTCCAATGTATTGCACCCAGCACTGCACACACCCCCATCTGCGCCTCTTCAACAGCAATTAGCCGCCCCTCCCGCCGATTCGCTCCCATTTACAGTAAACTCAATGCCAATTCCAATTCCACACTCGACAGCTCTGACTCACCGCGCGCCTCTTCAGACTTCTTCTCTTCAATCCCGCATCTATCTTGTCTTGTCATGTTCCATTCTCATCCGCCTCGCTGTCTTTGCCGCCCGCCGGACCCCTTTCCACCCATCCACCCACCCGCGAAAGCATCAAGCTCAGACTGATACCTCCCGCATCCATCTGATTCTCGGTCTCCATCTGTTCATGACAGAAGACGGAAGAAAGCCCGAGCCCCTATCACTGCCAGATCCGCCGCTCCTCGAATGCCCCCTTGGGAAGGATGAGGCGCAATATGACTCGCACTCGGACTAGGACTCGCGGAGGTACTGGCTGCTCCGTCTTACAGCGTAGCCCAAATCTGACTCGGCATTCTTTTTTGGGCCACGCTGGCTCTGCCTTTAGGAATCCCTCCACGCTCGGCGTCTCCGCCTCCGCCTCCGCCTCCGCATCCCCTCTCCCAACCGCAACTCTGACTCGCCCCGCGCTCTCCACTCTACGTCCCCTCCTCCGGCTCCCGAGTTCTTCCCCTCTTCTCGGGCGTCAAGTTATGACCTCGCTCCTTTTCTTAGACTCCTCTCGCTGCCGGCGGCCTTTGTCTCGGAATAGCGCAAAGCCTCCAGCGTCTTCACTCTTCGCTCTTCACACACCCACGCCTCTCCTCACCTCTCCCGTCCTATCTATGGCTGGGCATCTCGCCGTGAGATGCGCAGTTCCCCCCTCCATCTAGATCACCCTCGATTCGGACTCGGGATAAGGATAGGGGTAGGGTGGACCCACAACGCCTGATTGGCTGCCCGTGCCTGTCCGCATCATGACGAACCCGATACCGATACCGAGTCGCATTGTCCTGCGATGCGATGCGAGGTTATTGTCCTCGGTGAGCTGCGGTCCTGGGTATTATTGTCCCGAGCACATGATATCATCGCCCATCCGGGTCCAGCGCTTTGGGCTGCCCCCGGACAGGCATCGCCTTCAAGCTTCACGGCGCTTTCGAGATCTCGACTCCAGATTCGAATCCCCCGCGCGGCGCCGGGCGCTTAGTACTTACTTGCGCGGCGCACGGTTCATGCGCGCACCACAAACCCAAGAGGTGACGCCATGGCCAACACAAGCGCTGACGCAAGAAGCGACGCCATACTGGACGCCGCCGGTGTACATGTTCGATGATCCCCGCGATGCGTCGGTGGACGGGTCACGGGTGCGAAGATGTGCGCCACATTAGGATGCCCGCGCGCCACACTTGGATGCGACAGCGCCACACCCGCATCCCCGCGCGCCACTATCTATCGCTCCTTGCTCCGTCGTCCGTGGGCACGCCGCTGACTGCACCCGCCGAACTGTACACTAACTGGATGCTCAGAGAAGGTGTGCGCCACACTACCCGCACCGACCCCCGCGCGCCGCGCCACACCATGTATCCACCGCCCCTTACTCCGTGGTCCGTTGGCTAGCGCTAGCCGGGGGTCCGACGACATGATCCCGATCGCCCTTTCGCGGGCGTACTTAGGCAGGACTGGACGCTACACCCCAAGACGCAAGACGCTCCGAACTGTTCATGGAAGGCGTGCGCCACACTATCTCTCGCCCCGTTCCCCGTCCACCGTTCCCCGCCCGTCCGCAGCGCGCCACACTATCTATGGCTTCTCAGACTCCGTTGGTTCGCGTGGCCACACTAGTCATCTCTCCGTGGGCGCGTCGTGATCGAAATCGTCGTGGCCACACTTAACTCCAACTACACACTGCATCTGCGGCAAGACGCACTACGAACTGCACGCTGCGCCACACTATTCACTCCGTGGGCTAGCCGTGATCCCGATGGCTCGATTTTGTTGCGGCCAGTGCAACCTACAACTACACACCGCCCTCCCGGCGCGCGCCTCACCTCTCCGCCTCTTTACATCGCTCTCTCTCTCCCTGGCTCTCTCTCTCTCTCTCTCTCTCTCTCTCTCTCCCTCCCTCTCTGCCTCTGTATCCAACTTAGCCATCAATGACGTTCCAATCCTTTAGTTCGAATCCGACTTGCGCTTGGCGTTCGGAGCTGGCTCGACTTGAGCTTTCAGACCGCGCCACGCCTTGAAATTCTGACCGCCCTACAATGACAGGCTGCGGCTCTCCATTTCTCCATTTCTCGGACGCGGATTTTCTTGTATCGATTATTCGGACGCGAGTGCTCTTGAATATTCGGACGCGTATATTGTTTCAAGCTTGTGCACCGTACGCTTCTGGCGTTCCGCCCGTACGCGTTTCTCTCTCGCCACGCAATGAACTCGAACGCAAACGCAAACACAACAAACTCACGCTCAAACTCAAAGACAACTTTCACCTTGCGCGAAATTCCTTGGCTATTCGACGGCTCAAGTTATCAGTGTCCGGCGCGTAGGGCTGTTTTGAGGGACAGCGCTAGCGGAGGCACAAAAGGTCGGGAGTCGCATACTGTATGTACATATGCCTCCGCCTGCAATTGATTTATTCGCGCAGATTTCGATATCCTATTCTCGTGTCCTATTCTCGACGCAGTGGGGAGCGCGGACTCCCAGGTGTTCTTGGCTCATTTCGTTTCGCGCCACGGCTCATTGTAGTGCAACGCCTCACATGTCAATGGATGCGTCCTTCCGCCTGTCTTCCTATTAATGTCACGAGTTCATTTTCGCGTATCCGCGGTCCACGTGCGCCTACAATTTGTCTCACTATCTGCTGTGCGGGAGTGTGATTGGAATTGGACGGCGGATACTCCCGTTACGATCGCGATGCGGCGCCGGATCAGCGAGGATTGCGGACGGCGGATGGAGTGGGAGTGCGTTCGCGCGCGGGCGGTGTGGGTCCCGATGTGAATTCTAACGAGGTGGAATGGAATGCCGCAAGACACAGAGTTTACGCGGTGCCTGGCAGTGCGTATCTCGTTACAGCGGCCTCTGCATCTCTCTGTCGCAAAGTAGGAATCAAGACAAGCTGATACGCGTTCAGTCATCCTGCTATCCATCAGGCGGTCAATCAGGATGCAGGAGGGATCACCCAGGGGATCAGCAAAAACGATAAGTCAGCGCGGAGTCCACAGCGCCCACAACGCGCGACCTATCGCGTTGATGGGAATGGAGATCAGCTATATATACTTACCACAGCTTACCACTCTACATGTTCTGCCATGATGAGCCGCGATGGATTTGATTCCGCGCGGACGTCATTGGAAAGACAATTAAACTAGCGATGAGAGGGTGGGAGGGGACACGGCGCCCGAAGCCCGACGTCTCCATTTTAAATTTTACTGCAATGGGATGAGAGATTGGATGGGGGTAAGTTGGGTTGGGGCCGGGCCGTTGCGGTGCGTCATTAAGCGCGTGAAGCCTGAGGTGCATTATGCAGCGCAGTCTGCTGAATACACCGCCGGCGGGTACAAATCATCCAGAAAGAAATCCCACAGCACATTGATTGGTCGGCGTTTTTCAGGGCACAGAGCAACCCCTATGCCCGAAATTTGGCAGTTCAACAGCGGTGAAGTAATAATGAGCGCGGACGTGCCGATTTGCCGACTTGCTGACCTGGAGAAGTGCAATAAAAGATTCCGAGAGCTGTGAGTATTTAAGCCGGCACTTTTGAAACACCATGTACGTCTCGGCTCGGCGCGAGGTACGGTGAGTTGAACGAACTCTTGTGCAAGGGGCAAGCGGTCTAAAGAATAATCCCAGGTGTTACTATTGCCACTTCTGTGGCGCGTCCCCGTATTTGGGTATTTCCCGCGGTGCTCGTCGTCTCGCCAACCTTATGCACCTTCGAGACGCCCCCATGCGGACCAACGCGCCACTCACCGTAAATTCCTTGAAGATTTCGCCGCCGGCGTCCTGAATATGACGTGCCTTGTCCCATCTCGACGATCAATAAAACAGCCGTTGTATTTCGCTTACACCAATCGAACGAGAATAAACGCACCACATCCCCGACCTCAGAAGTCCTCGATTCCTTCCCGCTCCGGACTTGAACTTCGTGATGCTTTCCGTTTGCGGTACAAGGGCGTTTGTTTTACCATCACGAGCCAACTTGGCAACACTTCTGAGCTCATTGAGCGCTCAGAGCTCCCATGGGTTGAAAACATACATACAATTACATCTGCACCACACCAGGATCGCGTCGCAGCCGAAGTCGAGCTCAACCGCTGGTTGGAAAAAAAGATACTCGAAATCTCCGGTGACTGTGCCCCGGTTAAAATGTTCGATTTGAGCTATTCGTAGGCTACGACGTTCGGTTCACGCTGTTCTCGGTGTTTGTCCTTGAGGAAAGTCAGTAGCCATCGGTTAATCATTTCTGAGAACGACTGTGGTGGGGTTTCTCCTATAATAATACGGCGAGGATTGATTGATCGCGCGTGAGGTACCTCCTACGCTGATAGCTCTGCAATTGTCTTGGGAGCTTCAGGCGCCATTTCAGGGACGGATGTAGGTTGGAAGCTCTCCCACAATTGAAACCGATGATGATTTTATTTTCATGGCGCGGAGGTGCGAAGATAGACCCGCGCGAAATCGTCCGCGACTGCGTGATCTCCGCCGTGTGCACCGAAGATTCATCATTATCGGCGGGAATTGTGTTCTCGCGAGCACTAGAATGGAATGCTCGGGGATCGGCGCGCGCGGAGTTTACCTGCTGCATCACGGGGAGTCAACGAGCGAACGCTTGGGGTTGATTCATATTCCAGTGTGGAATGCAACCAATGCTGTAGACTTCATAAAAATGGCGGACCAGTTGAGCCTGATATGCGGTCGCATCTCCAAAGCTATCAAGGTGAGTCCTCAGTCAATCAGGAGTGGAGAGCATGGATCACGGAGGATTACGGAACAGAATAAAACAGCACAGAGTCCGCATGCACCCACAAAAGGTTATCTATCGCATCTGACACTGATGGCGATGTGGAATGAAATGGAGTGATAAGCAATCGGTCTCGGTCTGATTGCGTCGCGGACATGGAAGAACAATTAGATTATCGACAGGGGGATACAGGGTATTATGGATGAGAGGAGAGGTACAGGTACAGGGGTAGGCCCAGGTAGCCCGGAGGTGGATTCCATCTCCATTCTCCATTCAGGATGTCACTGCAAGGAGAACTTGGATGGGGTAAGCACGGTAAGGCTGGGGTCGGGCCGCTGCGGTGCGGTGCGTCATTTTCGTCTCTGCCTCGGTAGGAATTGGGGAGTTTTCGGATGCGGCGGGTGCTGCTCGCAAAATATTCTGTGCCGACATTACATCACATGGTGACAGGTTGATTAGAGGACCAGCGCATGCAGCGTATCTACGCCATTTCAACAGTGATGCAGTCTGCAGCACTTCGGCAAGTGCCCGACCTCAAGACTCTTAAGGATCGGTATTTCAGTCCTCGATGCGGAACAAGAGGCCGCTCATTCATCCTGTGTGAAAAATAAATCCTGCGTCGCCGGGGTCCTGGAACACCTCATCCACGATCCTACCTTGTCTCAATCCTGTTACAATCAGTAATCCCTTGTACTTCGCTTACTCTGAATTTCAATAATCCAACATGATGCATGGGTCCGACATGCCCTCGATACCTCCGGCTTCGACTTCGTGATGCGCTCCTTTCGCGGTACAAGGGCACTCTGAATCCGGATGTCACGCGATGTCATTGCACGGCATGAAAATTATCTCGGAAATGCATGGGGAACTGACATGTATACCACCGACATACCTCAGCCCAGCCTAGCATTGCATAGAAGAGCTCTTCGGTTGAAATGAACTGGCGGAAGTTGCCGGTGGCTGTGGGCTTGGTTCAGATGTTGTATTTCTTTTATGGTCAGGCTGCGAGGTTCTCGCCATCAAATTCGATGTCGCACACTCTCTGCTTCAAGTCTTCGACCTGGCGTTAAAGGCCTAATATTGTACTGCTCCCCGGCGTCACATTGTTTCTCAGTGCCATCACGGGAGATATGAACCAGCAGAACCTCGGCACTATTCTAGTCTCTTCTTCAGTCGCTATATGCTAATTGCGACACGATAGCTAAATAAGCGCTGGTTCCGATCGCCTGGTCGGTATGGCTGGGACGCCGTCACTATGTAGGTTGCTAGGACTCCACATCCAAAGCTGGGTTAATTCGGCGCCTGTCGTGGGACCGGGCTAAAATTGTCGGCGAAGAAGCAATATGCACATGGTTCGCATATGCTGCTGCGACATATGGCTCGTCAAAATAACATTCCGTCACTCTCTGTGGTCCCTATCCTCGACAGCCGCCGAGAAGTGACCGGTCGTGCATACCTATAGAGGCAATTTTCCTGGATCGTCCACAGCCGCGGAAGGCCGGAAGGAATTCATCCAACTCAGTTGTCAAATCAAGCGCCGGAAGGACACCATTTACAGCGATTCCAGGCGACGGAAGCACTCAATGCGAGACAAGGGTGTTATATTCGGCATCAAACTGTCCTCACGAGCTTCACCAACCGTACATGTCTCTGGTTTCCTTGCCGCCGGTACTCCATATATGAGGTATCTTTCCCTCGGATAATCATCTCGTGGCCTAATAAAAGTATGGTGGTCAAACACTTGGGTTGGTGTGTGCGGTTTCGTGATGTGGGCCCTTCTCGGGACAAGGCCACGGCGATTTGGATCGCGCTCGTGGATCTATCTGCGTGCGGGAGTTGTGAGGAGGCTTTGCAATCGAGATACATAGTACGAAAGTGAAAAAATACTCAACGATATGTATTACATCTACCAACCCACAGACACTGTAATAATCATCCGATAAATGGAAGAATAGTATGTATGGGAACAATGATTCCAGAGCTAGAGGTGCGGTATATAAACACTCCAGTTCACATCCGTGAACACGCCGGGCGGGACGGCGCGCAAGCTATTGAAGGGGAGGATAATGAGGAAGAGGCGGGCGATGATGTAGCTTGCAATCACAGTAAGTAATGTGAGTGTGACAATCAGGCCCTCCCCATCCACATTTCATCGGCCGAAGGGAATTCTGTGTTCCAAGCTGTAACATGGATGGCACGAAAAACAGTGCCCATAAGACACTCTCTACGATGATGGCAACGTCGGCACTATCCTCATGGTATGGCGGTCCGGATGCACTTTTATTCCGCCGCAGAACTTTCGGGTCTCCGCGCAATATATTCGGCGTTTTCGGACCTCCCGCGCTAAAAACAGACACCCCGATGGGGCTGTTTTTGATGCGCGCAACTTGGATCCCCGCGCAATATAAACTCAAGCCTCGCGCAATATATACTCGAGTCCTGCGTTGCCGATAGGTCAGGTCAAGACCATCTGTAGACCGCTACTCTCGAAGCTGGAACTTCGGCTTCTCCTCACATACAGAAGACCCAATCTCTTTATCCGGCCCTGTTTCCCTCTTCTTCTGTCCATGTAACCAGTTCCTCGTTCTCAGTCGTACCCCGCTTGCTGTCTCTTCTACAAATAGGGCAACATCGGTTATATATGTCGACGGTAAGGGGTGGTGCCAGATTTGGAAGGATGGACCACGGCGCACAGCCCCGCCGGCGACGTGTCGTGGCTTGGGGACTGTGACGCACCGACGAATCAACAAGGTTATTCTATGATTTTCTCTGCTCTATTTTGGTTTTCATGAGCGAGTGAACGATGCCGAGCACGCTGGATTCAAGAGATGCCGAGCACGCGAGACTTTTTCCCACAGTTCAAGCAGCGACGAAAGAGTGCTACTGGGCGGGAATTGAATATACGTGCCTGTGGCGTCATCGATTGGCACCGCATTCTTTTACTGATGCGCATCGCAAGTTGCAACCAACAACCATCCAACACCCGTAACTCATAGATCGAGGGTGTGGGCCTGAATCTCAATCGACGTTCCAGGGAGACTCAAACCAACGAGCAAGCTGATATTTGAACCGTGTTCGAAGGAGTTGGATTGTTTCCCGAGATGCCGAGCCATTGAAAAGGCTCGTACGCCCTCGGAGACAGGATAAATATAATGGATTTTTTTTAAAACGCACCAGAAAGAGCTATTGCGCGAGCCTGAGTCGAACAGGCGATGTCTACACTACTTATGCAGTAAACAGGAACAGGTGGTTACATCGGTAGAGACCTTGCTTGGTCATACTCGGCGGACATGATAAGATGGAACGGTATCATTCACTAATTAATTTCTCGGATCCTACTCTGCTATAGTGTACGACTTGTGCACACCCTCTTGGTTGTCCTCGATTCATGTTCAGGCCTTGAGGCAACTGATTTTTGTCTTGGTGCTTCTATCTTTGTTTTGGGCTCAGACTCCGTCAGAATTGATAGACATGTATGTGGGCTCTTCCTTGTTATGATTAACTGTTCTGTGCCTTGGTGATTGCGAAGTTGGACTCTTGTAGCCGACGCCTCCGAGACGCCAGCTTTGAATCTCTACCCAAAATGCATTGAGCTCGAGCATTTGGGCTGTGGCAGGAGACATAAGGCGGCAATGCATTCGAGGAATTGAAGGTAAATGGCTATAAACGTTGGACGGAATGATGCGCCATCATTGATTTCGGACCAATGGGCGATACCAGCCAGGCTACAATCTTGAGGTCGGGAGACGCGTGTGGCAGTAGATTCCGTAGATTTATAATTGCGAAAAGAGCAAACAGCAGAGTATAGTATGAGAGGTTAAGAATTTTTAAGTACTCCGAAAGATGCGCGGCGCACCGGATAGAAACTGTTAGTGTTTATCCGGTGCATGTATTTCACGTCTTGGAGGCGCATTTAGGCTACGTCGCTCTTTGGGACAGTCACTACGTTCCGGCATCGCCTAAACTTAGCGGGCTAGACTCTGTCTAGCCCCAGTCTAGCAACGATCGATCAACCAGACAGATCAATAGACACTTCTAAACAGACCGAGGAGACCCCAGTGGTAATTTGATCGGCCAGGTCACCGAAATCGGGTGACCGCCCGCTTGCCGAACCGGCCAGGTCACCCACTTGGGTGACCGCGCTGAGGTCCACGGAACATAGCCCCGTCTCATGTACTCTCGTCCATTAATATTCGTCCAATCCTCGACGCCGAGCTCTGTCCTGTATCCAGCACTGAGCAGCGCTATGTAGGGCCGGTTATTGATTGATTCCTTGATCCGAATTGACGGCATCGTGCAGCGGCAGCGTTTACACGCTCTTTTCTCGCACCCCACATTCAAGATCGGCGGGATTCACGCAAAAAGCTGCAAGAAAGGGCACGCTCGCTATGGGAGCAAAGTAGTCCAAGCACTGCTGCACATCCGCAGCTTTACCAGGTACCGCTCGACGCCCTAAAAGGCTCCATCCGTGCGTCGCTGCACAAACTCTCCGGATTGTTGCTAACTACGTTGTTTCCACAAGTGTGATACACCATCTACAGCGGCGCGGTGCAAGCTCAGCATCTTATAGCCTCGCTTTACCCTCCAGGCGGCACTTTGGTACGTCCTGTCGGAGGGGTGTATTGCGCCCTCAGCGACGCTGGTCACGGATCCGGGACTCGAGCAGAGAGAGGAACGGGGGTGGGCTCGTCTACGGTCTCAGTGTGTGCTGCGAAGCGTGCGCGTGTCAATTCGGCGCAAGTGAGCGAGGCGCAGGGTGCGCGTCTCACTCATTGTCTTTCATTCCCTTTTAACGCAAGTCCACAGCGCATACGCGCTACGACCGCTGTGCCCCTGCCAGCCGTGTGCCGCGCGCGCAAAAACATACGCGAATCCGCGTTTGCTGTGCGTGCGCGGCTCGCGGCTCGAGTGCGGGCCCAAGGCGCTTTCCCCGCATCTCGATACACCCATGCACCCGCCTCCAGCTTCCGCCGCACTGCATCGCGCCGCATCGGATCGCCACGGCCAGAAGCTCCGGGTATGTATCTTCCTTATTCCTACTTTCCACCCTCAGTTTCTTCTACAACGCACCTTGGGCCGCGACTGCGCCGTCACGGCGCTCGGCTACAGTGGCGAAAGCCCTCAGTGCGTAACGGTGCTGTGTGACCCAATGGGTGCGTTCCCGTGCACAGTGGCAGGTCCGCGCCCTCGCGGACTTGCCGAATCATCTCAGCCCGCACAACGACGCCAACGTCAGCGCCACTGTCACCGCCCCGGCGGCGGCTCGCGCCTACGGAAAGTCAAGCCGCAGGCAGAGAATACCTGCAAGGAGAAGGAGTTCAAGTTCCCCTGGCGCGGGAAGGGTAAGGCACGCGCGGAGTTAGCCGCCAACGCGCTGCCACGCATGGAAACCCGCGATATCACCGCGAGCTCCACCCAGTTCCTTCCTGCCACCACGGGCTCGCATCAAAAGCCCGTCAACCCCGATCCATACAATTTCGCGCGCAGCTCAACGGCGCCGGAGCCGTCCCGCTGGCCGTCCACCGCATGTACGCTCTTCTTCTTGGCAATCAATTACCCCCGCCTATCTACTCGACCGTTCGCAATTTATCCTCCCCCTGCAGCTCATCGTACTGGGCGGACGGGCTGGTCTTTGCATGGTATGTACTTTTCCTCGCCTTCATTCCTTTCCCCGCCGCAGGCGCAAACGACCGCGCGAATCTCGCTGCGTCCGCCCCGGTGAAAGAGTTGACCGCGGCGGGCACACCCTTGTGTGGCGAGTCTGTTCTCTTCAGAGGTTCGTCGCGTGCGGCGTGGCGGGTGGGGAGCGCGAATCGCTTGGAGACGTAGCCCGAAGCTGCAGATGAGCCAGAACCTGCGATTCCGGTGCAAGTGCTCCCCGCATCGTCCTTTGCTCCGGGCGCGTGCATGGATACGCCCGCCGTCCACGTAGGAACGAGGAGCCGCGCGCAGGACTCGCTGGCAGCAACGCGACGCGGGACATCGGTCCCGCGCACATCTCCTCCCTTGTGTGCGTGAGGAGCGAGAGGGGTGGGGGAGAGGAGATCTCGAGGGAGGACCGAAGAAGGTGCACATCTCCGTGTTTTAACAACGCAGAGCGTCCGCGGAGGAGGGTGAATTCGTGTGCTAGCTTGATCCGTGCATGCACCATGGCCCGGGTAACACCGCGTCTGGAGCAGGGAACCCATCGCCCACGACTGCCCACGACTGCTGCTCGCATGTTCATCCTACGACATCACCTCGTCCGTGTCGCCCTCGTCCGGAACCGCATCCCCCCGCCCCCGTATACAGAGTGCCCCCCCTCTCGTCTGGATCTCAGTTTACCCCGTATCCAACGGGCTACCTCCTCCGCCCCGTTCGCAGCCCCACAAAGCGCGCGGTGACGGCGTCCTTGACCGCGCGAATTGAATGTGCACAAAACACTGGGCCTATGAACGCAACTCCATCGCACGTGGAGTGAGGTGCCGCGGGGACGTACTGCGTGTGGATTACGAGTCGAGAGGCGCGCCAGTGTTACGCACCGTCGACGCGAGCGCGGTGATTAACCTCGGGGGTATGGAGAGGGCTGTCTGCGCGCAACGACTCTGCGCGTGCAATTTTCACGCAATCCTCACGCCCGTGTACGGTGCGCACCTCCCCCGTGTCCACCTCGCCACTTTCTTAGCTCCCTCCCCGGCCGCACTACTGATCATTCCCTATGGACTATCGCTGTCATCGCCCGCCGGAGACCATGCCGCCGACAGACGCTCTGCGCAATCAGCGCGTCTACGGAGACAGCGCCAGTACGGGCGGGCGTTCTCTGACCAGCGCAGAAAACGGGCTCCGGCTCGCGCAGGAGGCGAGGCGTCGTAGGCGACGACGTGCGCCGCACGGCGCATAACCCGCGAAACGGTGAATCGCAAGGTGCAGCCCGGGTGCGACTGGTGTGTGGCGAAGGTGGACGAGCGCGGCGTCGGACGCGCGTGGCAGAGGCGCGCGGGGGTGAGTGCGCCGGGGTGGGGAAGTGTGCAAGGCACTGTGGACACGCGGATTGTGAGTCAAGGCGTAAGCCGGGTTGCAACGAACGTGGCGAGCGAGGAGGCTGCGCCAGCAGGAGTGCTGGCATCGCAGCAGCTCGCGCAGCCCGACGCTGGATTAATTATGAGTCGGACGCGCGCGCTACCTTCGGCCGTGGTGTGGTGAAGGTGGTACGTAGGGCCACGTCCGGTCCTGCGAGGGTGCGGCTACGCATACAGTACAATGGCGTGCGAACGCCGCAGTCGGGCCATTCCATAGCTTCCTTCCTTCGTGAATCCATTTGCGCTTGTGCCGCTAAAACCTTCGAGTGTGCTCTTTAAAAATGCGGGTGAAAATGTTGAATTGTTGGGAGAATTTGACTTGCAGTTGAGCTTCGAGCTCGGAACGCGCGGCAAGCCCACACTCGATTATGAACGCAAACTGGGCATACATAATGCACATCAAATGTTTCATATTGAAATGGTCAATTTTTCAGTCAACACGTCGTGCTGAATCTGGGAGAATTTGGCTCCACGTTCTTCAAACTGAACTATGTTGGGAATATTCAATCTTGGGTGAATGTTCTGGAGCATTACCTAATCACACGGATATTTAAAGTAGCGTATGGGCGCTTGTATCCTTACGTGTTTGCAGAGCTCAGCCAAACACGAAATCTCTTGTTGCTAATTCCTTGGTCTCGAGTCAACCCAACCTCGGATTATTCCCAGAAACTAAGGTGAACACAAAGGGAGATCAGAATTGGGATGAAATCTGGACCGGTAGCGAGAATCAGGGAATATGTGTACAAATAAGATCTTACCAGGGAAGTAAATAATGGCGGAGAACGATTCAAGTCCAAGGTCAGTAAGTATGCACGGAAGGATGAAGGTTTCAGTGGCACCCAGTATACATTGAATATCGGGTTGCGATGATGGTTGAAGGAGTCGTGTAAACTCTTACATTAGTCAGTAGTGGCTCGAGATCGCGAAGTCACAGCCTGTAAATTGGATGCTAATTTTTGTTACATTGCCAGTGCAATTGAACCGGCAGGGATGGGATAGAAGCTAGACATCATGGTTTACGAAGCAACGGCTAAATGAAGCGAGACAGGGAACGTGCAGAGTTTAACAGGTTTTTTTTATAGGCAACGAAATTAATACACAGCAATCAACATCTGGACAGTCTTGCTATTTGGTTTCACTCAAGTTAGCCGCCGCGATACAACTATATCTATGCTGTTAAATGGCACACCGCGATGCAGAGCTTCATCACAAAATTAAGGCTCAGAGCCTGTTGCTCCCGTTCAAATGATATCATGAGGGATTGAATGAGCCATTGGAGACACCGGAGTCAATTTTGTTGCGTTTGAATGTCGTATTCGGGCCGAGAATAATATTTGAACCAACTCGCAACATTTAAACCACTTATGGTGCGCATCACCTAGCTGCCACTACCAAAATTTAGTGGCCAAATTGTCCGGAGAAAAAAATTAGGCCTATACACAGCCCCAACTCGACGGTTTTTCAATATTTTCACTGCTTGTGGCCAAATCCCGGTGAAAAGATATTTTGAACTCCCTCAGTTTTGATTTAAATGGAGATCCCTCTAGCAGTTCTCTTCGCATTGGCAAAAGAAACACTTTTGCTAGAGGGATAAGAAAGCTAGGCAAAACTGAGCCCGCAAAATCTCAAGCACGAAGTAGTGGCAGCTAGGTGATGTGCACCATACCAAAAATGGACGGTGGCGTTGAATGCAAGGCTAAATTACCATAACCGGCGGTGACCCGCCCACCCAAAATGTGGTGACCTGAGGGATCGACGATCGAGGCGGAGAAAGAAAATGCTGTGACCCACCCGCCGGGAGGATTCGGGCCAGGCCAAACGGGAGCCGAAGCGGAGTTTGAAGTTGGTGATCCGACGAGTGATCGAGCCCAATCGGGCGATGACCGGGTCATCGGGTCACTTAAATACGCTATAGAACTAGTGATCTGTCTGGTTGATCGATCGTTGCTAGACTTGGGCTAGACTCGGCTAAATTTCTAAGTTTAGGCGATGCCGGAACGTAGTGAGTGTGAGTGAGTGCTGGCGAGTTACTGCCGTTTGCTTAATTCCGTGAAAACGCGAAAAAGTTTCGCCGCCTCACGTGATCGCCGGCAGACGATGCCGAAGTTCAAAAATACTCCAATCCGTCCTATTTCCGAGTTGTCAACATCGAAGATGTTTCTATCAGCTTTTTATTGCTACCTACTCCATTTGCATTCCCTTTCCGCCCATCCCTTGTGCACGGCACCATCCGGCATCGTCCGCCAAGGATCACGTGAGACCGCGAAACTTTTTGCGTATTCACGGAATTAAGCAAATGGCAGTAAATGCGCATTGGCCTGCGAACTACTGTACTATTAAGACCAAGTGTTCAGGTAACGCGTGACAGGGGGTCATGTACTGAACACTTTTGATATAGGTGACGGGTGACAGCGCGATTTTACCGCCCAAATAGGCTGAAAAAGACCAAATGTTCTTGTCCGGCAGTTGCCGGACTTCCAAATTTGGTAATTTTCCCACGATCGCCGAGGAATGAACACCTTGCAAAATGAGCACTATAGGTGACGGAGGACTCCCAGTGAACATTTGGTCTTAATAGTACAGCATAGTTGTGACGCCATCTTGATGAGTGCGGCAAAAAAAAACTTGAGACGAAGCGGCGTGGAGATGAGAGGGGTGTCGGTACGGCTGTCGTGCCACAGTCGCGCGAGGAGACGCAGAACAGGCGGGAGATCAGGTGGCTGAGAGACAGATACACGGTAGCGGTTCTGTGCCATTCAGCGAATTTGGTGGTACAGACAATGGACGAGGTGGCGGACGTCTTACCGCCAGATTTTGTGCTGAAAAGAATCGCGCGAGTACTGGACGACGGGATCAAGCGTTAAAATGGGGGAGAACAGGAAGCCAATGGGAAGACTTGAGTAAGGACGATATGAACATAAAAAGGAAGATATGCCACAAAACACCCGTAGGTTTCCTCTCCAGTGTTCTTGTCCCATTCAAAATCTTCTTCCGCCTGTTCTTCACCACCTTGTTCCAATTCTGGGCGGCAATCAGAGCAATTCAGCTTTTCGATCCTGTGCGGCTTCACATATTCGGTATCGTGATGTGTGCGCGGGCAAGAATCGAGACAACCATTATCAGAAATGGATGGCGCAGCGGCAGCGGCGGGTGCTCGGAGCTTCGAAGGAAGGTAAAGAACACACAAAGACAGAGCCAGTCACACTGAGAACACGAAAAAGATAAGATAAAAATGGGGGTGAGCGTGTAAGCAACTTGAAAGATGAGTAGATGAGTTTATTTGAGAGCTTCCCTCCGGCTGGGACGTGTATGCGAACGGCGTTCAGAAATCACTCATACAGCACATAATGAATCGAAGTAGTACAACTTGTTCAGTCCGGATGTCAAAGTTTGGCTACCGCCCGTCGTTCCCTCTTTTCCCACTCCCGCCGAGCCACTTGGCGCAGCTCGGCCTTCAAGGTCTTCCCGGAAGCGTTGCGTGGCATTTCGGCTTGGAAAAGAACCATGACCGGAACAGCAAAAGCGGGCAAGCTGAAGGGGTATGAGTTTTCTTGTCATGGACACATGGGGGGAACGTACCGGGTCCTCGCCAGGGCAATGAGATCCTGTTCTGTAATCTTACCTGCGTAGTCGGATTTCAAGCACACTACGGCTGCCACGAGTTCGCCGAGCTTTTCGTCTGGCACTGCGACGGCCGCTACTTCCATGACACCGTCTGTAAACAGCGCATTCTCGACCAACTGTTTACTTTGTTAGTGATGAAACGAGAGAGGTGAAAGAAGTGGAAACCTGGCTAGCGATATTTTCGCCACCCCGGATGATGATATCCTTGACTACAAAAAGAATGTGGACAGGTATGTATGTATCGTGGATTCTGAAAGGAAAACACGCACTCCGATCACGGATATAGAGGAAGCCTTCTTTGTCCAGCACCCCGATGTCTCCAGTCATGAGCCATCCGTCCTTAGTGACTGTCTTGTCCGTGGCGGCTACACAATCTCATCAACACATAGGATGCACACATTACACGGTCGACGCGCCTTGGTCGCCCCAATATCCTTTCATGACATTCGGTCCCCGAATCCAGATCTCGCCGACCTCACCTTGGGGGACGGCCTTTCCATCTTTGACGAGTAGGATGTCATTCACAGGGCAGGGGAGACCACTGCGCTCGGAGTCAGTCTTGTGTGGGGCGGCCCAAAGCTGCTTACGTGGATGTAGGGCGGGCATAATAGTCGTCTCCAACTGGATGAATTTATCAGTTGACTCTGAAGACGGAAAGACATCGATCTAACCGATCGAAACAGCAGTGCTGTTGCTTTCTGTCATGCCGTATCTGTGCAAGGTTCATTAGAGGTTTCTGTGCGGACTGGTGCTTGAACCATACCCTTGACCCCTGAAAGACCGAATGAAACAAATATAAAATAGAGAGAAAAGGCAGAAAAACAGCATTGTATTGGGAAACGCGGCGTGCGCTCGCTCTGTCAACACAGCAGCAGCGGAAGCTCCACCTTCACATAAAAAGGTGTGAATTAGAAGTGCTCTATCAAGACAAACGAGACCCACCGTGGCCCATCGATTCTAACGGATAACCCTTGAGTTCGCTCTCGATCAGGTCAGCAGTCATAGACGGCACGCTGTAGTATCTAAGCTGTGGCAAGCTCTCAATAGGTCGAAGGAACCTTCGCACCCTGCTGTTGCTGTCAACTTCTCCTGACGAATCAGTCTAATGGAAGGTTAATCCGGAAATATATATTGGTTTTGCTTGTCCTACCTCGCAGCCTCCTTTGGGATCCACTTGCGTATGAGTGCAACTTTGGCACCCCCCAATGTAGCAGCCATCTGTTAAGACTTAGTAAAACCATAGCTGCAGCGCAAGACCATTTCTGACCAACTGAGTGGTTAACTATTTGCGTCTTTAAGCCAACACCAGAATCCTGTTATGCTGATTGTTCACTTACCCCCTGGAAGTTATTAGTAGTGAGAAAGCGAAGGCAGAATACGACTGACGGTTGCGTGGAACAGAGGTACAGCAATCAATACTCCTTGCTGTGGATCATTGGGGGATGGGACAGGCAGCTTCTCGTCGCGTCTCAGAAGTGCTCTCTGCCCGGCAACGATAATCTAGAACGATGCTGGTAAGTAGATGTGCATACGCAGGTGACTGAGCTTCAAGCTTGCATTGAGGGTGTTGGTGAGGTATTGACGTTGAGTGCTCAATACGCCCTCTTCGATAAAATCAGCCTTAATAATAGAAAGAAACGCAGCCAAAGAAGCATTACTCGGAAGACCGGTCGTCCCGCTTGAGTGCGCAATATGTTAGTCACCACTAAGATAACGCTCGGAGGACGCAGGCGTACGACGTGAACATGATCAAGCAATTGTCTTCGTGCTCAATCTTGGGGTCATTTCGCAGGGCTTTATTCGGATCTCCTTTGTAATTCTTGACGACCTTTTCCCAAAGCTGCATCCCGTTCCAGCGTCCCTTGCCCTCGTGGCTCTCCAAGACGACCACCCCTGTCGCACCGGCTTGTTTAGTCAATTTCTTTATCTCAGGCTCGAGCCGGTCGGCCTGGGATATATTAGTCGGCCAATCGTACACGTTGGAACATGGCATACCCGCTCTGAATCCAGGATAATGAGCTTGCATTGCGTGCTAGTCAAGCAGTGGAGAAGGGGGACAATCGGGAGCCATCTGAAATGTGTGCTTAAGGCCAAGGGTCCACCGAAGTATTTGGATCTTGCTCACGCATTGGTGAGCACCGGGACGGCCCCAAGAAGTTCTGTGAAAGGATATCAGGTGGCGAAGACAGACCAAATCACCGAGCCGAATATACTGACGGCAGGCCCAGAACGTAATCACGTATTCAGGATAGTTGCGAGAACAAATCCCGACTCGGTCGCCTACCAGGGTAAACGCATGAGTGCGATATATGGAGGTCATCAAAGCCGAGACTCACCTTTCTTGACACCATAAACGTCGCTGAATATCGCCGCGGACCTCAGAGCCCGAAAAGCTGCTTCCTTATATCTTTGGCAGCATCAGGAGATGTAGGAATGAACGCGGCTCACTGACGTGTACCGCTGATTCTCAAATACAAGGTAACTCTTGTCCTACAAACAGATTGGCAGCGATACGGACGAGGAGAGGGAGCAACGAACGGCATACTCCCCCGAGGCCCAGAGCCAGAACACCCGCACGGACGGCCATTGATTTTTGTACACACGCTGAACACGCCCTTCGATAACACGCGTTTCGAGCTCGTGCAGACCACCTAGCCGCCCGAGTCACACCCGCATTCAAGTCGGCAGATTCAGATATACCTGGAGCACAGATAATGGTTTCGACTAGAACACAGTTAGATGAGGTCGTTGAAGGTACGAAGACATTGGGGACCACCTTCTGCGAGAGTCCGCAGGGGAATCCACGGCTTGGACATGAAGGAGGGAGTCAAGACACTTCGCTGTGTTACTCCTGCCAGTGGCGGCGGCCGGTCAAGATCCCCGGTTGCCGGCCTTTCCCACCTCGGGTAGAAAAAATTCACCGGCAGATCAAAACATCACCTTGAGTCAGCAATCGCTCACTGGCAGATTTCAAAGACAACAACGTGTTGAACCTAGACAATACATTGATGCTCAAAAACATTCGAAAATGTTCCCTATCTATATATTCCTCCGACTGGCCCCCACAGCCGTTTCGTTAGGCGGTTCTGGCAATAAACGGATCTCCGAGCTTTTGGAACCAATAGAACCTATTTTTGAGCGCGAGACTTCCGTCAGAATTCCCACAGTGGAGCCTGCAGAAGCTGAGCAGATGCGCCGCATGAATCACCAATAGGGCTTTTCACCGTACGTACCGTATACGGTACGGAGAGTGGGACCCTCGCACGGTACGGATACGGCTACGGTACAGCAATTTCGTGAAATTCCGTCCGTAATTATTAATACGGTACGGCACGGCTCAAGGCGACAGCTGTCAATTTTGTCCAGTTCCCAGCTGTGACATGTCAGAAATCACCTCGGCTGACTGCAGAAGTCTTGCCTTGCCATCAGCAACGCCATCTTGAGGGTCAGGGCCCACGGCACCCAGTCCCATGCCGATTCGTAGCTTAGATTTGGGTTAGATTACCTATCATGGCAATGATTGACGTGGGAAATCTCGCTTAACGCTAGACTCGTTACCAGCCTGCCATACGGAGCACAACAAATGTGGCGAGCACTGTTGCCGTAGGCAGACTGGTACTTCTCGGGATTGGTAATTGAGCGGGGCGGGAGTTTGAAATTTTTGAGTGGCGCCGATCACGGCCATCAATATTCGTCGTCATCAAATCATTTCGGTTGTAAAACGAGGTGGCGCTTCTCCCCAAGCATGAACCCCCAGAAGAAATCTGAGGAGACAGATGTCTTGGAATTTGCACTTCAAGCCTTCCATAGGTTTGGTATTTTTGAAACCATCCAGATCCAAGGCCAGAACAGCAGCCATCAAAATATTTCAAACTCCCGCCCCGCTCAATCGAGCTTAACGAGAAGTACCAGTCTGCCTACGGCAATAGTGCTCGCCACATTTATTGCATTCCGTATGGCAGGCTGGTAACGAGTCTAGCTTAACGCTACGGCGTATTACGGCCGTAACACCATATACGGTACGGGAAAATACGGACTATCCAGAGGGCTTACGGTATGTGAAAAATCCGTACCGTACCGTCCGTAACCGTATGCCTATGGCTGCGGTGAAGAGCCCTAATCGTCAAGGAGAATCTGGTTCTCACGGTGCACCTCGTCGTGTTAGTGGCGGTCAAGCAGCGTACCCTACTCAGTGGGCCCCGCGGCGAGCGAAAAGCTCCACGCAGTGGGCCCAGCGGCGAGCGTCAGGCCCGCGCCAGCGGTCGCCGGTCGGGGTTCGGGGTGGAAACCCCGGCCGTCTGGGCCGGCGCCTGAAAGAGTTCCTGAAATACAGAATAGGCCCCAAAAAGAAAGAAATATGCGAAAAAACATGATAATAAAATGCGGAAGAAATCATACATGAAAGAAATTATGTCCACTGTGCTATCCCAGTCTCAGACATGCCGTCAGGCGAAAGGAGGGGGGCCTGGGGGGAACATTGTTCCCCCCCAGCGAAAAGTCCCTGCCGAATGATCTCTAATACCTATGTTAACGTTACTATTACTGTATGTACTCCATTCCCTGCTACTAATCGGACCGTAAACACCCGCACCAGCTGGCACAGGCAGTGCCATACTATTCCTAGGTGGAGGTGGAGGTCCGGGAGGCCCGCGATTCGGAGGACGGGCTGGCCCATTATCTGAGTCATTATCATCCGGGTCGCCTCCGGGAGGTCCTGCAGGCGCCCGCTGCTGCCGAGGCGGCATGGATGCAAAGGGCTGAGTAGGGAGTTATATACCCGGAACTGGAAAGTTCGCTGGCGGCCGCCGATGGCCACCAGTGGTTATCGGCGGCCATCGGTGGACGGTGTATGGCGTTGTGTACCGATAGCCTAATCGGCGTCCGCCAATCACTAGCGGCATTCACCGGACCGCCATCCCTCGGCTCGCCAGCGGATGCCAACGGATTTCACTGCAGCTTGCTGGACATCGTTGAATAATATTGCAAGATTAAACACTGTAGCGTTCCAGTGATTCCAAAATTACGGAACAGTTCCATTCAATGTTGAGTTGGATTTCACGTTGAACACTTAATCTTGACTTAATCACTCGGCAGTTTAGAGGTGTTCTGAGGAAATTAGCTCCATGCGCTGACAAATATTACCCCTCGTAGGTAGGAAGCAAGTACGTAGTAATCATTGGTGTCTGTCCAAAGATTCAGCACAGAGCATGTATTAAACCAGCATGTAGGTACAGAAATTGGCAATTATCAAAGCTAGAGGCACTGTTTACGATCAGTCGTGAGAGGTTAAAGCGAAAGAGTAGAATTTCACTACCCTCATACCAGTCGTGGAACAATGGATCCAGCAAACATGGTGTGTAGTACTCGCGTTAATCAAAAGTGACCGAAATTGGAAAGATCCGGAATTTTCTTTGCTGTGCGAAGGATCTTATGGGTCAAAACATCTATTGGTGAGGCCTTCTAGTCATCCACTTTATTACTATGCATTGCCCTCAACCCTAGAAGAGCATGGTGCCCCGTGAAAACCAATTTTCTTCTGGTAAGCACAAAGGTGATCATTTTCTTTCTTTGTTGTTATAATGCCTCAGAGGCTTGTGGCCACATTTAGCCCTAGAGGCTTTTAGAAAATTTTGTTGGGCACAAAAGGTGCATATTCATGTACTTCAAGATATGGCTGAACATCTTCAATGTGTCAATAACTAACGAAGTAAGGAAATATCCAAATTTGCTACTATAGGGAGTTGTGGCTCTGAGAACTCGGTTGACAAATGTAGATGTTGCGTGAAAATACTCAGGTAGCTTGGAAATGATGACCCATGTGTAAAGAAGTTGGAAATATTTGCGCTTTACTCAAATCTTTGGTGATATTCCGGTCACTTTTGATTAGCGCGAGTAGGTATGAACAATCAAGATACAACTTGGAATACCATGAGGGCCGATGCAATTGAAGAAATGAACCAACCTACCATGAGTGCGAGAGAAATGAACAATAAATATGCGACTGAAGTCAATACCATACATCTAAGAAAAAACCGAGGCCAATTGGGATAATATCCCGATGAAATCCATCCAATTCCATCGGAATGCGGTGAAATACGACAAGGAGACAGCATTTGGTGGACTTCTGCTCTGTCGACAAGGTCAGCTCCCGAGCAGTGGACAGAACTAAATGGAAAAAATGTGAACAGTCTGGCCTGAGTAAGCTATCTAGTAAAATAAGACGTAAATTATGGAATGCTTACCCTTCGGCCACGTCCGAGTTTATTCCGGGAAAATTGAGTCTGTGTATCGGCATGCCGATGATGTTGAGGTCCAATGAAGCAACGGAGTTGTGTATAACCAAAGGTCAAGAGTCAAGGGTAGTCGGTTGGGATTCTTTTGTTGGCCCTCACGGACAGAATATTCTGGAAACCTTATTTGTCAAGCTAGTTGACCCCCCCTATGAATATCAAAATCGGGGACCTTCCAGAAAACGTTGTACCTTTGCCTCGTACCAGTACTCAAATTACAGTCCTAATGCCAGACGACACGTTACTGTCCGTGCAACGGAAGCACGTAGTGGCTTTGTTGAACTTCGCGATGACGGACTACACATCCCAGGGTAAATCACGACCCCGGAATGCTGTGGACCTGACAAATTGTAAAGACCATCGATCCTACTACGTTGCTCTGTCTAGAGGTACATCTGCAAAAGGTACTATTATCTTGCAGGGCTTTCATCCTAAAAAAATCACCTCTGGCATGAACGGGTACCTTCGTCAAGAGTTGAGAGAGCTGGAAATTCTAGATGAAATAACGAAGCTTCAGTTCGAATGGAAGCTCCATGCATCTGTCACTGGGCTGTATCGTAGGCCCCTAATCAGATCGTACTATGCATGGAATAAAATCGTTCTGATCCACCTCATTTTCATCCATCCATGCGCTGGACCGCACAGATGGGTCCCAGGAATCCAGAGCCGATCGAATATGGTGAATGGAACGTTAGCCCTTTGAAAGGCTTAAAAAGAAAATCGGCCACGGACGTACTTGACAAACTTGCAGCTAAGAAAAAAAAACTGGAAAGCGGCACTATGCGCGATGTAGGAAGCACCCAGGCCATGCGTAAGGGAGGTCCGTCTAACGTATTAATGCCAACAGGTATGGTATGGATTCCACTGACCATAGCTGCGGATATGACGCCACATTTACCATCCTGGCAAATGTGTGGGCAGACAATCCTGACCATTGGTCTATCAAAATGGCTTTGGCAGGTGGACTTATGCACCTCCTGGTTGAAAACTTGAAGCTGACTTCCATTGGCCGTCATTCTCTAGAGCGGATCAGAGATATTGTGAGACACAGTATGCATGCTGCGAGCCCTGACCTTTTCCCATACGGGCCAAACCCTACTTCCATCGATCACATAGGACAAGCACTTTTTCCAGTCAGAACTTATGCTATGTACTGGAAAGCAGTATTGTCCTTCATGCGGCTATTCTGATCCTTTTGCTTACAGATTGCTAGAAGGGTTTATGAGTGCAGGCCTTAGATCTGACAGGGGCTCCGCAGATGGAGTATTGATCAGCCAGTGGATAAAGGAACATCTGTTAAAAGGGAGAAACACCTGCCCAGCTTGTGCAGCAACAGGTGCTCGGTCCCGCATGGTAATGACACCGACTATCATTGATGTACATACCTCCTGTCATGTTGTTGTACTTGGATCACGATAAACTTACTTTCGATCCTGTCTTGTCATTTGATGTTGCCGGCCAAAATAAATGTATGAAGCTCAGAGGCATAATTTATGGAGGACACGGTCACTTCACCTGCCGGGTTATAGGCTTGACGGGCGCCATGTGGCATAATGATGGCATGACAACGGGTAGACAATGCATACAGGAAATAAATATAGGAGACGTACCGAGTCTCCTGGAGTTGAATGTCTGCTTGGGGAACCGGGCTTTGGCCGTTATTTACGCGGCAGTCTGAGGGGCAATATGCACCGCTACACATTTTCTGAATTTATCAAACTTCGGCAGAATCTTGAAAGTCCGTCCGACGATATGACCATGACTGTATGAATCTCATCCAAACGATCGAAATGGAATTATCTTAGTTTTCAAAAAGAAAAAAAAAAAAGGACTCGTACTGCCATGCGGAGCAGTGGCTCTCAAGCCCAAGTATTCTGTCGGAGCTCCGCAAGAGTTGCAATTAGTAGAAGTAGGGACGGGCAGACCGCGATAGTCGATCGGAGAAGCGAGGGGCTAAGAGGTTGATGCAGTGTTGGTGGAATTGGCGCTAACATTGGACTTCAGCTTGCAGATGTCGCCATCCATGATGATGAACGGAAAATGGGGGTAAATGCGGGAAGAAATTCTGCAGGAGCGAGAAGAATGCCACCCTAAAAGTCTGAGTGGCAGTGGCTCGCCGCGAGAGGCTGAGAACGGATTCCTGAGCCATGAATCAGGGTACTGAATCTCCTTCAGATGGGCTCACGTGCGGCCGGCATCATGAGTGTGTGTAGACCGACGGGTCCTTGGCGAGTAGTGAGAGATGAAAGGCAAGAGGTGCTTGTTCCAGGCTCTCTCCGCATTGATGTTGTTGTTGTAGGCAGTGTGTCACAGCAGCGCTCGTCCTGGGCGAGCGACGAAGAGGTAAGTGGGATGTTTCTTTCCTTTCTTATATATCACCCCTCCCTCCTTCTTTCCTCCCCCCACCCTGTTGTCACCGTCGTATCTGTCCCGCGACGGTATGGCGATAAAGTGGACTCCGAATTTATGAAATGGCTTCCGACAATTTTGATACCCCCTCCCTCGCACACTGCGCCCAGGCTGCCGCGATTCGTCAGCCAGTTGGTGCATGTTCGTTCTTTTTTGTCTTTTTCCTTTCTGTCTTTCCCCTGCGCTTGTGTGCGTGGCGCTTGCATGGTTTGAGTTGCCCGGAGACATGGCAAGAGGTTGCGTAAAGAAGTGTTTCTAAGTATAGACACGATTCGCGGGTACACCCGCGGGTTTATACCCGCGGGTGAGGGCGGGTACGGGTACGGGTCGTGATTTCAGACCCGCGCTCAACCCGCGGGTTTTTGCGCATCTACTATTTGTCCCTCATTATGTAGTAGTTTCCTTCAAATTTTCATGCTGTATAATAGTACCTCACCTTAGCTCCAAGCTGGAGTATTTCCACATCAACAAGTTCAGCAAAACAGCAATTTCAACTGTTGAGAAGCAGCTTCGCACCTGGTTCAACCTCTAGTGAGAGCACACAGCAGAGAACAAACCCAAATCTAATTAATTGTTAAATAGTCTGCATTTTACTGCACCGTGCTGGACAATAAGATGTTCGAGAACAAATGGGATATGGGAAAACCGGGATCAAAACCGGCGGCATGGGCGGCAGATCAGCGGACTTTGAACTCTATGTAGTACCGTGTTCGGTCGCGCCTTTCCGCCTTTCCTTCTTGAACGCGCTGGCCTCCCCGCTGCACCGTGCAGCACTCCCTTTCCTAGTGCAACTATGCCCCTCTTGGGACATGCACCAGCACGCACCTGTGAATAAGGATGTCGGCATCTCACGGCAATTCAAACTTCCGAATAGGGGCGATCGTTGCGCTCCGCTTCTAGATAACGGTTTTGCGTACTGGAGGACGCCGCAGAGGCGAGAGGAGCAGAGGCCGCATATTGATTTGGGCTTCGGCGGGTCCAGAGCCTCTCGGGCGGCCCGCCAATTGTAATTTGTGTGGAATGAT
This sequence comes from Mycena vulgaris, assembly GCA_029204335.1. Classification (NCBI taxonomy): domain Eukaryota; kingdom Fungi; phylum Basidiomycota; class Agaricomycetes; order Agaricales; family Mycenaceae; genus Mycena; species Mycena vulgaris. The sequence continues at coordinate 106,072 of JARGYA010000040.1, read as the reverse complement.
CCTGATAGGGTCCTATTATAGGGATACACTAAGCATTTGAAGAAAAATAGCTATGTACGGGTTGCAGGAGAACATAGCGATCGGGGTGTTGCGTAGCTGGGCGGGCAAGGCATTGAGACTGACAGAGGTGAAGGAAGGGAGGCGGGAGGCGGGACCGAATACAGCAGTAGTGTGAAATTTAAAGTCCGCTAACCCGCCGTCAATGCCGCCGGTTGTGATCCCGGTTTTGATCCCGGTTTTCCCATAACCCATACTTTCAGAGATGTTCTTGATGTTGGAAATTCCGCGGGTATACCCGACGGGGTTTGGGGACCCGCGGGTGCGTTGAAGACCCGCGGGTAACCCGTACGGGTTTTAGACCCGACCCGTAAGCGGGTGCGGTTTTTGCGGGTACGGGTACGGGTAAGCCCGAACGTACCCGCGAGTGTACCCGTGTCCATCCTTAAACTGTGTTTCCCGCTTCGCTCGAACGGTATGGTCTGTGCTATGATGTTTACGTGCGTCGTTCTCGTGAGGGACATGCTTGCTCCCGTCAAGCAGCTTCCTTTCAGGAGAGTGGCAGAGAATCCGTAAGTTTCACCACCATTCCACTTCTATTCCATCCCTCCATCCCTCCAGTCACATACATGCGCATAATTCTACACTATCCTCTCACCGCCCTACTTAAAGCGCATCGGCATCCTCCACTATCTAGATCATCTCGAGTTCAGCTTTCCGGATGCCGAGGCGCATCATATTTATTACTTGCCTCACGAACATTGTGGCAAGCAAAATGCATTTGCGACTCAATCGATAATGCAGTGGCTGCCCGGAGGGCAAGTGTCGCCGCACACACAAACACTACGACCGGCCGCATCAGCCAAACCAGCCCCCGGCATAGCCGCATTGGCGTGGAGGGTGAGGACGGCAAGAATGAGAGACACCGTGGAGAGAAGGTTAGGCAGCTGCATTGGAGGTATTTCTTTGATTTACCTCGCTGGCAGGATTCGGGCTGCTCTTATACAGGATGCGGGTCCAATTTCGACGAACCAGGAACGGTTGCGAAGGTAGGCATCCCGCCATAGCGATCGTGACGAGATCCTGCTGCCAGCAACCGCTGAGAATATATATTTAATTATAATGTGGAACAACATCCGAAACCTGTCACCCCACATAGTACACAATTTCTCATGAGCACTGCACAACCGAAGCTGTCGCGGAGGCATCAAGGATACGGTTGCCCTCCAGGGTCAAGGTCTGTTTGGCGTGATATAATCAAAAATACGCGTTGGGGTCCTCGTCGGCGTACATACTCTGCCGGGGTGTCACAGCGTTATACCTCGTGTGTACTGTACTATTCCGACCAAAGGTTCACGGGGTGTCACCCGTCACCTCAAATGTTCACTAAACTTGGTGTTCATTCCTCGGTAATCACAAGAAAATTCTCATATGGGCAGTCCGGCGAATGCACGTTTCTTTCGCCCATTTAGGCTCAAAATCGCAGTCACCGTCACCTGGGTCAAAATTGTTCGGTTCACGACCGCCTGTCACCCGTCACCTGAACCTTTTGTCGTAATAGTATACAGATGCCTCGAATCAGATTGCACCTGTTTGCTTTCTTCTTTTTCTCCCACTCTCTGGCCGGTAGCTGGTTTTTATTTCATAGTACTGGGTATAAACCGGGCCAAACACGAAAAAGAACTCAAAAAGGGAAGGGATTCAAGAGAGACTTAGAAATTTGATAGAGGCATGTGCCATTACTCAAGATAAGACAAATGTGCAGCCTCGTCCGTTATCCACCCTTTTGCATCCGGTGAGCTTCCCTCATCTTTTACATGGAACCGTGCACGGAACACTGCAGTTATGGATATTTTTACTCCCGGGGCAATCCCCTTCATGACAGCGGCGGCATGACCGGAGAGCCCGTTTACGTTGATCTGGCGCAACTATCCTCCGACGGTTCAGGGAATGGAGCATGGAAGATATCAGAACCAAATTATTATTAATTGAATTCATACTCGCCGAGAGACTTCATGTTCAGTCTGTTGCAGCTCGGAACTTCGTGGCAGTCGTGGATCGCCGCGTGGTTGCCCACTAAAATATATATTCGATTAATAATGATAATTGAAGGATCTGAGTCGCTCTTCGCACTTGCTACCAACGGCGGACGATCCGGGTGGGGAACTAATTGGGTCGCGCATTGAATTTAAATCCAGATCAAAATCAAGACCGAACGGAGACTAAGACGGTAACGGAGCTCCCGCCGCGCCTCCGTCAGGCCCGTCTGATACATGAGAACTCGGAGCTGACATAGTCGACTCGGATGCGACGAGGTTGGCGGGCACCACAAATCCAACTGGTCGCTCTTCCCTTCATCGTTTGCGACTTGGGCCTGGTACTGGGGATGGGTAGAAGCATCAGCTGGACGAGGTTTATCTTTCGATCCAAGAGGTCGGCCGCCAGGCATTCTTCGTTTGCAAATGAGGACCCAGTAGGCCGGCCCACCCTGCTGCCCCAAGATGAGTTGACATCGGCGCAAAATCATGTCACGACACAAAAACCACCGTCGGCAGAGGTGAATGCGGAGCTGGGCTCGAAATAGTTCGGGCTGTCAGCGGTCGCGGAAGGGGCCGAGAAATGCGGCAGAGCTGCACATCCAGAGATCACACTAGTGCTTACACGCCGAACAGCATCCGCGCGAAGCACGCTAACATCGCAAATCCCGCCCTACTCCAAGCTGAACAGAGCACCGGTATGGCGCACCAGCAGACGTTGTGTGATTGATGTAGGGCGGGCGTGCGGCTTATCTCCGTCCGCGTAGTGTGGAAGCCGAGGATATACAAAACTCTTACCGTAGGTACATCAAAGGTACATTCAAGAACGCGTCACATTCACATCAAGTACGGCACATTTCCTCTGATGTACCGCCTTTGATTGCAAAGGCGGCACTTGCCACTTTGGAATGTACCGTGCGTCGGCAAGGCCGTGTTTCGTAATAGGACACGTGTCCCTTCCGCACTTTTTTCACCTTTTCCTCCTTCCACCACCACTCCCTACCTTCACCGCCCGACACGTCGAAAACGCGTCAAAATGGCCACCGATGGCGGCGCGGCATCAAAGCACACGCTTGCGGATCAAGAATACATCGGTAGCTTATCGCCTCTCAAGTTGATGGAGTTCCGGAACTATGTGCGAGCGCGAGCAGGTATTTATTTTACTTTCAGACATTTCCATCTTTGGAACCAGTTGCGCTGACTGAAAATTCAGCAGCCCCAATGCTCGTCCGCGCAGTTCAGTCTGACAACGCTTCATCATCTGCTGGAGTTAAGGTGATATTTTCGGTTTCGCTTGCTTGGAGCGCTAAGCAAAATTCAGGAGCGTCAGTGCCTGTCCGCGAGACGCAGTTGGATATTATTCCATCTGTGACGATAGCTCCAGCCATTGTGCAATCGTCGGAGCCGCCGATGGCAGAATTCCAACCCGCCGCGCCATCCGACTCAACATTTGATTTGTTACATGGCATGGATTTCAACTTCAATTGGCTGGCGTATAATCTCGCGGGTGCAAAAAACGAGAGCTCACATCTGGCGCGGGATCCCGCTACCGCTGAGTTCCTTGCGTATGATCCTGCTGTTGACCCCAATCTATTTGCGGAATTTAACACACTCATACCTTCGATTGCTCCTCCCGCAGATCCCCTTCAAAATTTCATGGATTTATATGGGACTTCCAGCGCTTTCTTTGACGCGGGCGCCCCCACTGATTTCGAGTCGTTCAGTGCTGGATCTTTTAATGAGCCGCTCCCATTACTTCCTCCACCCCCACCCGAATCGCCCCCTGCCGTAGTCCCACCTGTCGAGCAGGCGTCGGAACCAGGCCCAAGTGTCCCGAGATCACACCGTCCTCGAAAAGAAGTGGATGAAGCGAATATCCTCCATACCGCGCGTTCCCGAGCCGCCACCGCACGCAAACGGTATGGAGAGAGCGATGCTGTCTCAAATCGGCCGCAAAAAAAAACGCAAGGTATGGCTTTTACCTCATTTTATTCATTTTTACTGTCTGAGTCACTCGTTTACAGTGATGCATAGCGGAACGGTGTGATTGGGCCAGAGCTAGCCTTGGAATTATAATTCTTTACTTAAACTAATTTGAATTTAGTTGCTCTTCCAATCTTTTGAAAACCGGTGCTAAAAGGTTTGAGCGAAGCTTAAGAAAACAAAGTCACTCGATCTTGCGACGGCTCAAGGATCGACGAAGCCGCCGCGGTGATACCGTAGCCGGATTATGTACCGCCTTTGCTGGCAGGCACGGCACATTCCCTGGCAAATGTGCCGGGCTTGAGTGGATGTACCGTGCGTTGAGCAGAATGTACCGCCCACAGAATGTACCTACGGTAAGAGTTTCGTTGATCCCGGTGGAAGCCCCTCCGTCGATCACGCGCCGCGGAGCCTACACACGAAAGCCTGCACAGGAGGCCCCCGAGTCCGCGTGCGAATCGACTCGATCCCGCACGGTCTGAGTCCGCGTACGAGTAGCTGGCATCGCGGATCGAAGCGCAGCGCCGCGGCAGCGGGTGGGCCCGTCAACGAGTGCACACGGCAGAAGTGGCATCAGTCCGCGCGAGCCACTGAGCAGTGAGTCTGATAACCCGGACGACGGACACGTGCGTGATGGAGGGGGTGGGTGACGTATAGGGGTACGGCGATGCAGCTCGTTGGTGCGTGCAGAGAGACGCAGCAAGTAGTTGCGGGGTGGAAGCACGTCTTTCCCCTTCGAGTGCCCGAGATCCGGGAATATGAAAGAGACCGAGGCGCATCGGCGCATCGAATGGGGTAAGGGATGGTCTTTTCTGTGAGAATGTGGTTAGATAGAAAGGGAATGTGGCGCACCTCGTCCTGTGTGGCCAGTTCAATAGTTCGATGGTTTCAAGATGGTTCCGGAGGTCAGAATGTGCGAGGGGTGCAAGCCAGGGCGCTTTTTGAACCCGTAGGCGATGGCTGCACTGGTGAGCTCTATAGTAATTCACAGGACATACTCACAGCTGGCACCGCGAGTTACAATTACGCAGGATGCAACGGTCAGCATTTGACTTTTGAGCTTTGGTTTTGTCGTTGCTTGTGGCGCCAAGCTATGACTTGAGAGCAATGGGAAGTTACGGGAGGGAGGAAGAGAGACTTGTATTGCGAGATGACAGGAAGAGAGGAGAGTAGCCCGGATGTACAAAAAAAGACATAAAGTCATGTCCAAATTAGGACATGACGGCTGCCAGGGCACTGCACCAGAGTCCAATTGTCTAGTCTTAATATTCGATGTCAAGCAGGTGCAAATTCATCGTAGTCCAATCGGTAAGCCATCCTCTCCTTTGTCGCATCAAGCACTGAAGTTATGGCATTATTTCATCAATTCTCTATCCTGCCCTCTGTCACCGCCGCATCGAGATATTATTTGAGCCTATCAATTGGTACACTATGAAAGGTATGGAAATCTACTGACTTTCAAATGTTAAACAATGGCCACCAATCTTGCCTGTCGGATTTCCTTGACCTGACTTGCCTGTTCCCCGCATCTCCGTCAATACTCACTTTGCTCAACTGAAATGTGTCCGATCAATCACTCAAGGTACTCAGAAATCTCTCAACCTATAATTCCGGGTTTTACGGACATCCGCCGGACCGAAGCGACGGCATGTCTTGCATATATATAGATTGTACGTACCGCATGGTGAGCCTATCCGTGAGACTAAATCAGTTCCCGGCTCTGATTTCACAAGCGCACCCGAACCTCATCGAAGGTCGCACTCGCACCACCACTCAGTTCCATGTATGTCGTGCGCCGTATCGCAGTTCCGCTGCTCCCCCTCCCTGTTCTCGGGCCCGTAGCGGCCGCCCAGACTCTTCAATACGTCTCGACAGGCAACAACTTGGGGATTCTGAATTCGACGATCATTACAGTCTTACCCCTTGGGGTAGGGTCCGATGGGGAAACCACATACGTTGAGGTCGTGGTAAAGGGCACTCAGGGAAATCCGTCCTCCCCTGCAATACCCGAGATCCCCATCCCTTTGACAGTGACCAGTGCGCTCCTCCCACTTTTTCTCCATCCGTTCTCGTTCTTGAATGAATCACACTCATGACCCGCTTAGCCACCTTCGTCGAAGGCGCCTCCGCAATGCGCGAAAGCCTGCCGTTTCCAGGCAGTAAAGACTTCGCATTCACCTGCGCGTTCAGCGACGGGCGCGGCACATGCTTCCAGAGCGTGGGCTTCTCTAACCCGAGTGTCACGCCGCAGGTTTTTACGTTCAGCGGTCCTTTGGCCCCGCTCTACACCCTTCCTGCGCCGGCGCCGGCTTCCCTAGGGCCAGGCACTTCTGCTTCCATTTCCACGCCGAGCCCTACAGTCCCCACGACAACTCCGACGACCGTTAACGGTGCAGAGACGAAAATACCATCGTGCCTGATTTATGGCGTTCTATACTTTGTGGTTGGCATTTTGGCGTATATTCTTTAGTTCAACTTGACTGAGCTTTGATGCGTCTGGTTATGCTGTGGTTGCAATCCTAAATAATTTCTGATCCAAGTCAGTGGGACGTCGACGTTCGAAAAGGTGCTGGGCGTTGGAATTGCCATGAGCGCTCGCAGCGGTTCAGTTTTTTTTCGATTTTTGAGGTTTTTTTAGGCCGCATAAGGCCTCACCGAACCAAGTTCGCTAAGTGATCGCATTCCCAGCCCGCCTGCACAGTGAAGAAAAATGTCACTCACACCGGTTTTGCGTCGGAACAGTTGAACAAATACTGTGTTCTTAGGAGAGAGCAGTCGTAAGTAAAGCTGTGAGTCGAATCGATTCCAACTCAAATGACAGTGAGACGTCAGTCGATATTCTCTCGCTTCGCAAGGTGAGTGGTTAATGTGGGCTGCAAGTCATACCGATGTATCATTAATTCTGCAACCTCTCCGAAAACCTTCGATCAGATCTTTCGTCATTGTACATATTTGTCAACTGATAAGAAATGTTGGCTTCAACTTCACTGAAGACTCGGAAAAGAACTTGAATTTAAAAAAATACTCCAATATTAATGGGTCAGAGGACTACACTAAGTACATACTTTAATTCTATTACAATATTGCAGTTTTCGGAAGTTGCTCTCTGATGACGAGGAGAGAGAATTTTTCCGCAAGAGCAGACGCGATCAATCAATCTTCCGCCCCGAAATTAGCAGCACAGCTGAAATCATCACCTCCTTGAGCAGTCGTTTCTGCATCACTTTCGGTGTCAACTGGAGCATCGTGCCACTAGCACGTTACGCTATCCGCGCTAATGGCCCCGAGTTCGACTTCTCAAGCGGGAATAGCTAAAAAGTCCGTCAGATTCTCAACTTAGTGCTTTATAAAGCCAGCGAACCTCTATGCACTTGCCGTTTAGCCACCAGCTGTATTTTTCTCCACTAGCAATCATGGTTCTGCATCTGCGGAAGTTTAAATAATATGAAGATGGCCGAAGGTAAAAAAAAAAACATACGCCTTGTACTCTTTAAGCAGTTCCACTTTGAGATATGACAGGGTCGAGTCGAGTTGAACCACGACGTAAATCTTACATAAACAAACCATTCGGGAGAAAGCGGATGACGGGAAACACCGGGTTATACGAAAAGTGGTGCCATGATGAGAAACAAGCAAGGTAATGCGCATCCAATACTCTACAGAACATCCGGTCCTGTTCGGCAGATCCTGAGTTCTTTTTGTCGTATCAAGACAGACTGTGGGTCACAGGACGTTCACGCCATGCGCTCCTTCCTTCCACTGACCATCCTCGCCTCTACGGTGCTATCAAGTGCCTCCCAGCCATCTTGGTACAAGCGAAACTTTGACATCATCCAGAAGTTCTGAAGACATACAACCGTACGTGACTCCACTTTTGGCCTGCTCATTTAATCTCACTCACAACAAGTGACTGCAAATATTTCCTGCCAACACAAAGATTATCGCCAAAGGCGCACCTGCGGTGCCTCTCGGTCTTTTCAACGGAAATGCTACAGGCCGTGTCACACCAATTGGGGAGTTTTTGGGCTTTCAGGACTCTTTCGAGTATTTGTTCGGGCTTGCGCCACTCCCGTCGGGTTCGCCGTCCAACAGCGTCATCAGCAATGCGGCACTTGTCGGGTTTACCTCCGGGTGCCCCGAGGTGAGTTTATTTCTCACTACCCAAATAACTATCATCTGACAATCTGTTGCTGCGGAGGTTACCGCTAGCACGGTCTATCTAACACTCAGCACGATTAACCCGGATAATTCGACGGGGCCATTTATCTCTATTTCAAAGCAGGTCTGCACAATCGCCAAAAACAAAAAGGTGCAGCGATCTCATTTCTCGAAGGTCGGGAATCGAAACCAGGAGCCTCCTTTTGCGCAGTCCTGAGGGAAAGGCAGAGCGTGATATTTTACGACGCCATAAAAGGCTTCAGTGGAGACAACGATACATATTCGCGGTGGTGGTACAAGTGGCACATTTTAATGGCCACTCAACGATAACGCAATCTACCACTGGGCGTACGGTAAGAACTTCCCACTAGGAAGCATCAGCCGCGTTACATGCGATTTATCTTGAAAGTCAAGACTTACTCGAAGGTGAGCACCGCACGATCGCCTGCCGGATCCGCCTTCCTCTCAACATTAATCTAAACAGATGTTCGAATATGAATATATGAATGACGAGCAGAAGAGCAAATGAAAATGGGAAGTTATAATACTTACCTTGCAGTCTATCATGCTCATGATACCGTCCCCGAACTGCATATAAATATGTTCATTCAGAGAACTTTTAACAACTGCGAGCGACGGACCTTCTCATGAATAATCGCCTTGATGGGATGTCCGTACACGAGGATGCTCTATACGGGTTCAATAGCTTCTCGAAGTGCATTTGCGTGATATAAAATACCTCGTATAGGCGATAGATCACAGGGTCCGTGGGCGGAATTGGCCCCAGTCCACGGTTGGGCCACTGCTGGTCGCCGAACGCCTCGTTCAGCCAAGCCGTAGAAAATTCCAGGGCCTCAGATATCTTGTACAGTTCCTCTGAAGTGAATTTCGCCTGTATTTTGGTGTTGACTCTCTAGTTGATACTGTGGAGAGATGGTAAGTACGTACCTGGCCGTAGAATGCCGCAGCGGTCCAGACTTCGTCTTTACCTATCGCTTTCGCGATCTCGTCAAACGTCAGGCCTAAAAAATGTAGCTACATAAGCCGATTGTAGACTGCGCAGATAAAGATAAAGAGCGGTACGCTTCTTTGCCTTTGCTGCCAAGAGCCTGGAGGTGATAGATGGGGGGTCCGGGGCGGTCTGTGGGCATGAGAATAGCGACGGTGGGGAGGAGCGTCCACTCACTGCGACTTGAGACATGGGAGAGAGCGAGGATGAAATGATGTACCCTTCCGCTCGAGTCGACGTCAATTATAGCATCGTGTCGAATGCTGTGTCGTCCAGTGCCAAGGTGGGTATGAATTAGAGGCACCTCGATAATCAGAATCCAGTTGTTGAAGTCCACAGCTGTGCGACACTCTGCAGCTCAGAACCCCAGAAGATGCGGGCATAGTGGGAAATAAGTCGAATCGGGAGGAATGGCTGTTCCGTTCGAAGATGCCATCTTCGAAGCGATGTCTTTACAGCGCCGTCGGTGAAATTGCGAGAGATAAGGCTGATCTTTTGCCCAAATTCTGCGGAGGTGGAAATGGGGGTGACATGAACAATAACCAGAAATAAACGTTGGTCGAGTGGGGTTTTTTTTTCTAGCCACCATGGATGAGAGAGGCTTGGAGGTTAAATGCGCGCTCATATGAGCTTCGATCACACGTCATCTTTTTACCGAGTCACAAGTTCACTCGGAGGTGCGAGAAGGTCTGGATTATGTTGCCCTTCCCTGTTATTCATCTGGAAGCGAGTGAACGGAGCCCATGCCTGAAACATTTTGCTGATGTGGCTTGACAGCCATCGGAGGCGTGGCCAAAGAAGCTTCACAGCAGTTTGGCAGGACTCAATTGGAAATTGATAGAGAAGAGAGGAGGGGACAAGCCGTTGCATTCTAAGGTCGAGGCCGGAGGAAGCAATATTGGAAGAACCAATGAGGATGGGGACAAATAGTTCCGAACGCATTGCGCAGCGAATCTTAAGGGAGCGAATATTCTTGGGTTGTTGCGTCTTGTGTCTTTACATTCGGAAGTGAACAGTGAATCGGAGAAAGGTCTAGGGTCATGCAAATCAGAAGGTTTACAAGTCGAAAGCAGAGAGAGAACTCGGAGTTTCTCGGCCGGCATCTCGGACCGAGTACCCGACAATTTCGACACGCCCTTACATCGCCGTCAATGTGGACTTTGGAAATTGCAGGCTTTTTCACGGCTATCTCGAGGGGAAATGCCTCCTACCTCCCCACTCCCATCGACAATGCGAGCACGGCCTTCCCGCGGGTCTGCGCTCTCAATTGTAGCTGGAGTATCTGCCAAGTATCTGCGCTTGTCAGAGTGCGTCCAGAGTCCATCCCCGAGCCTTTTACTCAAAACTGATGCGATGCAGTGCTAGCTTACCTGCCTGGCACTGGTTTAAATGCTCTTTCAGCAATATTGAGAGTCTCCGCGTATGTATGTTCTTTCCTCTTTGAGTTTCATGCTGACCGCCACTGAGGCTCGCCGCGCCGTCAGCGAAACCCCGCAATCACACCGTCTTTCCTTAATTGACACTGTAACACTCCAGGTCGCGTCCCACCCGCATTCAGTCCCCCGCCTTCTCCACTCCGTCCCACCGCGACCACCCCCGTGACTCGCGGCCGCGGTAACGCGACGACGCCCCGACGCCCAGCGCGCTCTCCCACCCGCGCACTTTGCGCGCCCGACATCGCACGCGATGTGCTCCTCGCCGCCGCTCCCGAGTTCTCAGGCGTCCCCCAATGGAATTCAATCTCTGCCGGAAACTGCCGGCGGCTTGCTGGTTTTATCCCGCAATTTGAAAACACGCCGCAAGGACTCGACATGAAGTGGATCACTGGCGACTTCCCGCGCTACCAATCTGCCGATGTCCTAGGGACACCTAGGACACCCGAGAACCCGTTAATTCCGACAATGGGTGGGCGCAAGTTTGACACCGTCCTTTGACTGTCCCCCACCGTTTTTCCGTTGCAAACCAAAGGTGTCTTGGTGGCTGCGGACTCTGTTGGTTTGCGTCGTTGCTCCGTCTTGCTCTATAGTCTGCACGCAATCTGCACGCATATGTCAATTGTCACAAAGCGTATTCTCGTATTTGTCCTTTATTTGCTTCCATTTCGTGACTTACCAGAGCTCGTAGCTCGTATTAGTAGCCAGTGCTGCACTGATATTCAAACAATACAAACGACGCGACGAAGCACATATTTATTCAGGGAATCCCATTTCTCACCCAAGTCGAGCCAGGACCGCATCAAGGATGGCAGTCGTGAAGAGCCTTCCTGAACTGAAGTAACGCCGAAAAGCCAGTCTTCTCCCGGTCGGCAGAGGCCAGGGCACCAAGGTCCTCCAACCGTTCCAGCGTCCCCGCGTTCGAGGGCGCCGCAGAATTGGAAGAGCATGCCTTTGAAGGATTGCAATGGGTAACGGACTGCACACGGCTAAAGAGGTGGGGCATCCAGTGGGGGATTGGGGAGCACGAGGGGAGAAGTGGCGTCTGGAGGTGCTTCGGTGGGCGCGCCTGGGAGGAGGTCCGACGCGTAGGGAGGATAAATCGCACCAGGGGAGAGCTCGGACTATGCGCTTCCATGAGCTGCTCATGCCTGTAATTAATTGGTTAGTGCACACAAAAAAATGAAATAGCAAATTCCTTTGCGCGGCGGTGGCATTGCGCTCTGTACCCGGTTCCTGAGTCATAATTAGCGACAAATTCAATCGTGGGCAAAGAAGAAAGTATCATGGCAAAGAAAGAGAACTTGCTTTTCTCTGTATTTGGCGCAGGACGTGCGCGCGCGCTCCTTGAACTCCTCCTGCTCCGCGGGTCGATCGCCGCGCGGCGCCTGTTAGTGCAAGGATCGGAACGGATCCCACCATGAAGTCAGTTTCCAAGAAGGAAAAACAGCGCAGAAATGAAAACGTAAACTCACCGCGCCATACGCTCCCGGGTCACCGCTCTTCTGCGCTCCAGTCTTGTCTGCGGCACGGACAGCATCAGCGAATTCGATCGGTACAGTAAGGGGAAGCATGTACAGAATGGCGTCAAGTTCAGGCTCGATGGATGACTCAGGCTCTTCTGCGAGACACCCAGCCATGCACTTCAGGAAAGAAAGATGGCAAGGGGGCAGAGATAAAGGCAGATCTAGAGGCAAAAGGCGATTCGGTTGACCCGGCCCGACTGATTGTTTAATTTGATGGGATCACCAACAGCACGTACGCGTCCACGTGGCGCCCGCCGTCTTGCTTCATCCTCCCGAGCCCCTGGCAAGGCAAGGCGCTGCCCAAGGTGCTCGCCGCCATCACCGCCCCCGCGCCCGCCCACCTCCCTGCCGCACTCAGCCCGCCTCGTACCCCACCCACGCGCTCGCCATCACGCTGGCCTCGAACTAGTCGAAGGGCAAGGGCGGGGCCCGAGAGCGCGACGCGGCGTACGCGATCTTTCCCGTGCACGCGGTGATGCTGGCGGCGCACTGCACGAAGCTCCCGCGTCTGCCGCCCTCCGCCCCTGCGGGCTCATCGCGCACGGCGAGCGCGACACTCCCCGTCCTCCCGCGCACGCTTCCCTCCCTGCACGCCTTCGCAATCCTCCACGCCTTCATGTACACCCACCACCTCGCCCCCGCATCCGTCGCTCCTCCCCCCCACCTTTTCCTTCCTCGTTTCCTCCTCTTCTTACTCTGCCTCTCGCTCATCGCACGGAGAGGAGTTCGCTCACCAACCCTCCTCGCGACCCTCGCCTCCCCGCCCGCCCCTGCATGTCCTCGCCGGCGCTCACCTCTGTGCCGCCTCTCCCTCCAACTTCAGTGCGTTCACGGGGCATGCCGGGCATGTAAAGGAGCCATAGCAAGACATGGTCGCGCTAGACGTGTACGACCCCGAGATATGGGACGCGCTGGATCTGACGTGGGAGGTCACACTGGGGCGTTGAATTTGGCGGCACAGTGAGTGACGAGTTTTTCCGAGGAGCTAGGCGCGCTAGGACGAAGACCCACCCAACATCTTCTTCTTGCAGCGGCCCACCGTGCGCGCGCCGCATAAACACAAAACCGCATATTCCCTACCCTTCTCATCCCCACCGATCTACCCTTTCATCCTTCTGTGCTCATCCTCATTCCCCTGGTCTCGGTCTCGACTATACTTATATCCCCATTACACCCCTCCCCTCTCCTCTCCACACATGTACTTACACTGGGATCCGCATACCCCGCATTGATTGTCCACCATGTAGCACCTACTGTCCCGCCCGATTGTTTCTATACGCGACTGTGATACGAGACTTGTTTTATATCTACTTACGATGATACGACGAGGGCGTCTGTTCGACGCTGTTTCTATGAAATAGGGACGCCGTATCCGTGCTCCATGCGACGCAAGCACTTCACACAGTCTGTTCGACTACTCGTCGAACTTCGAGCCTGGGGCTGAGGCTGGACTGCGACGCGGGAGAGACTTGCTTCCGAGGCGACTCCCGCGAAGGAATTAGAGCGCGGCGAGTCGTGAAGGAAGCGCAATCACAAGCGATAGGCGCGCGAAGGCCCAAGAAGGCCCGAGTCGCCGCCTATAACGCGTAGGGGCAGGCAGAGCCCACTAAATGCCTAAGAGGAATAACCGGATGACGGAATAAGATTAAGATCGGCTCTACAGCCCGTAGACGGACAGCATCGCGGGAGAGAGGGAGGTACGAAAGCGGCGCGGTGAAGAGGACTGGGTGGGTGTTGGGTCCCGGGTTTGGGATTTAGAGGTGGGGTTTGGGCATTTGGAGGACGGGCGGGGGCGGGGGCGGGAGGGAGGGAGGACTCGGAGCTCAGGTTTTGGCTGACGGACGGACGGAGAGAACGCCGGGGTGATAATTGGAGGGGCGAGGGTGAGGCATGAGCTGAGAGGGAGGAAACTCAAGCACGGGGAGGGAGGCAGACGATCCGGAAGGACTCCTCTCAGAGTCGAGCGGAACTTGAAGCCAGAGCTGGGTGTTAAATCCGCGCTCACTGCGTGCGGCCGCGCATAAAGACGCACGCAGAGAAGGGGGAGGATATACAGCTTGCTAATCCGTCATCCATCTATCTAGTACGTAGAATATTTGAGGGCGAGGACGAGTTCGAGCCCGCGAGTCCGCGAGCGCGGCTGATTTTCGTGAGCATCCATGACAATTGCAGTTTCAATGGTAATAGAGTTTCGTTCCTCCTGAATCATATTCCTTGGCTGTGGCTTCAAAATCGAACTTTGTTCCTTCGTTCCTTTGGTACGACCGAGGCGAGGTCGGAGTTGAGTGGTGCGCGGTGAGACCCGGAGCGCGCGGGTGGCGCCAGCTTGATTTTTGATTTTGAGTGGGGCGATTCCAGATATGAGACGTGAAGGGAGGGTGAGTTTCGTCCAGTCAGGGCTGAAGATCGAAGTGGAAGTGGAAGTTTGAGTTTGAAGTTTGCGTTCTGAGAGGATATTCGTTCGATTCATCCCGCCGCGCGTGTGGACCCAAATGAATTAACATCAAGGATGGGGCGTCGGAATCAGGACTCGGGTTTCAGGGCGGGTGAATGCTTAGATCTGCTGCAATGCGCGGTTGCCGTTGGGTTGTGTTGAGAATGGTGAAGGAGGAGTGCGCATCCGCGGGGTCGGCAGGGGAGGAATCGTGCACCGCACTGCCCATCGAAGGTTATTTCGTGGCTAAGAATTGTGTACGTTCTTCAAGTTATTAATGTTCACTCCCGGAGTGCGGTGGAATTTGGAGGAGATTGCTCTTGAATGATGAATCCCGGTTTGGATTCCGCGAGTCGGATGACAAGTACGGCGGAGATTGAGATAATGGAGAGCCTCCCCCGCGGATTAGCGCTTGAATAAATCCAGGTAGGAGCGCGCGACGGGCGGGATCGGAGAGATATATATGGGGTGGGGTGGCTGTCGAGTGCCGAGCGTGAATTTCGAGGTCTGAAGTTTGACTTGAGTTTGAGGGATATCTGAGGATTCGTTCGATTCAATTCGATTCAATTCGGCCCCCCGTGCGTATGTATGCATTGTGGATTCGATTACCATACCTTTAACTCAGAGCGGTTGGGCCAGTTGGGAGAAGAGAAGATCGAGCGACCCGGATGCGCTTCGTGAACGACTCGAGGTGGGGGCTGGGATGTCCTCCAGGGGAAGAACAGCATACATTCTGATTTTGAGTTCGAGCGAACAGAAATTGAACCGAGACGCGGCGATGAGGTGTTCAGAGGAAAGGCGGGGCATGCCGGGATTCGTCAGAATCGATCCTGATTCAAGCCAGAGTTGAGGCCCGAGGGTTGAGTTTGAGGAAGTAACACCCGTTCTCGGTGTGCTAGCATTCAATACAGCTCACCCGAGGGTTGCATGGGCTGTCGATGCGGACCCTCTTGGCTCTACAGTCGGTTGGCTCATAATGCATAAGTTCATAATGCATACCTGCCAAATTTCCTCATAATGCATAGGATTTCAGATCCACCAAAATGCATTTCACCACCATAGAAGCGAGCTCATACTGCATAATGCTCATAATGCATCGGATTTGGGAAAACTCCTCTCAATTTGGCAGGGAACCGACCTCATGCATTATGAGCCATCCGACTGTATATCCGCGGGCGCCGTGAATTGGGATTCGACATAGTGCAGATATCTCCGAAGGAGGGGGAGACTGGGCTGTCTGGAGATGGTAGATAATTTAGCAACGCACTTGAGAATGAGAACTGGGTTGATTGAGAAGGGCGGAGGTGCGAAGTGCGCCTTGGGTTCAAAGCGTGGATGAATCGTGATGGGAGTCTGGAGAGCAGAGTTGCAAAAGATGGCCGAATTTAGATTTGGTTTCGAGTTTTGCGAGTACTGCAGGCCGGGGAGGAAAGAGTTCACGGTAGTGCGAGAGCGGGTTTTGCTACATAAATATGCGAGAGAGGGCGCGGATAGACGCGAGCAGTCAGAAAGGTGTAGGACCAGGAACTGAGCCTACGGGGATCTTCAGGGATGCGCGTTGATCCGCAGCACGCGCTGGTCTGGTGGCGAACACGTTGCGAGCAGCAATCAATTCGAGGCGACAAGGTATGGCTCCGAATCCGAATGCATGCGGGAGAGCGGCTTTGATCCAAGATGCGATGGCCGGGGGATAAGCGAGGAGACACGTCATCTTGCGCCGCGTGTCGATACAGACCAGCCAGGGGGTGAGGTCTGCAATGCATCGTCGTAAAATGCGGGGATGGGCTCAGGATACAGTGTGCGCGGATTCGCCTGTAAGATGCGGGGAGTTTGTGGTTCTAGCAGGAAGTGGTAGGTGGCAGACAGGAGGCGGTGAAGGGCTGCCAGTGAGTGCCGCAGATTGTTCATGCAGGCTCCATTGAGAAGGGACGACGATAATCCGCGAGAGGATTCACTCAGTCCTGGGGCCCTGGGGCAGCAGGGCGTGTTTGGCGAACGAAGAAATCGATGTCACAGTTGAGACGAAGGAGGTCGGCACTTACCGGCGGAGATTGAATTAACATGGACGCTTCAATGGATCATAATTATTGTATAACTTGTTCATTGTGATTGCACAGAAGCTGGTTATATACATTCTACGACATAAACTTGAAAGGAATTCAAAGAAGAAAAAATTGGGCCAAGATAAGTACAACTGCAAAAGACACGAAAGATTGTGCGCATAAGTAGAGTGTCCGTATCCAAGACAAAATAATGACCATGTGGAGGCGCCACCAGGTCCAGGGCTAGAGGTGGGGAATGTAGATGCTCCAGTTCACATCTGTGAATGCGCCAGGAGGGAGTGCACGTAAAGTGGTGAAAGGGAGGATGATGAGGAAGAGGCGGGCGATGATGTAGATCGGAATCCCAGCTACAGATGTGACTGCCCAAATTGTGGCAATCAAATCAGTATCCATAGTCACACCCAGGACAAAGAGTGCTGCTAGGATCACAGGAATTGTTGTAACCATTAGTGAGCATGCCCTCCACATCCACATTTTGTTAGTTGAGGGGAAGTCTATGTTCCAAGCTGCACTGTGGATGCCACCAAAAATGGTGCCAACGAAACACTCCATGATGAAAGCACGGCGGGTACCCTTGGTACCACCCATAGTGTCATCAAATGTCCTCTCCATGGACCAGAATGATGGTACCGAGGTTGATACCATAGGATTATAGTCCGGTTCAGAATAAAACCCAATCACTGCACCATGAACTCTGTTCCACCGGCCTAAGCGTTGAGTTGTAAAGCCTGGCTCTGTTTCCTCCTCGACAAGCCCTATCTGTATGGGCTGTTCAACATCAAGAGGTTTCTTCCACCAAATCACCCAGATGAAGATGTTGGTAACAGCAAATGCCAATGTGGCGACTTCGAGCTCGGTGATGGGAAGGTGCTGGTGGACACGGGCCAGGCATTGTGTGATGAACCATAGCCCCTGTGTCAGGGCGACACCTTTGGACAGTGCATCTCCTTTTCCTCGTCCCATGATATAATCCGCTTCGACAGCACAGATTGCCTTTTGATACTGTTCACTGAGGATCGTGTCCTCAAGTTGGTCCATGGTTGTAATTGGGTGTCCGCCCTGGGAAACGAATCCACCCATGGAAAAGAAGAATCCATGAGCCAATGTGACCTTGATTTCTGTGTGGAATTAGTTATGACTGCATAGAGTCGAAGGACCGTACATACTTCTCGAGAACCTCCAAGCGACAAGTAATTGTCGGGCTGCGAACCCCACCATTAACTCCGGAGCGACAACTGCAACTAGCATCATCCCCAGCCTTCGCCACAGACGTGTGAGCCAACCCTGGTTGGGCGGAGGCACATTTGGGTGCACTGAGACCCAGGTGCACGCAAAAATTGTGGTAAGGCAGCCCCAAATGATGTCGAACAGCCGGCGGCAATTGTTGATGTCGTCGCAAGAGTCGACCGATGCGCGGGGGTCCAGGGTCTGCGCGGGGGTCGATCTTCGGGAGCGTAGGTAGATAAGGAGGAGGAAGAGCATTGTCTGTCCTTGCGCAGTGGTATCCGGAAGCAAAGACGAAAAGCTGTTGGAAAGCTGTGTTTGCAGTGCACGACATGGCGGCATGCCATTCTAATTAATTACGGCGCTGCCAGACTGCTGCCAGACTTAGGCGCCAGCGAGGGCGAATTAATGCTTTTGGAGATACGTAGCAGCCGACGGATCTTGAAAAAGTCCTCGAGAGTCAAGCAAATCAATAATTCGAAAGCAGAACTCGGGGCTCGATACTCATGGCGGTGGCCGATACTGATACTGATACTGAGCGGAGTTTGAATACATAATTGATCAATGAAGCGTGCATGAGTTCGAACCCGCCAAGCCCCCATAACATTGAGTGCATCAGAATCTTTTTTCTCTCTCCCTGGACTATGCTTCTATCTCTGCGGAGATTTTTGATAGACTCGAAATATTATTCAGGCATAAATGAGCGAAACCATTAGGGCATGGGAGCAAGGAAGCAAGTCAAACGTGTGATCAGGGTGACAATAGTTGTACTTTTGCCTTGCATCAGCCGCGGGCAGGCAGTTTTTTGAAGAACCAAAGACTTAAAGGGTCTGAAACCACCTAAATCATGCTTGAGAATCAAGTAGAGTCTGTAACAAGACTTTCATGGGCGGACATCTAAATTTCCGGACTGATTTGACAGTTTTGAACTGCACTGGCAGTGAGCTATTATTTCCAACATTCCGAGGAGCCGTTCCAGAGCTATGGGAGTATTCAAGAGGATTAATGAGAGTAATTTGTGTGACTGTGGCTAGTTTGTGCTCGTAGGAACTTGAGAACACTTGGAAAACACAACTCGTTTTGGTTCTTCCCGATAGAGCTGGAATTCAAACTCCGCTCAGTATCGGTCAGTATCGGGGAATTAAATCTCCGTGTTTTAAGGAGCCCTTGAATCCCCAGAATATTTAGGCCTATGTTTAATGTATTCAAAAGTGTTCTCCTTTTTTTTCAGAGCCCCCGAGGCTCCCAGCAGTATGTTCTCCGCTTTTTTTCAGTATCGAGATCACCACGTGCATGCTCGGAAGAGGCCGAGAAGCTCTTGTCAATTGGAACCAAACATTGGACAAATATGTGCATATTTTATTATCTTTATTTTCTTTATTTTTGTCCACCGCCATCAGTATCGGGCCAGAACTCGGAGTGTCTCGGGCGGGATCTCGGACCGAGCACCCGACAATTCCGACACGTCCTCTTCCACGGCCGTGTGGACTTTGGAAATTGTAGGCTTTTGCACGGCTACTATCTCGAGGGGAAATGCCTCTTACTTCTCCACTCCCATCGACAACGAGAACGCTGCCTTCCTACGGGCTTGCGCTCGCCATGTTGCCGGAGTATCTGCGTTGTCAGAGTGCGTCCAAAGTCCATCTCAGAGCCTTTACTCAAAACTGACGCGATGCAGTGCTAACGCTACCTGCCTGGCGCTGGTTTAGGTGCTGTTCCAGCGATATTTAGAGCGTATGTATCTTCTTTCCTCTTTGACTTTCATGCTGACCGCCACTGAGGCTCGCTGCGCCGTCAGCGAAACCCCGAAACCACGCCGTCTTTCCTTAATCGACACCGCAATACTCCAGGTCGCAGCGCACCCACAGTGCCCCGCCTTTTCCGCCCCGTCATACCGCGACCAGCACCACTCGCGCCCCAGTCGGTACCGATGACGCCCACACCGGAACGCCCGGCGGGCTCTGCCTCCCGCGCACGCTCGCATTCCCGCACCGACATCGCCCGACGCCCTCTTCGCTGCGGCCCCCGAACACACGGGCGTCCCCGCCGAGTTCATCCGCTACGCCCTGCCCGCCAAGGCCCCGCAATGCTCGCCGGCATCACCTCCCGACCCCCTCCCGCGCGCCCACCTTCCCGCCACGCTCACCGTCCCCTTGCGTGCGTCCGTCGGGCGCGGTGCCCGTCTCGTACCCCATGCACGCGATCTTCCCGGTGCACGCGGTGGTGCTGGCGGCGCGCTGTGCGAAGCTCCCGCGCCTGCCGCCCTGCGCGCGCGCGGGCTCCTCGCGGACCCGAGCGCGACGCTCCCCGTCCCCCCGCTGACTCGCCATCCTCCACGCCTTCATGTGCACCCACCACCTCGCCCCCGTGCTCGCAGCACTCCTCCCCCTGCCCCGCCTTCCTCTCCTCGGGTAGAAATAACAGCGAGGAGCTCACCCACCCAACCCTCCTCGCGACCCTCGCCTCCCCGCCCGCCCTGCATGCCCTCGCTGCCCACCTCTGCGCTACCTCCTTCTCCAACCTCGCGGCACTCATAAGGCACGCAGGCTACGTGAAAGAGCTATGGTAGGACATGGTGCCGCTGGGCGTGTACGACCCCGAGCTGTGGGACGCACTGGATTTGGCGTGAGAGGCGGTGTTGGGGGCTTTGAATTTGACAACGCAGTGAGTGACGACGACATCCTCTTGCGGCGCCCGCCGTGCGCGCGCCGCATAGACCCAAAACCGCCCTTCCTCTTCTCCTCCTCTCCACCACCTTTTCATCTCTTCTCTTTCCCTGGCTCGACTCTCGACTGTACTTATATCCCCACTATACCTCCTCGTCTACTCAAAACTACTTCGCCTGCCCACACTACGCCTCCACACTTCCACCGGATCCGCATACCCCACATTGATTGTCCACACCACACTATGTAGCACCTACAGTCCCACCTGATTATTTCTATACGCGACTGTGATACGACAATCGTTTCCATACGCTTCATCTGTTCGACGCTATTTCTATGAAATATAGTATAAAAATGTAACCTCTGTTCGCCTGTCCGCGGGCGAGGCGATGGGCAAAGCAAAGCAATGACAAGTCTCGTCGACCGTTCGACTGAGGCTGAGGCTGGACTGCTACTCCGTCTTCGACTGTACCACTGGCCCGACGCGATGCAATGTGATTGACGGCCGCAACTGCTGCGGGAGACTTGCCTTGCTTCCGAGTCGACTCCCGCAAACCGCGGCGCGTCGTGAACCAAGTAGAGCGCGGAGACGCGGACGAAGCGCGGGCACAGGCGCAAAGCGTGGGCGAAGGGATGTGGGGCGCCTCCGAGTCGCGCCGCCGGGGCAGGGCAGAGCAGAGCAGACTTCGAGTAGAGGCGGAACTTGAAGGCGGAATAGGATTATAAGATTCAAGTGGGTACAACTTATAAGGCGTACGGCGTGCAGAAGACCTGCAGACTGCGCGCACATGGGCAGCGGCAGCGCGCGTGACGGAGGGAGGTAGGTATGAGGGCTAGAGTCGATGAGCACTAGCCAGGAGTAGGGACGGGGCAGAGAGATGCCCCGGGGGAGAGAAGGACTGTTGAAGGTGAGGACGAGCTAAGACGCAAGGGAATGCCAGCACGAGGAGGGAAGAGGGAAGAGGAAGGGGGACGCAAAGAGCGCGTCTGACTTCGATTCAAGCAAGTTCAGCTCTCAAAGTACTCCTCTTGAATTTAATTTGAAGCCAGAGCCAGAACTCGGCATTCGGCACTCAGTACTCGGACTCGGAACTCGCACGAGCTTCGGAACCCCGTAGATGTACGGCGAAGAGGAGGAGGCGCGCACGGAGAGGTGTTGAGCGTTAATCCTCCGCCATCCGACAGGTACGTAGAATTTTTGTAAGTCCAGCGCGAGGGCGAGGGGGAGCTGGTATTGAGGTTGCGTTCGAGCTTCAGATACTATGCGAGTCAAGTCCGGGTCCCCGGCCTGAGGACAGTGCTGGTATGCGAGCTCGCGAGTCCGCAGTTGATTTTTGCGAGCCCTGGCGGGAGCTAGTCCGATAATCAACGGCAATGTGGTGTGCATACGTAGTCCGTTCCTTCCTTCTGAGGCGAGTTCGGAGTTGAGTTAACGTTGTGCGCGGTACGAAGACCCGGAGCGCGGGTGGGGTGATTGCGTGGTAGACGGGAGGGGAGGGGGCGCAGGCAGTGAGGTTGGCATCTAGCTGGTGCTAGAGCTAGTAAAAAAGGACCAGCGCGGGAGGAGTGCGCCGATTTTTTAGGGTGAGTTTCCCCAGTGCGAGTGTGAGTTGTTTGAGTTTCGACTCGTTCGGGCTGGAGGTCGTGGTCGAGCTTGAACGTGAGGGCGAGGGCGAGTTGCGCGTATATGGACCCTCGACGAATTGATATGTGAAGGTGGGTGCGGCGGGATCAGGGTTCAAGAGTCAGGGCGAGGTGAAGGGTTGGATGTGGTGTCGAGATGCGCGATTAGATTATGTTGAGAATCAGAGGCGGACTGCGTCGAGAAAAACTCGAGGAGGAGGAGTCCACCGCGGGATCGGAAGGGAAATCGGGCACTGCGCTTACTGCTTTGCGACGCGCCCTGCTAAGAATTTTGTGTGCACCTAATACTTATGAATGGCCCAGCGAGGAGACTGATACCCTCGAAGTAATACCTCGATTGTGATTCTGCGAGTCGATTACTTCATGGTCCTGGTGGGGAGGGAAGGGGATGTGACGGTTGTTTAGTTTTGAGTGCTGGGTTGCCTGAGTCGTGGAGGACAAGTTCAACAGCGATTCCAAGGCACTTCACGCGAGCGCATTTAGACAGCGGCGCCGAGCCCAAACTCAACTTGGCGGAGTGAAATGTTGAAGGCCAACTTCCTTGGTGTGGCGCGTGAATAAATTCAAGGTTGCTCAGCACGCGGCGGGCGGGGTCGTAGAGATATATATGTGGGGTGGAGCGGCTGCTGTCGAGCGTGAATTGAAGTTTGAGTTGAGTCTGAGGGATATCCGAGGATTCGGGTTCGTTCGATTCGGCCCGCCGCGCGTTAGATGTATCCGGATGCATTTGTGGATTTGATTAGCAGACCATGAGCTCAGAGTAATTGAGCTGTCGAGAGAAGCTTA
Organism: Mycena vulgaris; assembly: GCA_029204335.1. Lineage (NCBI taxonomy): Eukaryota > Fungi > Basidiomycota > Agaricomycetes > Agaricales > Mycenaceae > Mycena > Mycena vulgaris. Next base: position 83,113 of record JARGYA010000040.1, on the reverse strand, counting down.
AGAGAAGGGGGTCCGGAGCCGGATGCACTGCGTGAACGATTGACGTTGGCTGCGTCCTCCTCGAGGCGAGACAAGTCGCGCAATCTACTTTTGAGTTCGGGCGCGCCGAGCAAATGCATTTCGCCGCACAATCGACGGACGATTCGACGGGAGATTGACGGGAGATTCGCTCGAAGGCCGTTCGTTCGTGCTGCGTGTTTCGTGAGAGGATATTCGTTCGATTCACCCGCGTCGCGTAGTGTGTACGGACCCAAAGGAACTAGTACGTTTGGATGTCGGGATCAAGGCGGGCGAGAGCTTCCGTGTGCTGCTGAGAGCGCGGTTGCAGTCGGGGTGTATTGAGGATCAGAGGCGGACTGGGGACATTAGGGGTTGATAACTTTGATAAGGACTCGTTCGGACACGCGGAGGAGGAGCGCGCATTGACGGAAACCACCGCGGGGTCGGAAGGGGAGGAGTCGCGCACTGCGCTACGAGTGCGCACGCTTATCTTGCGGCGCGCCCTGATATTAATTTTGTCTTTGTGTGCATGTACTCATGAATGGCCCCGCGTGCGATGGTACTTGAGGGAGAGGGATTTCTCTTGCATTTTCTGTGATTCGCACTATTGAGAGTCATGTATCCTGTCCGTGAGGCTCCTCGTTGTTTCAGCTTCGAACCCCGGAAGCGTGGATTGAATTACATACCTCCTAATCACGGCGGGACCAGTACCGATTGACGGGGTGTCGAGCCCAAAATCAGTTTGGCGGATCGAAATGTGGGAGACATGACTTCACGGTTTAGCGCGTGAATGTGTTCAAGTTGTTTGTCCGAACGAGACAGGGTGGTTACTGTTGAGCTCAAGAACGAGGGCGGAATAATAACGGGGAGGATAGGCAGGGTGGATAAGAGGGACGACAACTTCAGTAACATAGGCATTCATTTGATGGCTTGATGCCTACTTTTGCACGATTTCGAACGCGTCGCGATGCTCGGCCATCACTGCATCAAATATGTTTAAGCCCCGCTGAGTTCGGCACCACGCAGTGGGCCCCGCGGCGAGCGAAAAGCTCCACGCAGTGGGCCCAGCGGCGAGCGTCAGGCCCCGCGCCAGCGATCGAACCCCGGCCGTCCGGGCCGGCGCCCGAAAGAGATCCCTGAAATACAGAATAGGCCCCAAAAAGGCGAAGAAACATGATAATAAAATGTGGAAAAAATCATGCATGAAAGAAGCTATATCCACTGTGCTACCCCAGTCTCAGAAACGCCGTCAGGCCAAAGGAGGGGGGCCTGGGGGGAACACCGTTCCCCCCAGCTGAAAGTCCCTGCCGAATGATCTCTAATACGGCACGTCCCATCAAAGTAGGCATCAGAGACCAAAATAGGCATCAACCGGATGCCTATGTTACTATTACTGTATGTACTCGGCGGATAATAGCCGCGGGTGGGCTTGGAATTTAGCCTGCGCGTGGACTTGGACCGCCTGGCAGTGTGGTTAGAACATGGAAGAATATGGATGGCATATTGCGTCCTAGCAAGCGACTGTTTGCAGAGAGACCACAGTGGGATGAAATTATAATTCAAGCCACGGTCATCTGTGCAGAATAGTGGTTCCGGTGTGATAGAAGGTAAGCGAACGAAGAACAAGCCGCAGCTGGGAGGAAACTGCGCGGGCAATTAGGCCTCTGTGTTGGAGTCGTCAAGGATGTGTGTCGAATTTCAAGTTTGAATCCGAGAGGGGGCGTTGGTGATTCGAGGATGAAAGGGGGTCCCGCGCCGATGCAGATGGGTAATTTCTGGATCAACAGCTGCGAGATAGCGAGGATCCAGTGGGTGACCTTTGGATACAAGAGGGGCGCGGAACACCACGTCAACCCAAGGTTGAGTGCGGCCGAGGTCATCCAGGTTAGTAGAGCCGTTGGGGGTAGCTCGCAGGTCTGGTACTAGGGATGGCCCATCTGCAACTCCGATTTAGACTTGCAGTCCGATGAGGACGCAGATACCAAAAGAAAAAGAAAACTGCACTGGTGCATAAAACAGTGTTCAGAGAATGCTAGCTAGGACAGAGTGAGCTTAGCTCGCTTCGGTGGGGATGCGGGAAGCAGTGCCGGAAGATCAGAGACAAGAGCTTTTGAACAGAAATGACGGCGCGAGAGACTGAGGGCACAAAGGTAATGCCCGAGAAACCGCGTCATCATGCGCGTCGATGCAGACCAGGCGGCGGATAAGGTTTCACAATGTGTCACCATGGGTTACGGACTGGTACAAGATAAAATGTGCGTGAATTCGCCTGTAAGGTGCGGGGGGTTGAGGTTCTAGCAGGAATCGGTACGTGGTAGACTGGAGGCGGCGGTGCATTGAGTGCGGCATATTGTGCGCCGTCGTGTATGACGCCTCACAGGAGCGACTAGAATCCTGAGGGAGTTCACTCAGTCCTTGGACCTTGGAGCAGCGCGTGTTTGACGAACGAAGAAATCGACATGGGAGTCGGGACGAAAGAGGTCGGCACTTGCCGGCGGAGATTGAATCCGTTGGGTTAGTTCAAAAATCGACGCTTCAATGGATTTATGTATCTATATCTAACTCGTTCATTGTTAATTGCACGCCGAAGCTGGGTAAAATTTTATAAAGAAAAGTTGAAAAACAGAAATCTCGGTGCGAGATACAGCTTCTACAGACTCTCGAAAGAAATGGTCCGCTAACGTGTTGATATCCAAGACAGAAGAATGGCCATGTAGGTGCGCTGCTGATTCCAGGGCTACAGGTGTGGGATGTAGACACTCCAGTTCACATCCATAAACATGCCGGGTGGGAGGGCACGCAAAGCAGTGAAGGGGAGGATGATGAGGAAGACACGGGCAATGATATAGCTCGGAATCGCAGCTATGAATATGACTGAACCAGGTGTGATATTCATGACATTCTCCAGAGTCACACCCAGGATAGGGAGTGCTGCTAGGAGAACAGGAATTGCTGTAACCATTAGCGAGCATGCCCTCCACATCCACATTTCATCAGTTGAGGAGAAGTCTGTGTTCCAAGCTGCACAGTGGATGGCACCGAAGATGGTCCCGATGACACACTCTATGGCGAAAGCACGATGGGTACCATCAATTGGGTCGTCCTCCATGGCCCAAAATGGGGGTACTGAGGTGGAAACCATAGGATTATATGCTGGATAATACCCGTTCATTGCACTAGCCAACCTTTGCCGCCAGTGTGTATGTAGAGTTATTGAGCCAAGCTCTGATGGCTCCTGGACAGGCCCTATCTGGATGGGCTGCTCGACATCAAGAGGTTTTTCCCACCAAATCAACCAGATAAAGACATTGACAATAGCAAATGCCAATGTGGCAACTTCGAGTTCAGTGACCGGAAGGTGCTGGTGGACGCGGGCCAGGCATTGAGTGATGAACCACAGCCCCTGTGTAAGGGCCACACCTTTGGACAGTGCATCTCCTTTGCTTCTGGCTGTGATATCTACCACCTTAACTTTACGTATTGCGGAATGATATTCCGGGCCGAGGAGAGGGTCCTCGAGTTGTTTGAATGTGGTGATAGGATGTCCATTCTGCGACACAAAACCGCCCATGGAGAAAAAGAACCCGTGAGTGAAGGTGAGGTTGAATTCTGCGCTGGATTTTTTAGCATCATATGAGCCGCATGTCAGATAGGCTTACCCTTTGAAAAACTCCGCGCAACAAAAAATTGTCGGGCGGCAAAGCCTACCATCACTTCAGGAGCAATAACGGCCATGAACATCATCCTCCGCAGCCTTCGCCCCAAATGTGCCAGGGAACTCTGGTCGGGCGGAGGCACATTCGGGTGCACCGAGACCCATGTGCATGCGAAGATGGTGGTGAGGCAGCCCCAGATAATGTCAAACATCCTGCGGCACTCGTTGATGTTGTCGCAGGAGTCGACCGACACACGGGGGTCCAGGGTCAGCATGGTGGTCGATCTTTGGAAGCGCAGGTAGATGAGGAGTAGGATGAGCATTCTCGTCCTGAGCGGCAGTGTCTGGAAGCAAAGATGAAAAGTTGTTGGAGAGCTGTGGTTGCTGTGCAAGATCATAGCATGCCGGACTCCGTAGTGGATCAGTAGATCTCGGATGATCTCGGAGAGTGTAATTGACAGCGGCGCGTTCACCGCCTCGCGGCGTAAATGGCAAGTTGGTCAAGTACAGAGTAACAGAGTCAAGTAGAGAGAGAGTGTACGGACTCAGCGCTAGTACTCAGCAAGTGTCCATTTTACAATAAATATCTTGGGATTAGAAAATTTATTGGATTAATTAGGGGATCATTCTCCCCGGTTGCAGACAGCAGCCCCCCTCCAAAAGCATTATCTATGCAGAAACCCAGGTTCCTGCGGCCGGAGTTCCCCGCAGGGACCTGCCTAATTCGGACCAGTGGGTTTATAACCCTGAACGAGGCGTACTTTTAAACGGATCGAATCAATCTAGCGGCGCGCACGGCCCATCGAGTGGTATGAGTATAAATGTCCAGACTCCATCGACGCGAGAACGTGGTCATCGGCGTGGCCACGATAGTCGTGACGTGGGTATCCGGCTGAAGTAAGAAAATCTCGGGAGGCTATACACGGCTTGTCGTAGAGACACGAGCGGAAGATGGTTTGGAGTTGAAAAGGGAAACTCATGACTCGGCACTCTCGGCAACTCTTTCGGCTTCACCCAGCTCACAGTTGCCTCACCCCTGCATTGCATATTTAGAGTACTGGACTGGCTTGAAAACCCGCATCATTCAACTCCAACTAAATGTTTTTTCTCTGGCAGTTGGTTTCGAGGCAAAGGAAACCGACGGGTAGCCGTGCCGTGACTTTGCCGAGGGCTAATTTCCGACGGAACGGCACCGGGTCTTAACGGCAACGGTCGGCAGTCCTCACCGTGAAGCTTGATTCATGCTTAGTGCGGTGTCAAGCTCCGAGACTCGGGGCAGATTACATGTGGGATGAGAGACACGAAGACACCCCGAAAACAATTTTCGACGCGACTTACGAGGCGAACTATGTTGTTAGGTTTCGGCCGGAGGCGAATTAGACAAAAACCCCCGAAAGGTCAATAATCTGAGGGCTTCCGAATTAGAGGAGGTTTATGTCTGCAACCGGGTTCCTAAATAGAATTATCCAAGGTTGAAAGACTTTCATTGAAAGCAGAGAGACGACCTCGGATCCGGAGGTTCTCGGCCGGGATCTCGGACCGCAAATCCGACAAATCCGTCGCTCGTCCTCTTGCATTGCTCTTGCATCGCCGTGACGGCGTCGATGTTGGACTTGAATTGCACGGCCATCCAAGAGAAATCTGCCTGCTGCCCCCCACCTCCCCTACTCCTCTCGACAACAAGAACGCTGCCTTCCCGCGGGCCTGTTTTTGCCATTATTGCTGGAGTACTGCAGGTGCGTTGTCCGAGTCCGTCCAAAGTCTGGCATCCTTTACTCAAATGAATCGATGCAGGGGAGCGCCACCTGCCTCGCGCTGTTCTAGATAATGTTCTAGTGCCATTGAACGCCTCCGCGTATGTTCTCTCCTCTTTCCACCGGATGGCTCGCCGTACCGTGACTCACAATCCAGTCATTCCTTAATCGACACTGCAATGCTCCAGGTCGCCGCGCACCCACAGTCCCCCGCCTTCTCCGCACCCTCGCACCGCGCCCCGCACCACCAGCAGCGTGATTCGCGCGCGCGGTCCCGCAACGACCGCCCCCTCGAGCCCCGGCACGCCCGGCACGCTCGGACGCCCGCCCTTCACGCGCGACGCCCTCCTCGCCGCCGAGTTCATCCGCCACGGCCTGCGCGCCAAGGCCCCGCAGATGCTCGCCGGCACCGCCGCCCTCGCGCCCTCCCACCTCCCTACGTCACTCCCGTGGTTGCACCTCGCCGCAGCCCTCAGCGTCCCCCTGCGTGCGTCCCCGGGCCCTAACACCGTTCCGTACCCCACGCATGCGCTCGCCATCGCGCCTGTCTCAAGGCAAGGGAGGGGAGCACGAGGCGGCGCACGCCATCTTTCCCGTGCACGCGGTAGTTCTGGCCGCGCACTGCGCGAAGCTCCCGCGCCTGCCGCCGTCTGCACCCGCGGGCCCTCGCGGACTGTGAGCGCGACCCTCCCCGTTCTCCTGCTGACGCTCCCTAGGCGCACGCCTTCCCCATCCTCCACGTCTTCATGAACACCCACCGCCTCGGCCCCGCCCTCGCCGCATTCCTCCCCCTCCCCCCCGCCTTCCTCTCGTCCTCCCCTCCTAACTCTCGCTCATCTCACGGGGAAGAGCTCACGTACGTAACCCTCCTCGCGACCCGCACGCCCTGCGCGCCCTCGCCTCACACCTTTGCGCCTCCTCTTCCAACTTCCTTAGCGCGCTCATGGGGCACGCAGGCCACGTGAAGGAGCTATGGCAGGACGTGGTGGCGCTTGGCGCGGACGAGCCTGACGCGCTCGATCTGGCGTGGAGGTGGTGTTGGGGGCGCTGAATTTAGCGGCGCAGTAGGCGGCGCGGGGAGTAATGCGACCCGCCGCGAGCTGAGAGCAGCGAGGTGGGGGAGGCGAGCCGCGAGGAGAGAGAGTCCCGCACCGACCTGACGATTTGACGACGCCACCCTCATGCAGCGCCCGAGTGCGCGTGCCGCATGGACACAAAACCCGCGCCCTTCCTATTCGCCCTTCGCCCCACCATCCTCCTCCTTCCCTTCCTGTTCTCATTTATCTACCCCTAGGCCTCAACGTATCCTGTACTGATATCCCCATTACACCTTCCTCTCCGCCTTCCTCCACGCATTTACCATCCACCGGATCCGCATGTCCCACACACAGTGATTGTCCGCACCACCGCCATGTAGCACCTACTGTCTCATACCAGCCTCCGATTGATGGATGGAGGGCTTCTGGCGCCTGGCTTCGATCAGTCGGTTTCGGCTTCGATTCCGCGTTCAGACTTCATTTCAGCTTCGGTTCATCTCAGAGTCGAGCCCGAGCCCAAGGAAGTTGACGCCCGACCTGCAGAACAATGTCACCGCGACGGGTAGAATATTTGAGCAGAGTGTGAGTGGATATCCGTCCGAGTCCGACGCTGTGGTACTTGAGTTGGATAATTAACATTGGGGTGCTAGCCATGTTCGTGCTTACTGAGATCCGGATTTGAGCGGCTGGGTGCGTTGTTCGTTGTGCGTGGTCAAGAGACTGCCAGCTTGATTTTTCGGCGGGGTGAAAGTTGCGCAGTAGAGTTAGACGCGAGGGATGGGAAGGGTGACGTTGACGTAGAGCTAGTTGCTAGCAAGGGACCGGGGCGGAGGCATTTTTGGGGCGCGTGCACGGGAGGAGACTTGGAGACTTGGGCTGTGCGCGCTCGAAATTGACAGGAGCGGCTGCCTTTGTTTGTTTTGTTTTAGCTTTTAGGGGTGAGTTTGACCGAGTTCGAGGTCGAGATGGAGTGCAAGTTGTTTGAGTGTCATCTGAGGCTTGAGGTTTGAGGTTCATCTGAGGATTCGCTCCGCCGCCTAGGTGTCTACGACACCAGATAAACTAGTGCGCTTCGGAATCAAGATCCAGGGCGGGCGCAGGCTTCGGTGTGGTGCTGAAATGCGCAGTTGCCGTTGAGTTGTGTTGAAAATCATTGAACTTGGTGCAGTACGGGTTGCTTTGGAGGCGCGTAGACACGAGCGTCGGACGGATTTGGCTTTGGATTTGGGTTCGAGATGAACTGAAACGGGGAAGGAATCGTTATTTCGTGGCGCGCGCCGATAAGAATTTAATTTTGTGCGCCTACTTTTGAATGGCCCCGGCGTGCGGTGGAAGTTAAAGGAGATGGACTTCTCTTGATTCCGCGAGGTGCATTATTCAGAGTCCTATATCCTGTACGTGAGGGTCCTCACTTTTTCAGCTTCGAATCCCGTACGTGTCGATTACCTGAGTCGCAGCGGAACAAACATGGCACCGATTCACGCGAGCGCATTTGGACAGCGCGGCCGAGCCCCAAGATCACGTTGGCGGAGTGAAATTGTGGACGGCCGACTTTCCTAGGTTGGCGCGCAAATGAGCAAGGTGCTGAGCGCGGGGGTGGGATCGATGAGATTTATACGTGGATGCGGGTGGCAGCTGTTGAGTGCCGAGTGTAAATTTCGAGGTCTAGAGTTTAAGTTGAGGGTAAAGGACGTCTAAGGATTCGAATCGCCGCGCGCATATATCCGGGTGAATTTCGGGATTTGATTAGCAGGGATTGAGCTCAGAGTAATTGGGCTGTCGAGAGAAATAAGTGACAACTTACGCATACATTCTGATTTGAGTTCGGGTGAGCTGGAACACGTGCCACTTCGGGCGGCGTCGCACGATCGACGAGCGATTGGTAGAGAATCTTGATTCAAGCCAGAGTTGAGGTTTGAGGTCAGTTGAGTATTTGAGGATAAAAGTCCGCGAGAGTCAATAATCCGTGTAATCCTGGCTATGGTGCGGGTGTTAATTCTAGCACGCCGAGAACGGGCGTTATTTCTTGACTCTGTGTCCGTGGGCGGCGTTAAGTGGAATCCACGGTAGTCTGTAGATATCTCCGCATGAGGTCCTAGTATCCGGCGGAGGCGTGGTGCGGACAAGGCATGTCGGATGGTGCTATGTTTTTTGAGAATCCGGTGGGATTTGGTTGTCTTGAAATGGGAGACAAATAACGCACTTGAGCACAGGCACTGGATTGGTTTAGAGGGGCGGAGGGTTCCGAGTGCGCTTCGGATTTAATCACACTTTGAAGACGAGGGGAGCAGATAACGAGAAGGGAAGGGGCCGAATTTAGATTCGGTTTCGAGTCCGCGGGTAGAAGCGGGCAGGCCCATGGGTGTTAGCGCGTGCGAGCGGGTTTGCTATGGATATGCAGGAGCCAGCCGGAGGGTACGGATAGACGCGGAGCCGTCGGATAGGCGTAGGACTACAATGAGCTGAGCCGAGGCGCCCGGATCCGCAGCCCACTAGCATTGAGAACGCAAAGGCGAGTCCGAGAAACTTGCGGGTGGTACTCCATTTGAGGAGCCGAAACCGAAACGCAGGCAGGAGAGTGGCTTTAGATTCAAGATGGGATGGCCGGAATACTTAAACGAGAAGAAGACACGTCATCTTGCGCCGCGTGTCGACGCAGACCAGCCAGGGGGTGAAGTCTGCAATGTAAAATGCGGGGATGGGCTCAGGATAAAATATGGGTGGATCTGGCGGGGAGGATGCGGGCTAGGGTCGGGACGAAGGAGGTCGGCACTTGCCGGCGGAGATTAATTGGGCTTAACATCGACGCTTCCGATTAAACACGCGCTATGGGGTTGACGTCGAGCTTGTGCTAGTGCTACCAAGAGACGACAAGGGCATAGGCATTTCGGGGGCGCGCGAGAGGAGCCTTGGACCGCGAGTCGAGTGAATTGACGCCGTTGATGTTTTCGGGTACGAGGTTGTATTTTGCGGTTGAGTTTGGGTTGAGTTGAAGGATGAGGTTTGAGTTCTGAGGGGGTATTCGGTCGATTCACCCCGCCGGGTAGAATGCATGTGGACCCAGGGCGGACGAAGGCTTCGGTGTGCTGCTGAGATGCGCAGTCGACGTTGGTTTGTGTTGATAATCAGTCTATCAGATGCCGACGGGGTGCATCCGGGCTGGTTTGTACTTTAAAAAAAGAGGACTCGGTGGCGCATAGAGATCGGCGACAAACAGATTTGGATTTGGATAAATCAAAATTTGAGACGGACTCGTTCAGACACGTGGAGTAAGAACGCGGGCCCGGGGGGGAGGAGGGGAATCGTGCACTGCGCCATCTCCTGGCGCGCTAGCAAGAAATGGCCTGCGATGGAATTTGAAGGAGGTGGATTTATCTTGAACCGGTTGTCCAATTTTGAGGGCTGGGGTTGCCTGAGTCGTGGAGGACAAGTACGCGCCGATTCACGCGAACACATTTAGACAGCGGCGCCGCGCCCCAAAATCACCTTGGCGGAATGAAATGCGGAAGGCCGACTTCCCTTAGACTGGTTTCACTGCGTTCCCACCCCCCGTAGACCGACCTCTGTCTACGTAGTTCTACATGCGGCGACATGCGGCGATCTTCGGCTACGTCCGGCTACTTATGTGTACACCGAGACCTGTGGCGAGCTTGATCTACGTCCGGCTACCGTCCGGCTACATGCCGTAGACACGGTCCATCTACCCGTCGGCTACCCGTCGACTACGTAAGTCTACGCGGTAGACATATGTAGACCCACCTCGCTCAACTTCATGACACAGATTTACCCCCATCTTGCAAATAAGTAAGTTCAAATGACCATTCTTTGGGCATCCCGCTGCTTCATAGATGCATTGGTAAACGCCAAGTTAATAATGATTCGGAGTCCGAGCCTACATCATTGATCTGCCGTTGCCAATCACAGCCATCAATGATGATCAATCGCTGCGAAATCTCGAAATTTACTTGAAATCTTGGGAAATTCCACACTTCAACTTGATTATCTTTGAGTTTCCTCAGCCCATTCTGGATCCCCAAATTGACTCAGGTGCGTGTACATGTGTCTACATCCGCCTACGTGCGGCTACGTCGGTCTACATGAGTCTACGTCGGTGTAGGTGAGTGAATGAATGTACAGCTATGTAGACCAATGTAGACTTACTGTGTCTACATGGTGTGGACACAGGTAGACACAGGGTTCCATCTACCCTTCGTCTACGGGGGTAGACGGACCCTCTGTCTACATGGGGTGGGAACACAGTGTTTGGTGCGTCTGCGCTAAATAAACTCAAGTTGCTCAGCGCGCGGCGGGCGGGATCGATAAAATATATATGAGGTCTATTGGGTTTCGAGCGTGAATTCCGAGGTCCGAGGAGACCTTGAGCGATTGGGTCCCAGTTGAGAGCAGAGATGGAGGTCCGGAGCTGGATGCGCTTCGTGAATGACTCGAGATGGCTGCGGGAATAAGTGACAAGCTGTACCTTCTAGTTTGAGTTCGAGGATGGATCTTCCTCGAAGTAACATGACTCGCAGAACCTCGCGTGTGATTCCGCGAGTCGCATTGCTTCATATCTCTGTGGGGAGTGAGGGGAAGGGATGTGGTGGTTGCTTTAGTTTTGAGCGCTGTGGATTGTCTGTAGGCGGGACAAGTACGGCAGCGATTCAGATAAGTAGAAAGCCGGAGAAACAAGGCGAGCGCATTTGGATAGCGGCGCCGAGCCCAGATTCAACTTGGGGCGAGATTTCGGAGGACCGACGTCCCTGGGGTGGCGCGCAAATGGGTCCGAGGTGTTCAGCGCGCGGCGGGCGGAATCGATGAGATATATATGGGTGGCGGTGGCAGCTGTTGAGAGTCGAGTGTGAATTTCGAGGTTTGGAGTTTAAGTTTGAATTGAGGGCCATCTGAAGATTCGGATTCGGTTCGGTTCGGCCCGCCGCGCATGAATTTCTGGATGAGTTTCGGGGTCTAATCGGCAAACCTTGAGCTCAGAGCGATTGCGTGGTTGAGACAAGAGAAGGAGGTCCGAAGTCGGATGCGCTGCGTGAACGAATCGAGGTAGGGCTGCGGTGTCTTCGAGGGAAAAACAAGGTACGCATTCTGGTTCTGAGTTCGAGTGAGTGAGAGGAGCGGGGAGCGCGCTGGGACGCGCGCGTCCGCACGATCGATTGGAAATTCGCTGCAAGGTCTCGGAGCCAGTTTGTTCGGTGCGTGCTTCAAGTTCGTACATAGATGGAACAAAAACACAACAGAATTGAAGAGAGATGCGGCGATGAGGCGTTCGGAGGAAAGATGGGCGTGCCGGGATTGGATGCAGGTACTTTCGAGGGTAATAGATCCCGAGTTAAAGCCGGGCTGAGGTTTGACGCCAGGTATATCTGGATGAATTTCGGGAGTTGATTACTCCTCGAGCGGTTGGGTGCCAGTTAAGAGAAGAGCGAAGGAGATCTAGACATGGGTGCGCTGCGCTTCGTATGTGCATGAACGACGCGAGAGGGAAGGCTGCGATGTCCAGGGAAGAATAAGTTATGCATATGCGTTCTGATTTCAATTTCGAACGAACAGAAGATAAACCGAGAAGCAGAGAGGGACGGCTTTCCGAGATTTTGGGCCGTGCTAATCAATTCCAATTCTTCCGATTCAATTCAGAGTTGAGGGCTAGGTTTGAAAGTCGCCAGTCCCTGCCTCCCGGGGTCGTAGGTGGGGTGTTACTTCTGGCTCTGTATTCGTGGACGCCGTCCAGTGGGGTTCGCGATAGTGTAGAAATCTCCGCATGCTGAGGGCCTAGTGTCGGAGGTGTGGTGCGGGCAAGGGATGTCGACGGATGTTCTGAGAGCCTGGTGGGATTGGGTTATCTTGAGATGAAAGATAAGCGGCGTGGGTACTGGCTTGGTTGGGAGAGGCGCAGGGGCAGGGTGCGTTTCGGATTCACAGCGTGGATCAAGAGGCATGGGAGGCAGTGTGAAACCGAGAGCGCAGATAATGAGAAAGGATGTCCGAAGGGGTGAACTTAGATTTGGTTTCGAGTTGGTGGCTCGAAGGAGGCAGACCATCCCCGGCCCAAGTTAAAGGGACCGTGATTGTATGCAGGATCTAGCCGTAGAGGTCGCGGGACAGTTGGGACCACCAATTGAGCCCACCAGGCAGGAATGCACATCCACCCGGGTGTGGATTTGGAGCACGCTCTGATCCGGCATCGAGGAACAAAGGTAGGAGAGTGGCTTTAAATCCAAGATGGGATAAACGAGGAGACACGTCATCGTGCGCCGCGCGTCGAGGCAGACCAGCCAGCGGGTGAGGCCTGCAATAGTGCTGTTCAAATTTGGCCCTATTTGACTTCCTGCTTGCGCTCCTGATTGCTTCCTTTTTGTACTTTTGGCGGTAAAATGGGCAAAAAGGGATGAAGTAGGAACTTGACCAGGAGCTAAAAAGGAGCATGTTTGAAACCCTAGGGCTGGGATTTTTGAACCAGGAAGCAAGTAGGAGAGTGTTCCTACTTGAAGCGACACTTCGGCAAGTGTCGGCGACTTCCCGACAAGTTCAAACTCAGCTCATTGACATCAGCGCCGCCACTGCTCCGCGTGTGCGTGTCCCTCACAGCGCAGCGGCGGCCGCCTTCGGTCAAAAGAGTCATAGACACGATGAATTCCCTACTACCCTGCGGGAGGCTGATTCGAGTTTAAAATTGCGGGGGCGCAGGGTATCGTGTTATCGGACCCGGACTGGGTCTCGGCATAGCTCGGCATACATCAATGTTTTGACTCAAGTCTGAAGAAAATACGGGGAGCGGTAGGTCGAAAAGTTAGGGTGCACAATCTATGAAGTGTGCCGTGTGGCGAGAGAATAGGAACTCTCGGGCAAAGGCTCGAGGGCAGGGTTTGCCGAAGCGGAGATTGATTAGGGTTGAGTAGGAAACCGAGCAGGAAACGCAAAAAGGGACCAAGTAGGGACAACTTTGCAAAAAGGGACACCTGTATGTCCTGGTTGCAAAGTTTTCCCTACTTGATCCCTTTTTGTGTCTCCTGGTTGTTCTCCTGGAAGCAAACAGGAAACGAACCAGGAGCGCTAACAGGAGCCAAAAAGGGAAACTTTGAACGGCACTAATGCATTGGCGTAAAATGCGGGGATGAGCTCAGAATAAAATATGGGTGGATCTTCCGGGGAGTGTCCGGGCGATTTGGAGGTTGTAGCCTGGAGTTGGTAGGTGGCAGACTGGAGCGGTGACGGACGACCAGTGAATGTGACAGCTTGTAGGCATTCATGTAGGATCCGTAGTGAAGGTGCAACTAGAATCCTGAGGGGATTCACTCAGTCCTTGGGCCTGGGAGCAGCACGTGTTTGGCGAACGAAAAAACCGACATGAGAGTCAGGACGGAGATCGGCACTTGCCGGCGGAGATCGAATTAGTTGAGTTCACCCATCGACACTTCAACGGATCATAATTATTATCCAACTCGTTCATTGTGACTGTGCAGAAGTTGGTTATATACATTCTACAAAGGAAATTTGAAAGGTATTCAAAGAAAAAAAACATCGGGCCAAGATAAGTACAATTGCAAAAGATGCGAAAGATTGTCCACAAAAGTAAAGTGTCCGTATCCAAGACAAAATAATGGCCATATGGGTGCGCCGCTGAGTCCAGGGCTAGAGGTGCGGGATATAGATGCTCCAGTTCACATCTGCGAAGGCCCCAGGTGGGAGGGTGCGCAAGGTGGTGAAGGGGAGGACAATGAGGAAGAGGCGGGCGATGATGTAGATCAGAACTAGTATGATTGCAAAAATTGCACCAGTCTCTTCATGCTTTGTGGTCACTGCCAGGATAGGGAGTGCTGCTAGGAGCACAGGAATTGCTGTAACCATTAGCGAGCATGCCCTCCACATCCACATTTCGTCGGCCGAGGGGAAGTCTGCATTCCAAGCTGCACAGTGGATGGCACCAAAAATGTTGCCGACAAAAGATTCCATGAAGAAAGCATGACGGGCCCCATCATCCCTATTGTCATTCTCCATGGACCAGAATGATGGTACTGAGGTGGATACCATAGGATTATAGTCGGGAATGGAATGGGTCCCGGTCAGTGCACCACCAAGTCTGTTCAGCCAGCCTGAGTGTTGAGTTGTTGAGTCTAGCTCTGGTTCCTCCTCCACAGGCCCAATACAGATGGGCTGTTCTACATTAAGAGGCTTCTTCCACCAGATTGACCAGATGAAGACGTTGACAACGGCAAAAGCCAATGTGGCGACCTCGAGCTCGGCGACAGGAAGGTGCTGGTGGATGCGGGCAATGCATTGAGTAATGAACCATAGCCCCTGCATGAGGGCAACACCTTTGGACAGCACATCTCCTTTGCTTTTGTCCATGATATCTGCCACTTTGACTTTATGTATTGCAGAAAGATATTCCGGGCCGAGGAGAGGGTCCTCGAGTTGTTTGAATGTGGTGATAGGATGTCTGTTCTGTGACACAAATCCACCCATGGAGAAAAAGAACCCGTGAGTGTAACTGAGGTCAAATTCTGTGGGGGATTTCTTGGAACAATATAAGCCAAATGACAGATATAATTACCGTTTGAAAGCCTCCACGCAACAATAAGCTGTCGGGCAGCAAACCCCACCATCAACTCCGGAGCAATAACCGCAATGAACATCATTCGTAGCCTTCGCCACAGAAGTGCCAGCCAGCCCTGGTCGGGCGGAGGCACATTTGGGTGAACAGAGACCCAGGTACACGCGAAGATTGTGGTGAGGCAGCCCCAGATGATGTCGAACAGCCGACGGCAATTGTTGATGTCGTCGCAGGAGTCAACCGATGCGCGGGGGTCCAGGGTCTGTGCAGGGGTGGATCTCTGGGAGAGCATGTAGACGAGAGATAATACGAGCAGCATTCCGGTTTATGTCTTACAAATTATCAGCAGGTCTATGTGGTGGTGGGGAGTGAAGAAACTAGTCATCGTCTGCCAGCCAGCTCTTAAACCAGCTGCCACATGGCCCACCCGTGTGCGACACTTGCCGCCCGGTGCACAGCAAAGTGAGACATCTTGGCAATTGCTGTGCGCGGTTCGCTGTAATAACATTCAAGTTGCCAGAGTAAATTAAACCGTCGAAGAAAGCAGTCATTCCGAGCTCGAACCTCTTTGAACTGAGAGCATGGTACCGTAATTTAGTCATCATTCTCGTCGACGCAGACTAGCTAGCGAGTCGCAGTTTTGAGAATGTGTCGGCATGAGGTTCAGGTGCGGATACAGCATGCCATTCTAATTACAGCGCTGTCAGTGCCAGACTTAGGCGCCGGCGAGGGAGAATTAATTAAAGCTGTAGAGATCAAGTCGTCTAATCTTGGAGGAATCCCTGGAGAGATAGTCCAGGGTCAATCAAATCCGAAGTTTACAACTTGAAGTCGAAAGCAGAGAGAAGTCTGACTCCGAGGTTCCCGGCCGGAATCTCGGACCGAAATCCGTCTTCTTGCATCGCAGTCATCGTCGATGCAAATTGCAGGCTTTTTTCCTGCTGCTTCCCCTACTCCTCTCGCGATCGACAAAAAGAACGCTGCTTCCCTGGCCCTGTCAAGACCAAAGGTAAGCGACGAGCGGCGGCAGGCAGTGGAAATGCAAGGATTGGAGGAGGGCCGCAGCAATGCCCCGCGGAAACCTCGTGCCTATCCATTAGCGGGACTACTGTACATAGAGTGGATGCCACTCGGATCCGGGTAATGCTCCGGGCCGGCCCGTAATGATCTCCGATCAGTTGGCTCGGCGAACGCCGCAACACAGTATTATAACTTTAAACACTTGGTGGTTCCTTTTGGTACAGGATAGCTTACTATGTATCTGGTAAACCTCCAACCCTACTCAAATCTCAGGGCTGATGTTACTCTTGGATGGGATTAAACGGTGTATGCAGGAGTATGAATCACTAGGGCTGCCGCCTGTTGCCGTGGGCACGGTTCAACGACACCCATCAAACGAGTGCCGTGTTCGTTCCGTCGGTGATTTTTGAACACTCATCCACGGCACGTGTGCGACCTCTTTTATGCCGTCGAAAAAGGTCTGTCGACAGGTGCACGGGCGTCGTAAAAAATATTGGGAGTTTGGGGGTCAATTATTCATTATACCTCATTCTGCACCACAGTACACCATCCTGATCAGATTCTTCAGAGCTCTGAGGTTTATGGCATGAGTGTAGTGAAAGAAACTATGATCTCGACGAAGCCGGACGAGAAGCCGGGACTGCCGAACCACCAATTCCTTTTTCGGCACCCAATTCGGGGTAAATTCGGCATTTTTTTCCCACTGGGTTGCTTAAATCGGTAGTGAACCCCGTACAGTACCAAAATGGCTGAAGTTTGGACTCTTAGGCCTGGGAAATGTAGTTTGAGCCCGTCGCGGCCGTCACGGCCGTGTGACCGTACCATCCCGCTCCTTTTCTGGCTAGCGCGAGCCCACAGCAGACAGCTGGCATACTCATCTGGTCTTTGTGCGGAGCCCGGTATATTTATTCTCCGTCTCCGACATTGCTGGGTGTCGTTCGGGTCGTTTCGGGTGACCTGCACAACAGGTTTCAGATTTTGAATTTATGTCATTTGACTTGTCAAATGCCAGTGGTCCGCGATGTCGGAAGTGGTAACCAATCTCACGACGACTCGGGAATGGCTCACGACGACTCGGGAATGGCTCACAAAATTGCTCAGAAACTACGTGCGCGCCTGCTGATGAAACATTGTTAGAGGGAGAAGTTCTTTGAAGCTTTCAAGTCTGCTATTGGGGTCCTCCTCGATCGTTTTTTCTGCCAGCCAGGCTGAGCAGGCCGATTATGTTGGATTGTTTTCCACCTTCCCCGAGAGAAATCAGAGGGTCTACCGTTGTTGCCTCTTTTTCTTGGTGTGCCCGCCCAACTTCATGGTCAGCATCATCAAAACCAAGAGGATGCTGCAACCTGTTCTGCCTACTGCCGTGCATGTTGCCCTTAATCTATTGCATGTTGCCCTTAATCTACATAGGCTGCATCCCTATCAAGCTGGCACATCAGTACCAATATGTTGGCACCTGATTTACCTCCACCATCACATTTGCTCTACACACACTCTTCTGCCAAGGCGTCCAAAACGCGTGGTGTTCCTACGTGACCTTCTCCGTGGATTCATTTCTTGGGGCGCTTCCATTGTGCAAGGGCTTAATCCTCCTGTATTAAGCCCGTGTGGACCCACATCTGACATCAAACTGTGAAGTTGGATGTCGAGCAGTTGTTAACGTCTAAACGACAATTGTCGAGGAGCCGCAATTCCACTGCTTGCGTTCTCTTCTCGGGCTCACTCCCCGGTCAACACGTGCTCTATTATTCCCTGAGATTGGCATTGTGCTGATTTGTGCTCCATTCTCCCTAATAGACTGTTGCCTACACCCTTCGCCCTGAATGACACACTGCGGTGGGAGCGGTGATGGCTCAAGATTTCCTTATGAGCTGTCGAGATGTTAAGAAACTTCTTCTCGCTCGGTTCGTGTATGACGTGTTCTCAGTCTTCGAGCAATGGGAGATGTGGATCCTCCCCTCGCCTAGTATGTCTACCTGCTGTTTCAATTTGGGACCGCACAGGCAATCCTCCTCTTCCTCCTCCACATTTGATTATTTGATACTAGTAGCACTGAGCAGGGGATGCGCTAAGTCCATTTCTAGTCTCTGATAAGCGGACCAAAGTACCCTAATCATTTCACGGTGATCCCAAGTCAATGGGAAGCCGTAAGTTTGAGATAGTTTTCGTTCAGGCCATTCCAGTACCCTTTAATAGACGAAGCGTGGCAAGCTCATCATAATCAATGTCTGGCATTCCATGATTCCTGCGCGTGCATCCAGCGGGTGAGCGGGGCTCCCGCGCATTGTGCAGGCAACTATTCTCAGAGCATAGCTCCGCTTACAAGAAAATGATTGCCTAGAGAATAGGATGAGCATGGAAGAAAATATTGATCAGCACGAGGCCTATGAGTCCGGACAATATTAATTCTGACCTGATCAAAGTGTATTAAACACAGGTCAATTTCCATAATTCATAGGCACACACCCTTGCCGCAATTCTAGCAATCACTTGAATATTCCTAAGGCCCTCCGGGCGCCCCTGGTACCTCTGATGAGATTTAAAAGATTTCTGGACAGTTTAGATCAAAAATCTGCTAACTAGAACTAACAATGATCTAGCAGATCCTCCCGTCTTGTGCACAAAAAACGAGGATGTCTTTAGCATGGGAACACGCGCTCCGTGTGCGTCAAAACACCAGTGGGCCTAGCCACTGCGATTGAAACAGAGAGATGGTATTTTTTTGGGGTTGATAAGTAGACCAGATGCAATCAGTAAGAAGAGCTGGATCTGTGGCAACTCTGTGGAGATGTGAACAGAGAAACTGTTGGTGATATCCAAGGAAAGGAAAAGGCCTCGGCCCACGGTCGCGGGAATTGCTGTATGATCGAAACAACAGGAAAGCACTTTCGAAGTGGCCAGGAAGGGAAAGGGCCTAGGCCCGCGGTCACGGGATATGCCGCACAATCGAAGAAAACATTAGCCGCCGCTTTCTGAGATGCCAGAAAAGGAAAGGGCCTAGACCTGCGGTCTCGGGACTTACCACATGATCGGAGAAAACATTAGCGCTTTCTGCCAAGAAAGGGAATGGTCTGGGCCCAAGGTCTCGGGATTTCCCGAGGGTCACTGGCGGGCCACGTGCTGAATGCTTTTTTGAATTTTTGGAGAGAGACCTGGTCCCTAAATCAGTACCAGGAATTTCCTGCATATTAGCAGCTGGTTCATTTCTTCCTGGCCTATTACTGGTACTGATTTAGAGACCAGGTCTACGTCCGAAAAATCCCAAGGTGCAATGTCACGTGATAGACGGTCCTGGAGACCGCGGTCTAGACCGTTCCTATCCCGGCACCTCAGAAAGCGCTAATGTTTTTCTCGATCGTGCAGTAAGTCCCGAGACCGCGGGTCTAGGCCCTCCCCTTTTCAGGGACCTCAAAATGCTTTCAATCCTGCGGCAACTTCCGCCCGATCATCTTCAATTTATAAAACTCTTCTTGTATTCTCCTGAGCCGAACATAACTTTGCTAGCAGTGCTATAATGAATGAGTTCAGAATTCTAGGCTTAAGTTTTGACTGCAGTAGACTGCACCTTGCTGTAGCCCTAGCAAATCAGTTCGCTTGAATACAGTTTGTACAGTGTGCGTTCTCCCAGAAAATGGATCTGCTTTACTTTATGCTTTGTTTATCTTCCATCATAATTTTCCAAATTCTACACCCTCTGAGTGTGCTCATATGATGTATTGTGCCGGGTCCCGGTTGACCGGCAGGACCGGCATCCGGCGGAGTCTGAATCCGGACTTCTCTTCCCATATTTCTCACCGCAGTAGCGGACCAATAGGCCAAATCTGATGTTCATCATCCATAACTTGTTGAAGTACAAATTTATGCCCCGCAAGCAAAGAGTACACAACCAAGAATACTGGAGTGGGGGGCTATGGCCCGCCGCGACGGCCGGATTCAATGTCCGCCTACCCATCACAATTAAAGTTTTGAACTAGCAACAGGAAATCTATTTGACAACCCTCTTGTTGGCACCAACCAGGCTGTTAAATAGAAAGTTTCTATTCAACACCCCAATGGTATTTGGTCATGGGCTGGAATTTAAATTGTGCTAACAAAAAAAACATAAGTGCGAGTTCTGCCGGGCAACGCCACGGCCCTCCTCCACCAAGTGGACACGAGCAAGGACGAGAGTGACAAAGTCACGGCTCGCATCACGCTTTCACTCGTCTCCCCGTATTTCCTTATCCTTTGATAAAATCAAGGCACTCGTGCCTCGCGTCAATTTTATCTCGGAAGGGTGAAGGCTACAGCGCGTGCGCCGCGCGGTAGGTCGTGAGGGTGAGGGTCGATACTGCGGCGGGTGGGCGTCAGCGTAGGCGCCAAAACGAAGACAGAAGAAGAAGCGCACGCAGTTGAAGAGACTGCACTGAAGAGGCAGGAATTCATGCACACGTCCAAATGAGCACCACGGGCAGCGCCATATCCACGGGGATATATTGCGGCCAAGGATGAGCGGGATCTGGGCGACTGGCAGGGGTACGCTAGACGCGACGCAGCGGATCGGTGGGCGGCGGCACGCAGGGAGGGCGCGGCAGGTAGGATGATGTAGAAAAGGTAAGAATGAAGATTCGAGAAAGAGAGACAGGATGCACCAGAAAGAAGCCAGCAGAGGAGGAGGAAGTTGGCGATAACAACGACGAACTGATTTTTCAGCCGCGAGACCGCGTCCGTGTGTGCGGGATCCTGTGTGCGCCGCTGCACATGGTCAGATTCCGCCAGCTGCGCACATATGCGCCCCTACGAAAGGTATCAACCGCGTAGAGGATCGCGATAAACTGCGCCTCGCCTACACGCCCACAGCTCGACGTCAGTATCTCACAGAAAGAGTGCGCCAGGGAGAGGACTCACGCGCGTCGACGTGCCCGAAATATGGTGCCCACTGGCAGCCCCGCGCCGATCTGGAGCAGCGACAGACGCCTTTACGCACGCACAAGCACACCATGACACTAATCACACCAACTACACATTCACATGCCGTCAGGGTCGAGGAGAACATCGCGTCGAGGCGTCGAGGCGATCGAGTAGCGGTGGTGGAGGAAGGAAATCTAGAAGGTGGCTGTGCGGCGGTAATTATCAGATCGCCGAGATAGCCGAGGGGCCGAGATGTTGGCTGGGCGGCCCCGCTTTCGATACGCGTCAACACTGCGGGTGGGGGGATGCACGCGAGCTCCGCGGCGCATGGAATGCATTGGAGGAGGGAGGACGGGGATTATTCATCACAATGGAATGACGCGTGGATGCTGAAAAAAGAAGAGATGTCTTCTAAGTGGGATATCTGTCCTGGGTCCAATATAAGTTGATGTCATTGGTTCCGAGCCGCCACTACCCAGGGAGTCCCATTGAACTAAAAATTCCAGAAACCACAGAGTGTGGCTTCTAAGTGGGATATCTGTCCTGGGTCCAATAAAAATTGATGTCATTGCTTCCGAACGACCACTGTCTGATTGAACTTGAAATTCATCGAACTGGTTTCTAAGTGTCTGTCCCGGGTCCAATAAAAATTGATGTCATTGGTTCCGAGCGGCCACCCAGAGAACTTAAAATTCATCGAATCCCAGAATGTGGCTCAGTGGGATATCTGTCCTGGGTCCAATAAAAATTGATGTCATTGGTTCAGAACGGCCACTGCCCAGGGACTCTGATTGAAATAAAAATTCTTGGAGCCACCTCGCCAGTTATCGCATACCGATGATCTAGCTTACAAGTGTGTCTAGCTAGCTCATGATTACGATTAAATTGGGTCGTCTGAAGCTCCGTGCAATGCTTCTTGAATGGTTCCCTGTAATACAACCTCCTGTGTTGCTGTGGGCGGTTGTTGTCGCCTTCTGACTGTAGCTAACCTATCAATCAATTGATATGGAAGTAATGCTGGGAGAGCTCACTAATATGGCGGGCCATGTATTTGATAATCTGCTGTAATTGGAAATGCGAAAGAAGTCCTAGGTGAGGGATTTGAATCATTTGAAAAATATACTTCCAGTCGAGGGAGAAAATGAAATTATGGGCATGGCCGAGTAGGTAAAGCAATACATGACATATCACATGTGAATTGGAAACACGGCTTGAGCAACCCTGGGAGAACAGAGCAGCAACACACTCGTGAGAAAAATTGAGACTGAAATAGTGCAAATCTGATACGCATAACAGAGATGGAACCTTTGCTTGATGAACAGAAAATGTGAGGAACACTCTAGGTGTATGGCACATATATAAGCAGGCAAGGTTTACGTCGCCGCCCATCATTTCACGATGCCTCCCCAACCCCAACTCACAGTGACTGAACTTCGCTTCAACAACATCACAGATCTGATGAAGCCTGTGATCACTCTCCTGAATGAGATCAGTGATGCTTTTGGCACCCCCTTTGTGCCCGCGATCTCGAACACCACTCTTTCTTTGATTACTGCAGTGCAGGTAACAAACCCTGACTTGAAATTCTTCTTGTCTTTTGCTGAATCAATCTTACAGAATGTGAAGAAAAACAAAGCTGAATGTCTCCAGTTCATTGAAACCATCTACGGGCTCCTCTACGGAATTGTCGATCTCCATATCACATCAGAGCCAGTTGGACATCTCTCTCCCGAAACACTACATGATCTTGGAAATTTCACAGAGTAACTATATTGTATTGTGTCACGCATAATGATTACTCACAAATTAACAGAACCATGCATAAGGTCCACACATTTGTGGAAGTCCAACAGGATGGAAACAAGATCAAACACTTTTTTCGCCAGAGTGAAATGAGCACACTGCTGAAGGAGTGTCGCACAGGATTGCAGCAGGCAGTTGAGGTGTTCAAGGTGAACATTTGTGTTTCTGGATTCCATGGTAGACTAAAACCCTTCAATAGATTCAGACTGTGATTCCGATTTTGAGCAATATTGGGGAGATGAGAAAAGAGACAGACAAAATGCACAGAGAACTCCTTGAGTTGATTTCAACGCTTTCAGATGGAACAACTTCAGATAGGTCCTCGTCTGTATGCATATGATTATATAGTGAGAGGCCAAGTTCTGACTGGTGAATCAGATCCACCACTGGGCCAACGGATCACACAACAGGTGAAAAAATCACTCCTCAGTTGCGCAATGCTCACATGTGTGTTTTAGTTCCAGTTCAATTTCGATGCTACCTGCCAAGCCCAAAATTTTTCATGGCCGTGACTCGGAGCTGAAGGAAGTTGTGGCAACCCTGCATAAAGAATCAACCCGGATAGCAATCCTGGGTGCAGGTGGGATGGGGAAAACAAGCCTTGCCAAGGCTGTCCTTCACCATCCAGATATGGTGGTCAAATATCAGAGCCGTCTTTTTGTAGCATGTGATTCAGCAACCACCCACATTGAACTGGTGGCACTGATTGGGTCCCATATTGGATTGCAGCCAGGAAAGGATCTCACAAAGCCTGTCGTCCGGTTCTTATCCAACAACCCCGCTTCTCTGTTGATTTTGGATAATCTCGAAACTGTATGGGAGCCCCTGGATACACGCAGCAAGGTCGAGGAATTTCTGTCACTCCTTGCTGACATTTCACATCTTGCCCTCATTGTAAGTATTCTTACCTTTTACTTCACTCGTATTGACCCCATAATAGATCACAATGCGTGGGGCGGAGAGGCCAGCCAAAGTCCAATGGACTCGGCCATTTCTGCAACCTTTGAAACCATTTTCCGATGCAGCTGCCCAACAGACATTTGTCGACATTGCAGAGGACCACCACGACAGCAAAGACATCAATCAGATTCTTGCCCTCACCGATAATCTGCCTTTGGCAGTGGATCTCATGGCCCATCTGGTGGATTCCGAGGGTTGTTCCAGCATCTTAGCCCGATGGGAGATTGAAAAGACCTCTATGCTCTCTGCAGGGTTTGACAAAGGCTCCAATCTTGACACATCAATTGCAATCTCCCTCTCCAGTCCACGGATCAGCTCTGGGGCAAGGGATTTGTTGAGCCTGCTGTCCATTCTCCCAGATGGCCTTTCAGATGCTGAGTTGCTCCAGAGCAAGCTCCCAATCGTGAATGTCCTGGCATGCAAGGCTGCATTGCTTGGGACTTCTCTGGCATATACCAATGACAACAAGCGACTAAAATCACTGGTGCCAATCCGGGAGCATATGCAGCATTTCTATCCCCCTTCACCGGCCCTAATTGACCGCATTCGCAAACTCTTCCATTCACTTCTAGGGGTTTACAAGAAATATCAGTGTTCACAACACAACAGTGTGATGGGACAGCTCAGGTCACACTTGGGGAACCTTCATCAAGTCCTGTTGCGAGGATTACACGAAAATGATCCAAATCTTGCAGATACAATTCACTGCATAATTTTCCTCAACAATTTCAGCCGATTAGCTGGCCATGGGTATCATGTGTTGATGGAGCATGTTCCAGCTGTGCTTGCTTCGATTTGCGATGCAAAACTAGAAGTGTTTTTCATCACAGAGAGGTTCAGGTCATCCATCTATCATCATATTGACGACCACACATGTACACAGTTAGTTGCTCAGGCCACAGCTCACCTTTATGACCTCAATGACTCAAGTCTGGAAGGTAAGTCATCCAAGCATCTTCTCCACATGGTGTCCTCATGAATATTTGTGATAGCAAATTTTCATGCTGCAGTTGGACTGCACCAACTCTTTGCGCAAAATGAGCCATTTTCAGCAGGGCAATTTCTTGACAAAGCACTGATATTAGCAAAAGGCTGTGGAAATCAGCGACAACAGTCAAAGATATTGGCCGACCTTTCAATGATAGCATGGAATACTGGGAGTTATACTACTGCACAGATGCATGCTCGTGAGGCACAGAGACTTGCACAGTTGTCTGTGGATTTTTATTCAGAATCAAGAGCACTGCTTCCTGAAGCCATGTGTTGTGCAGGTCTCGGGGACTACACAACTGCCTTGGTATTGTGTCACAGAGCAAGAAAGCTACTGGACCTTTACGGAATGTCTGGAGGGAGCTTGGATCGCTCCATTGAAGGGTCCGAGGCAGAGATCCATTTCCAGAAATCAGAATATGCTCAGGCTTGCAGCATCCACTCGAAAATTGTTCAGACCACTTCGGAAGATCGGGATGCATATAGTTATGCTGTGGGCCTGATCAATCTTGGGGAAATCAATATTATCACTGGTGCAAGGGAGGATGAGGTCTATTATCATCTTGACAAGGCAAAAACAATATTCAATGCACTGGGACATAAAATTCATCTGAATCACTGTGACATGTTAAGAGCTGACTTGAATCTCAGAGAGATGAATATCATGGCAGCGAAAACACTATTCTGGCAATGCTTGAAGTTGGCCTGGGGGAATCACAGTGAAACTACATTATATAGCCTGGAAAGGCTTGGAGATGTGAACCGGTGGCCTAGTAGCGATTTTGGCCGGTCTTCCACCTGGACAGTGGTATATCTGGGGTATGCTAGAAAAACAAAAGACAAACTGGCATTCTACAAGGCACTTCAATTACTTGGGAATGTCTGCCTTATCCAGGGGGATGAGCATACAGCATATAGCCTTTTTATTGTTGCCTTGGAAGCATTCACCTTTATGGATGTCCACCGCAGTCGAGCCCAGTGCATGCTTCGTTTGGGGGATATTTCAGAGAGGAGAGGGGACCTGCAGAAGGCTATGGGGTTCTGGAAAGATGCTCGGCCGTTGTTTGAACGATCACTGCAGGTCAAAGATATCATTCAGATTGATGACAGACTTGCTGCTGTCGAGGCTAAAATGCATGATGAGAACCTGTCAAAACTCCAGGAGCTGTGTGTACCTACTGGACAGGATATTAGTGGAGAAGTGGTCAAGATAGAAAAGTTGGATGATGACATTGAAAATGAAGATAACATATTGGGGTCCCTTGTTGGGGTTTAAACTCTTTACTGAGCTCCTATCACCGTCTTGGGTATTTTGACTGGAATATAACCTTTATTTATATTACCCTGCGTTGATTATGTCAGTTGACCTCCTTCATTTGGTAAGTAAAGTAGGTGAGAGGTGATGGTTATCTAGCTCCTACGGTTGGATGCTAACTTTAAAGTATGTTTTGAGCAACCCTGGCTGTACACCCGAGTTCGTGCTTGCTTCAAGGTGCCTGGCCATCTGACACAGGCGAGAAGAACCCTCAATGAACTCTCGAGATGTAATAAATATCACTGTTCTAGCACCCTGGAGGCAGAGGGTGCGTCCTCCTGTGTGTCCCTGTGCCGACTTGAGGCCAACATGAGAGTTAAGACGGAGGAGGTCGGGACTTGCCGGCGGAGATTGAATTAGCATCGACGCTTCGATGGATCCTAATTATTATCTAACTCGTACATTGTGATTGTACAGAAGTTGATTATATAAATTCTATGAAGTAAATTGAACAGAATTCGAAGAGAAAAAACATCGGGCCAAGATAAGTACAACTGCAAAAGACTCTTGAAAGATTGTCCGCAAAAGTAAAGTGTTCGTATCCAAGACAGAATAATGATCATGTGGGTGTGTCAAAGAGTCTGGGGCTAGAGATGCGGGATGTACACGCTCCAGTTCACGTCCGTGAAGTTGCCGAGAGGGAGGGCACGCAAAGCGGTGAAAGGGAGGACAATGAGGAAGAGACGGGCGATGATGTAGCTCGGAATACGAGCTATGAATGTGGTCCCATAAATTGTGTCAATCACAGCATTTTCCGTAGTCACATCCAGGATACTGAGTGCTGCTATGGGCATGGGAATTGCTGTAACCAGTAGTGAGCATTCCCTCCACATCCACATTTCAGCAGTTGAGGAGAAGTCCGCATTCCAAGCTGCACAGTGGATGGCACCAAAAATGCTGCCGACGACACACTCGACGGCAAAATCACGACGGGTACCATCATGCCGAGTGTCCTCCATGGACCAGAATGAGGGTACCGAGTTGGATACCATAGGATCATAGTCCAGTTCGAAATAGTCCCCGGTCAATGCCCCCCAGAACCTGTTCCACCAGCCTAAGTGTTGAGATGTAGAGCCTAACTCTGGTGCCTCCTCCACAGGCCCTATCCGGATGGGCTGCTCAACACCAAGAGGTTTCTTCCACCAAATTGAATAGATGAAAATGTTGACGACAGCAAATGCCAATGTGGCGACTTCGAGCTCGGTGACAGGGAGGTGCTGGTGGAGGCGGGCCAAGCATTGAGCAATGAACCAGAATCCCTGCATGAGGGCAATGCCTTTCGACAGCGCGCCTCCTTTTCCTTGTCCCATGATAAAATCCGCTTTCACAGCACAGATTTCCTTTTGATACTGTTCACCCAAGACCGGGTCCTCGAGTTGCTCCATGGTCGTAATTGGGTGTCCACCTTTGGAAACAAACCCACCCATGGAAAAGAAGAATCCATGAGCGAGTGTGACTTTAAATTCTTCAAATTTTATGTAGAATTAGCATTGTAGAAAGGCACAAAGCAGACGGACACACTCTTTGAGAACCTCCAAGCGACAAGTAATTGTCGGGCTGTGAATCCCACAATCAATTCCGGAGCGATCACCGCAATGAACATCATCCGCAGTCTTCGCCACAGATGTGCCAGGGAGCTCTGGTCAGGCGGAGGCACGTTTGGGTGCACCGAGACCCAGGTGCACGCGAAGATAGTGGTGATGCAACCCCAGATAATGTCGAAGAGTCTCCGGCAGTTGTTGATGTTGTCGCAGGAGTCAACCGATGCGCGGGGGTCCAGGGTCTGCGCGGCAGTTGATCTTTAGGAGAGGGTGTAGTAGAAGAGTAGTATGAGAAGCATCCCGATTTATCTTACGAATTATTAGCAGGTTTATCGGAACTTTGGAGGACGATTACTTACCTGCGACTAGTGCAGAAGTGGTGGTGAGGAGTGAAGAAATGAGTCGTCGCAAAATCGTCGTCTGCCAGCCAGCTGCCGCACGGTCCACACGTGTGCGACACTTGCCGCCCGGTGCACAGCAAAGTGAGACGTCTTGGCAATTGCTATGCGCGGTTCGCTGTAATAACATTCAACTTGCCAGAGTAAATTAAACCCTCGAAGAAAGCAGTCATTCCGAGCTCGAATCTCTTGGAACTGAGAGCATGGTACCGTAATTTACTCATCATTCTCGTCGACGCAGACTAGCTAGCGAGTCACAGTTTTGAGAATGTGTCGCCATGAGCCTGAGGTGCGGAAGGGTATACCGTACGAGATAACAGCATGCTGCATGCCAGAATTCATTAATTACGGCGCTGCCAGAGTTGGGCGCCAGCGAGGGCGAATTAATACTTTTGGAGATACATAGTAGCCGACGGATCTTTAAATTCCCGCTATCTTTAGTAGTGGGTTTTGTGGTGTTTTACTGAGGTGTTTGCTCAAAACTTTTGGCACAGTTTCAAGTCGCCGTATATGGCAATAAATATGTACTAATATTTGTATGTTTTTTACTTCTATGGTTTAATTCACGTCCCCTCTCTGTCCCCGTCATCCCTTGATCCGCTCTCCGATGATCGATCCCTGTTCATTCCGTCCCGACCCTGCCCGACCGTCCCCCTCTTCACTGCTCACAGTGTCTGCTGGTCATTTCCCCCTTTTCTTCTGAGGTTCATGATCGAGCCCCAGTGATAAACCTGTACTGAGAGATCGGTTCAAAACTGATTATATGGTAACGATAGAAAGAAAGAAATACAGATCGGATGGGAAACATTGCTGATCAAAGGCTTTCTATCCATCGTTATACCTCGAGCGTGGTCGATTCAAATAAAACAGATTTTCCTTTACTGGAGTTTTCAAAACATGCAAATCCGAGCACAAGTCCATTTCAAATCTACCAGCTGCGCCATCGTGTTTTCGAGTGTTTCCGGCGCAAGGTTTGAATTTGATCCCACAATGGGCCCGCATCTTTTCTCTCTTGCCTCACTCTTGCCTCCACCACTTCACTCGTTTCTGCCTCCCCGCCGCTGACCGGCTTCGGCATCAAGATAAAGATATCTCCCCAAAGCTCCTCCAATGCTCTTCTCTTTCAAGATCATCCTACCTAAGTTCTTGACGAGTGTTGTCTCCGGCCGTGTCCCTTAAGACCTTCCAAATCCAAATATCGTCAAGTCCGTAAACCTCCATACGTGCCCTCGTGTCCCATCGACGACGGGATCAGCAAGAGTGCCCCCCGAACACCTTTCCAATGGCCACCCAAGCGCGCACTCAAGCTCTTCGCGTGCAAGTCGTTACGTCCTTGGCCTGCACGCAAACGATCAGCCTCGGTTCCCTTCCCCCCTCTTTCTTCTTTGTCTCGTGGACCCTTTCCTTCGCAGTTATCATCGAGAGGGTAACAAGATGCTTGCGGGTGTGGTCGACAGCACGTACGCAGCGGGGGATGTGTCGGGTAATACAGCATTGTACGTGGTCTTGTAGGACTTCTTACGTTGATACATAAGCTCTGCCGACTTTTTGCTTGCTGTACTATTCCTAGGATTTCGGGACCCTCACTCTTTCTCATTTGCCTAGTCGAGAGACTCGTTCTTTCACCCTCTTGTGTTGTCCTGTCATTGTTAAATCATCTGTTTAAATCACCCGAGTTATCCTACCCCATGTCTCTCCGCTAGTAGCCGTTCGTCTTTGTAGCAGCTACTATACACTGTAATGGAATCCGTTCTGATCCGTCCTGATAAATTTGTGCTTTGAAGAGAGAATAAAAGGCAGAGTGGGGATAGCGGGCCATGCCGCGCAGCGGGCTACATAGATTATAATTATCGAGAAAGGTCCAGGGTCAAACAAATCAGAAGGTTTACAAGTCGAAAGCAGAGAGAGAGAACTCGGAGTTTCCCGGCCGGAATCTCGGGCCGAAATCCGTCTTCTTGCAGCGCACACCGTCGATGCAAATTGCAGGCTTTTGTCCTCCTGCTTCCAAGAATGCTGCTTCCCCAGCCCTGTCAATGGAATCCAAGGAATGGTCACGATCCCGTCCCCGATCCTCTGTCCAAAACTGATTCGATGCTCAGCGAAAACTCGAAACCATGCAGTCTGTAATCGACACTAGGCAGCGCGGGGGTCGCGTGCCACCCGCAGTCCCCCGCCTTCTCCGCCCCGACCCACCGCGACCAACACCACTCCCGCCCCAGTCGGTACCGACGACGCCCCCGCCGGCACGCCCGGCGTGCTCTCCCTGCCGCGCATGCTCGTACCGACATCGCCCGCGACGCCCTCCTCGCCGCCGCCCTCGAGCTCTCGGGCGTCCTCGCCGAGTTTATCCGCCACGGCCTGCGCGCCAAGGCCCCGCTGATGCTCGCCGGCATCGCAGCCCTCGCGTCCTCCCACCTCCCCACCTCGTTCCCGCGGTCGCACCTCCCTGCCGCGCTCAGCGTCCCCCTGCGCGCGTCCCTAACCCCGTCCCGTACCCCACGCACGCACTCGCCATTGCGCCGGCCTCAAAAGGCAAAGGAGGGGAGCGCGACGCGGCGCACGCCATCTTTCCCGCGCACGCGGTGGTGCTGGGCGCGCACTGCCCGACGCTGCCGCACCTGCCGCCCTGCGCCCCCGCGGGCTCCTCGCACGGCGAGCGCGATGCTCCCCGTTCTCCCGCTGATGCTCCCCTCGCCGCACGCCTTCGCCATCCTCCACGCCCGCCCTGCATGCCCTCGCCTCGCACCTCTGCGCCTCCTCCTCTAACTCCCTCAGCACGCTCATGGGCCATGCGGCCCACGTGAAGGAGCTGTGGCAGAACATGATGGCGCTGGGTGTGTATGACCCCGAGCTGTGGGACGCGCTCGATCTGGCGTGGGAGGTCGTGTTGGGGGCGTTGTGAGGGGGGAGTGACGAGGGTAGCGAGCCGTGAGTGACCCCATCCACATCTTCTTCTTGCAGCGCTCGACGCTCGCATAGACCCCAAGCCGCCCTTTCTCTCATCCCCACCCATCTACCCTTCATCTTCCTCTTCCCATCCTTGGTCTCAACTATACTTATATCCCCACTACACCTCCCCTCTCCTCGTTCCTCCACACATTTACTTACACTTGGATCCGCATACCCCGCATTGGTTGTCCGCACCATCACCACCATGTAGCACCTACTGTCTTATATCACCCTGCCTGAATGTTTCTATACGATGAATGTTTCCATACGCTGCGTCTGTTCGACGCTGTTTCAATGCACTTACTACCTGATGAATATCAAGTCGGTTCGACTATACTGCAATTTGAGCAATCAGGTCTGGTCGACTCCTCCTCACTCTTCGTTCCTCGCTCATTCTTCATACTTCGACTCTAAGAGACCTGCGCAGTCTAGTGCTTTGCGTCGACTCGGCTCCCTGCGAAACGCGACCAGTCGCGAACGAGTTAGAGCGCAATTGCAAGGTGTCGACGCAAGGTGAGCGCGAGGCGGTTGTGGGGCCTCAGGAGTCGGACTCGGTGCCAAGCGCAAAGGAGAGCAGACTATATGATCACTTGGAGTAGAGGCGGACAACGGAACAGGCAGAATAAAATGTAACAGGGTTCCGACGCGTACGGCGTGCAGGCAGCGTGCGCAGCGCGCGGGAGAGTCAGATTTTGGCTCGAGGGATAGGTAGGGAGAGCGCGAGTTGTGTACTTTTCGCCCCACGACTTTGACTTCACGTGATTTGGCCGCTCGGCACCCTGCTAAAGATTTGAGGCTCCGCTCTTCAATTAAGACTTCAAGTTCCCTGATTATATGTTCAGGTCAGAGGCGAGACCTAAGCCACAGAGTTGTAGAGGGAAGAGGAAATGCATTCACTGGATACTACTGGAAGTACACGACAGGTTTCTTAGCTACTAAGTATGTAGGTGGTAATTGTGCCTCGGCACGACTCCAAGTGGAGGGCCTGAACGCGAAATGGACATGTCAACGGGATCTGCCGCGTGGATGGGGAGGTTCTTAACCCGTAATATGAGAAGCATACGGTTCTGGTGGATGTTTTCGGCAGAGTGGGATCATGTACAACGATGCCACTCGATTGAATCGTGTACAACGATGCCACTCGATTGAAGTCCATGCCACCGGCGACCGGCTGAACCGAGGGTTGAATCAGGACCCCCAACCCAACGACGAAAAGGTACCGGGAGGAGCAGGAGGGGTACGAGCCGGTGTGCGGCGGTTAGGAACGCGTCGGACGGTGGCGACAAGTGGTGGTACGGAGGAAAGAGGTGTTATGGAAGGTCGGAGATTCAAGATGAGCTGACGGCGCCGAGATGCCGCTCACGTGCGCAGGAAAGTCGTGGGGCGAAAAGTCAAAAACTGAGAGCGCCGGGGCAGAGCGGTGAGGAGTAAATGGAAGAGGGAAGCAAGGGAACTCAAGCAAGGGGGAGGCACACACGACTTCAGTCTCCGATCGAGGGATGGAAATCTGGCTTCGAATCTCGCTCGATTCACGGTCCAAGTCGGTTCGATTCAGATCTCGGAGTCGATCCAGAGTCAAGCCCGAGCCCGAGCCAGAACGCTCGCATCGCGAAGTGGGCGAGGGCGAGTTGATATTGGAGTCCAGGTGGACATCGAGTTGGAGGCTGCGGCGGGAAGTTGGGCGATTAATATCGGAGTGCTAGGCGTCGTCGTATTCTGTGGGGCGATTGCGTTGACCGAGGTAGAGTTAGACGCGAAGGGAGGAGCACGTGCGCGCGCGATGAGGTTGGCATCGACCTGGTACTAGTACTAGTAGAAATAGTACCGGGACGTACGCATGAGGGGAGCGCGCGAGACTTGGTGAACTGCTGGTCGACGGGAGCGGCTACCACACGAGTGCCTTGTTTTCGTTTTCGTTTTCAGGGTGTTTCGGAGGGAGTGCGAGTTGCAAGTTGCGAGTTGCGAGTTGCAAGTTGCGAGTTGCGAGTTGCGAGGTGCGAGTGCGAGTTTCGACCAGTCCGTGTTTGAAGTTTGAGAGTCATTTGAGGATTCGTTGGTGTAGATGCGTATAGACCTGGCAGATGAATTAGTACGCTAGGATATCGAAATCAGGGCGAGCCGACGGCTTTGGGATGCTGATTGGATGCGCGGTTTCCATTGATTTGTGTTGAGAGTCAGAGGCGAGCTGCGTTCATCATGGGTTGGTTTGGTTTGGAGGCGCATCGACACTGCATCGGACCACTTGGGATTTTTGATAAATTTGAGAAGGACTCATTCGGACTCGTGGAGGAGGAGCGCCCATCGAGGGGGATCACCGCGGGTTTGGAAGGGGAAGGGGAAGGGGAGGAATCGTGCGTATGCTTATCTCGTACCGCGCGCTGATATGTATTTCGTTTTGTTTTTGTGAATTCCCCCGGCGTGCGGTGGAACTTGGAGAAGATGGATTTCTGTTGCATCCCGGTTGTGATTCCGCGAGTCGCATAACCTCGGTTGCAATTCCATGAGTCGCATCACTTCATGGTCTTGCTGGGGATGGGAGTTGAGAGTGATGGGTCGATACAGCGCCGGGAGAAACAGACTAAACTCATCTGAGCAGCGCCGCATCCCTTGGCGCAGCGAAATGTTGGAGGTGCGACTTGTCTGGTTTAGCGCGTAACTGCGTTCAAGTTATTGGTAAGAATGACTGTTGAATAAGGAAGGCGTCATAGTGGCGAGGATAAGCGGAGCGAAGAATCGACTGCCTAGCAGTATGGTTGGAGCTCGGAAGAATATGGATGATATATTGCGTCTGAACAGACGAGGAATATGGACCGGCGAAGGTCGGTGCTTGATACAAACAGAATTAACGCGAGGGTCGTTGCGATAAAACGCAAGCGAGTGGAGACAGCGGGACGATGAACAATCTGCAGCTGGGAGGAAACTGCGCGCGATATTAAGTATGCCGGCTGTGTCGCGTCGAGGAAGTGTGTCGAAGCGAAGAGACTCGAGAGTTTGAATTCGAGAGCGGAATGTTGGTGAGAGCGGAATGTTGGTGATTCGAGCCTCAAGGATGGAAGGGGAGCTTCTGCTCGATGCAGAAAGCGGATTCCTGGGTCCAGAGATATACTGTGTGCGAGGATATGGCTGTTCTGTGATTAAGGGAGGCACACAGAGCGCCTGACGGCCCGCGGTCGAGGTCAGTCAGGTTAGTATCCCGTTGGTTTAGGTCGCAGGTATGGTACTAGGAATGATCCATCTATATCTCTGAAGGTTTTCCAGGGTTGACGAGCGTAGAAGTTGTGAAATATTCATATGAGCAGGAGAGTCGCGTCGGAACAAGAGAATATCCAGAGAATGCAAGCCAGGATTGAGTGAGTTTAAAGGATGACTCGCTTCGGTGGGAATGTGGACAGAAGTGCCAGAATTTGAGAGACGAGAAGTCTTGTGCATAAATGAAGGCGCGCGAGACTTTGAGGGCACAAAGGTAATACCCGAGAAGCCGTGTCATCATGCAGACCAGCCAGCGGGTGAGGTTTTACCATTCGTCGCCATGAGAACCGGATAGGTACAAGATATAGTGTGCGTGGATTCGTCTGTACAGTGTAAGATGCGGGGTGTTTGAGGTTCTAGCCGGAATCGGTAGGCGGCAGACTGGAGGCGTGGACAGACCGAGTGCGGCAGATTGTGTGGATTCATGCAGGCTCCATCACAAAGGAGGGAATAGGATCAGTGGGGAATTCACTCGGTCCGTGGGCCACAGAGAAGCGGGGCGTGTTTGGTCAATGAAGAAATTGACATGAGAGTAGGGAAGAAGGAGATCGGCACTTGCCGGCGGAGATTGAATCAGTTGGGTTCAATATGACACTTCAATGGATCATAATTATTATTTAACTCGTTCATTTCGACTGTGCAGAAGCTGGTTATATACATTCTACAGAGTAAATTCAAAGGAATTCGAAGGAAAAAAACATCGGGCCAAGATAAGTACCACTGCAAAAGACATGAAAGATCGTCCATGAAAGTAAAGGGTCCGTATCCAAGACAGAATAATGGCCATGTGGGTGTGCCACCGATGCCCAAGTTAGAAGTGTGGTATATAAACACTCCAGTTCACATCCGCAAAGGTGCCAGGTGGGAGGGCACGTAAGGCAGTGAAAGGGAGGGTGATGAGGAAGAGGCGGGCAATGATGTAGATCAGAACCCCAGCTATGAAAAGAATTAATACAATCACATCATTTAAGTCCATAGTCATAGTCAGAATAAAGATAAAGAATGCTGCCAGGAGCACAGGAATTGCTGTAACCAGTAGTGAGCAGACCCTCCACATCCACATTTCGGCAGTTGAGGAGAAGTCCACATTCCATGCTGCACAGTGGATGGCACCGAAAATGGTGCCGACAAAACACTCTATGAGAAAAGCATGGCTGGTCTCATCATGCTCATTTTCGTCTTCCATGGACCAGAATGATGGTACCGAGGTGAATAGCATAGGGCTATAGTCTGAATAAGATCCGGTCAATGCACCATTGAGTCTGTCAACCCAATCTAAGTGATGAGTTGTCGAGCCTAGCCCTGGTGCCTCCTCCACAGGCCCTATCTGGATGGGCTGCTCAACATCAAGAGGTTTCTTCCACCAAATTGACCATATGAAGACATTGACGACAGCAAACACCAATGTGGCAACTTCAAGCTCGGTGACAGGAAGGTGCTGGTGGATGCGGGCCAGGCACTGAGTGATGAACCATAGCCCCTGCGTGAGGGCGACACCTTTGGATAGGGCATCTCCCTTTCCTCGTCCCATGATATAATCCGCTTGGACATTGCAGATTGCTTTTCGATACTGTTCGCCCAAGACCGGGTCCTCGAGTTGCTCCATGGTCGTAATTGGGTGTCCACCCTTGGAAACGAATCCACCCATGGAAAAGAAGAATCCGTGAGCGAGTGTGACTTTAGATTCTTTAAATTCTTTAAATTGTGTGTATAATTAGCATTGTAGAACGGCACAAAGCAGATGGACACACTCTTTGGGAACCTCCGAGCGGCAAATAATTGACGGGCTGCAAATCCCACAATCAATTCCGGAACGATCACCGCGATGAACATCATCCGCAGCCTTCGCCACAGACGTGCCCGGGAGCTCTGGTCAGGCGGAGGCACGTTCGGGTGCACCGAGACCCAGGTGCACGCGAAGATAGTAGTGAGGCAACTCCAGATAATGTTGAAGAGTCTCCGGCAGTTGTTGATGTCGTCGCAGGAGTCGACCGATGCGCGGGGGTCCAGGGTCTGCGCAGCGGTTGATCTTTGGGAGAGTGTGTAGAAGAAGAGTAATATGAGAAGCATCCCGATTTATCTTACGAATTATTAGCGGGTTTATCGGGACCTTGGAGAACAATTACCGGCGACTGGGCTAGAAGTGGTGGTGGGGAGTGAGGAAACTAGCCGTTGTCTGTCAGCCAGCTCTTAAGCCAGCTGCCGCACGGTCCACACATGTGGGACACTTGCGGCCCGGTGCACAGCAGAGTGAAACATTTTGGAACTCGGCGTGTGCGGTTCGTGGTAGCATTCAATTTGCCAGAGTAAATTAAACCGTCGAAGAAAGCAGTTATTCCCAAGGGGGTTTCGGGATTAAAATTTCGGATATAGAGGGGGGGGGGGTCCCGGGGAGGGCTGAAAAAAACTTTTATCATGTAGTATGAGGGAGTTCTAAATCTGCAATATATACCTCCTGGAGCACCACAGGATGCCAGGAAGATGAATTCTGGGTCTCAGAACTCAAATATGGTGTGGGTATCCCGATTTGGATAGCGGGTCGTGCTTACACACCATCAATTGGCGCGAACATTGTGTCCCGGTTTCCCTCTAAGGGTGGTTAGCAGCTAAAAACATGCTCACAATATATATGTGAGAAAATATTTATATACTATTTAACATCTGTGTGAGTGGGCCAGAGATGTGGTCAAAGCGGCACTCCGGAGACCCTCAGTCAATGTTGAAATTGAATGTTTGGAGCTCCAAAAATATAATCTACTTGTGTAAGGGGTGGTATGGATGTAATGTGTATCTGAAAGGCCTTCTTAGTCACAGTTGAGTCCACAGAGATGGGCCGCAACATCTTTGGTTTGGATTTGATGCTGTCAATGTGGTGGCTGTGAGCCCGCACATGACTCGGAAGCGCGGCCCGCCGCTAGGGGTGGGAACCTCCTTCCTTATATGGGGGGGGAGGGGGGAGGGGGGTCTGGCCGAGGGTCGAAAAAAACTTTTCGACCCTATATCCGTTTTTCGAATCCCGAGTCCCCCTTGGTTATTCCGAGCTCAAACCTCTTGGACATGGGAACGAGGTGCCCGGGTCATAATTTTTTCGTCATGCGCATCGGCGCAGACCAGCCAGCGAGTCGCAGGTTTGTGTCGCCATGAGCCTGAAGTGCGGATGGGCACAAGATAACAGCATGCCAGAGTCTATCAACTATGGCGCTGCCAGACTTAGGCGCAGCGAGGGAGACTTAATTAAGGCTGAACCCGATTAATCTTGGAGGAATCCCTCGAGAGATAGTCCAGGGTCGATCAAATCCAAAGTTTACCAGTTGAAAGCAGAGAGAAGTCTGACTCGGAGGTTCCCGGCCGGAATCTCGGACCGAAATCCGTCTTCTTGCATGCAGTCGTCATGCAACTTGCAGGCTTTTTTCCTCCTGCTTTCCTTACTCCTCTCGCGATCGACAGCAAGAACGCTGTTCCCTGGCCCTGTTAATTTAGGCCACGGAATGGCAACGATCCCGTCCCCGTCCCTCTGCTATTCAAAACTGATTCGATGCTCAGCGAAACCTCGAAACCATGCAGTCTGTAATCGACACTAGGCTGCGTGGGGGTCGCGTGCCACCCGCAGTCCCTCGCCTTCTCTGCGCCGTCCGACCGCGACCAGCACCACTCGCGCCCCAGTCGGTGCTGACGACGCCCCACCGGCACGCCCAACGCGCTCTCCCTGCCGCGCACACTCGCACCAACATCGCCCGCGACGCCCTCCTCGGGCCCTAACCCGTCTCGTACCCACGCACACGTACCCCACGCATGCGTACCCCACCCACGCGCTCGCAATCCCGTCCGTCGCAAAAGGCAAGGGCGGGCAGGCGG
The DNA here is from genome assembly GCA_029204335.1 of Mycena vulgaris. Classification (NCBI taxonomy): domain Eukaryota; kingdom Fungi; phylum Basidiomycota; class Agaricomycetes; order Agaricales; family Mycenaceae; genus Mycena; species Mycena vulgaris. The sequence goes on along the minus strand of JARGYA010000040.1, from coordinate 45,134 downwards.
GGGGAGAATACGCGATCTTCCCCGTGCCCGCAATGGTGCTGGCCGCGCACTACGCGAAGCTCCCGTGCCTGTTGCCCTCCACCCCCGCAGGCTCCTCGCGTACGGCGAGCGCAATGCTCCCCGTCCTCCCGCTGACGCTCCCTTCCCTGCACGCCTTCGCCATCCTTACGCCTTTATGTACACCCATCGCCTTTCCCCACCCTTGCCGCCCTTCTCCCCCTTTCCTCTGCCTTCCTCTCGCCTCCCCGCCCGCCCTGCACGCCCTCGCCGCCCACCCCCGTGTCTCAAGCGCCTCCAATCTCAGCACGCTGATGAGGCACGCAGGCCACGTGAAAGAGCTGTGGACATGCCCTGGGCGTGTACGACCCCGAGATGTGGGACGCGCTGGATTTAGCGTGGGAGGTTGTGCGGCCTGCGCGCAAAGGCGCCCCAGATGCTCGCCGGTATCGCAGCCCTCGCGCCCTCGCATCTCGCACCTCCCTCCCGCGTGCGCACCTCCCCGCCTCGCTCACGGCACCCCTTCGCGCGTCCCCCGGCGCAGCGCCGGTCTCGTACTTCACGCACGCGCTGCCTCAACAGGCAAGGGAGTGGGAGGGGACCGCGAGGCGGCACACGCGATCTTCCTGGTACACGCGGTGGTGCTGACCGCGCACTGCGCGAAGCCCCCGTGCCTGCCGCTCTCCGCGCGCGCGGGCTCCTCGTGCACGGCGAGCGCGACGCTCCCCGTCCTGCCGTTCACCCTCCCCTCCCCGCACGCCTTCGCCATCCTCCACGCCTTCATGTACACCCACCGCCTTGCCCCCGCCCTCGCCGCCCTCCTTCCCCTCCCCCCCGCCTTCCTCGGCTCCGCCTCATGGGCGCAGCGGAGAGGAGCTCACCGACGCAACCCTCCTCGCGATCCTCGCCTCCCCGCCCGCGTTGCACGCCCTCGTCTCGCACCTCCGCGCCTCTTCCTCCTCCAACCTCAGCGCGCTTATGGAACATGCGGGCATGTGAAGGAGCTGTGGCAGGACATGGTCGCGCTGGGCGTATACGACCCCGAGCTGTGGGACCCCCTCGATTTGGCGTGGGAGGTCGTGCTTGGGGCGCTGAATTTGGCGGCGCAGCGAGGACATCTTCTTCTTGCAGCGCCCGCCGTGCACGCGCCGCATAGACACAAAACCCGGAACCCTCTTTCTATACTCCCCACCCTTTCTCATTCTCATTCGCCTTCCCCTCGGTCTCATCCTCATCCTCCTGGTCTCGGTCTCGACTATACTTATATCCCCACTACACCTTTCCTCCACACTTGGATCCGCATACCCCCACACGCATTGATTCCCGCACTACACCCATGTAGCAACTACTGTCCCCTACCAGCTCGTTTCTATACCACGATGATTTGTTTCTATACCATGATACGAGAATTGTTTTCATACGCTGCGTCTGTTCGACGCTGTTTGAATATATTCCAAAATATAAACTCTGTTCGACTGTCCTCTGCTAATTTACCAAGTAGCCCGCCGCGATGCAACGCAATGCAGTCAAGTCTGCTGCCCGGTGGTCTGAGGAAACCGAGGCTGGAGTGCTACATGAGACTGCCTGCGACGCAAGGCGAGTTGCAACGAAGCGCAAGTTGAACGAGTCCGAGGTCGAGTGGATATTCGAGTGAGTCTGATTCCGTGCGCTTTTTCGAGGTCGAGTCCGAGTCCGCGCAGTTACTAATTCGAGTCCGAGTTCCGAGTCGAAGCTGCGGGGCCAGTTAGCAGCTGGACAATTAATATTTCTAGTCCTGTTCGTCGTGCGGTACGACGCCTCGGAGCGCGCGCGCCAGCTTGATTTTGGTTGTTGAGGCGGGGTGATTACAGATATGAGATGTGCAGAAGCGAGGAAGGCTGCGGGCGGTGAGGTTGACGTCGAGGTTGACGTCGTAGTAAGACAGGACCGGGGGTAAGCAGTTCGGGCAGCGCTGGAGGAGTGCGCGGAATGGCTGCTTTTGTTCGAGGGTCTTTTTCCCAGGTCGAGTTTCGAGTGCGCCTTGTGAAGTTTGAAGTTTGAAGTTTGACGGTCATCTGAGGATTCGTTAGATTCGCCCTCGGCTCTGTGGTAGAGATGCCTATGGGCCCAGATAGATTAGTAACTTGAAGGTTAGGATGGTCGCGTCAGAATCAGGATTCACTGGCACGGCGGGCGAATGCTTCGGTGTGGTGTGTGGCGTTGAGATGAGCGATTCCCATTGGGTTGTGTTGAGAATCAGATGCGATGCGGACTGGGTGCATCATGGGTTGGTTGCTTGGGAGAGGAGGACTCGGAGGCGCATAAACACTAGACATGGGCGTCGGACAACTTTAAAATTTGCGACGGACCGGTTCGGACTCGTGGAGGAGCACGCGGCGAGGAGCACCCATTGACGGCGACCACCGCGGGAAAGGGGAGGGAGAGGAATCGTGCACTCCGGTTATCTTGTGGCGCGCGCTGATATGAATTTTGACTTTGTGTGTACTCACGAATGGCCGGCGATGGTAGTTGGGGGAGATGGATTTCTCTTGAATTGGTGACTGATTTTTGAGTTCTGGGGGTTATCTGCAGGCGGCGAGCGATACAGCGCCGGCGAGCGCATTTAGACAGCGGCGCCGAGCCCAAAGTCTAGGGGGCCTTGGCGCGCAAGCTATGGCGGATGAGCTCGGCGGAGACGCCCGATAGCTCAGGGGCCACGGCGAGGAGAGCGTCGCGCGGGATGTCGGTGAGGGCGGGCGCGCGAGCGAGGTTGCGCGGCAGCGAGAGCGCGCCGGGTGTGCTCGAGGCGGTCGACGTCGTCGCGGTACCGCGGACGCGAGTCACGGTGCTAGGGGTGGGACGTGGCGGAGAAGGCGGGGGACTGCGGGTGCGCGGCAATCTGGAACATTGCAGGTGCGGTGGATGTGGATGTGAATGGGTAGTGAGCGGCGCATGGAAATAGGTGACGCGGGTTATATACGCGGTGGCGCGAAGGGAGGCCGGAGTCGCCATAGAGGGATCGCCTATACGCCTAGAAGATCGAAAGCCAGAAACCAGTACTAATAGAACGGCGGTGAGCTGATTATTAGTGACCAAGAACTGCTCTGGAGATTTTCAGGAGATACCTAGATATAACGAAGTACGTTCTCGATCTTGCATAGCCGGAGAATGCCGATTGCTTGCAACGAGTCAGCAGTGGCAGTCCAGCCATGGGACGAGAACGCAGGCCACGCGGAGAAAATGAGTTCGTAGCTGGGCGTCGATGTTGTGAAGATGCGGCCAGTACAAGTAGTCGCAAACGGCCATAGGAAAAAAATGCATCACGCACAAAGTAAGTCCAGAGAGTAACTTTGAAAGAATCGGGGAAGAGTCGAGGCCGAAGACTACCGAGAAGACACGACATCGTGCGCTGCAAAGTCAACCTAGATCAGCGGCCGGGTCTATTTCACAGGCACGTGCTGCGGGCGAGACATTGGGTGAGTGAAAGTACTTGGAAAGTGCAGGAGTTTGTGATTGCATTCGCGATCCAAAACGCATGACGGTTAGAAGCAGGAGCCGGCGGAGATTGAATCAAGCTGGGTTTGAGTACCTTATCCTCCAAGTGGGACAGCGTATATACCGAGTGAGTAAGTAAAATTGAAAGAGATTCGAGGGAGAAAATACACGCAAGATATGTAGAGACAGAAGCCTCCAGAAAAATATTTACAACATTGGTGATTGAGGCTAGAGATGCGGGAAGTATATACTCCAGTTCACATCCGTGAACGTGCCGGGCGGGAGGGCACGCAAGGTTGTGAACGGAAGGACGATGAGGAATAGGCGGGCGAAAGGGTACATCGCAACCACAGCTGCGAATATTATTACCTCAGTGTAGGTTGGATCATATTCCGGAGTAAATACTTGGAGCGTTCCGAAGATCAACAGTCCGACCCCCGGAATCGCGGTAACAACCAACGCGCCGACGCGCCACATCCACATTTCAGGAGCGGAGGGGAAGTCCGCGGCCCAAGCGGTGCAGTGGATGACACCGAAGATGGTGCCGACGAAGAGCTCAATGAGGAAGGCGGGCATGGTACTGTCATTTCCTTCCTCCATGGACCAGAAGGAGGGTACCCAGTTGGAGACCAGAGTGTTGTACTCGGCGTAATCTCCGATCATTACGCCGCTGAACCGCTCCCGCCAGTCTAAGCGAGGAGTTTTCGGGAGACGCTCCGGCGCGTCCTCCACGGGCCCTATGCGGATGGGCTGCTCGACGTCGAGCGGCTTCTTCCACCAGATCGCCCAGATGAATATGTTAACGGAGGCGAAGGCCAAGGTGGCAACTTCGAGCTCAGTGACAGGGAGCCGCTGGTGAACGCGGGCGATGCATTGAGTGATAAACCACAGGCCCTGTGTCAGGGCGACACCCTTGGACAGCGCATCTCCTTTGCCTCGGCCCTTGATATACCCCACTTTTACATTACAGATTGCCTTTTCGTACTGTTCACCGAGGACTGGGTCGTCGAGCTGGTCGAGCGTTGTGATAGGATTTCCGGACCGCGAAACGAATCCACCCATCGAGAAAAAGAAACCGTGAGCCAACGTGACATTGAACTCTGTGTGCAATTAGCCTCGAATAAATCCACATGGCAATGTACGTACTCTTTGAGAACGTCCAGGCTGCATAGAGCTGTCTGGCCGCGAACCCCACCATCAGTTCGGGAGCGATAACCGCGACCAGCATCATCCTCAGCCTCCGCCACAGATGCGCCAGCCAGCTCTGGTCGGTTGGAGGCACATTCGGGTGTACAGATACCCAGGTACAGGCGAAGACGGTGGTCAGGCATCCCCAGACGATGTCAAACATCCTGCGGCAATTGTTGATGTCGTCGCAGGAGTTGACTGACGCGCGGGGGTCCAGAAAATGCTCCCGGGCAACGGTCGAGTTTATAGAGAGTAGGTGGGCTATGAAGAATAGGAGGAATATCGTGGTATGCCACAGCAAGAATCTTCGCGAAGCAGAGAGGCGCGCAAGACCGCAAGCTGTAGTGTAGTCATCACGGCAGCATGTTCTAGTTACGCCGCTGCCAGACTTGTGTCAAATATAGCCCTTTGGAGATCCCAGCCGGATTTTTTTCGTACTTGAGGTGATTGTGCCCGAAAGAGAACAGAGCCAGTTCGAGTGTTTTCTCTGAGCGGACGCAGAAAAGGAAGAGAACGACTCGAGCCGATGCCGGCCTTTCGGACCGAAGATCCGACAGCTCTCATCCCAGCCGTCATCGGTCCCGAATGGCAAGTGGTCTATGGATGGCTGCCCCAAGGCTGCCCTATAGATCTTGAGGACGAGCAATGCGATTCAGATCTTCTCTCCCCTACTCCTCTGGCTGCATGGGCGTGCAAAATGCGACTTGCTGTCAATGGATTCTGTGAGTGACGCGCTTCCCATTATTGCTCTGGGTGCGCGGTCTGTATCGCAAGTTTATGGAGTGCTGCCAGTGTTAGTGTGACTCACGGTGAGTTTCCCGCATACCATGCTTCAATCCAGACTGATTCGATGCTGGAATACCAAACTGAGAATTGCTGTTTTGTCTTGCTCCTTCTCCTATCCTGCTCCACCCTTCGCGCTGCGCCTCTCGTCGGTTTTTCCCAGCGCACGTCGGTTAAAGCAAGTTCTCAGTTATTTCTAGCGCAAGCCTCCTTCGTACCCCGCAGAGCATCAATTGTCGACCTCAAGCATTCGATGATCTCTTGTTGGTATTTTCCCTCGATGCCCCGTATGATTGAACGCCGGCAGGATTGTTATCCACCCATCCCTCCGGATTTCTATATATCGGTGCGTCCACGCGAAATCAGCCCGCCCAGGCGAGCAGTACTCAGAGTGTCGGTAAAAATTGCTTTCCTCCTGCTTTCCCTACAGCAAGATCGCTGCTTCCCCGGCCTGTCAATGGATCCAAGGAATGGCATTAATGATCCCGTCCCCGACCCTCTGCTACTCAAAGAGCTGATTCGATGCTTTATCAGCACTCTGAGAACGACCACTGCATCTTCTCTCGTGCGTGTATAAAGTATGATTTACGAGACTAATCCGATGCCTCGCGCTGTGTGGATATTGTCCCATGTCGCATATTGAGGCTTTCCTCTTTCCGCTGGATGGCTCGCCATACCGTGACTCGGTGAAACCTCGAGATCATGCCGTCTTTAATCGACAAGTACTAAGCAGCGCGCGATTACAATTTTACAGGTCGCGTTCCACCGCAGTCCCCGCCTTCTCCGTGCCCGGTCCTCGCACCACCAGCAGCCGTGACTCGCACTCAGGCCGGTACTGCGACAACGCGCCCACCGGCACGCCCGGCGCGTTCTCCCTGCCCCGCACGCTCGCGCGCTCGCCCTTTACCGACATCACGCCCGACACTCTCCTCGCCGCCGCCCCCGAACTCTCAGGCGCCCCCCAATGGAATTCAATCTCCGCCGGAAACTGCCGGCGGCTTGCTGGTTTTATCCTGCAATTTAAAAACACGCCGCAAGGACTCCACATGAAGTGGACCACTGGCGGATTCACGTGCTACTAATCTGCCAATACCCTAGGGACACATAGGACACGAGAACCAACCAACTCCGACGATGGGTGGGCGCAAGTTTGACACCGTCCTTTGACCGTCCCCATCGTTTTTCCGTTGCAGACCAAAGATGTCTTGGCGACTGCGGACTCTGTTCGTTTGCATCGTTGCTCTGTCTTGCTCTATAGTCTGCATGCAATCTGCACGTATACACCATGTCAATTCAAAGCGTATTCTCGTATTTATCCTTTATTTGCTTCCATTTCGTGACTTACCAGAGCTCGTAGCTCGTACTAGTAGCCAGTGCTGCACTGATATTCAAACAATACAAACGACGCGACGAAGCGCATGTTTTTTTATGGAATCCCATTTGTCATCCAAGTCGAGCCAAGAACCGCCTACGCGCATGCAGGTTCTCCAAGTTCAATAAAGGTCACCGACTTAAGGTCGGTCGTGGTATAACATACGGGAAACATCCCTCTTGCTATGTAGTCTCGGACGTGTGCTCAGAGCATATTCCAGCTCTCATTCTGTTAGGGAACATAATCAGGGGAATCGGTGCAAGTAGTTCCAGCTACCAAGCATTAATCGCGGGTAGCGTGATCAATGGCCTTGGCTCGAGTGCGTATCTCTTCCTATGGATCTCAACAGCTGCTCTAAAAATACTCGAGATATTATCGAAAGCTGTCAATGCAAACTATACACTCACTGGTTTTACGGGAACCATCTTCGTCTCGTGTATGGACTTGATATCGCGTTTGCTCGCGTGATTAATAGTAAGTTCGCCTGGTCCACTGCTAGCGGCGAACTGAGCTGAGGTTGTCAGCCGTCGCTGAAGGAACAGGACCTTATGGGCGCGTATTGACCCTGCAATTTAACGCAATTTCTCACCTTCCCTGCAGGCGACTGCCGTGATGGCTGGGCGATAAGATGACCGGCAATATCGCGTACATCTTATTCCACTTCAGGCTTCCCGAAGAATCTAAATTGGTGAGCGGGAGGCAAGCCGCCCGGCGCAAGGCCGCCGCAAACCAAGAACCCGCACGAAAAATATCGTTCGCCACACTCTCGTCGATCTCTGCGGCTATCTGGATCCTAGCTATTTCTCAGGTCTGCTCCATTTTCTCTTGCTGCGAACTAGAAATACCGACGCAAGAAGTTGTTTAGCTGCTACAAGCGGAAGCCTTCACCGCGCAAGTACCTTATCACCGAGACTCGAGGGACAAGTCGATCGGTCGCCGGATATACATCCTCAATCAATCAGAGTGAGCCTCGTTGTTCTTTCCTCCGTCATGTTGAGCTCACACGTCGACTGCCTCCGCATCGTCCCTGGACTCATTTCTGACATGTTATAACTTTCAAGTTATGGCGGTGCTTTATTCGACCGCTACGGGCGACGGATGTATTATGTATCTGCGACAGCCCTGCTGTGGATCCTCGTCTACTCCTTGATGGGCTTCACCCAGGTGCGCCCCATGGTTCCGTGCGCTTTCCTATGTACCTTCTGCGAGCCGTTATCACCCGGTTTCATTCCAGAGCGATCCTAGGATCTGTCGCCCTCAGCTTCAGCGCAATCCCGTTCATTGCAGCCATCCCGCTGCTGGCCCCATCTCAAGAATATCTCGGAACGGTGCGTGGCACGTTGGACTGTCACCCGCGTCGACTGTTTTGCTGACCGCACATCCCACCAGGCATTTGGTCGTTTTTGAGCACAGCGTTAGCCGGGTTTCATTGGTGCTCCATTGAGCCTTCAACAGCGCGGGTATCGTCATAATGGACGTCTCTGCTGGTGCCATCCAAGACAGAACACCGACCGGGACCCACACGTACGTCGACCACTTCGAGTCGGAATTAACCCTCACCAAGTCGTTATAGCTACCACAACATCCTCTACTTCCTCATCGCGATCAAAGCCATCGATGTCGTGTACGGGCTGCTGTACCACGTCCTCGACGTGTGCTACTTCAGGGGCGTCTTGCGCATGTCCGAGGCAGAGAAGCTGCGGGACGTCCAACGTCAAGAGTCCGAGGGGACTGACGTCTTGAAGAAACCGGTGAAGCTGTGGACGGTGTTGGGCTTCGGCGTGATGTTCACGATCACGGGGATAGCGTGGGTGCTGTACCTCAAGGCTCCTAACTGTAGGTTTACAAAATTACAGCAGGATACGAGAGAACGCGCGGTGAGTTAAGATTGCAGCTTCGTTGGCTATGGGAAATTTAAATGGTACATACATACCTTAGTACTAAACTCCGGTTCAGGGAAAAAGTTGCTTCCTCTTGTTCCTATGAAAGAACATGAATAAGGAGGTGATACGACGAGGGCGTCTGTTCGGCGCTGTTTCTATAAAATAGGGACGCCGTATCCCTGCCCCATGCGACGCAACCACTTCACAATCTGTTCGACTGCTTGCCGGACTACGAGCCTGAGGCTGAGGCTGGACTGCGATGCGGGAGAGACTTGCTTCCGAGGCGACTCCCGCAAAGGAATTCGAACGCGGCAAGTCGCGAAGGAAGCGCAAGCACAAGCGATATGGCGCGAAGGCCCAAGGAGTCTCGAATCGCTGCCTTTAACGCGTGGGGGCGGGCAGAGCACACTAAATGGCTAGGGGAATAACCGGCAAGCAGAATAAGATTAAGGTTGGCTCTACAGCCCGCAGAGTCCAGACGGACAGCACCGCGGGAGGGAGGGAGGTACGAAGGCGACGCGGTGAAGAGGACTGGGTGGGTGTTGGGTCCCGGGCTTGGGATTTAGAGGTGGGGTTTGGCCATTTGGAGAACGGGCGGGCGCGGCAGGGAGGGAGCTCGAGGTACGCGTCGACGAGCTCGGATTTTGGCTTGAGAACGGGAAGAGAGGACACCGGGGAATAAATGGAGGGGCGAGGGTGAGGCATGAGCTGAGAGGAAGGGAACGCAAGCACGGGAGACGATCCGGAAGGAGAGCGTCTGACTCCTCTCAGAGTCGAACGGAACTTGAAGCCAGAGCTGGGTATTAAATCCGCGCTCACTGCGTGCGCCCGCGCACAAAGAGGCACGTACGATGAGGAGGATGCCTAGCGATGCCTCCATCCATCAGTAAGGAGAATATTTGAAGTCGAGGGCGAGGGTTGGAGCGCTATGGACCGAGCTTGATTTTTGATGCGGGATGATTGCAGAATCCGCATACGCAGACGAAGGGAGTGGGCGCGCGCGATGGGGTTGGCGTCGAGCTAGTGCTAGTGATAGCAAGGCAGGAAAGACTTGGACTGCGCGCGATCGACGGGAGCGGCTGCTTTGTTTTTTTTCCAGTGCAAGTTTCGAGCCCGAGTTCGAGTTGCGAGTTGTAAGTACAAGTTTCGACCAGTTCGAGTACAGGTTGTTTGACAGTCATCTGAAGCCTGAAGATTGATTCGCCTGCCGTGCGTATGAACCCAGATAGATTAGCACGTTAAAATGCCAGCGGCGGCGTCGAATCAGGATTCAGGACGGGCGAAGGCTTTCTGGGATGCGCGACGAGTTTGTGTTGAGAATCAAAGGCGGACTGAGTGGATTGGGCGCGGACTGGGTGCATCATCGGTCATCGGTTCGTTTGGAGAGGACTCGGAGGCGTGAGGGCGCTTACAATATGTGGACCCGCATGGGCATGGACGTCGGACGAAGTTGGATTTGGATTGAAACGGACTTGCGAAGGAGGAGCGCGCATCGAGGAAGACCGCCGTAGGCCCGGTTCCGGAAGGGGAAGGGGAGGAATCGTGCACTGCACGCGCTTATCTTGTGCCGCGCGCTGGTATGATTCTTGAGCCTGTGTACTGTGTATACTGGAGTAAGGCGGAACTTGGATGAGGCGGATCTCCCGTAAAGTAATACTCGCAGAGCCTCGCTTGTGATTCCGTGAGCCGCGTCACTTCATGTTTCGTTGGGGAAGGGAGGGGAGGCAATGTCTCGGCTATGTAGCTTTGATTGCTGAGGGTTGCCTGCAGGCGGCGGGACAAGTACGGTGGCGATTCACGGGGAAACAGTGGCATAGCAGCGCCGCGGCCCAAAATCATCTTGGCGGAGCGAGATTTTCGAGGCCCGACTCCTCGGTTTGGCGCGTAAATGCATACAAATTGCTGGTAACAATGGTTGTTGAGCTCAAGGAGGCAGAATAACAGCGCCGAGGATAAACGGAGAGGATACTAGTGAACTTTGAATCCCGGCAGACTGCCAGGCAATCTGGTTGGAACAGGCAAGGAGAGGCGTGCGGGCATTCGGGCGTATTCCATAATGGTGAGCCAGGTACTTTCTACGGGAAAATAGATCCCGATTCGCGTAAGAGTTGAAGGCTGGGTTTGAAGGTCCGCATCGAGAATCAACAGTCCGTGTAACCCCGTGGTGTGATGGTGGGATCCACCATATTTTGTAGATATTTCCGAAGGAGGGCCTAATATCGGAGGCGTGGTGCCAGCAAGGCATGTCGAATGGTGTTTTGAGAAGCTGGCAGTGGGATTAGGTTGGTTAAGAGAGGCGGAGGGGCGGGGTGCACTTCAGATTTACCGCATGGGTAAATGGGAGGGGAAGCAGGGCGAAGACGAGGGCAGATATCGAGAAATGAATTAAGGTTGGGGCCGAGGTTAGATTGGTTTCGGGTTCGCGGGTTGAAGGATGCACGGCCATGAAGAAAGTGGCCGTGGGTATGGGCGCGAGCGGGACTTGCTATGGATTTGCAGGAGCCGTAGAGCGCGGATAGACACAGGGCAGATGGATAGGGGTGGGACCAGCGCGTCCACCCGATTGGAATTTGGGGCTTCGTAGCATGCAATGGTCTGGCGTCGAGGACGCGCCGCAGGGACTCGCAAGTCGCAGTTCATTCTAAGCAATGAATTACTGAAGGGAAACCTACCGAGATGGGATGACCGGGGATAAACGAGGAGACGCGTCATCGTGCACCACGCGTCGACGTAGAACGTTCTTTTTCAATACTTCAGAACGGGGCGGATGGGTGCAAGCCAAGGTTGTGGCCTTATTGCCCGGGAAGATGCGGGAGATTTGGAGGTTGTAGCCCCAGATGCGAGGGTTTGTCTTCTAGCAGGAATCGGTAAGTGGCAGACTGGAGGCTGTGGAGACTGGATGCGGTGGCAGGTTGTATGAAGTCATGCAGGCTCCATTGAGAAGGGACAACGAGAGCCCGTGGGGGGCGGGTTCCCTCAGTCCTTGGGCCTTGAAGCAGTGCATGTTTAACGAACGAAGAAATCAACATGAGCGTAGGGACAAAGGAGGTCGGGACTTACCGGCGGAGATTGAATCAGTTAAGTTCAATATCGACGCTTCAATGGATCAAAATTATTATCTAACTCGTTCATTTTGATTGTGCAGAAGCTGGTTATATAAATTCTACGAAGTAAATTTGAAAGGAATTCAAAGAAAAAAACATTGAGCCAAGATAAGTACAACTGCAAAAGACACGAAAGATTGTCCACGAAAGTAAAGTGCCCGTATCCGAGACAGAATAATTGCCATGTGGGTGGGCTGCCGAGTCCAGAGCTATAGGTGTGGTATATACACACTCCAGTTCACGTCCGCAAAGGCGCTAGGTGGGAGCGCACGCAGAGCAGCGAAGGGGAGGATGATGAGGAAGAGGCGGACAATAATGTAGATCGGAATTACAGCTAGTACGAATATGTCTGAAAGAGTGGTGCGAATCGTGACATTCCCCAGAGCCACACCCAGGATAAAGAGTGCTGCTACGAGCATGGGAATCACTGTAACCATTAGTGAGCATGCCCTCCACATCCACATTTCATTGGCCGTGGGGAAGTCTGTGTTCCAAGCTGCACAGTGGATGGCGCCAAAAATGCTGCCAACACAACACTCCATGATGAAAGCACGACGGGTACCGTCATGTGGACTGTCCTCCATGGACCAGAAGGCTGGTACCGAGGTGGATACCATAGAGTTATAGTCCTCGGGATAACCCCCAGTCACTGCAGCATAAAATCTTCTCCCCCAGGCTAAGTGTGGAGTGTTCAAGCCTGGTTCTAGTTCCTCCTCGACAGGTCCTATCCAGATGGGCTGCTCAACATCAAGAGGCTTCTTCCACCAAATTACCCAGATGAAAACATTGACGATGGCAAATGCCAATGTGGCAACTTCGAGCTCGGTGACAGGAAGGTGCTGGTGGACACGTGCGATGGACTGAGTGATGAACCAGAGCCCCTGCATAAGGGCCACGCCTTTGGAAAGCGCGTCCCCTTTGCTTTTGTCCATGATATCTGCCACTTTGACTTTACGTATTGCGGAAAGATATTCCGAACCGAGGACAGAGTCCTCGAGCTGTTTGAATGTGGCGATAGGATGTCCGACCTGCGACACAAATCCGCCCATGGAGAAAAAGAACCCGTGAGTGTAGCTGAGGTTGAATTCTGTGGGGGATTTCTTAGAACCATATAAGCCGAATGAGTCATGATATAATTACCGTTTGAAAGCCTCCACGCAACGAAAAGCTGTCGGGCAGCGAAGCCCACCATCACTTCCGGAGCAATGACTGCCATGAGCATCATCCACAGCCTTCGCCACCGGAGTGCCAGCCAATCCTGATCGGGTGGGGGGACATTTGGGTGCACAGACACCCAAGTGCACGCGAAGATTGTGGTGAGGCAGCCCCAGATGATGTCGAACATCTTGCGACAGTTGTTGATGTCGTCGCAGGAGTCGACCGACGTGCGGGGGTCCAGGCTCTGCGCAACGGTGGATTTCTTGGAGAGCGTGCAGACGAAGAGTAATACAAGAAGCATCCCGATTTATCTTATGAATTATTGGCAGGGTTATCTGACTTTGGAGGACCATCACTTACCTGCAACTAGCGTAGAAGTAGTGTGAGGAGTGAGGAAATAAGTCGTGGTCTGCCAGCCAGCTCTTAAGCCAGCTGCCGCACGGTCCACACGTGTGGAGACTTGCGGCCCAGTGCACAGTAGAGCGAGATGTCTTGGAACTCGGCGTGTGTGGTTCGTGGTAGCATTCAAGTTGCCAGAGTAAATTAAACTGTTGAAGAAAGCAGTTATTCCGAGCTCGAACCTCTTGGGCATGGGAACGAGGTGCCATAATTTCGTCGTCATGCGCATCGGTGCAGACCAGCCAGCGAGTCGCAGGTTTGAGAATGTGTCTCCATGAGCGGATGGGCACAAGATAACAGCATGTCATTCTAATTACGGCGCTGCCAGACTTAGGCGCCAGCGAGGGAGAATTAATTAAGGCTTGCATCGCCGTCACCGTCGATGAAAATCGGGGGCTGTTTTCCTCCTGCTTCCTTACACCAGACCATGGGTGAGTGATATATCACGCACCTGTGATCAGAGACGCGCCATGATGCATCATATCCGGTCACCTCAGAGATATGATATATCACCTTAGAGTATGTCCCTTTGGGGTTAAGAGTACCCAGAGCAAGCCAAAGAACTGTTTGGGAAACACGGCTGCCGAACATCAAGAGGTGGGGTGACATAAGAATTTGATCTTTGATGGCACAATGAGCTCGAGCTCTCGACGTCGCCATCAACGACGAGCAGGGTTGTTCTTCTGTTTGCGCTAATCGCACCCAGAATAGGGGGCCGGGAGGTTGTGATCGCTGTCCTAGTATTCAAGCTAGTCTGGTATAATAGTGTGGGCGTCAGCGGCCCCAATTGCACTTTTGTTCTACGAATCCGGGTACAAATCGCGCTCCACTTCTGCCCCCTACACTCTCAGTAGCGCGTGCCGCGGGTACAGTGTTGCGTGCAAGGACCTCCATGCGCACTGCAAATTTCGGAAGCTGCCTTGGATATTGTTTCAGAAAGAGCTACGTGGACTGTATATGCACGCCGGTGTGTGGATCACGGATCCTGATTCCCATGCACTCACTACACGAGACACGCACCAGAGATACTGCAGCAGGCGGATTGATTCTGATACCAATCCGAAAATGTAGCGGTAACAGAAATACCAGAATGTATGTATTCGATTTGGGATGAGTCAGAGTGTCTGCGCGTTGCATCGAGCGTCTTGCAGGCTCGACGCAGATTCGAATCGAATCGATCGGCGAGAGACTACTGGAAGCAGGAGTCCGAGTCCGAGAACCGGAAATGGGAATGTATGCGAATTTAATTATGAGCGTTGCGTGTTGCTCGGACGGGCTAGATGTGTTATGGGGTCAGCGGTGGCTTGGAATTTGATGCGGAAGATGGATTTACGCAGAAGATGACTTTACGCAGGAATACACGACTCGCGAAAATAGGAACGCCGTGCGCCTCCCGAAAATGCAAACACGGCGTGCCACCCCAAAAAATAAACCTACGAACGCAGAAAACTATCAGCGTGCTCTACGCCAAATTATGGAATAAATAAAATTCACGGCATTAAACACATAAATAAACCGCACAATGTGAGTTAAAGGGTGCCGAGGACATGCCCAACCTCCCGCATTGCTTGCTCACATGTAGAATTTGTTGACGAGGAAAGCGGACCCGCAACTGCGGTGATTAAACCGAGACCCTGCGTTTCATTTCGGCGTTCGGGAGCGGTGGGCAATCGTGCCAGAAACTGGCGTGAATATTGTTTTAGAAGGAGCTGTGAACAGGATGGATGAATGCCGATGCGTGGTCGCGGATCGCGAGGATGATCGACGACACACGAGCGACACGCGACAGCGATACTACACGTAGTCTGATGCGATTCGGGGTTTATCTATACGCAGGAAGTGGTGTTTACAAGAGCTTGATTTTCTTAAGCCTTGCCACAAAAGATCGGCGCGAAGTGTAGCAGCCAGAACAGACAAAGCGCAGGATTCCACCAGAAATCGGAGTTTCTGATGCGGAGAATCACAGTGTAAGCAATGCATCGCTGACGCCGTGTTGCCAGGACAGCCAAACACCCCCAATCCACGAGGCGGAGGAATGCGGTGTGGAGCCCGAGGGACATCGGTGTGAGTATTCGAATTGAAAGCGCCGGGATGCTGGAATTCGTGAGCCGCTTTGAGGGCGGTGAGTCCGAACTGAGTGTTTCGAGGGTAGAGAGGACGTACTACAAGCGTTTCAAGCCAATGAAAGGCCGCGTTTGGGACGAGGCGGTTGAAGAGAACGTTTGAGGGGTTTCATTTTGGGGAACAGCATAAGAACGGGAGACGTCCAAGCAGTCGTTGTGGTTGTTAGTGAGGCCGACAGCCGATGGATGGTTCAGTCAAACACTCGCACACACACTCCGCACTCCGTCCTCCTTTGTATTCTAGTCTTTGCACGCTATTTCTCTTTTCGTATCTTGGTCGAATCCTGAGTGGCATCGCTGACGGTCGGCGATTCAGGATGCCCGCCTCGTCGGCGCAGCACAAGCACGCGTCAGCCTCCAGCTCGCACCGCACCAGTGCCTAGGCGGCTTCGTCTTCGTCATCTAGCAGCAGGGCGCTTCCTCGGGCTCGGCAACCCCAAGGAGCGCGAACGCCAGCACATACGCGAGGCTGAGCGCCGCACCCCCTCCCTCTTGACTTTACACGAATCCGCCAGCCCAGCGAACACACCGCCGACCACAACTCCTTCTCCGGTCCCGCAGCCCACCAAGCGCGCACGGCAGCACCGCACGTCCGCGCACGCGCTCCGAGCGCCACTTCGCCGCGAGCACGCCGCCGTCGTCGTCCGAGCACTCGTCCTCCTCGCACGGGGCCGGCAACGACACGCTGCAACTCGCGCGCATGCCGAGTCGGCTGGGTGCGGATGGCCCGCTCGCAACATGGCTGAGCGGGTGGTTCGTGCATCTGGCAGGGAGCACATCTAATCTTTCGCTCACGGGAACGATCAGCCACGCGACGCAGCTCGCCTTGTCTGCCTCGTCGCCCACAGCCATACGCGCGTCCACCTCACGCAAGGCGAAGGCCCATCTGGCTCCTCGGCGTGCAGCTCCCGGGCTGGGGGCCCGAGTACGAGGCGCGGGTGGCTGCGGCGGCGAACACACGTCTTCTGGACACCACGCGCATCATCACCTCCCGACATTGGAGCACTCGACGGCGCGGCACGCCGCATCCACCTCTACCCCTTCAACTCCACCTCCACTTCACACTCGACCTTGCACCTCACTCACGCGGAAGACGGCGCAAACGACACCGCCATCTCCGTAGACTGGACGCCCGACGCGGGGCCCTGGCCCGCGACGTTCCGCGCACAGGTGTGGTGCACGTACCGCGCGGGGTTCGAGCCCATCCGCGACCTTCCCAGGCTGGGCGCGTTGCCCGCTGTGGGGGGGACGCCGGCGTGGGTGGGGGGTGTGTTTGGGGCAGGCAATGCACGAGAGCGAGGCGGGTAAAAGTAACGCCGGCGCCGGCGCTCGGGATGAGCCGCAGCCCGTCGCAGAGCGATTCGTCGTATAGGTGCGTTGCGCGTCTTTTCTTTCTTCCCTTCTTCTTCGAGATTCACTCCCGCGTCCCTCCCCCCTCTTTCTCCATTCGTCATTCCCTCTTTCTCGTCCTCTCCGTCCGTCATTCTCTCCATGCTGACATTGTCTTCTTCGGGACTCAGCTCGGTTTCCAGCGCGGGGCACTCCAGCACCTCCTCCGCCCCCACCCCCACGCCTGCTCCACCTCCACCTCGCACTCTCACTCGTCCGCCACCTCGACATCGACATCAAGCGGCGGCGGCACCAAGAAGTCCCGTCGCTCAGCGTCGGCGGCACGAAGGGCTGGACGAGCGACGCGGGGTTTGGGTGCATGCTGCGTACGGGCAGAGTCTGCTGGCGAGTGGTGACGGGCGCGGACGCGTTGGAGACGTAGGCGTTGGCTGCTTTACCCTCCCTGCCTCCACCCCTGCCTGGGTTTCGGACAAGAGAGAGAGCGGCGGTTTTCGCGCTCGCGCTTGCGCTGGGCGTTGCTTGCGACGCACTCGCGCGTTGCTCGTGGCGCCTTTCGTTGCCGCGTCTTTTGGCCTCCGCTTCGTCCGAGCAGAAACGCGTCCTTTTATATCTGCGCGTGTTCGTGTTTCGCGAGCACGCACATCTTTGCGTGCGCGCAGCCCTCGACGGGGAGCTTCTTCGCGCGCTTCGCTTTGAGCATCGCTGCCCGCCGCTACTTCGCGTCGTGGGTTGCGCACTTGACGCGCGATATTTCTGGCTTTGATTTGATTTTCATTTATATTTCTCGTTCTTTCGACTTCACATTCTCCTCCGTCCCTGCCCCACACAGGCTCCCACACTCCATCCATCTGTCCTACCCCCTTCATCCCCCGCATCTCCCGTTCCCAGCTTATCCTCTTTCTCGTCCATCCTCTTCTACTCTCGACTTCACTTCACGTCCCCAACACGTCCCCCACACCCACAAATTCATTTGATTATGTAATATTCCCCTCCCCACTTCATCTTCATCTCCCCCATCCTTCACCTTTGATCCTATCCCTCTTCGGGGGTGGAGGCCGGATGCCCTGCGCGTGTCTTCCCGCGGTCGGTTGGGGTGTTGCGACGATTTTGGCGTGGGTGGGGGTTTGGCGGCGTGCGGGTGCGCACGCACTTGCTACTTTTTCTCGGCGGCCGTTGGCATGCGGCGTTATTCTCCCCGGGGGGCGGAGGGTGGGTGCACCGCGCGCGTCTGCCCGTGGTCGTTTGGGGTCTGGCGGTGATTTGTGGTGGCAAGGGGTGTTTTGGTGTGCGGTGGCGTGGGGCGCACATGTATCGTCTTTTTTCTCCTGAGGATTTTGGCGGAGGCGGTATTCCTTGCGGGAGGTGGAGGGCGGGTGGTGGGCGTATGTTTGGGTGGGGTCATTTGGGGTGCGGGCGTCGGGGGTGTTTTCGGTGCAGGGTGGCGGGGGTGTTTGGTGCGCCAAGTCCGAGGTGTCTGGCGGGCTGGATTCACGCGAGCGCCTTATCCCTCACGGGAGGCGAACGCGTGGTGGCGAACGCTTCTCTGCCCGCTCTCTCTTTCTCTCTCGCCGTCGTCGTTCTTCATTCCTCATTCGTACTTTACTTATTTTTACTTCGCTTTAATTATTTCTTCCTCCCTTCGACGACGCTGGCTCTGCTTCCCCATAAACCCCTTCCCTTCCCACCATCCCATCACCCACGCGCGCCGCCCACGCCGCCCGCGCGCGCCTGCTCTCTTGATTCCTCGAAGCGCCGGGCGCGTCGTTCGGCGTGCACCGCATGCGCTCGCGGGCAAGGCCGCCGGCAAGGACGTGGGCATGTGATTTGGGCCCAGAGTGTTATTCGTGGACTCCGCGGGGTCTCTTTAGAAAAACCGCTCAGACAAGCACAGCTCGACCAGCCACCTCACCATGATCTTTGTGCGACTTCTAGCGCAGTGAAAATATTCACGAATTTATCACGTATAGGGCCGAGTGAGTTACTTATGAGCGCTCAAGATCGGGGAATCATCCGCACTTGTGCTAGTTTTCACTTTAGCAGGCCAGTTCCTCGCGTCTCGAGTGAATGCCGTTCCGCTCGGGAAGCCTTGAATTCCTGGTGATTCACGCGGTATGACAAGTTCCAAGATCCTAAGCCAAGTAGCATTCATCGCTTTGGAGCCGTCGAAAATGCTAAAATGATCGTGAAGGTGATAGTTTTAAGGAGGCGCAGGCGGAATGACAGAGATTATAGATGGAGCCGAGAGGCGTCGAGGGCGACTAGTTCTGTATCAATTGAGGCGGTTTGGGGTTGGAAAAGAGATGGTGGCGCGTATGAGCGGGGGATATCGGGTGCTACAATCCAAGCGAGGAAACACCGTTAATTTGGCAGTTCTCAATGCGTTGAAGTTTGGGGCCGTATGGGATGTGCATTGGGGGAAGAGACGAAAGTTTCGAGGTCCAGGTGATGGATTGGGATTCGCAACGGAACCCTGGCGAACGGGATAATGTGTTGCGCGT
Organism: Mycena vulgaris; assembly: GCA_029204335.1. Taxonomy (NCBI): domain Eukaryota; kingdom Fungi; phylum Basidiomycota; class Agaricomycetes; order Agaricales; family Mycenaceae; genus Mycena; species Mycena vulgaris. The sequence goes on along the minus strand of JARGYA010000040.1, from coordinate 25,805 downwards.
AGATTTAATCATCCCATGAGTCAGGGTGGGCCTCTGGATGAATCGGCATGAAGTGCGGGTGGAGATGGTAGCGAGTCCGGGGAAGTTGGAGCTTGAATTTGGAACCAGAACGCTATCACTGCGAAGAGTAGAATATTTGGGCGAGGGCGAGTTTGAGTTGAGTCTGAGTCCGAGCGGATATTCGGGTTCGAAGCTGCGGCGGGAAGTTGAGTGATTAATATCGGAGCGCTAGCCATCTTCGGGTTCGTACTCAGGCTCGTTGTGGCGAGTGGATGCGCGTGCCAGCTTAATTTTGAGGCGGGGCGATTCTGAATATGAGGCGGCGAAGGGAGTGGGATAGACGTCGAGCTGGTGCAAGTGTTAGTAGTAAGACAGGACCGGGGCGTAGGCATTTCGGGGGCGCGCGGGAGGAGACATGGTCTGCACGCAATTGAGGGGAGGGGCTGCTTTGTTTTTTGCCGGTGCGATTTTCAAGTGTGAGTGCGAGGTTGAAGGCGAGGGCGAGTTGGAGTTTCCCCAGTTCGAGTGCTTGTGCGGGTTGGAAGTTTGAGGTTGAGTTCTGCGTTCGATTCACCCGCCGCGTAGATGTGTATATGCATGCGTATAGACCCAGATGAATTAGTACGTTGGGTGGGGCGTCGGAATCAGGATCCAGAGCGGGCGAAGGCTTGTGTTGGATGTGGTTGCTGTTTAAATTGGTTTGTATTGAGAATCAGATGCGGACTGGGTGCATCAGGGTTGGTTTGAACTTTGGAGAGGAAGACTCGGAGACGCATAGACACTAGCCATGAGCGTCGGACGACACCCGCGAAGGTGAGCTTGAACGAGTTGGAGTTTCGGGTTCGGGCTAGATCAATGGAGGTTGAGGTTGAGGTTGAGGGGGATTTGAGGTCTGAGAGGATATTCATTCGATTCGCCCCGCCGCGTAGAATGCGTGTGGATCCAGTTGAATTACTACGCTTCGGAGTCAGGGCGGGACGAAGGTTTAGGTGTGCTGCTGAGATGCGTGATTGCGTTGGTTTGTGTTGAGAATCAGAGGCGGACGTGGTGCGTCGGGGTTGGTTTGAACTTTGGAGAGAAGAACTCGGAGCAAACTTGAAGGCGCATCGGCATGGACGTCAGACAACTTGGGATTCGGATAAATTTGAGGACAACTGGAAGGAATCGTACCGCACTGCGCATCGAAGTTTATCTCGTGGCGCGCGCTGATAAGAGTTTGACTTTGTGTGCGTACCTACTTATGAACGGCCCCGGCGTGTGGTGAGGAGATGGAGGAGGGATTTCTCTTGCATCCCATCTGTGTTCTGCAGCATTCAGAGCCACATATCCCTCATTTTTGAGCTTTGAATCCAGGGGGTTTACCAGAGTCGCAACTACGGCAGCGATACAGAACCGGCGTCCAAAATCGCCTCGCCGGAGCGAAATTTTCGAGGCCGAGTTCTCTGGTTTGGTGCGTACGCCTTGGATGAATCTAAGTTGCTCAGCGCGCGGCGGGCGGAATCGATGAGATATATGTGGGTGGGGATGGCGGCTGTTGAGTGTCGAGCGGAGGTCTGAAGTTTGAGGGCTACGTTCGAGTCGCCCCGCTGCGCGTATATGCGTATGAATTTGTGGATTTGATTACCCTTTAAGCCTTGAGGCGTGAGCGATTGTGTGATTGAAAGAGAAGAGAGGAGGTCCGGAGCCGGATGCGCTGCGCTTCGTACGTGCGTGAACGCCTTGAGGTAAGAATAAGTTATGTATTCTAGTCTGAGTTCGGGTGAGTGAGGGGAGCGGAAAGCGCGCTGGGACGAGCGACGAGCGAGTCGGTAGAAAGCCCGTTCGCTTTTTGCAGAGGTTCAAGTTCGTAGATCGAGCAAAAACAAAGCAGAAATTAAACCGAGATGCAGCGGTGAGGCATTCGGAGGAAGAACTGGGCGTGCGGGGATTCGGGAGCCCAGTAATGGGGACGCAGATAATTTCTATGGGTGAATAGATCCCGATTCAAAGTCGGATTGAGGTTTGAGGGCAGTTGGGTTTAAGTATGGTCGAAGTTAGTTGGGTTGTGGGTCCGTTTGGAGAGTCAGCGACCAGTCCGTGTAACTCCGGGGTTTGGCCAGGCGTGTTGAATGCTAGCATGTCGACAACGTTTCTTGGCTCCGCATCAGACGACGGCGTGCATTGGGATCCACCATAGTTTATATATCTCCAAAGGATAGCCTAGTATGGGCATGCCGGCGGAGGAGTGGTCTGGTCGGCCGGTGTTTTAAGAATCTAGGTTGTCCTGTTTAAGAATCTAGATGGTCTTGAGATGAGAGATAAATGGTGGCGAGAGCACTGGGTTAGACTTTGCTGGGGAGGTACGAGGTGCGACTCTGATTCAAAGTGTTACATGGGAGGAAGGGGAGCAGATAACGAGAAAGGAAGGGGCCGGATTTGGTTTCGAGTTTGCGGGTGGTGGAACTTGAAGCCCTGAGGGCCATGAAGAAAGGGGTAAGATGAATAGAGATCACCAGGCAGGGATACACATCCACCCGGGTGTGGATTTGGAGCACGCTCTGATCCGGCATCGAGGAACAAAGGTAGGAGAGTGGCTTTAAATCCAAGATGGGATAAACGAGGAGACACGTCATCGTGCGCCGCGCATCGAGGCAGACCAGCCAGCGGGTGAGGCCTGCAATGCATTGGCGTAAAATGTGGGGATGAGCTCAGAATAAAATGTGGGTGTATCTTCCAGGGAGGAGGCGGGCAATTTGGAGGTTGTAACCTGGAATCGGTAGGTGGCAGACTGGAGTGGTGACAGACTGCCAGTGAGTGCGGCAGCTTGGATGCATTCATGTAGGATTCATCATTCATCACAGGGCTACTGGAGTCTAGGTGGGGGTGGGCTCGGTCCTTGGGCCGTGGAGCAGCACATGTTTGGCGAACGAAAAAAGTTGGCACGAAGGAGGTCGGCACCTGCCGGCGGAGATTGAATTAGTTGAGTTTAACCATCAACACTTCAATGGATTATAAATATTATCCAACTCGTCTTTATTCAAAGTGTGTCGATGCTGGTTACATTCTAAAAGATAAATTTGAAAGGTATTTGAAGGAAAAAAACATCAGGGCAAGATAAGTACAACTGCAAAAGAGTCGAAAAATTGTTTGCTAAAGTGGCCGTGTACAAGAAAGAATAACGGCCGTGTGGGTGTGCCACTGAGTCCAGCGCTAGAGGTGTGGGATGTAGACGCTCCAGTTCACATCTGTGAACACCCCGGGAGGGAGGGCGCGCAAAGCAATGAAGGGGAGGATGATGAGGAAAAGTCGGGCGATGATGTAGGTTGGAATCCCAGCTATGGATATGACTACCAAAATTGTGAGAATTGTGTAATTCTCTGCATCGTCATCCAGGTAGGAGAATGGAGCTGGCAACATGGGAATTGCTGTAACCAGTAGTGAGCATGCCCTCCACATCCACATTTCAGCAGTTGAGGAGAAGTCCGTGTTCCAAGCTGCACAGTGGATGGCCCCAAAAATGGTGCCGACAAAACACGCCATGGCAAAACCACGGCGGCCAACATCGGCATGTGCACTCTCCATGGACCAGAATGATGGTACCGAGTTGGATTCCATAGGGTTATAGTCTGGTTCGACATAACCCCCAGACACTGCACCAGCAAATTTGCCCCACCAGTCCAAGTGTTGAGTTGTCGAGCCTGGCTCTGGTGCCTCCTCCACAGGCCCTATCCAGATGGGCTGCTCAACATCAAGAGGCTTCTTCCACCAAATCACCCAGATGAAGATGCTGACGATGGCAAACGCCAATGTGGTAACTTCGAGCTCAGTGACTGGAAGGTGTTGGTGGACCCGGGCCAGGCATTGAGTGATGAACCATAGCCCCTGTGTAAGGGCTATGCCTTTTGACAATGCATCTCCTTTTCCTCGTCCCATGATATAATCTGATTTTACAGTGCAGATCTCATCTTGATATTGCTGGCCGATTGGGCCATCAAGTTGCTTCATAGTCGTAATTGGGTGTCCAGCTCGCGAGACAAATCCACCCATGGAAAAGAATCCGTGAGTGAGTGTGACCTTGAACTCTGTGTGAAATTAGTTAGGACTGCATAGAGCCAAAGGGCCACACATACTTCTCGAGAACTTCCAAGCCACAAATAATTGACGGGCTGCAAACCCCACCATCAACTCCGGAGCTATAACCGCAACCAGCATCATCCCCAGCCTTCGCCGCAGACGTGCCAGCCAACCCTGGTCGGGAGGAGGTACATTCGGGTGTACAGAGACCCAGGTGCATGCAAAAATAGTGGTGAGGCAACCCCAGATGATGTCGAACATCTTGCGACAGTTGTTGATGTCATCACAGGAGTCAACCGATGCGCGGGGGTCCAGAGTCTGTGCGGTGGTCGATCTTTGGGAGAATGTGTAGATGAGGAGGAGGATGAGCATTGTCTATCCTTGCGCAGTAGTGTCCGGAAGCAAGATGAAAAGGTGTTGGAAAGCTGTGGTGGCAGGGCAAGACACATCATATCAGTCGGCAATCCCGTCGTTCATCGGAATCTGATGGTCCATTGGATTCCAACGGGTAGAATTTTTTCATCTCTCTCTTTTATCACATTCCAATGCGCAGCTTCTTGACCGACGGGTTAGAAACCTATGTCTCGCTACATTTTACATTTTTTGAAAGCCACTAGCGGGCGTAAAAGCAAAAACGCCATTTTTGACCGTTGGAATCCTTTGGATATGCAACCCATCAACATCTGATGAACGATGAGATAGCCGTGTAATTCCGGCGCTCAGCAGACTGCGGCTCGAGGGCGTCGCGCCCGCTGACGCAGGGCATTGCTGTAAGGCGCGTGGCTGCGTCTGCCTGCCTCCAAGGTCCAGGGTTGAGCAAATCCGAAATTACCAGTCGACAGTAGGGAGATAGAGAGCTCGGAGGATCTCGGCCGGAATCTCGGACCGAGTATCCGACAATTCCGTGGCATCCCCGTTAGAAATTGCTTCCCATACTCCTCTCGACAACGAGAACGCCGCGTTCCCGCGGGCCTGCTCTGGCCATTATCGCTGGAGTATTGTGCGTTGTCCGAGTCCGTCAAAATGCAGGGGAGCGCTACCTGCCTCGCGCTGTTTTGGATACCGTTCTAGCGACATTGAGCGCCTCCGCGTATGTTCTTTGAACTTCTTTCCCTCTTTGAGTTTCATGTTGACTGTGCCGCGGCAGGATGGCTCGCCGTTCCGACGACTCAGCGAAGCCCCGAAAACATCGAGGCTCTTCTCAATCGACAGTGCAATCTTCCAGGTCGCGACCCACCCGCCTTCTCTGCGCCATCGCACCGCGACCACCACCATGACTCGCGTCTGCGGTTCCGCGACGACCGCGACGACGCCCCGACGCCCGGCGCGCTCTCCCTCCCGCGCGCGCGCGCGCGCCCGCCCTTCACCGACATCGCGCGTGACGCCCTTCTCGCCGCGGCCCCCGAGCTCTCAAACGTCGCCGCCGAGTTCGTCCGCCACGGCCTGCGCGCAAAGGCCCGCAGACGCCCGCCTGTATCCCAGCCCTGGCGCCCTCCCCACCTTCCTCCCGCGCTCACACCTCCCTGCCGCGGTCACCGTCCCCTGCGCGCGTCCCCGGGCCCCAACCTCGTCTCGTACCCTACACACACGCGCCCGCCTCAGACTCAAAAGGCAAAAAAGGGGAGGGGAGCGCGACGCGGCGCACGGTCTTCCCGGTGCACGCGGTGGTGCTGGCCGCGTACTGCGCGAAGATCCCGCGCCTGCTGCCCTCTGCCCCGAGCGCGGCGTCACGCACCGCGAGCGCGATGCTCCCCGTGCTCCCGCTGACGCTCCTCCCCCGCACGCCTTCGCCATCCTCCATGCCTTCATGTACACCCACCGCCTCGCCCCCACCTTTCTATCCTCCTCCTCTTCTGCCCCTCGCGCCTCCTCGTACTCGCACTCCGGCTCTCGCCCGCACGGAGAGGAGCTCACCCACGCCACCCTCCGCGCGACCCTCTCCTCCCTGCCCGTCCTCCCCGCCTCGCCTCGCACCTCTGCGCCGCCTTCTCCTCCAACCTGAGGAGCTGTGCAAGGACATGGTGGCGCTGGGCGTGTACGACCCCGAGCTGTGGAACGCACTCGATCTGGCGTGGGAGGTTGTGTTGGGGGCGCTGGATTTGTCAGAGCAGTAGGGAGGGATGGGGAGTAATGCGACCCGCGAGGTGCGAGTCGCGGCGAAGGAGGCGACCAGCCGCGACCCGTGACTCTTCATGTAGCGCTCGACGCAGTGGGATAGACCCCAAACCGCATCCCTACCCTTCTCCACTCCTCATCCTCCTACCCTTCCTCTTCTCATTTTTCATTTCCGCGGCCTCGACAGTGTATCCTATACTTATCTCCCCACTACACGTCCCCTCTACCCACACTACTTCCACTACGCCTCTACACATCCACTGGCTCCGCATACCCGCATTGATTGTCCACACCACACCATGTAGCACCTACTGTCTCCTGTTTCTATACGTGACTGTGATACGAGAATTGTTTCTATACGATGACGATGATACGCAATACAAAGTCTGGTCGACTACACTATCCCATGCTAATTTACTAGCACGTAAAGCAATGCTAAGTCCTCCCGTGAAGCGCGGCTCGTCGCGAAGAAATGAGAGCGCGGGAGTCGCGAACGAAGCGCGAGCACAACCGAGAGGTACGCGAAGGGGTAGTCGCTGCGGGTCACTGTGCTACGACGCGTGGGGGCAGGGCAGAGCAGAATAAATTTCCAGGCGGAATGCCCGGAAGCGGAATAAGATTAACACCAGCCTGCAGACGGGCAGCGCGCGGGAGGGACGTGCGAAGAGTCAGACGACTAGCCCAGTCCAAGTCCAAGGTTGGATTTGTGATTTTGGAGGACGGGCGTAGCGGGCGGCGCGGAGAGATGGAGAGAACACCGAGACTGGGAGAGAACACAGTGGCCGAGAGAACGCCGGCCATTGAAAGGTGAGGTCCGAGCTGAGATGGGAGGGGAGAGAGAACACCGGGGCAGAGGAACAAGCTAAGAGGGACGAAGCACGGAGATCGAGGCGTACATGACTCCGATCGAGGAAGGCGTCTGGCTTCGATTCACCCCGAGCCGAGTCGTGCCCGAGCCCGAGCGAGAACGCTCGCACCGCGGCCGCGGAGGAGGAGTGCCCTCCATCAGATTCAGGAGTAGAATGGTTGGGCGAGGGCGAGGGCGGGTGGATATTCATTCGAGTTTGAGTGGATATCGAGTCCTGAGTCCGGGCAGATATTCGAGTCCGAGTTCGAGCTACGGGGTGCAGTTGCAGCTGGCAGTTGAGCAATAATATTGGAGTGTTATGCAGTTACTAGGCTTCTTCGTATTCGTGTTCGTACTTATTCGTTTACGTTTTGGCATTCGTGTACTCGCGAGCGCAGGCCAATTTCGTTTTTGAGGCAGTGTGATTCCAGATATGCAGACGCGAAGGGAGGTAGGGGGCGCAGCTATTGAGGTTAACATCGGCTACCAAGAGAGGACCGGGGCGTAAGCATTTCGGGGAGGACGCAGGAGGAGGCTTGGAGGCTTGGACTGCGCGCAATCGACGGGACGGGCTGTTCTTTTCTAATTGAAGGGTGAGTTTTAACGAGCTCGAGTGCGAGGTTGAGTGCAAGTTGCGGGCTTCGAGGGCGAGTGTGAGGGTGGGGTTGAGGTTTGACTTCGGAGGATATTCATTCGATTTGATTCTCCCCGCCGGGTAGATCCGTGTGGAATCAGATAAATCAGTGGGCCTCGGAATCAGGATTCAGGGCGGGTGAGGCGAAGGCTTTGAGATGCGCGGTTCACGAGAGACGCGCCAGAGATACTGCAGCAGGTGGATTGATTCCGATACCGATCTGTGCAAGAGAGTGATTTTCCTGAGACTGACGGAGAATCGGCGCCAAATCTAGAGAATCAGAGACGGCGCTCCGGAAATCGGAGCGTTGAGGTGGGTGACTAGAATGTGGGGAATCCGAAAACGTAGTGGTAACAGAAACACCAGGATGTATGTATTCGATTTGGGATGAGTCAGAGTGTCTGTGCGTTGCATCGAGCGCCTTGGAAGCGCGACGCATATTTGAATCGAATGGATCGGCGAGAGACTACTGGAAGCAGGAGTCCGAGTCCGAGAACTGGAAATGGGAATGTATGCGAATTTGATTTTGAGCGTTGAGTGTTGCTTGAACGGGCTAGATATGTTATGGGGGTCAGCGACGGCTTGAAAATTTACGCGGAAGATGGGTTTACGCAGAAGATGATTTTACGCAGGAATACACGACTCGAGAAAATAGGAACGCCGTGCGCCTCCAGAAAAAGCAAACACGGCGTGCCAACCCGAAAAAGAAACCTACGAACGCAGAAAACTATCAGCGTGTTCTATGCTAAATTATGGAATAAATAAAACTCACGGCGTTAAACACACAAATAAACCGCATAATGTGAGTTAAAGGGTGCCGAGGACATGCCCAATCTCCTGCATTGCTTGCTCACATGTACAGTTTGACGAGGAAAGCGGGCCCGCAGCTGCGGCGATTAAACCGCGACGCCGCGTTTCATTTCGGCGTTTGGGAGCGGCGGGCATTCGTATCAGAAACTGGCGTGAATATTGTTTGATAAAGAGCTGTGAAGAGGATGGATGAATGCCGATGCGTGGATCGCGAATGACGAGGATGATCGACGACACACGAGCGACACGCGAGAGCGATACTACACATAGTCTGATGCGATTCGGCGTTTATCTATACGCAGGAAGTGGTGCCTACAAGAGCTTGATTTTCCTAAGCCTTGCCAGGGAAGATCGGCGCGAAGTGTAGCAGCCAGAACAGACGAAGAGCGGGATTCCACCAGACATCGGAGTTTCTGACGCGGAGAATCACAGTGTAAGCACGCAGTGTTGCCAGGACAGCCAAACACCCCCAATCCACGAGGCGGAGGAATGCGGTGTGGAGCCCGAGGGACATCGGTGTGAGTATTCGAATTGAAAGCGCCGGGATGCTGGAATTCGTGAGCCGCTTTGAGGGCGGTGAGTCCGAACTGAGTGTTTCGAGGGTAGAGAGGACGTACTACAAGCGTTTCAAGCCAATGAAAGGCCGCGTTTGGGACGAGGCGGTTGAAGAGAACGTTTGAGGGGTTTCATTTTGGGGAACAGCATAAGAACGGGAGACGTCCAAGCAGTCGTTGTGGTTGTTTGAGGCCGACAGCCGATGGATGGTTCAGTCAAACACTCGCACACACACTCCGCACTCCGTCCTCCTTTGTATTCTAGTCTTCTTTGCACGCTGTTTCTCTTTTCGTATCTTGGTCGAATCCTGAGTGGCATCGCTGACGGTCGGCGATTCAGGATGCCCGTCTCGTCGGCGCAGCACAAGCGCGCGTCAGCCTCCAGCTCGTACCGCACCAGTGCCCAGGCGGCTTCGTCTTCGTCATCTAGCAGCAGGGCGCTTCCTCGGGCTCGGCAACCCCAGGGAGCGCGAACGCCAGCACATACGCGAGGCTGAGCGCGGCACTCCCTCCCTCTTGACTTTACACGAATCCGCCAGCCCAGCGAACACACCGCCGACCACAACTCCTTCTCCGGTCCCGCAGCCCACCAAGCGCGCACGGCAGCACCGCACGCGCTCCGAGCGCCACTTCTCCGCGAGCACGCCGCCGTCGTCGTCCGAGCACTCGTCCTCCTCGCACGGGGCCGGCAACGACACGCTGCAACTCGCGCGCATGCCGAGTCGGCTGGGTGCGGATGGCCCGCTCGCAACATGGCTGAGCGGGTGGTTCGTGCATCTGGCAGGGAGCACATCTAATCTTTCGCTCACGGGAACGATCAGCCACGCGACGCAGCTCGCCTTGTCTGCCTCGTCGCCCACAGCCATACGCGCGTCCACCTCACGCAAGGCGAAGGCCCATCTGGCTCCTCGGCGTGCAGCTCCCGGGCTGGGGGCCCGAGTACGAGGCGCGGGTGGCTGCGGCGGCGAACACACGTCTTCTGGACACCACACGCATCATCACCTCCCGACGTTGGGGCACTCGACGGCGCGGCACGCCGCATCCACCTCCATCCTCCAATTCCACCTCCACTTCACACTCGACCTTGCACCCCACTCACGCGGAAGACGGCGCAGACGACACCGCCATCTCCGCCCACTGGACGCGCGACGCTGGCCCGTGGCGTTCCACGCGCAGGTATGGTGCACGTACCGCGCGGGGTTCGAGCCCATACGCGACCTGCCCGGGCTGGGCGCGTTGCCCGCTGTGGGGAGGGACGTCGGCGTGGGTGGGGGGTCTGTCTGTGGGGCAGGCCACGCGCGAGAGCTAGGCGGGTGAAAGTAACGGGCACGCGCCGCCGCCCGGGATGAGCCACAGCCCGTCGCAGAGCGGTTCGTCGTATAGGTGCGTTGCGCGTCTTTTTTTTCCTCCCTCTTTCTTCTTCGACATTCCTCTCCTCTCTTTCTCCATTCATCATTCACTCTTTCTCGTCCTCTCCGTTCGTCATTCTCTCCATGCTGACGTTGTATTCAGCTCGGTTTCCAGCGCGGGGCACTCGAGCACATCCTCCCCCCGCCCCACGCCTACTCCACCTCCACCCCGCACTCTCACTCGTCCACCACCTCGACATCGACATCAAGCAGCGGCGGCACCAAGCAGAAGCGGTGGTCTCTCCCGTCGCTCGGCGTCGGCGGCACGAAGGGCTGGACGAGCGACGCGGGGTTTGGGTGCATGCTGCGGATGGGCAGAGTGTGGTGGCGAGTGGTGGCGGGCGCGGACGCGTTGGAGACGTAGGCGTTTTCGCGCTTGCGTTTGGGCTGGGCATTGCTTGCGACGCTCTCGCGCGCTGCTTGCGGCGGCTTTCGTTGCCGTGTCTTTTGGCCTCCGCTTCACCCGAGCAGAAGCGCGTCCTTTTTTATCTGCGCGTGCTTCGCATTTCGCGAGCGCGCACATCTTTACGTGCGCGCAGCTCTCGAAGGGGAGCTCCTTCGCGCGCTTCGCTTTGAGCATCGCTGCCCGCCGCTCCTTCGCGTAGTGGATTGCGCGCGATTTAACGCGCGATATTTCTGGCTTTGATTTGATTTTGATTTTATAATTTTTGTTTTGTTTTTTCGACTTACATTCTCCTGCGTCCCCGGCCCCATACCTCCCACACCCCATCTATCTGTCCTACCCCCTTCGTCCCCCGCCCTTTCCCGCTCCCTGCCTATCCTCTCCCTCGTCCATCCTCTTCTACTCCCGACTTCACTTCACGCCCCCACACCCACAAATTCATTTGATTATGTAATATTCCCCTCCCCCCACTTCATCTTCATCTCCCCCATCCTTCATCTTTGATCCTATCCCTCTCCGGGGGTCGAGGCCGGATGCCCTGCGCGCGTCTCCCCGCGGTCGGTTGGGGTGTTGCGGCGATTTTGGCGTGGGTGGGGGTTTGGCGGTGTGCGGGCGCGCGCGCACTTGCTACTTTTTCTCGGCGGCCGTTGGCATGCGGCGTTATCCTCCCCGGGGGGTGGGGGGTGGGTGCACCGCGCGCGCCTGCTTGTGCTCGTTTGGGGTCTGGCGGTGATTTTTGGTGGCAAGAGGTGTCTTGGTGTGCGGTGGCGTGCGGGCGCACGTTTTCTCTTGAGGATTTGAGCGGAGGCGGTATTCCTTGCGGGAGGTGGAGGGTGGGTGGTGGATGGGTGTTTGGGTGGGGTGCGGGCGTCGGGGGTGTTTTCCGTGCAGAGTGGCGGGGGCGTTTGGTGCGCCAACTCCGAGGTGTCTGGCGGGCTGGATTCGCGCGGGCGCCTTATCCCTCGCGGGAGGCGAACGCTTCTCTGCCCGCTCTCTCTTTCTCTTTCGCCGTCGTCGTTCTTCATTCTTCATTCGTACTTTACTTAGACTTATTTTTACTTCGCTTCAATTATTTCTTTCTCCCTTCGACGCTGCCTCTGCTTCTCCACAGACCCCCTCCCCTTCCCACCACCCACGCCCGCCGCCCACACCGCCCACGCGCGCCTGCTCTCCTGGTTCCTCGAAGCGCCGGACGCGTCGTTCGGCGTGCACCGCATGCGCTCGCGGGCAAGGCCGCCGGCAAGGACGTGGGCATGTGATTTGGGCCCGGCGCGGCGGTGAGTGCTATTCGGGGACTCCGCGGGGTTTCCTTAGAAAAATCGCTCAGACAAGCACAGGTCGACCAGCACGAGTTCTGTATCAATTGAGGTGGTTTTGGGTTGGAACAGAGATGGTGGTGCGTATGAGCGGAGGATATAGAGTGCTACAATCCAAGCGAGTTGATTTGGCAGTTCTCAGTGCGTTGAAGTTTGGGGCCATATGGGACGTGCGTTGGGGGAAGAGACGAAAGTTTCGAGGTCGAGGTGATGAATTGGGATTCATAACGGAACTCTGGCGAACGGGATAATGTGTTGCGCGTAGATTTAATCATCCCATGAGTCAGGGTGGGCCTCTAGATGAATTAGCATGAAGTGCGGGTGGAGATGGTAGCGAGCCCGGGGAAGTTGGAGCTTGAATTTGGAGCCAGAACGTTATCAACGCGACGAGTAGAATATTTGGGCGAGGGCGAGTTTGAGTTGAGTCTGAGTCCGAGCGGATATTCGGGTTCGAGGCTGCGGCGGGAAGTTGAGTCTTGATTAATATCGGAGCGCTAGCCATCTTCGGGTTCGTACTCAGGCTCGTTGTGGCGAGCGGATGCGTGCGCCCGCTTAATTTTGAGGCGGGGCAATTCTTGATAAGTATGAGACGGCGAAGGGAGTGGGATTGATGTCGAACTGATGCAAGTGTTAGTAGTAAGACAGGACCGGGGCGTAGGCATTTCTGGGGTACGCGGGAGGAGACGTGGACTGCACGTAATCGAGAGGAGGGGCTGCTTTGTTTTTTGCCGGTGCGATTTCAAGTGTGAATGCGAGGTTGAGGGCGAGTGCGAGTCGGAGTTTCCCCAGTTTGAGTGCTTGTGCGGGTTGGAAGTTTGAGGTTGAATTCTGCGTTCGATTCACCCGCCGCGTAGATGCGTATATGCATGCGTAGACCCAGATGAATTAGTACGCTAGGTGGGGCGTCGGAATCAGAACCAGGAGCTAGGGCAGGCGAAAGCGTAGGTGTGGTGTCGGGATACGTGTGTTGGGATGCTGACTGGATGCATCAGGGTTGGTTTAAAGTTTGAACGTTGGAAAGGACGATTCGGAGGCGCATAGACAGGCGTCGGACAAATTGGGATGTGGATAAATTTGAGAAGGAGTCGGGGAGGAGGAGAGCCACGAGCGCATCAATGGACCACCACGGGGTCTGAGGGGGAAGAGTCTGCGGAATCGTGCGTTACTTCGTAGCGCGGGCTAATATTAATGAGAATTGTGTACGTACTCATGAATGGCTCCGGAGAACGGTGGAACTTAGAGGGGATGGATTCTGGTGCATCCCGCTTGTGATTCTGTTTCAGGCTCCCGTCGGGGGGGGGAGGGAAGGGGAGGTGATGTTCTGGGTCGTCCCGCTTCGAATCCCGGACGAGTGGATTAGCCAAGTCGCGGCGGACAAGTGCGGCGGCGATACGGAGCCGGAACCAAACTTAACTTGGCGCAGCGAAATATTGGAAGGCCGACTTTCCTGGTTCACGATGTAAATGAATCAATGGGTGTTGAGCGCGCAGCGGGCGGGATCGAAGAGATATATATGAGGCCTATGGAGTGTCGAGCGTGAATTTCGAGTTGAAGTTTGATCATGAAAGTCCTTCGAGGATTCGGATTCGTTCGATTCGGCCCACCGCGCGGATATCGGGATGAATTTTGGGATTTGATGAGCTCAGAGCAATTGGCCAATTCCGTGGTTGAGAGAAAAGAGCCATAGCAGGATCGGATGCGCTGCGTTTGAACGGCTCGAGGTGGGCCTGCGGTGTCCTCCAGGGAAGAACAAGTCTTGAGTGCAAGCGAGCTGAGCTGGAACGCACGCGCACTTTGGGCGGCGTTGCGATGCGATGAGCGATTCATTAGAAAGCCCGGAGTCCTTCGTCGGGACCTTCGTAGATGGAACAAAACGAAAAAAAAAACAGAAAGCGAGATGCGGCAATAAGGAAAGGCTGGGCGTGCCGAGATTCAGGCGCATCCAGTAATGGGGACGCGGGGAATTTCTATGGGGTAATTTGTATAGGCGAATAGTTCCAGATTAAAGTCAGAGTTGAGCGTTGGGTTTGAGGGTCCGCGAAAGTCGATGGTCTGTGTAATCGTGAGTATGCTCAGGGCGTGTTCAATGCTGGCAGGCCGAGAACGGGCGTTACTTGGTTCTGTATCTGAACGGCGTCCAGTGGGATCCACGGCAGTCTGGATATATCTCCCGAGGAGGGCCTAATATCGGAGGTTTGCTGCCAGCAAGAGATGTCGGATGGTGTATGAAGAATCTCGTGGCCAGTGGTGGGATTGGGTTGGTTGGGAGAAGGGGGTGGGGTGCGCTTCGGATTCGACCCGTGAACGAATCCGCATTGGAGGCAGGGTGAAGACGAGGGGAGCAGATGGCGAGAAAGGATTTAACTTTGGAGCGGAAGTTTGGGTTTCGAAATTGCGGAGGCCCATGGGTAAAGTGGCTGTGATGGCGGGCTCGAGCGGGTTTTTCTAATGGATATGCAGGAGCCAGTGGGAGGGCCCTGATAGACAAGGGCAGTTTTATGGACATACTTGGGACCAGGGAGAAGTTCGAGCGAGCTGGAAGGTGTGTTCGCACGATGGACGGGAGATTCCCGTTGCATGATGCGCGGGCATCATAGATGAAACAAAACAAGACAGAACTTAAACCGAGGAGGTACAGGGTTCGGGCGCGTGCCGGGATTGAACGCAGGTACTTTCTACGGATGAATAGATCCTATTCGAAGTCGGTTTGAAGTTTGAGGTCAGTTGGATGACGAGAAAGGAATTGACGTTGAGACCGAGGTTGGTTTAATTTCAAGCTCACAAGTAGAAGCCTGCAGGGGCATGAGGAAAGAGGCCACGGTGGCGTGCGAGCGGGTTTTGCTACGGACATGCAGGAGCAAGCCGGAGGGCGCGGATAGACGCGGAGCAGTCGGATAGGCGTAGGAACACAACTTGAGCTCACAAGAAGGGACGCGCATTGATCCGCAGCATGCGCTAGGCTGGCGTCGAGGAACAAAGGAGGACTAGCGATTTTGGATCCAAGATGGGATGATTGTGGATAAACGAGAAGAAACGTCATCGTGCGCCGCGCGTTGATGCAGACCGCTTTGCTTTCAATAATGCAGCACAACGTCCGGATGGGTGGGTACAAGCCATGGCACACCCGATTGTCAGGGGGATGCGGGCGGTTTGGAGGTTCTAGCCCGGAAGCGGTAGGTGGCAGACTGGAGGCGTTGGCAGACTGAGCGGGACAGGCTGTATGGATTCATGCATGCTCCATAACGAAGGAGCGAATTGAAGTCATAGAGAATCAGCTCAGTCCTTGGGCCTTGGAACAGCGCGTGTTTGACGAACGAAGAAATCGACATGGGAGTCAGGACGAAGGAGGTCGGCACTTACCGGCGGAGATTGAATCAGTTAAGCTCAACATCAATGGATCACAGTTATCATCTAACTCATTCATTTTGATTGTGCAGAAGTTGGTTATATATATTCTACGAAGTTAATTTGAAAGGAATTTGAAGAAAAAACAACATCGGCCCGAGCTAAGTACAACTGTAAAAGACTCGAAAGATTGACCATGAAAGTAAAGTGTCCGTATTTAAGACAAAAAATAATGGCCATGTGGGTGCGCCGCCGAGGCCCGAGTTAGAGGTGCGGGATGTAGACACTCCAGTTCACATCCACAAAGGTGCTAGGTGGGAGGGCACGCAAAGCAGTGAAGGGGAGGATGATGAGGAAGATGCGGGCGATAATGTAGATCAGGATCCCAGCTAGGGCTATGACTCCCAAAATTAGGGACAGTCAGAGTAGCGGTTTTGAGGCGGTTCTGACGGTCGGTTCTGATGGCGGTTCTGGATTTTAATAAGCGTGGGAAAACCGTCGAGAACCGGAACCGCCTTCGAAATGCAGAACCTCCTCTGGAGGAAGTTTTACAACGGTTCTCACAGGCGGTTCCGGTTCTCAGTCAGTAATCTTTACTTTCACTATCATTGGCGTTGTGACTAGATTTACTGCTGACTAATCTGGCGCACCTTTCCTCTCCCCATTCCGAGTCCACTCATCCACTCCTTTTGAGTCCGCCGTCAGGCTATTATCTGGCAATGGGAGGTAAGCCTAAGCGGGCTGCCACCATTTTGAAAAAGGCCAAAGATGTTGCCAGCATTGCAGCTGAGGAAGATCGTGAAGTGGACGAGAAACCACCCCCAAAAAAGAGAGGCTCCTTTGTGATTCCGGATGTACCATTTCAAGAGCTTGTTTGCGCGCCCGCCGCATCGCGTGGCGGTGGGCATGATGGATTAGGTGCATAGCCACAGCAGTCAAGAAATAATTTATTTAGTCGCTAAAATTTATAAAGGCCTGGTCAAAACCGACAATGGAACCGTCTTGAAAAGTAGGTCAGTCAAGATTCAGGTCGGTTTTGGACGATTGTCCCACAGTTCTGAGGTAAAACAATTTCCAGAATCGCCTCCAGAACCGCCATCAGAACCACCCCAGAACCGCCTCAAAACCGCTACTCTGACTGTCCCTATTGGGCCAAACATGTCATTCTCTGAAGTCCAAGCCAGGAAAAAGGATGCTGCTGCGAGCACCGGAATTGCTGTAACCAGTAGTGAGCAGGCCCTCCACACAGTGTTGTTCACGTCAGTGACTAGTCGGCGACTAGTCACAAGGTCAGTAAAGTCAGGTCAGTCGGGTCACGGGAGTGACCTGACTTCGTGACTAATTTCCCAATTAGGAAGTAGCTTCGGCCGACATGAATAGCATTTGCTGTAGCACAAAATAAATTCATAAGGCCCTCCGGGCACCCCTGGTACCTCTTAGAGACTTAGCTACATACCCTAAGTGAAAGGCCTAGAGTGAGGTCTCGGAACTTATCGCATGATCGAGAAAAACATTAGTGCTTTCTGAGACGCCGGAAAAGGAAACGGTCTAGACCGCGGTCTCGGAACTTACTGCACGATCGAGAAAAATACATTAGCACTTTCTGAGGCGCCGGAAAAGGAAACGGTCTAGACCGGTTCTTGGAACTTACTGCACAATCGAGAAAAAAACATTAGCACTTTCTGAGGCGCCGGAAAAGGGAAGGGCCTAGACCGCAGTCTCGGATCACATGATCACATGATCACAGATAACGTGATATCTGACTTTGGGAATTTTTGGACGTAGAACTGGTCCCTAAATCGGTACCAGGAATAAGTAGTGGTACACCAAAATCAAGACGGCTTCTGTGATGGAATCCAACCCAACTGATCCACCGTCGTCAGACACCGCCACTCCACGATCGACAAGCTCAGACAGCTCAGCCTCTTCAGCCAAACTCTGACGAGCTATTTCAATCTATCAGATAAATTTATCTGAGGGTGGGATCCAATATTCGGCGTGAATTGTAACTCTGGAAAGCGAGGATCAAACTGTTTTATCAAACTGTTAGCACTGCCACTGAGCAAGCCCAGACTTCAATACATATCTCCTATAAGTTCCTAGACATAGAATGTATCATTACACATGGCAAAATGTTGAAGAAGTACTGATTAGAGGACGGAAATGTGTTGTGGCAGGCGTGGGAGCAGCCGCTCGGCTGGCTCGGCGAGCTTGACAGAAGTCAGACACAGGGGGCAAACATGATGGCACAACCTGCGGGCACTTGCTGGGGCATTTGACACGGACTTGCTCAGGACATGCTGTTGGCTTAGGTAATGCAACATCCATCAGTGCACAAGTTCAATTTTGAGCATTACCACTCTTTTTTACGACATCACTTCTTATGCACAGTGTCTATGACCACAATAAAGCAATTGTAATTTTCCCTTCAGTTCACTTTGGATTAGAATGTGCCTTGAATTGCTCATTGCTTGAGATTCAGCTACTGATAAACATGTTATTCTTTGTTTTTCAACCTTGGGTGTCGCGGGGTGGGTCAACAAAGGTGTTCCCAGATCTTATTTTATTCCTGGATGTGTGGGTGTTGTGTTTAATCCAGTGTGCAAAACAAATTTGCCTATTGGTCCAGATAATCAGTTGTTAAACTTGTGACCTTCCCTCCTCGAGCAATCTATTAAGGTTTTGGGTTCATTGGGAAGCAATTTAATGTGCACATGGTGGGAAGCTGTGCTGGGTGTGGGTTACAGGTCCCTACCGTGCACTGGCACTGGTCCTTACAATTTCCTTGCCCTCAGAGCTGCTGAGCCGGTCCCAGGCTGAGCCCCGACTCTTATGCTGGTAAACAAGGACATATCAAGTGTTTTACCTCTGTACAAGGTATTGAAGATACAGGCTCAGGCCTGACTGCCAAAGAGTGGTGTGTGGTCATTGTGGATAATATCAGAGCAGAAAAAAGGCTTAAATTAGCAACAAATATTTCTCAGATGCTCAGAATAGCTGAATAAAAACACATATCCCATCTAGGATTTCACTGCCTTGAGTCAGTAGTCAGAGTGCAGGGAATTCCAATTATTACGGCCAATGGGACTGAAATCGAAAAGATGACATTGCCCAGAATTGAACCCACTCACTGATGCTTGACCAGATTACATAAGGAATCAGCGAGTATGCAGCATGTCCACAGCAAGGACGCTGCAAGTGCGCGCAGGTTGCCCTTATTGCAAGTGCCGCTATTCTTGCCCCCTGTGAGAGTCAGGCCGGTCGCACGACCCGGTGACTAGTCACCGACTGTCAAAATTTGAGTCGCTGACCTGACAACACTGCGTCCCATAGTTCCAGATAATACCGCTTGATGTCGGAATGTCTGTGGGGCTCGTATCATCCTCGACTCTGTCCGGATCGAGGCTCGCCTTCCTTTCGATAAATTCGAGTCACTTCGCGATCTACTTCTAGACTGGAGCAAAAAATCATATTGCAACCAACATGAACTTGCGGAGCTCAACCACTGATATTGATTCAGAAACTAAAAGTTACAGAAACCTTACAGGGAGCCCTGAAACAACTCTTTTCGTTCTGTGATTGCATAAAGACTAATTTACAGGTGAAGAATGAGAACGCTCAAATGTAAATATACCCACTGTCCGGTCAATGGAAATGTAGTTATAATATACTCATCAACAATATTTAACAAGTATCATGACATGTTTTTATCAAACTCCCATATGAATAAATGGAATCCATCGTTCATGAGGAATGTTTCTAGCCTTTAATTCTCTGACTGCGAGCTGTAAAGCCTCTGCAGCATCACTAGCTTGAGGTTGTCGACCAGCTCTAAATAGATGAGAGTAGAACACTTCTGCAACCAAAGGCCCATCCTGATCATTCATAGACCACAAAGTCCCGACCACACTTTGAAAACCTGCAGCAAGGAATCCTCCACCTAAATGAAATCCTTCATTCACTAGTACAGTATCTCCCATGGCTGTTTGACATGCAGCAAGGAACACAAACTGTGCATTGGGGAGAGGCATCTGAAGAATTGTTTCCAAGTTTAATGTACCTCCATATAGAAAGAGGCAGCTTTGTGTGGGGTTGGCTAAATCCTGTGTTCCATGACAGGCTAAATGAACCCAGGAGCAATCCCGTAGCTGCACTTTCACAGCATCCACAGTGGCTTGCTCTCCTTCGAGGCACTTCATATCCGGTTTGTCAATAATGGAAGCTATCTTTTCGACTTCTTGTTTCACTCCATTCAGAAAGTTCTTTCCACCAGGACCAGTATGTGTGACTCCAACTACACCAAATTTCCGTGCCTTGTCAGCTGGTGCTTTGGCATGAGCTTCCACCAAAAATCCCAATGTTGTTGTGTAGGAATGAATGAAATCATCGGTCGGAGAACTTGCATGCAAAGGCAGTCCGGCAAATGCCCCAGTGGGCAGCCACCAAAGTCTGCCTCTGTGGAGGCCATGCTATATTGACATTGTTAGTCAGAAAAGTGGAGAAATAGAAATAGTCACTGACAGATCCCAAAATGTGGTACACAGGACCAACAATATGATTCCAAATCCAGGCCAATATATCCTCAAAAGACTCTTTAGTTGTTTGAGATTGGAAATTCTCCCGGCGCCCAAAGAGTCTTGTGGCAGCCGAGTCTCCTTGAAGTCTGACATTACAACGCTGAAGCAATTCTTTGAGCATAGCCTGCCGGGACCTCAGTAGCTGAAGTGTGATGTTCCGAAGTGGGACATGAATGGGGTTCGTAGCTGACTGAAGAATTATGATCCCATCACAGCCATCTTCATGACTGTTGAGGATCACAATGGGACCAGATTGTGCCGCATGATGAAGAGCAGAGTATGTTTTTGGAAGGAGGAAATGCTCAAGCCCTGGTTGTTTTCGAATTTCTTTGATTAGAATGTTCCGGGTCAGTGCAGTACCTGTTGGGTCAGTGGCCGATCCACCCTGGAGGAGAAGTGAGAGTGTTTGGAATTTCTCCGCCTGATCGGGCGGAAGATGATCAACATCTGTCTTCAATTGGAGAATTTGCTGAAATGTTGTAGCGAGTCCCTGCTCCATAATCTCAACTGCTGAAGTGAGATTAGCTAGGCTAATGCAGGTCTGCGTAGCAGTAGAAGTGAGTTGAACAATGTCAAGCCTGGAAATGGTGTCGTGATGCACAGGTATGGAATGTCCAATCCACAGCAACTCAGGGAGTAAATGAAAGACAGCCATGTAAGCAGCTGGGCAGTCTGAAGGCCTGAAATCTCTCGAAAAAGAGGCCCATTCACAGGCATGCCTCCAGGAGTCAGCTGGATATAATGCAGGCCTTTTGAAGGAATCAGCATAAAGAGTGAGAGCAGCCTCAATGTCTGTTGTCTCTGCCAAGCTCTGAAATCGATATTTGTGGGTCATGGCAAGGATTTGCAGATGGTCTGGCCTGCTAGGGTGTGCCTCCGGGGTGAGATCGAGTGCTTTCTGTTGTGTCTGAAGTGCAGCTTCGAGATCTTTGAGATCCCCCAACCTTTGATAACGCTCGGACAACGACACAGAGAGGCTTCGCAGATACTTTGGTTTATCAGGGTGTGTGTCTGGAGTGAGGTCAGTTGCTTCTTGGTCCTTCTGTAGTGCAGCCTCAAGGGCTTCCACATCTCCTGACTTGTGATAGAGTTCTGTCAATATTAAAGCAAGATTGCGGAGGCGATCTGGCCTATAGGGGTCACTCTTTGTGGTGAGATCCAGTGTTTCTTGCTCCATGTCCAGTGTATGCTCAAGGTCCTTGACCTCACCAAACCTGCGATATCGCATATGTAATGAATCACAGAGATTTTGCAGATACTTTGGCTTATTAGGGTGTCCATCTGGAGTGAGATCAACTGCTTCTTGTTGATACTGCAAGGCAGCTTTGAGATCGTCCCAGCCACCAAACCTATGATACCGAGCTGCCAAAGTGTCACCAAGACTCATGAGAAGATCCGGTCTGCTGAGGTCTCCTGGTGGTACAAGATTGACTGCTTCCTGTTTCCTCTGCATTGCACCCTCAAGGTCCTTTAAATCACCAAGGCTGTGATATCTATGTGTCAAAGACACGGCAAGATTTTGGAGATAGCCTGGCCGTTTCGGATGCTCCTGTGGGGTAAGATCGAGCGCTTCCTGTCCTTTTATAATTGCACTTTCAAGGTCTTTACTGTCTCCTAATCTCCAATAACGAACTGCCGATGATGCAGCAAAGCCTTGCAGACACTCTGCTCTATCAGAGTGTCCTTGTGGTGTGAGGCTGAGTGCCTCTCTGTGCTTGTCCACTGAACTTTCAAGGTCTTCAATATTATTCAATCGCCAATATCGATCTGTCAACAATGAAGCAAGGTTTCGCAAATGGCCGCCTCTCTCCGGCTCCCCTTCACGGATGAGATTCAGTGCCTCTGTCTGGGCTTGAAGTGCAGCCTCAAGGTCTTGTAGATCTCCCAGCCTTTGATGGCGATGTCCCAATACAACAGCAAGGTTTTTCAGATGTGTTGGCCTATCAGGGTGATCATCTGGAGTGAGATCAACCGCTTCTTGTTGATTCTGCAAGGCAGCCTTGAGATCATGCAGGTCTCCCAACCTACGATACCGAGCTACCAAAGAGACACCAAGGTTCATGAGACACTTTGGCCTGTTTGGGTGGCCATGTGGTACGAAGTTGACTGCTTCCTGTTGCTTCTGTAGTGCACCCTCAAGGTCCTTTAAATCACCAAATCTGCCATATCTATAC
Source organism: Mycena vulgaris (assembly GCA_029204335.1). Taxonomy (NCBI): domain Eukaryota; kingdom Fungi; phylum Basidiomycota; class Agaricomycetes; order Agaricales; family Mycenaceae; genus Mycena; species Mycena vulgaris. Next base: position 3,568 of record JARGYA010000040.1, on the reverse strand, counting down.
ATCAAAGATGCAGCAAAGTTTTGGAGACGGCCTGGCTGATCCGACTGCCTCTGCGGGGTAAGTTCAAGTGCCTCCTGTTGTTTTTCCATTGCATTCTCGAGGTCTTTAATGTCCCCTAACCTCTGATAACGAGCTATCAATGATATAGCAAAAGCCTGTAGACACTCTTCCCTATTAGAGTGTCCTTGTGGTGTGAGCTTGAGTGCCTCTCTATGCTTGTCCACTGAACATTCAAGATCTTCAATATTATTCAATCGCCGATATCGATCTGTCAACAATGAAGCAAGGTTTCGCAAATGGCCAGCTCTCTCCGGCTCCCCTTCGCAGATGAGATTCAGAGCCTCTGTCTGGGTTTGAAGTGCAGCCTCAAGATCTCGTAGATCTCCCAACCTGTGAAACCGATAACCCAATGCAGCAGCAAGGTTTTGCAGATATGTTGGCCTATCAGGATGCCAGTTTGGAGTCACATTAACAGCTTGCTGGCTTTTTTGCAGTGCAGACTCAAGGTCTTGGAGGTCTCCCAGCCGAAGATAGCAATCTGTCAAAGCCAAAGCAAAAATGTCCAGACGCCGGGCCCTAGCCGGATGTCCTTCTGGTGTGAGCTGCAGCACCTCATATCCTCTTTCCAGCGCACATTCAAGGTCTTTCAGCTCCCCCAACCTCAGATATCGATGTGAGAACTTGACGGCAAGGTGTTGCACACAGACTGCTCGATCTGGGTGCCCCAGCGGTGTAAGATCAACTGCTTCTTGGTCTTTCTCTAGTGCATCATTGAGGTCCTTCAGATCTCCCAATTCCTTATACCGATCAGCCAATGATACGGCCAGGTTTAATAGCCCCAGCGGCCTGTCAGAATGTCCTTCAGGTATGAGGCTGGCAGCTGCTTGAAGATTTTGCACTGCATGTTGAAGATCTTTCAATGTTCCTGCTTCCTTGTATCTTTGTCCAGCAAGCATGCCCAACCATTGGTGATATCTGATAAGATTTGGGTGACCAGAAGGTGTTTGGTCTATTAGTTTTTCCCATTTGGCCATTTCCTGTTCCTAAGCCAAGTATTCAGTTTCTCAACTGGGAATGAGCTCCAAAGACACACTAGTAGTTCAACGATTTCAGCTTTGCTGTGGTTGGCGAGAAAATCAGGCATCCATGCATAAGTTGTATCTGTTGCGGAGTTCTATTCAAGTCAGTCTGGCTTGTCAACTACGTACAGAAAGTAAGACTTTTCTTACATTGTGAGCCGACATTGGACGACAATAAGATAGGTGCAGTCACTTCAGTGTGGATGGGTGGGTGAAAACGGAAATGCTGATCCAGGCTGTCCTTTATATCTGCTCGGCATGCCTAGATGCGGGTAGATCCTTGTCATTGATACATTTGCACTGCGACCTATGTGTGTGAAGGAGCTGAATGATCCCGCGCTGCTGTATATCTGAAAGGCTGTGGTGACACATATATATCCCAATCAGGCAACCCCATAGATGAAAATTGGGCCGGCTAGCAATCGCCCCCTTATCAGCGAAGCACACTGACAAGGGACAGATATATGGACAGAAGCACTGACTATACGGCCCACAACTCGCATTATCAAAAATAACAGGCACGGAACACGGGTATATACTTTGCGACCACGGTAGCACTGAAACAACTTGAATAATCAAAAATCCTTCATCTCTCCGAGACGTAATACTATGTACATACATAGCTCCCTACCAACCAACATCGGTACTTGCGTCTAAACATGTTTGTCAATGATGCACCATCTGCCAAGGGAGACCACAGAATGGCGGCAACGGTCTTATGTCACAGGAACCTGATGGCACAGGTATAGCTAAATTAGACGGAGAGATCCTTATCAAAAAATAACAGGCACGAACACGGGTATATACATTGCGACGACGGTAGCACTGGAACAACTTGAATAATCAAAATCCTTCATCTCTCCGACATGTAATACCACATACATAGCTCCCTACCAACCAACATCGGTGCTTGCGTCTAAACATGGTTGTCAATGATGCACCATCTGCCGAGGGAGACCAAAGCATGGCGACAACGGCCTTACGCCACAGCAACCTGATGGCACAGGTATAGCTAAATTACACGGAGAGATCTAGAGGTGTATCGGTGGACAGCCTAATGTTCTAACTGAAATGAATGAAGACAGACCATGAATCCCAGCTGTGCGGCGTTTGTCAGTAAACATTCCTGCAAATAGGGGTACTCACGAAACAGAATGGTAGCAAGGATTCAGCTGGACGACAAGAAGGCCCCGGAACCGAGTGGCATCAAGACTATCAGGGTCAAGTCCTTCGGCATCGAGAACGCGAACACGAGTCCGCTGAACTCGGGAGTGGCAATCCATGGCGCAGCAAGGTATGGAGGAGAAACCTGGAAGGGCTTTAGATCCAAGATGTGATGACCGGGGATAAACGAGGAGACGCGTCATCTTGCGCCGCGTGTCGACGCAGACCAGCCAGGGGGTGAGGTCTGCAATGCATTGCCGTAGAATGCGGGGATGGGCTCAGGATAAAATATGCGCAGATCTGCGTAGGAAGGTGGGGGCGATTTGGAGGCATGGGAATTGTAGCCAGGAATCGGTGCGCAGGATGAAAGGGGTGGCAGAATGAGTGCGGCAGCTTGTATGCATTCATCTAAGATCCATGATAGGAACGACTAGAATCCATGGGGTCATTCATTGAGTCAGGGGGCATTGGAGAAGCGAGTGTTTGGTAAACGAAGAAAGCACCATGAGAGTCGGGAGGAAGGAGGTCGGCATTTGCCGGCGGAGATCGAATCGGTTGGGTTCAACATCGATGCTTCAGTGGATCTATTATCTACTAACTCATTCATTATTCAAGGTGTGTCGAAGCTGCTTACATTCTAAAAAGTAAATTTGAAAGCTATTTAAAGGAAAAAGAAATTGGTGCTAGATACAACTAAAAAAAGCAACTCGAAATGTGTCCGTATCCAGGATTGAATAATGACGATGTGGGTGCGTCACAGAGCCGAGGACTAGTGGTGCGGAATATAGATGTTGCAGTTCACGTCCTCGAAGGCACCAGGTGGGAGGGCATGTAAGGCGGCGAAAGGGAGGGTGAGGAGGAAGAGGCGGGCGATAATATAGGTTGGAATGGCAGCGTAGAATATAGCCAAAAGAATTGTGTGAATCATGTCATTCTCCGTAGTTGCACCCAGGACAGCAATTGCGGGGAGGAACACAGGAATTGCTGTAACAATCAGCAAGAATGCCTTCCACATCCACATTTCGCTGGCTGAGGGGAAGTCTGCGCTCCAAGTTGCACAGTGGATGGCCCCAAAAATGCTGCCCACAAAACACTCTATGGCAAAAGCAGGAATGATACCATCAGTTGGACTCCACTCCATGGCCCAGAAAGATGGCACGGAGTTAGATACTATAGGATTATAGTCTGCGGCATAATTCCCAGTCATTGCACCAGCAAATCTGTCCCCCCAGTCTAAGTGTGGGTTGTTTGAGCCTGGCTCTGGTTCTTCCTCGACCGAGCCTATCTGGATGGGCTGCTCCATGTCAAGAGGTTTCTTCCACGAA